>OY804589.1:78993885-80193885 GCA_963680875.1 Bathymodiolus brooksi | reverse complement strand
TTATTGGTGTTTAATGCCACTTTTCAACAATGTGTCAGGTATAACTTATAACATGGTGACCAGTTTTATTGGTGTTTAATGCCACTTTCAACAATGTTAGCTATAGCGTAGAACATGTTGACCAGTTTTATTGGTGTTTAATGCCACTTTTCAACAATGTGTCAGGTATAATGTAGAACATGGTGACCAGTTTTATTGGTGTTTAACGACACTTTCAACAATGTGTCAGGTATAGCGTAGAACATGGTGACCAGTTTTATTGGTGTTTAATGACACTTTCAACAATGTGTCAGGTATAAAGTATAACATGGTGACCAGTTTTATTGGTGTTTAACGCCACTTTCAACAATGTTAGTTATAGCATAGAACATGGTGGCCAGTTTTATTGGTGTTGAATGCCACTTTCAACAATGTTAGCTATAGCGTAGAACATGTTGACCAGTTTTATTAGTGTTTAACAACACTTTCAACAATGTCAGGTATAACGTAGAACATGGTGACCAGTTTTATTGGTGTTTAACGACACTTTCAACAATGTGTCAGGTATAATGTAGAACATGGTGACCATTTTTATTGGTATTAACGCCACTGTCAACAATATTTCAGCTATTATGTATAATATGGCGCACAGTTTTGTTGGTGTTTAACGACACTTTCAACAATGTGTTAGTTATAACGTACAACATGGTTACCAGTTTTATTAGTGTTTAACGACTTTCAACAATGTCAGGTATAACGTAGAACATGGTGACCAGTTTTATTGGTGTTTAATGACACTTTCAACAATGTGTCAGGTATAACGTATTACATGGTGACCAGTTTTATTGGTGCTTAACGACACTTTCAACAATGTGTCAGGTATAACGTAGAACATGGTGACCAGTTTTATTGGTGTTTAATGCCACTTTCAACAATGTTAGCTATAGCGTAGAACATGTTGACCAGTTTTATTGGTGTTTAATGCCACTTTTCAACAATGTGTCAGGTATAATGTAGAACATAGTGACCAGTTTTATTGGTGTTTAATGCCACTTTCAACAATGTTAGTTATAGCGTAGAACATGTTGACCAGTTATATTGGTGTTTAACGCCACTTTTAACAATGTGTCAGCTATAACATAGAACATGGTGACCAGTTTTATTGGTGTTCAACGACACTTCCAACAATGTGTCAGGTATAGCGTATAACATGGTGACCAGTTTTATTAGTGTTTAACGACTTTCAACAATGTCAGGTATAACGTAGAACATGGTGACCAGTTTTATTGGTGTTTAATGACACTTTCAACAATGTGTCAGTTGTAACGTATTACATGGTGACCAGTTTTATTGGTGCTTAACGACACTTTCAACCATATGTCAGGTATTACGTATAACATGGTCACCAGTTTTATTTGTGTTTAACGACACTTTCAACAATGTGTCAGGTATAACGTAGAACATGGTGACCAGTTTTATTGGTGTTTAATGCCACTTTCAACAATGTTAGCTATAGCGTAGAACATGTTGAACAGTTTTATTGGTGTTTAATGCCACTTTTCAACAATGTGTCAGGTATAATGTAGAACATAGTGACCAGTTTTATTGGTGTTTAATGCCACTTTCAACAATGTTAGTTATAGCGTAGAACATGTTGACCAGTTATATTGGTGTTTAACGCCACTTTTAACAATGTGTCAGCTATAACATAGAACATGGTGACCAGTTTTATTGGTGTTTAATGCCACTTTTCAACAATGTGTCAGGTATAACTTATAACATGGTGACCAGTTTTATTGGTGTTTAATGCCACTTTCAACAATGTTAGCTATAGCGTAGAACATGTTGACCAGTTTTATTGGTGTTTAATGCCACTTTTCAACAATGTGTCAGGTATAATGTAGAACATGGTGACCAGTTTTATTGGTGTTTAACGACACTTTCAACAATGTGTCAGGTATAGCGTAGAACATGGTGACCAGTTTTATTGGTGTTTAATGACACTTTCAACAATGTGTCAGGTATAAAGTATAACATGGTGACCAGTTTTATTGGTGTTTAACGCCACTTTCAACAATGTTAGTTATAGCATAGAACATGGTGGCCAGTTTTATTGGTGTTGAATGCCACTTTCAACAATGTTAGCTATAGCGTAGAACATGTTGACCAGTTTTATTAGTGTTTAACAACACTTTCAACAATGTCAGGTATAACGTAGAACATGGTGACCAGTTTTATTGGTTTTTAACGACACTTTCAACAATGTGTCAGGTATAATGTAGAACATGGTGACCATTTTTATTGGTATTAACGCCACTGTCAACAATATTTCAGCTATTATGTATAATATGGCGCACAGTTTTGTTGGTGTTTAACGACACTTTCAACAATGTGTTAGTTATAACGTACAACATGGTTACCAGTTTTATTAGTGTTTAACGACTTTCAACAATGTCAGGTATAACGTAGAACATGGTGACCAGTTTTATTGGTGTTTAATGACACTTTCAACAATGTGTCAGGTATAACGTATTACATGGTGACCAGTTTTATTGGTGCTTAACGACACTTTCAACAATATGTCAGGTATTACGTATAACATGGTCACCAGTTTTATTTGTGTTTAACGACACTTTTAACAATGTGTCAGGTATAACGTAGAACATGGTGACCAGTTTTATTGGTGTTTAATGCCACTTTCAACAATGTTAGCTATAGCGTAGAACATGTTGACCAGTTTTATTGGTGTTTAATGCCACTTTTCAACAATGTGTCAGGTATAATGTAGAACATAGTGACCAGTTTTATTGGTGTTTAATGCCACTTTCAACAATGTTAGTTATAGCGTAGAACATGTTGACCAGTTATATTGGTGTTTAACGCCACTTTTAACAATGTGTCAGCTATAACATAGAACATGGTGACCAGTTTTATTGGTGTTCAACGACACTTCCAACAATGTGTCAGGTATAGCGTATAACATGGTGACCAGTTTTATTAGTGTTTAACGACTTTCAACAATGTCAGGTATAACGTAGAATATGGTGACCAGTTTTATTGGTGTTTAATGACACTTTCAACAATGTGTCAGTTGTAACGTATTACATGGTGACCAGTTTTATTGGTGCTTAACGACACTTTCAACCATATGTCAGGTATTACGTATAACATGGTCACCAGTTTTATTTGTGTTTAACGACACTTTCAACAATGTGTCAGGTATAACGTAGAACATGGTGACCAGTTTTATTGGTGTTTAATGCCACTTTCAACAATGTTAGCTATAGCGTAGAACATGTTGAACAGTTTTATTGGTGTTTAATGCCACTTTTCAACAATGTGTCAGGTATAATGTAGAACATAGTGACCAGTTTTATTGGTGTTTAATGCCACTTTCAACAATGTTAGTTATAGCGTAGAACATGTTGACCAGTTATATTGGTGTTTAACGCCACTTTTAACAATGTGTCAGCTATAACATAGAACATGGTGACCAGTTTTATTGGTGTTTAATGCCACTTTTCAACAATGTGTCAGGTATAACTTATAACATGGTGACCAGTTTTATTGGTGTTTAATGCCACTTTCAACAATGTTAGCTATAGCGTAGAACATGTTGACCAGTTTTATTGGTGTTTAATGCCACTTTTCAACAATGTGTCAGGTATAATGTAGAACATGGTGACCAGTTTTATTGGTGTTTAACGACACTTTCAACAATGTGTCAGGTATAGCGTAGAACATGGTGACCAGTTTTATTGGTGTTTAATGACACTTTCAACAATGTGTCAGGTATAAAGTATAACATGGTGACCAGTTTTATTGGTGTTTAACGCCACTTTCAACAATGTTAGTTATAGCATAGAACATGGTGGCCAGTTTTATTGGTGTTGAATGCCACTTTCAACAATGTTAGCTATAGCGTAGAACATGTTGACCAGTTTTATTAGTGTTTAACAACACTTTCAACAATGTCAGGTATAACGTAGAACATGGTGACCAGTTTTATTGGTGTTTAACGACACTTTCAACAATGTGTCAGGTATAATGTAGAACATGGTGACCATTTTTATTGGTATTAACGCCACTGTCAACAATATTTCAGCTATTATGTATAATATGGCGCACAGTTTTGTTGGTGTTTAACGACACTTTCAACAATGTGTTAGTTATAACGTACAACATGGTTACCAGTTTTATTAGTGTTTAACGACTTTCAACAATGTCAGGTATAACGTAGAACATGGTGACCAGTTTTATTGGTGTTTAATGACACTTTCAACAATGTGTCAGGTATAACGTATTACATGGTGACCAGTTTTATTGGTGCTTAACGACACTTTCAACAATATGTCAGGTATTACGTATAACATGGTCACCAGTTTTATTTGTGTTTAACGACACTTTTAACAATGTGTCAGGTATAACGTAGAACATGGTGACCAGTTTTATTGGTGTTTAATGCCACTTTCAACAATGTTAGCTATAGCGTAGAACATGTTGACCAGTTTTATTGGTGTTTAATGCCACTTTTCAACAATGTGTCAGGTATAATGTAGAACATAGTGACCAGTTTTATTGGTGTTTAATGCCACTTTCAACAATGTTAGTTATAGCGTAGAACATGTTGACCAGTTATATTGGTGTTTAACGCCACTTTTAACAATGTGTCAGCTATAACATAGAACATGGTGACCAGTTTTATTGGTGTTCAACGACACTTCCAACAATGTGTCAGGTATAGCGTATAACATGGTGACCAGTTTTATTAGTGTTTAACGACTTTCAACAATGTCAGGTATAACGTAGAACATGGTGACCAGTTTTATTGGTGTTTAATGACACTTTCAACAATGTGTCAGTTGTAACGTATTACATGGTGACCAGTTTTATTGGTGCTTAACGACACTTTCAACCATATGTCAGGTATTACGTATAACATGGTCACCAGTTTTATTTGTGTTTAACGACACTTTCAACAATGTGTCAGGTATAACGTAGAACATGGTGACCAGTTTTATTGGTGTTTAATGCCACTTTCAACAATGTTAGCTATAGCGTAGAACATGTTGAACAGTTTTATTGGTGTTTAATGCCACTTTTCAACAATGTGTCAGGTATAATGTAGAACATAGTGACCAGTTTTATTGGTGTTTAATGCCACTTTCAACAATGTTAGTTATAGCGTAGAACATGTTGACCAGTTATATTGGTGTTTAACGCCACTTTTAACAATGTGTCAGCTATAACATAGAACATGGTGACCAGTTTTATTGGTGTTTAATGCCACTTTTCAACAATGTGTCAGGTATAACTTATAACATGGTGACCAGTTTTATTGGTGTTTAATGCCACTTTCAACAATGTTAGCTATAGCGTAGAACATGTTGACCAGTTTTATTGGTGTTTAATGCCACTTTTCAACAATGTGTCAGGTATAATGTAGAACATGGTGACCAGTTTTATTGGTGTTTAACGACACTTTCAACAATGTGTCAGGTATAGCGTAGAACATGGTGACCAGTTTTATTGGTGTTTAATGACACTTTCAACAATGTGTCAGGTATAAAGTATAACATGGTGACCAGTTTTATTGGTGTTTAACGCCACTTTCAACAATGTTAGTTATAGCATAGAACATGGTGGCCAGTTTTATTGGTGTTGAATGCCACTTTCAACAATGTTAGCTATAGCGTAGAACATGTTGACCAGTTTTATTAGTGTTTAACAACACTTTCAACAATGTCAGGTATAACGTAGAACATGGTGACCAGTTTTATTGGTGTTTAACGACACTTTCAACAATGTGTCAGGTATAATGTAGAACATGGTGACCATTTTTATTGGTATTAACGCCACTGTCAACAATATTTCAGCTATTATGTATAATATGGCGCACAGTTTTGTTGGTGTTTAACGACACTTTCAACAATGTGTTAGTTATAACGTACAACATGGTTACCAGTTTTATTAGTGTTTAACGACTTTCAACAATGTCAGGTATAACGTAGAACATGGTGACCAGTTTTATTGGTGTTTAATGACACTTTCAACAATGTGTCAGGTATAACGTATTACATGGTGACCAGTTTTATTGGTGCTTAACGACACTTTCAACAATATGTCAGGTATTACGTATAACATGGTCACCAGTTTTATTTGTGTTTAACGACACTTTTAACAATGTGTCAGGTATAACGTAGAACATGGTGACCAGTTTTATTGGTGTTTAATGCCACTTTCAACAATGTTAGCTATAGCGTAGAACATGTTGACCAGTTTTATTGGTGTTTAATGCCACTTTTCAACAATGTGTCAGGTATAATGTAGAACATAGTGACCAGTTTTATTGGTGTTTAATGCCACTTTCAACAATGTTAGTTATAGCGTAGAACATGTTGACCAGTTATATTGGTGTTTAACGCCACTTTTAACAATGTGTCAGCTATAACATAGAACATGGTGACCAGTTTTATTGGTGTTTAATGCCACTTTTCAACAATGTGTCAGATATAACGTATAACATGGTGACCAGTTTTATTGGTGTTTAATGCCACTTTCAACAATGTTAGCTATAGCGTAGAACAAGTTGACCAGTTTTATTGGTGTTTAATGCCACTTTTCAAAAATGTATCAGGTATAATGTAGAACATGGTGACCAGTTTTATTGGTGTTTAACGACACTTTCAACAATGTGTCAGGTATAGCGTAGAACATGGTGACCAGTTTTATTGGTGTTTAATGACACTTTCAACAATGTGTCAGGTATAACGTAGAACATGGTGACTAGTTTTATTGGTGCTTAACAACACTTTCAATAATGTGTCAGGTACAACGTAGTACATGGTGACCAGTTTTATTGGTGTTCAACGACACTTCCAACAATGTGTCAGGTATAGCGTATAACATGGTGACCAGTTTTATTAGTGTTTAACGACTTTCAACAATGTCAGGTATAACGTAGAACATGGTGACCAGTTTTATTGGTGTTTAATGACACTTTCAACAATGTGTCAGTTGTAACGTATTACATGGTGACCAGTTTTATTGGTGCTTAACGACACTTTCAACCATATGTCAGGTATTACGTATAACATGGTCACCAGTTTTATTTGTGTTTAACGACACTTTCAACAATGTGTCAGGTATAACGTAGAACATGGTGACCAGTTTTATTGGTGTTTAATGCCACTTTCAACAATGTTAGCTATAGCGTAGAACATGTTGACCAGTTTTAATAGTGTTTAATGCCACTTTTCAACAATGTGTCAGGTATAATGTAGAACATAGTGACCAGTTTTATTGATGTTTAATGCCACTTTTAACAATGTGTCAGCTATAACATAGAACATGGTGACCAGTTTTATTGGTGTTTAATGCCACTTTTCAACAATGTGTCAGGTATAACGTATAACATGGTGACCAGTTTTATTGGTGTTTAATGCCACTTTCAACAATGTTAGCTATAGCGTAGAACATGTTGACCAGTTTTATTGGTGTTTAATGCCACTTTTCAACAATGTGTCAGGTATAATGTAGAACATGGTGACCAGTTTTATTGGTGTTTAACGACAATTTCAACAATGTGTCAGGTATAGCGTAGAACATGGTGACCAGTTTTATTGGTGTTTAATGACACTTTCAACAATGTGTCAGGTATAAAGTATAACATGGTGACCAGTTTTATTGGTGTTTAACGCCACTTTCAACAATGTTAGTTATAGCATAGAACATGGTGGCCAGTTTTATTGGTGTTGAATGCCACTTTCAACAATGTTAGCTATAGCGTAGAACATGTTGACCAGTTTTATTAGTGTTTAACAACACTTTCAACAATGTCAGGTATAACGTAGAACATGGTGACCAGTTTTATTGGTGTTTAACGACACTTTCAACAATGTGTCAGGTATAATGTAGAACATGGTGACCATTTTTATTGGTATTAACGCCACTGTCAACAATATTTCAGCTATTATGTATAATATGGCGCACAGTTTTGTTGGTGTTTAACGACACTTTCAACAATGTGTTAGTTATAACGTACAACATGGTTACCAGTTTTATTAGTGTTTAATGACTTTCAACAATGTCAGGTATAACGTAGAACATGGTGACCAGTTTTATTGGTGTTTAATGACACTTTCAACAATGTGTCAGGTATAACGTATTACATGGTGACCAGTTTTATTGGTGCTTAACGACACTTTCAACAATATGTCAGGTATTACGTATAACATGGTCACCAGTTTTATTTGTGTTTAACGACACTTTTAACAATGTGTCAGGTATAACGTAGAACATGGTGACCAGTTTTATTGGTGTTTAATGCCACTTTCAACAATGTTAGCTATAGCGTAGAACATGTTGACCAGTTATATTGGTGTTTAACGCCACTTTTAACAATGTGTCAGCTATAACATAGAACATGGTGACCAGTTTTATTGGTGTTCAACGACACTTCCAACAATGTGTCAGGTATAGCGTATAACATGGTGACCAGTTTTATTAGTGTTTAACGACTTTCAACAATGTCAGGTATAACGTAGAACATGGTGACCAGTTTTATTGGTGTTTAATGACACTTTCAACAATGTGTCAGGTATAACGTATTACATGGTGACCAGTTTTATTGGTGCTTAACGACACTTTCAACAATATGTCAGGTATTACGTATAACATGGTCACCAGTTTTATTTGTGTTTAACGACACTTTTAACAATGTGTCAGGTATAACGTAGAACATGGTGACCAGTTTTATTGGTGTTTAATGCCACTTTCAACAATGTTAGCTATAGCGTAGAACATGTTGACCAGTTTTATTGGTGTTTAATGCCACTTTTCAACAATGTGTCAGGTATAATGTAGAACATAGTGACCAGTTTTATTGGTGTTTAATGCCACTTTCAACAATGTTAGTTATAGCGTAGAACATGTTGACCAGTTATATTGGTGTTTAACGCCACTTTTAACAATGTGTCAGCTATAACATAGAACATGGTGACCAGTTTTATTGGTGTTCAACGACACTTCCAACAATGTGTCAGGTATAGCGTATAACATGGTGACCAGTTTTATTAGTGTTTAACGACTTTCAACAATGTCAGGTATAACGTAGAACATGGTGACCAGTTTTATTGGTGTTTAATGACACTTTCAACAATGTGTCAGTTGTAACGTATTACATGGTGACCAGTTTTATTGGTGCTTAACGACACTTTCAACCATATGTCAGGTATTACGTATAACATGGTCACCAGTTTTATTTGTGTTTAACGACACTTTCAACAATGTGTCAGGTATAACGTAGAACATGGTGACCAGTTTTATTGGTGTTTAATGCCACTTTCAACAATGTTAGCTATAGCGTAGAACATGTTGAACAGTTTTATTGGTGTTTAATGCCACTTTTCAACAATGTGTCAGGTATAATGTAGAACATAGTGACCAGTTTTATTGGTGTTTAATGCCACTTTCAACAATGTTAGTTATAGCGTAGAACATGTTGACCAGTTATATTGGTGTTTAACGCCACTTTTAACAATGTGTCAGCTATAACATAGAACATGGTGACCAGTTTTATTGGTGTTTAATGCCACTTTTCAACAATGTGTCAGGTATAACTTATAACATGGTGACCAGTTTTATTGGTGTTTAATGCCACTTTCAACAATGTTAGCTATAGCGTAGAACATGTTGACCAGTTTTATTGGTGTTTAATGCCACTTTTCAACAATGTGTCAGGTATAATGTAGAACATGGTGACCAGTTTTATTGGTGTTTAACGACACTTTCAACAATGTGTCAGGTATAGCGTAGAACATGGTGACCAGTTTTATTGGTGTTTAATGACACTTTCAACAATGTGTCAGGTATAAAGTATAACATGGTGACCAGTTTTATTGGTGTTTAACGCCACTTTCAACAATGTTAGTTATAGCATAGAACATGGTGGCCAGTTTTATTGGTGTTGAATGCCACTTTCAACAATGTTAGCTATAGCGTAGAACATGTTGACCAGTTTTATTAGTGTTTAACAACACTTTCAACAATGTCAGGTATAACGTAGAACATGGTGACCAGTTTTATTGGTGTTTAACGACACTTTCAACAATGTGTCAGGTATAATGTAGAACATGGTGACCATTTTTATTGGTATTAACGCCACTGTCAACAATATTTCAGCTATTATGTATAATATGGCGCACAGTTTTGTTGGTGTTTAACGACACTTTCAACAATGTGTTAGTTATAACGTACAACATGGTTACCAGTTTTATTAGTGTTTAACGACTTTCAACAATGTCAGGTATAACGTAGAACATGGTGACCAGTTTTATTGGTGTTTAATGACACTTTCAACAATGTGTCAGGTATAACGTATTACATGGTGACCAGTTTTATTGGTGCTTAACGACACTTTCAACAATATGTCAGGTATTACGTATAACATGGTCACCAGTTTTATTTGTGTTTAACGACACTTTTAACAATGTGTCAGGTATAACGTAGAACATGGTGACCAGTTTTATTGGTGTTTAATGCCACTTTCAACAATGTTAGCTATAGCGTAGAACATGTTGACCAGTTTTATTGGTGTTTAATGCCACTTTTCAACAATGTGTCAGGTATAATGTAGAACATAGTGACCAGTTTTATTGGTGTTTAATGCCACTTTCAACAATGTTAGTTATAGCGTAGAACATGTTGACCAGTTATATTGGTGTTTAACGCCACTTTTAACAATGTGTCAGCTATAACATAGAACATGGTGACCAGTTTTATTGGTGTTTAATGCCACTTTTCAACAATGTGTCAGATATAACGTATAACATGGTGACCAGTTTTATTGGTGTTTAATGCCACTTTCAACAATGTTAGCTATAGCGTAGAACAAGTTGACCAGTTTTATTGGTGTTTAATGCCACTTTTCAAAAATGTATCAGGTATAATGTAGAACATGGTGACCAGTTTTATTGGTGTTTAACGACACTTTCAACAATGTGTCAGGTATAGCGTAGAACATGGTGACCAGTTTTATTGGTGTTTAATGACACTTTCAACAATGTGTCAGGTATAACGTAGAACATGGTGACTAGTTTTATTGGTGCTTAACAACACTTTCAATAATGTGTCAGGTACAACGTAGTACATGGTGACCAGTTTTATTGGTGTTCAACGACACTTCCAACAATGTGTCAGGTATAGCGTATAACATGGTGACCAGTTTTATTAGTGTTTAACGACTTTCAACAATGTCAGGTATAACGTAGAACATGGTGACCAGTTTTATTGGTGTTTAATGACACTTTCAACAATGTGTCAGTTGTAACGTATTACATGGTGACCAGTTTTATTGGTGCTTAACGACACTTTCAACCATATGTCAGGTATTACGTATAACATGGTCACCAGTTTTATTTGTGTTTAACGACACTTTCAACAATGTGTCAGGTATAACGTAGAACATGGTGACCAGTTTTATTGGTGTTTAATGCCACTTTCAACAATGTTAGCTATAGCGTAGAACATGTTGACCAGTTTTAATAGTGTTTAATGCCACTTTTCAACAATGTGTCAGGTATAATGTAGAACATAGTGACCAGTTTTATTGGTGTTTAATGCCACTTTTAACAATGTGTCAGCTATAACATAGAACATGGTGACCAGTTTTATTGGTGTTTAATGCCACTTTTCAACAATGTGTCAGGTATAACGTATAACATGGTGACCAGTTTTATTGGTGTTTAATGCCACTTTCAACAATGTTAGCTATAGCGTAGAACATGTTGACCAGTTTTATTGGTGTTTAATGCCACTTTTCAACAATGTGTCAGGTATAATGTAGAACATGGTGACCAGTTTTATTGGTGTTTAACGACAATTTCAACAATGTGTCAGGTATAGCGTAGAACATGGTGACCAGTTTTATTGGTGTTTAATGACACTTTCAACAATGTGTCAGGTATAAAGTATAACATGGTGACCAGTTTTATTGGTGTTTAACGCCACTTTCAACAATGTTAGTTATAGCATAGAACATGGTGGCCAGTTTTATTGGTGTTGAATGCCACTTTCAACAATGTTAGCTATAGCGTAGAACATGTTGACCAGTTTTATTAGTGTTTAACAACACTTTCAACAATGTCAGGTATAACGTAGAACATGGTGACCAGTTTTATTGGTGTTTAACGACACTTTCAACAATGTGTCAGGTATAATGTAGAACATGGTGACCATTTTTATTGGTATTAACGCCACTGTCAACAATATTTCAGCTATTATGTATAATATGGCGCACAGTTTTGTTGGTGTTTAACGACACTTTCAACAATGTGTTAGTTATAACGTACAACATGGTTACCAGTTTTATTAGTGTTTAACGACTTTCAACAATGTCAGGTATAACGTAGAACATGGTGACCAGTTTTATTGGTGTTTAATGACACTTTCAACAATGTGTCAGGTATAACGTATTACATGGTGACCAGTTTTATTGGTGCTTAACGACACTTTCAACAATATGTCAGGTATTACGTATAACATGGTCACCAGTTTTATTTGTGTTTAACGACACTTTTAACAATGTGTCAGGTATAACGTAGAACATGGTGACCAGTTTTATTGGTGTTTAATGCCACTTTCAACAATGTTAGCTATAGCGTAGAACATGTTGACCAGTTTTATTGGTGTTTAATGCCACTTTTCAACAATGTGTCAGGTATAATGTAGAACATAGTGACCAGTTTTATTGGTGTTTAATGCCACTTTCAACAATGTTAGTTATAGCATAGAACATGTTGACCAGTTATATTGGTGTTTAACGCCACTTTTAACAATGTGTCAGCTATAACATAGAACATGGTGACCAGTTTTATTGGTGTTTAATGCCACTTTTCAACAATGTGTCAGATATAACGTATAACATGGTGACCAGTTTTATTGGTGTTTAATGCCACTTTCAACAATGTTAGCTATAGCGTAGAACAAGTTGACCAGTTTTATTGGTGTTTAATGCCACTTTTCAAAAATGTATCAGGTATAATGTAGAACATGGTGACCAGTTTTATTGGTGTTTAACGACACTTTCAACAATGTGTCAGGTATAGCGTAGAACATTGTGACCAGTTTTATTGGTGTTTAATGACACTTTCAACAATGTGTCAGGTATAACGTAGAACATGGTGACTAGTTTTATTGGTGCTTAACAACACTTTCAATAATGTGTCAGGTACAACGTAGAACATGGTGACCAGTTTTATTGGTGTTCAACGACACTTCCAACAATGTGTCAGGTATAGCGTATAACATGGTGACCAGTTTTATTAGTGTTTAACGACTTTCAACAATGTCAGGTATAACGTAGAACATGGTGACCAGTTTTATTGGTGTTTAATGACACTTTCAACAATGTGTCAGTTGTAACGTATTACATGGTGACCAGTTTTATTGGTGCTCAACGACACTTTCAACCATGTCAGGTATTACGTATAACATGGTCACCAGTTTTATTTGTGTTTAACGACACTTTCAACAATGTGTCAGGTATAACGTAGAACATGGTGACCAGTTTTATTGGTGTTTAATGCCACTTTCAACAATGTTAGCTATAGCGTAGAACATGTTGACCAGTTTTAATAGTGTTTAATGCCACTTTTCAACAATGTGTCAGGTATAATGTAGAACATAGTGACCAGTTTTATTGGTGTTTAATGCCACTTTCAACAATGTTAGTTATAGCGTAGAACATGTTGACCAGTTATATTGGTGTTTAACGCCACTTTTAACAATGTGTCAGCTATAACATAGAACATGGTGACCAGTTTTATTGGTGTTTAATGCCACTTTTCAACAATGTGTCAGGTATAACGTATAACATGGTGGCCAGTTTTATTGGTGTTTAATGCCACTTTCAACAATATTAGCTATAGCGTAGAACATGTTGACCAGTTTTATTGGTGTTTAATGCCACTTTTCAACAATGTGTCAGGTATAATGTAGAACATGGTGACCAGTTTTATTGGTGTTTAACGACACTTTCAACAATGTGTCAGGTATAGCGTAGAACATGGTGACCAGTTTTATTGGTGTTTAATGACACTTTCAACAATGTGTCAGGTATAAAGTATAACATGGTGACCAGTTTTATTGGTGTTTAACGCCACTTTCAACAATGTTAGTCATAGCGTAGAACATGTTGACCAGTTATATTGGTGTTTAACGCCACTTTTAACAATGTGTCAGCTATAACATAGAACATGGTGACCAGTTTTATTGGTGTTTAATGCCACTTTTCAACAATGTGTCAGGTATAATGTATATAATGGCGACCAGTTTTATTGGTGTTTAACGACACTTTCAACAATGTGTCAGGTATAACGTATAACATGCTGGCAAGTTTTATTGGTGTTTAACGACGCTTTCAACAATGTGTCGGGCATACATGTAACGTATAATATGGCATTTAGTTTTATTGGTGCTTAACGACACTTTCAACAATGTGTCAGGTATAACGTATAACATGCTGGCAAGTTTTATTGGTGTTTAACGACACTTTCAACAATGTGTCAGGCATACATGTAACGTATAATATGGCATTCAGTTTTATTGGTGCTTAACGACACTTTCAACAATGTGTCAGGTATAACGTATAACATGCTGGCAAGTTTTATTGGTGTTTAGCGACACTTTCAACAATGTGTCAGGTATAACGTATAACATGCTGGCAAGTTTTATTGGTGTTTAACGACACTTTCAACAATGTGTCAGGCATACATGTAACGTATAATATGGCCTTCAGTTTTATTGGTGCTTAAAGACACTTTCAACAATGTGTCAGGTATAACATATAACATGCTGGCAAGTTTTATTGGTGTTTAGTGACACTTTCAACAAGGTGTCAGGTGTAACGTATAATATGGCGTTCAGTTTTATTGGTGCTTAGCGACACTTTCAACAATGTGTCAGGTATAACGTAGAACATGGCGACCAGTTTTATTGGTGTTTAACGTCACTTTCAACAATGTGTCAGGTATAACGTAGAACAGGGTGACCAGTTTTATTGGTGTTCAACGTCACTTTCAACAATGTGTCAGGTATAACGTAGAACATGGTGACAAATTTTATTGGTGTTTAACGACACTTTCAACAATGTATCAGGTATAACGTAGAACATGGTGACCAGTGTTATTGGTGTTTAACGACACTTTCAACATAGAACATTGTGAATTAAGTCGCTCTGTAAGTTTGAAATAATGATTCATAAACTATGACATAAGGGACCGACCATTTAACTTGCAGGAGGGGGGTATGGTTTTTTGTTTCGTTCAGAAATTTGTTTTCGGACAACACAAGAGTTAGAATATTTATATTTTTGTCGCGCGCAAAGCGCAATTTTTTTCCCCCAGAATTTAACATTAGGTTATATGATAAAAACTCTGAATCCGATTTTTTTTCCCTCCACCAAAATCCGAATATTTTTTTCAGCAACATTGCGAATTGGAATATTTTTTTTTTTAAGAAAAAAACCATAATCCCCCCCCGGCAAGCTAAATGGTCAGTCCCTAATCAGATGTACATTTTGTATATCTGGGTTGAAGCGAACCTGTGTTTTTGTTTTGTTTATATCTGCATCGCATTGAACATCCATTTATCAAGGGGGGAAATCCCATTCACTGGTAGGGGCGTCATTGTCGTGACCATGATAGTTGGATTTACAACAACATGTGCAATCAGTGTCTAACACCACTAAAGTTGAGAGTTCGAATCTCGTTCGTGGATAAGTGTACTCGATTCAACATTATATGATAAAGTTTGTCAGTTACTTGCAACAGGCCGGTGGTTTTCTCCGGTTTCCTCCACCAATAAAACTGACCGCCAGGACATAACTGAATTATTGTTGAAAGTGGCACTAAATACCATAAACCAACCAACCCATTCACTGGCTTAAACACTGTCACATTTGTTGTGCCATCTCAAGACCTGGATTTTCACCATCATCACAGTTTAAATTTTCAGTTCATAATTGATGTGTAATAAAAATCTAAACTTAAGATACAAGTGTAAAATATAATAAATATAAATAGTATTTAGTTGTTATATCTCTGTTTATTATATTCTTAAGATGTTTTTACAATACTTTTGGAATCCTTTGAAGTAAAAAAATGCACAAATGATATCCCCACTTCTGAATTTGGGGATCAAAACATCAAACCAATTTTTTTTCTTATAAAAAATAAAACACAAATAAATATAAATATAAATAATATAATGACAACAGACATCTTGTGCAGGTATATCAATTCATACACTTTTAATGTCCAGATTTATCATATATCATCATTTAAAAAGATAAAAATGTCAGGTCTCCAAATAAATCATACAATTATCTGAAAATGTAATTTGTCCATACATGTACCCCCTGTACATACAAAATATGATACCACCAGGAACATGTACAAACTTATTTAAAAAATAAAATTGTCAGGTCTTCAAATATATCAAACAATCTTATTTTGTCATCTGTTTAAATTATCATACAACTCCATTAAAAATAAAAATGTCAGCTGTCCAAATTATTATATAACTCCATTAAAACATAAAAATGTCATGTGTCTAAAGTAAATTATTATAAAACCACATTTTAAAATGAGAAATGTCAGCTGTCAAATTATCATACAATTTCATTGAAATAAAATGTCAGTTTCTAAATTATTATAAAACTCCATTTAATTTAAAAAAAAATGGCAGGTGTCAAAAAGAAAAATGTCAGCTATCAAATATAAATAATAAAACTTGATTCATTAAAGAAGTTTTACTTTGTGTATTGTTGCCCTTGACTGTTTACCTGAATGACAACCCACCCATAATTGTCCCCTCATGTCAATGTCAAGTGATATAGGATATTTAATCCCTGTGTCCTCCATTACTTTACATGTCAATATATCTCCTTGTTCAGATAAAACATGGAGGGCATGTGTATTAAGGTCACACACAATAATGTGTCCTGCTGTTGTTGTTACTACATCATTAGGTTTAAATTGTGTAGTAACATTTATCTTAGAATGTCCTGTATATGTCCACCTTAAACCCCCCTCCCACCCTACAACCACCACCCTCCCAGTAACATCTGATGTCCTGTCAACAACAACTATGTCTTTGTTATTATTTGTTGTGATTCTGTGTGGTGAAGTAAACAGTCTGTGTTTGTTACTGTCATATTGATAAGTATGTTGTTGTTTACCATCCATACCAAAGATAAGTAGTGCCCTTGTACTTTTGTCTGTAGGTGTGTAGTTATTATCAAGTTCTATGACACCTACTATAATATTATTGTCACTAGTCACATGGATTCCCCGGGGTCTCAAGGGTGATGACACTGAGAAGAATGGTTTTATTTCTCCTGACTTTGTCAAGAGTTTTATATCTGAACTGTTAAACACAGACAGAAGTAGGTCATTGTTTGATGTCAATGTCATGTCATAGATATAACAAGAAATCTGCTTTGTGGTTGTAATGTTGTCATTGTCAATGTTTATTTGTCTTATGACTTGTTTATTTACATTATTAACCCATGTTGATTTGTCATCAACAGTAATTATGTTGTAGATACCTGATAAATCTGTAGTGTATGAATTAACAACCTCAAAATCAATGTCTGATTGCACTTGTGGTATTTTCATTTTCTGAAGTGATCCAAATAAGTTTGGTATATCATTGAATGTTTCTTTTCCTGGAATAAAATATTTAATTTCAGAAGGAATTAGATTAAAATTCAAGTCCGACATCATTTTCTTAGATTTTGTAGCTGTTGTAAATATTGTACTTCCTTGGATAGATTTCAAAGCTGCCATGATTTCATCTTGGTGGAGTATAATTGTTTTTTCGGCTCGGTCGGCCTGTCTCTTCAAGTCACAGAATGTCTTTTTAACAGTTTTTCTTTCCAGTTCTATTTCATTTTGTAGTTTTTGAGAATGTTTAGTGATTCCATCTATTAATTGTTTTTCTCTTTTTTTAATTGTTGTTATTGATTCATCACACAAAGACTCAAATTTAGTTTCACTGATTTGGAATTCTTCAACTTTTGCCTGACAGAGAGTTAAATCTTTACTATATCTCGCCTCCGCTCCTTTAAGTTCATCCAATTTTTCCGGGATAATTTTTTCTATCGGTTCAAAGTTGTGTTTGTTGTGTTTATATGAAACACAATCTGCACACACAAGATGATCACAGGTTCTACAGAATACACACGTCATTTTTGTCCTATGTTCTGTACACGGAATATTGTCCGTTATTATTTTCGGTTGTACATCTTGAAATAGCGATTTAATATCAATAATCTGGTGCTGAATGTTCGTTTGTACATTCAGGTGAATGTCCTTACATCGGTTGCAGATGAACTTATTACACTCAACACATTTCCATTTTATATTAATGTCTGATTCACAGAGTTCACAAAGTTTTGGATTTTGTGCTTTTCGAATGGAACTTGAAAACGCCATAATAATACACAGTTAAATTGTGTTTACTAAAGTCCTCAAATCGTGTCGGCAACAGCATTTTATTCAATGGAAGAGTTTATTTACTTTCACGGGTGGTAGTTTTTGGAAACTTGATATTAATTGTAAATTCTGACCTAATAATGTTACAATCTCTGACTTAGAATGGGGGGTACATCTTGTGTAAAGTGGTGAAATATTCTAAAAATAATTTATATTTTTATATTGTGATGTTTTCTTCTGATTTGTATTAATTTTGTTGACCCGGTTTTAAATAGACTAATCCAAGCTAAAACTTCCTGGGTCTATACGGGGAATTCCCTTAGCCGGATGATTGTGATTTATCGAAAATGAAAAAAATAAATATTGCATAATCATTATCAATATCTCTATCAATATATTTAAAGATGTTAAAATATCACTCGTGCCAATATTAAACTTATAAATGTAGCAACATAAAAAATAGGGGATGAACAGAGATGTAGCCCGTGGTCAGGATATCGGAAAAGGTGGGGGGGGGGGGGGGGGGGGTGCTTTGAGAGTGGGGTGGATAATGTGTGTGTGTTTTATGTGTGTATTGTTTGTCTTCATCCTGTGTCTTGTGTACTCAATGTTATCAGTCCATTCACAGTCGCCGGAAGTTTCAACTAGCCTATTGGGAAAAAAAATATTTATTATAGATGACCAACATTTTTCGAAGTTTTTCTTATTTTTTCCCCTAATTTTTGAAACATCAAGTGACTGTGGTCCATTCTTGATTTGCACTTCAGTTTTCTCACAGGCACCTGGGTCCAGGATTATTTTTTTTTATTAAAATAAGTTATCTAGAGTGTATGTTTAATTTTAGAACCCCCTGGCATGTTTTATTACTATTTTAGGTCATATTAACATTTTCCACAAATTTTCTATATATATACAAAATGTACCATCTATTTAACTTTTGGAAAATGTCAATATGGCCTAATATAGTAATAAACCATGCCAGTGGGCTCTAAAATTAAACATACACTATATAACTTATTTTAATTTTTTTTTAAATTCTGGACCCAAATTCTATATTTATATATGTCTCATCAGTATATGGCTATCGACAGGGGCAGATTCAGGCGGAGGCGTGGTGTGTGTGCGCCCCCCCTAAGAATCCTTTTTGGGTTGTTTTTTTTGCCCAAAAGTCCCTCCTAACTTCATATCCTGGATTCGCCCCTGATAGATATAAATTGTTTGTGGTCTTTTCAATTTTTACCCTATATCAGGTTTTTTTCATTACTGTTGTTGGTATATTAAATGATTAAGATGAAAGCCAAGTGTTGTCATATTTTCATTGTGTGTTCTCTGTTATTTTAGTTAATGTTTTGTATCATGTTAAGTTTTGTGAAGAAATACAATTCACTTTCAGTTAGGCCTATTGTAACTCTTTTGACCAGAGTTTTGTTCTCTATATTTATACTGCAATCACAAAATAATGCTCGATGAAGCTTGCAATTCTACCAGTTTCTAAACATTGTAGAAATAAACTTGATATTTGCAGACACTGTATGTATATATTTTCTAATTATAAGTAGACAATTTGTTATTTTTTTTTTAAACCATATCTGTTTGTCATACATTTGAAATAATTAACGTTGTATACTTACTGCCGACTCCCAAGGGCTTAGATTACAAACAGGAGGTGGACCTCCGCCAGTGGCACAAGCATTTGCCCTCCTACATGTAGCTGCTTCCTTTTTCTTTGTCGTCCCCTGCACGTCTTGCCATTTCTTTTTGCATTCTGCCACAGTTCTGGCTATGCAAGACATACTAACTGCATTTACACCTTAAAATATATGAACAATTAAGAAATAGTCAAAATAGCAGAAAAAATATTTTTTCATTTGAAATAAACAAAAATTTTAAGACAAGGAATTTAAATTATTTAATATTAAAGTTGGACATGTTGGAAAGTCTCCTGTGACAAGAATGTATGTATTTTACTATTTTATTTTACATTTCTAGTACAGACTCTGAAATTGCATTTCATTAATAGTGACTTAGGCCAATTGGCCCATTAGGTCACTGTGCTTAATGCATACATGTATTGTTTATTATTAATTGTGTGTATTATCATGATTATAATTTAATATATAATTTATTTAATATTCCAATAAATGTAATCCACCAATCACATCACTTGTTTTTCTTGTTAATTCATTATCTATAATGAATTGTACTGCTTCTTGTGGTTGTCATATCTGCCAACTTTTGAAAGTCCAGGGGTATTTTATGCGTGACGACATTTTAACGATTGTGTTTTTTTGCGACATTTTAGCATATATGTTTTTTTTTAATGATTTTTTTTAATGATTTTCAGTTTTTGGTGTCTCATGTTCATAAATTCCATATTTTTGTTGCAGTCTTCCTGATATCAATGTCTCATGTTCATGTATCCCATCATATTATTTATCTATATAAAGTTGTACCTATAAAGTTTGTCAGTTTAGAAGTCTCATGTTCATATTGATCAAAACTGAAAAATTTTAAGAACTGAAATAATATGAATATAATACACAATTTATATAGCGCTATATATAATAGATACAAAATTACTCTAAGCGCTTAACATAGTTAAAAAAGAACAAAGACTAAAAATTTACATACAAAGTGAAAATTACATTAACCTATAAAACTTACCAGAAGATAACGGAAAGAGACTTTACAGAGTTTGGGTGGATTAAGCTTTTTTAATTGACACACAACATTTTAAGATTCTTTTTGAGAAAAATTGGTAGTCCTTAAAAGGGCTGGGGTTTTTTTATAAAAGAAGCTCGACATCTTTACTTCTTCTTTGGTTTTGGTGCTGCCTATTAAAGTTTTTTTTGTGATTTTACAGCCTTCTTTGCAGCGGATTTCTTGGCAGCTGGTGTCTTTGGTGATGAAGACATCTTGTCGAACAAAAAAGGTTGCTGGCAGCATGGGTTGAGTTCTGTGCTTTCAGTGACAGAATGTTTGGTAATGTCATTCAGCCCACCGTGTTCCACTTTGAAGTCACAATTGCATACTCGGCAATAAGCATGAGATGTGCTCTATCTGGACTTTGCAAGCCAGCCACAAAGTCTTTCGTCGTTCCATGGTTCTCCTATCTCTGGAGACAACAGGCAGCTTTCTAGGAGGGCTGAGAACCATTTTCAAAGTGATTCCTCATTTCTGGGTGTCGTGATATTTATCATCTTTCTACCCAAGTTCACAAAATTAGTGTAAATTACTCAAAATTCCATTTCATTATATTTCAACGAATGCCAGACAACTCGGCTCGTAAGCGAGGACAAGTCGGCCCGTAAGCGAGGACAAGTCGGCCCGTAAGCGAGGACAAGTCGGCCCGTACGTTAAGACAACTCGGACCATATTATTGTTTTATAATATTGTTCAATATTTATATGTGTATAATATAATTATTTATTTATTTATTTAAAAGACAATTATAATCTTTTAGTGAAAAAGAATTATTGATTCAATGATAATATTACTTGTGACCAAAAATGTGATTAGGACATGATTTTGTTCTCATAACATGGTCTATTACGTATCATTTACAGGAATAAAATTAATATCAAAAATTAAAAATAAATAATTTAAGAAAAAATTATTTAGAGCTTATAAATTATGAAATTTCATATAAGCATTATGTATTATTTTTTGTTTGTATAAGCTTCATGGTTGTTGGAAAAGTTGCAAATGGGTGTCGTTAAACAATTTTATTCAAAAAAATCAATAAGACAACAATAATTATTGATGGTCTGCGTAGTCTTTTCATACGGTCCGAGTTGTCTTAACATACGGGCCGACTAGTCCTCGCTTACGGGCCGACTTGTCTCGGTCCGAGTTGTCCGCGGGCCGAGTTATCTGGTACCCATTTCAACCTCCCACCGCTCACACACAATTACTGAAAGCAGTTAGCTCTAACACCACATAATTCTATATCCGAATTTTACCTGGCCCAAATCAGCAATTATTGTCAATGCTAAGTACATTGTCTGTTTTATTTTTTGACAGATCCGACTTATTTGCGACTGGACGTTAAACAACTAACAATCAATCAACTTAGGTCAAACATGTCAAATGGGAAATGCACAAAAAAGTTCGAGTCAATAAGTAGGACTAGCTAGATAATAATTAATAGTCTTACGGAGACGTGCGCGTCGATTTTCCGGACACTGCTCGAGTGGGGTCAGACTTGTAGTGTATATATATTAGCTCAAGCTATTCGACCAAGAAATTCTGACCAGAGTGTATATAGTGTCACAAAATAGAAACAAGTAATGGAAATTAAAATAAGGGATATGACGGGGAATATATATATAATATGTAAATCGTGCTGAATCTCACGGGGAAAGCTTTTAGTTTTACCTTTCGGCAACTTCGGCCCAACACGTATTTTTGTCTCTGGTCGTTATTGGGCGTTAACCCTGGGCCAAATTGACCGCGGATGACTGAAATGTTAGATCCACTGCATCGGAAAGCGCAAGCAATTCGCTTTCCGACCAGTTTGGTTTACGCTTAGCCATCACAGCCTGTTCTTGGTCCATGGCCATGTTTTCTAGTTTTCTAGCAGACGATGTTTTTATTTACATCGGAAGTATCCATTGCGCATGATTTTCAGAAGTGAAAGTAGCGTTGCCAAGGTATTTTAGTCTTAAGAAAATCGCAAGTGTGATCGTAAGATCGGTCGTTGTATTTTGTCGTAGGACTGATCCTAAGTTTACGATTAATCTTACGACACGTTTTGTGAAATTGTCGTAGGACCACACTTAGGAAAATCTTAAGTACAAAACTTACGACTAACACTTACGACTTTTTGTGAAAGTGACCCATGGCCATGTATTCTGTTTAAGAAATGAAAATTAATAAAATGAAAGAAATGAATGAACACTCAATTTATTTAAAAATTTAAATTTATCAATTTTTGGTGGGGGGTTCAAAGGGAAGTCTTTTACATCAAGGATCTATATAGTAGAATTCCTACTATATAAATCCTTGCGTACATCTATATAAAATATATTTATAAAAAAATATTAAAATAAATTAATGAGTTATTAATTAGTCAAAAGAGATTCCGCAATCCGTATATCGAAGAAGAACAGACAACACAATGGCCAAAAGAAAAGCAATATTTATATAAACCAAATATAGATTTATTTATAGCAGATCACGTTCTACTATCGGTCAAAGGGAAGTTACTCTTTTGGTCAATGCAAATATTATGTAAGCCAAATTAATTCTTGCCGACTGCACAGAATCATTAAATTCGCTTCGCCAGAAATTTGTGAAGTTTCAAATTAACAATTAACATCACCTATTTGAATTGAAATGGTCATTTATTATAAATGACGAATAAGATAAGATAAGATATGATTTTATTGTCCAATCAAGGTCCCAGCAAGGGGCAGAGTCATTACAGTGATTTATATTCTCAACTTTTAAGCAACATTGTAAGAAAATAATAAAAGATAGATACATTTTGTGGTGGAAAAGAAATGCAAGTGTATACTGGAATGTTAAATTGAGATGTTGCTTATTATTTAAATGTAATTTTGGGTTTGAAAATTATCTTAGTATTGTAAGAAGTTTTGAACACAGGAAAAATATTACCAGGCTAAGAATATCAGCTCATAAGCTGCAAATTGAGGTGGGCAGATACCAGGGTATCCTCCTACATAATCGTGTCTGTCACAGGTGTAGCACAGGGGAAATTGATGATGAAATTCATTATCTTTCTAAATGTGTAAAATTTACCCACGAAAGAGCAGAACTTAATGATCAGATTACATTGATCTGTCAAAACATTAATAATTTAGATGATAACAATAAATTGTTATGGATATTGAATAATGAAAATTCTATAATACTCAAGGCTCTTTGTCAGTATATGATTAAGACTGGGTTCAAATAATTTTTTATTTTATTTTTTTCCTCTATAATATAAAAATTCAGACTTATTGGATGATTTGCTGTAGGCATAGGAAAAAATGTTTTTGTGTCACCGCCCCCTGATGCCTATTGCAAATCTTCCAAATAAACTGAGTATCTATTCTGCACCAAGCACAAGTTGGAATAAATCTCCATTTGGTACCATCCCTTGGTGCTTTCTGCAGATATGACACTTGTATACTTTTATTATCTATTATTATCTTAATGAGTATATATACTATACTCAAACTGAATATAAAATTTTAAGACAATCTTGCTTGAATTACTTCCCTTTGTTTTAATTTGTGACAGACATGGTTGATGGTAATAAAATAATTATTATATTTTACTTTATTTATTGTGTATGTGCTAATTATAAATGTTGTATCATGCCCTCCAGGGGCCCTGATTTGGACAAATAAAGTATCTTATATCTTGTATATTACAAAAAAAAGCATTCTAATATATACATAAATGTAGCAATACAACATTTCATGCCGGACAGAATCAGAGATAAAGTAATGATATACACTATACATATAAACACTACTTATGACAACAATAATCCCCTCTTCTAATATCTAGACAATCAATAATATATTTTCCCAGAAGTTTACAAATCCTTGCGGAAACACATGTAATTTTTGTTTTGCTTTAATTAGAGTACAAAGGGAAATAAATCTAGTTAAACAATGGTAAAGTATGACAAATCGGTTCTTTTCAACATAAACACAAACTGCATAATATAACTTATATCAACATAGTCTCAGGTACTCGGGGACAGGCAGGCGCGTAGCTCCCTATACGCCAACACGCAGTTGCGTGCACATCGGCGTGCTGAAGAAGAAAAAATAAAGAGCAAAAAAAAAAAAAAAAAGGAATAATAAAAATTAAAAAAAAAGTGGAAAACAAAGTCTCATTGTGGCTTTTTGTGAAAATTCAATGTCATAAAAATAACGGCATTTCAAATTTTATTCAAATGACGTTACGGCCGTATCATTTGTATGAGTTACATCGAAAATATGGACAAGCGGACCAAACTGCGCACACTTTGCGAAACACGATGGACGAGTCGAACCAACGCACTGTACACATTTAAAACATCATTTCCTGTAGTGGTTCATGCGTTGGAACGATTACAAGGACTAGGAGATGACAAAGCCGGACAATATCTTGCATCTATTACCAGATTTGTATTTGTTATAGCTCTGGTAGTATCAGAACACATTTTACAGAGTACGGTGTTTCTGTCGAAATTCCTGCAAGGTATCGAATGTGACCTGCTGGAGGCTACAAAAGAATGTAAAACTGTCATTGAGTTGTTACGAGCTGAACGACTCGATGAATCAGTTTGGGATGAATTGTATCAATCGGCATTAGATTTATCAGAACCTTTCGATATCGTTGAAAATATGCCGAGGCGATGTGGAAGACAGACTACCAGAGCCAATCACCCTGCAAACACGCCAAAACAGTATTGGAAAGTTTCTTTGTACTATGCGTTTATAGACCACATGATAATGGAATTGGAGTCGCGTCTGATAAAATCAGAAAATCTCTTTTATGCACAGTATCTGCTTCCTCGTGTTATAGGAAATATTACGAACGAACAAATCGCGACATTGTATGAGACATACCAGACTGACCTGACATGTAATTTAGACGAATTCAAGAGGGAGGTCGCTCGATGGCGAACACGCTGGAGTATAACACCTCGCGATCAGATGCCAACTTCACTTTGTGAGACACTTGATGCAGTAAACCCGGTGCTATGTCCTTCTATAGATACCATCTTGTGTATCATGTTGACAATTCCGGTAACAAGTGCTACCGCAGAGCGATCGTTCAGTGTACTACGTCGGGTGAAGACATATGTACGATCAACAATGAATAACAATAGGTTGTCATCGCTAGCATTAATCATCGGCATATCCATCGCGATTTCAGTGTGGATTTAACCAAAGTTATGGAGAAGTGCGTGTTTGCTATGACACGAAGAACAGATTTTGGGCAATTCTAAGTAAATTCTGTCTAACAAAATCATGAAATCAATGTGTTGCTTATGTATTCAATTTACCCATGAAAACACCTCAGAACGCACCATTTTGCATCTAGTAAAAAAAAAGACCCCCTCTCTAAGGTATGGTTGCTTGCACTGCAAAAAAGGCTAGCTACGCCCCTGGATCAGGTTGCGCAATCGTGTTATTTTTAGCGACTCGTTACTTTCCGTGTAGGATTCGATAATTATCGGTTACCAATTTCACGTTACCGCCGCCATTAATGGCATTATGGTTCAAAGGTCAATCGGAGTAAAAAAAACATAAACAAGACGTCATTGCATTTGTAAACACGGTGACGCAGTTTATTCATCGTGGCAGTTATGCACATATCGTCACGGTTGTAAGGAAGTTTTCGTGAATTTGTTGGTTAGAAAAATAATTTATGACTACATGTATCACGTAGATCTTGAAAATAATGAGAGATTGTGTGAATATTCAGCTATACTATAGTAGAATACATGTAGTTGTTCCAACTTCCAAGGATATTGTGACACAACCTCGCAAATAGTACTGTTTACAAAACATCCTAGACCTGCAAGAATAAATAAAATATATCATCCTAGCGGGTACTTATCGATTAACTTGAAGAAAATTAATCTAAATATTGTATATTTTGTTGTCCGACTATCCTATAAAAGGGGAGGTCCTTATAAAAAAGGGAAATCAAAAGAAGTCTTTTCCCCCCTAAGCGACTGGCAGGTATTCGTACAAAAACCAGCTTTGTAATGTTAATGCTTTAAAGTTGGCATTTTGTTAGACTTCTGCATGGTTTTATAGTTTATCATATTTATATCACATTAAACATGCAATTTGTAAATTATCATATTATGGAGCATCAAATAAAACTTTTTTAAAGGCCCAACTTAAAACTGGTGTGCCCCTTTTGTTAGAAAATGTATAAAGTATGTGTGTGTAAGACACCTTAGATGTACTAACTTAAAAATGACTGGAAGTTAAAGAGACCACCGATACAGCTTCGTCCGCATCATTTTTGGACTTATACCTCGAATTTGACGACGGTGGTCAACTCAGTACTAAAATTTATGATAAGCGGGACGACTTCAATTTTAAAATCATAAATTTTCCAAACATGTGCAGCAATATACCAGCTTCTCCTGCATATGGTGTTTACATCTCGCAATTGATTTGCTATGCAAGGGCCAGTAGCAATTATTCTGATTTCCTGAAACGTCATCTTCATCTGAGAAACAGGCTACTGGACCAGGGCTATAAAAAGATTCGCCTTATTCGATCTCTTAAAAAGTTTATATTCCGATACCAATATCTTGTCGAAATATATTCCGTCTCTGCAGAAAAAATTATAAGCGATGCATTTTCATATAGTGAAAATGTATAAAGATAAAGAAGTCACAAATGTCAAGAATTTTTTTGTCAATGTGTGACGTAAAAATATTTTTGACATTTACGTCACCGAATATGGTACTGCTTTGACAACTATTTTACCTATTTTGTTCCTGTATTTAAATACTGTTACAGTGACAGCCGGAACCTTTGAACCGTAATGAGAGCGGGAGGTTTGGCGCCTTAAAATCTGATTCAACCCACCATTTCTTTAGAAATGCCTGTACCAAGTCAGGGTCATTACGGTTTTCACAGTTTTCCGGTTGTTGACTGATTTTGTCTGTTTATATAATTATGAGTTTTGACTTTCCCTTTGTAAGATTGTTCGGAGTTCGGTAATTTTGTTATTACCTTTATTAGTTCAACTATATATCATTTTGTGATTTTTTAGAAGTCTAAATCCTGTAAGAATGCACACCTTTAGTATTTGTGCATTAAACACACTACAAAATATTACAAAAACTCTAGCTCAAAATTATAGGGAGGGACAGACAGGGGTTAAATAGTATGCCTTGATACAGGGCTATACATTAACAGTCATGTTCCATTCTTACATGTATGTCAAGCACATTATTATGGTGTGGTTTCTGTTTGTGAGGCACTCCATCCTTTCTTGTTTATGCCAATGTCAGGAGACCAATAATAACATATAAGGATTAGTATCGAAAAAGTGCTAAATTCAGGAACAAGTCAGTCTTGGTTGGGCAAAATATGTACATGCACATGTACTTTGTAAATGATTCAACTCGATAACTTTTGTAAATTATAGAGCACAAATATTCATTAACAAGAAAATATTTATTGCAAAAACAAAACATTATTAAAAGGTCAGCTACATGTATAATAACAATGTTGTAAAATAACAAAACTATGAACTGGAACATTGAAGAATGGGTAATAAAACACATTCCCCTCATCCTGATTAAGTCTTAAGTTAATGATTGAATGAACATTATATTGCTTTTAACATCAAAAAGTTAATATTGGGGGACACTATGCAATTTTCTCTATCCTTTAGTTATTGAATTGAGAAGTTAAAAAATCTGACAAAAGTTCCACCCCCCCTCCCAAAAAAACCCCATACATGTAATAAGGTTCAAAACTCCTTTAATTTCAAAATATTTGTCTAAGACTTTCTCAGGTAAATGAACAAAGCCCAAAATATTCAATAATGTTACATGAAAAACAACACTCGTGACATATGGGGAATAAAAACATTCTATTCATAGAATTTTTAAACAAGAAACATAAACTATAACATGTGATGTGTAAACTATTTAAGCATGAGCAACAGGAAACATTTAGATACAAAAAATGAAAAGACCAACACCCTTAGTTGGATTTTTAGAGTGCTACAAAATGTAGTTCATTGAAACAACAGTCTGTGGGTAGATACCTGTATGTCGTTCCACTCTGAAACATTATTCTGACTCGACCAGTTTTTGTTCTTACTCCTTAATGCTGCATTCTTACCAATATTATAATCTTTGGTTTGACTAGACAGGGGCTAGAACTCATGGATCTACCACATTCTAGGTGAGCATGCTAACTATTACACAACATTTTTGCGGTCGCATTGAAAAAGGAGTAGTTCATCAAAACTTTCATTAAGCTAGGGACTTGTGTCCAAGTTAGTTAATGCAGTCAACATGATCAAGCATATATTAAAATAAACCCATAGATTAGCTTCCAGTCAGATTTGAACTGACATCTTTTCAACATTATTGAAACGTACTACCTTATACTATAGAAGCTACAATGTATATACATATATTGTAATTGTTAGTAGCTGTACATGTATGCAGATCATTAGCTTCCAGAGAGATTTGAACTGACATCTCTCAAACATTATTGAAATGTACTGATTCATTGACACCATAGTAACTACAACATTTTGTCATGAATTTGTTAGGAACATTTCAGTCAAGATTAGTTGCAATCCCTTCTGTTATTATCTAATGGTCCTGAATTGGCACTGCATAGACACGATATAGAGAATAAAAAAAACATGCATAAATTTCATACCCTGTAGTGCAAGAACAATAAGCCCCCTCTCTATCAAACCATCATCTTCTTTGGTGCAATATCTATACATTGTGGTGGTTGTCATCCAGTGTCTGTGATGGTGAACACTTTGTTCTTAAAATACATAAGTTGTTGTTGTTCGACTTCGTCTTTAGGAAATATGCCTCCTGCAACCACCCACTTAAAAATATTCAGACCATGGGCTAACAAGAACTGTTTTATGTCTGTAAAAAAAAATTGGTGTCCAAAAATGAATACCATCAATCATGTTCATTCAAGAATACCAGAATACATTTGAAGCCCAATGAAGGGAGTCTGAAATTCCAGTCACTCCAAATTTTGTCGTAGCACCTCTTGTTATCTTGTAAAACATAATCTTGTGATGGCACCAAAGGCAAGTTTAATTTACCTGCCGACAACACAAGCCTGAAGGCCGTTTCGCCCCGTGAGTCGTTATTCCCCTATTCCCGTTCGCCCCGGGTCGTTTTTCCCTCATTGATTAATAGTGCTTTAAAAAATGAAATATGGAAAATACCATTGTAATAGTGCTTTAAAAAATGAAATATGGAAAATACCATTGCAAATATTCGTATTTTGGATGTTGTAAGGCTTGTTCATGGGTACTTTATTTTTGTCTTCCTCATAATTAACATGCTTTCTTGACGTGTTTAATATTATGTATAGCTTCACTTTCATTGTTTGACAATTCAGGCTGTCCAAATTCTGGTGGCTTCATTTTACAATATTGGCAATAGGAAAACTAACATAATACATACTAAGCTAAGACATACAATGTAGATGTAGTGGCCTTAATGCAGAGTAAATTTGAAGAATGATCCACGTTGTGTATGTGGTCATTTATTTGAGGATTCTATTCATTTTTTTCTTGATTGTCCACTTTATCAACACGATAGAACTTCTCTGTTTAACTATTTTAATAACATTGTTCCCATCTCTATAGAATATATACTCTTTGGATGTAATGAAATTAGTGAAGAATTGAATACTTTATTGTTCAAATCAGTGCAAAAATTTATTCGACAAACTTGTAGATTTAATAATTAATTATCCCCAACCCTGATATTATCTCAACACAATTTATTAGTTTTACCACCCCCCTCCATTTTTTCTGTTAAATATTAAAACAATATTTATTATGTATGCTTAATTTGACATGATTTTGCTTACTGCAGTAATTTACTAATTATTGATATAGCCTGTGGCTGTACATTTGCTGTCATTTGATTTGTTTTGTTTATGCTATTACTGTATTTGTATGGAGAGGGACTAGTAATACATCCAATTGTATATATTATATATATTGACAATAAAATCATTATAAAGTAAATTGTTTGACACCTGCTTAAATTTGTAAAATGTCTTTGAACAATACGATACAGTAATAAATTTATATGTATCCTATGTATTGTTTGTTCTGCATGGCTTCAAATTAGTTGTTATTATTTTTTTTTGTATACAACTAATAAATAAATAATTACCAAAAAATTGTCGAAAAAGACTTCATCTATTATTATATAATAGCGATTACATACATGCCAACTCTACCGATTTACGCGGTAGTCTACCGATTTTTTAAGTCTTCTACCGCCTACCGATTTTAGATGTTTTCCTACCGATTTAAAAAAAAAATGTAATTTTTTTTTTATCGTGAATTGTTCACATGTTGATTATTCTTGTAGATTTCTAAGACGTATAAATGTGTACAAATCCAAATTATTTAGGCCCTTTCCGTAATCGTTTCCCTCTTAAATTTGTACCGGAAACTTCCATTGGTCAATTCTTTATCATTAAACCAATCAGAAACTGTATTTAAAATAAAGTTTTGAAGCACTACATTTTGAACTTATGACTCCTAAACATATATATACAGTAAAACTTCGCTCGCTCGAACTCGAAGGTACTGTCAAAATATGTTCGAGCTATCGGATGTTTGAGCCACCGAGGTCCCGTAATTTTAGACAGAAAAAAATCTTGTTCTGACCCGGGACAGTTTCATTACCTATATATGATAACTGATGCACAGTAAAACTGGCCTTTCTCGTAAAAAATATTTAATCATTTAAGTTCAAGTTCAAGTTCTTTATTCACTCGGACACATATATATACAAGTGTAACAAGAGGAATATTATACAAAATATTTTACATAATGACGGATATACCTAACCTAAAATAATACAGCCTCAGAATATAATTACAAAACATTTTGCAATTTAGATATAAATAAGACAATTTTTTCAGAACCTTAACATTACACAAAGATAACAGGCCTTTCATTTTGTACATGTTTGCATATCTAGTATAATAAATTGGAATAAATTTACATCTAAGCCTTTGTACATCAGCAGAGGTACATTCAAATAAAAAATGAAATTCAGTACCTAAACCAACATTACACAGATGACAAATACGTTCTTCTCTGGGAGTATTCGACCATCTTCCAGTATCTATTGGAAACTTAATGTTATTGCATCTAAGCTTTGTTATCATGTTTCTCTCATGTGGTAATAATTTTAATAAGTATTTATCTAAATTAAATTCATTTTTAAATATGCCATAAAATTCTCCCCTAGAAGAGTTCTCAATTTGGTTAAACCAGTTTTGAATATATTGATCAGTCAGATTTTGCTTAACAATAAATTTTAGTTGCACTGAATGAACTGGCTGTTGTTGGTTCCATAGATAATTAAGCCCAGTTTTCTCAAAAATTGATTTGATAAAATCTAGCCACTTAAATTGAACATTATCAATAATACTCAAATTAAACATAATCTTATATAAAATACAACTAAGTTTCTTCTTGTTTGAAATAAGTCTATTCCAAAAATTTACAATCCTTAATTTTATACATAATATATCTATAGGTGTTCTACCAAGTTCTCTGTATGTCATAAAGTTTGGAGTAGTGGTTCTAACACCTAAAATATTTCTACAGAACTGAAGATGAAGTTTTTCTAGTTGCTTAGTGTTCTCATAACCCCATATTTCAGAGCCATAGGTAAGTATTGGAAGCATAAGTGTATCAAACAATTTAAATTGTAAATCTATTGGAATCGATATATTTCTCAATTTTCTATACAAACAATATAAAGCTTTGCGAGCTTGATCCATCAATTTATCTCTTGCCTTCACAAAAGAGCCGTTATAATTAAATATAACACCTAGATATGAATAAGAGTCTTCAATTTGTAAATTCTCTCCACATAGCTTAAAAATAGGTTGATTTTTGTATTTTCTTTTACAAAATATTATTACTTTAGTCTTTTGCAAGTTAACCTTCAATTTCCAATGATGACAATACTTTTCAAATATAGCCAAAGCAGACTTACACATTTCTAAAAGTTTTCGTCCAAAATTATTTGGTCTGCATTCACACTGAGTATATCTTTTTAAGGAAATATTATTATCAAGTAAAACTTGGTAGTCAGCAATATGATATCTAAATAGGCCATCTTCTACATTTACATCCATAACATTCAAAAAAGTTTCATCTGGTTCTGAAAAAATCTTAAAAAAAAAAACAGTTTTAGCATTAAAATCTCCAACAAGTGCACATTTCATGTCTTTTTCTATAAAATTTACTACTTCATTTTCAATATCTAAAAATGCATTTATTGACGAATATAGAGAGTTTTCAGGTAGGGTGTATACACATCCCAATAAAAGGTAATTATTAAATACTTAAATTTAAATTTAATATTAATAAATTTAATAAGATTTTTTATATACAACAACAATACCTCCAGATTTATGCTTAAATATTTTTCTATTTTTTGCAACATAGCTAAAACCATCTGGGATATTTAAAATGTTATATTTGTCGGTTTTTGTCTCTATAAAAATACATACTGTATATCATGTGTTGTAATTAACTGTATAAATTTAAGTAATAAAAGTTTTGACTTGATACCACAAACATTTTATTTCTGAAAAATTAAGTTTCTGTTTTTTAGACCTTGGGGCATTTTCATCAGTCGCTTCTCTTGCTTGCCTGTCCTATTGATAGTGGTTGTGCGGGTTTCTAGGAGGGGGAAAGCGCATATGAGGTTCTCCGTTTCCAGGTTGAAGCACATCTTTACAAATTCATATGTGAATATAAGCATGTTTTTTTTATCAACTTAGCTGTGAATGTGAAAAAATTGTGAAAAATAAGTGATTTAAGTCTCAAATATATTAGTAAATCTTCCTTGTTTTTAACAATAAACCAGGAAATGTTTTTCCGCTTTAATAGTAAAACATACTTGACAATAGGCACTCATAATTGATGATATCTTATTGTAACACACACAAGTCACAAGAGATGACGTGGATTAAATGATTTTAAGTAACATAACCCCGCTATTTTATATTGAAGTGTATTTATCAAGCCAGTAGATTGATTAATCATATATATATGTACATTTGTATGTAAGCACATTCAACGTACATCTGTCAATTAAATTGCGATGTTCGAGTTTGATATGATAAAACTCGTGATTTTATTATGATTCTCTATTATTGATGGGACCATTTATTAAGTTCGACTGTTCGAGGTATCAGTGTTCGAGCGAAAGATTTTTTTTAGCTTAAAAATATATGGAAAATTGGCGGGACTTTCAAATAAGTTCGAGCCATCCATGGTATTCGACCCATCCGAGTTCGAGGGAACGAGGTTTGACTTGTACATATGTAAAATGCTAATTTCCATTTTTTCATGGTTTTTTCATACTATATTTAAAGATTTGACTGAACAGATTTTATATCCAAAATGCAACAGAATGCACCATCTTCTTCGTTATAGTATATCAGAGTACTCAATACTTTTGTGTTTGCGCATGCGCGGAATAATATAAATATTTACAAATTACAAAATGCCAAAGTTTAGGTGAATATTACGTCCTTTTGAGAGGGGGGGGGTTGTGTGGCAAACCCTAGACCCTCTACCGCTTTTAGTCTCTCGAGGGTTGGCATGTATGCGATAAAGTGGGGCGAATCGACTCACTTTCTGGGGCGAAACGACCCGGTAATCGGTATCCTTCCTTTTCGTTCTTGTTTTCGTCAGACCCCTCATCGTCAAGATTCTCGACTTTCCAACATCTAAACTCATCAATAGTGTAGATTTTACCACCAGGATCCATGTGTAAATGTAGAATAAAATTATATAGTTGAATAGAACTTCGAAAAGGTTAAAAATGAAGTGGTATCGCCAACGTCAATGAGACGCCATGAAATAATCCAAACAGTAAGGCCGCTTAACACCTGGATTTTATTCCGATTGGACTTTGGACCATTTGTTGTAAATTGGGGGGTCAACGGAACTTTTGAAAGTGTTTTTCTTTGAGACATTTTGTGCAATTGTGTATTTTATCAATACCTGATGCGATTAAGCGAATATGAATATAAGCTTGCGTTTGCTTTAGCAATAATCCAGAGCAGACGATCGGGTTGCGCAATCGTGTTATTTTTATCGACTCGTTACTTTCCGTGTAGGATGCGATAATTATCGGTTTCAATTTACAGACAAAATTCTTTAAATATTCATTTCAAACAAATAATTTGTATATTTTCGTCAAAGAAGAAGAATGTTGAATTAAATTTAATGTTTATTTCACAAGCAAACAATATAGGCAACAGCGAAATACCGGTGTTTCGCTCTTCGATACCTTTCGTCCACCGTATCTTTCATAAGGTCTAGAGGGTGTCGCGAAAAGCAGTGACCCGGAATGTCCCGGATGTGTTGAAGCTTTTTCATAGCCATAGTGGTATGGATAACCCGGATGTGTTGAAACTTTTTCATAGGCATAGTGTATGGAAGATAAGGATTTCTGTTTTAGTCAAAGTAAATGGTATTCGTCATTATTTCTTTATTGATTTAATTTTACCATGTTTCAGTCATAAATAGCTCGCTTAACGAATCGAGCTTATTAATTTTTTTTTATTGGACAAATGTATTTCATTTAGCTCTTTCGCAAAGTGAATTCCCGATGAATAATTGTAATAACGTAAATTTGATTTATATAATATGGAGTAGGCATTGCCTAGATGCGAGCACAGCATTTCTGTCTGGCCAGTGCCGGTGTATATATTTGAGTGAAAGTTGAATATCACAAAATAATATGAGTAGGCATGGCCTATAGAGAGGACATTAGTATTTGAAATTAAATGATATCCCCGACATCCATGGAAAGTTAAATGAAGTAGAATAGAAAAGTATGAGAAAAAAGTATGGAATCTTTTATTGTTGGACTAGGGACAGTGCAAACATTGAAGACTAACTAGTACTAGTATGCGGGTGGTATCAACCATTATAAAGCCTAAAGGGTGTAGTAGACGCCGGTGTCTGTAAAATGAAACTATGGTCTTTTAAGTCATAAGAAAAGAGTTTTATTACGAAAATATCAATTAATGCAACCAACATACATAAGCAATATTGGCCTATACCATGCTATGTACAGCCGATATATATTCATGAAGTGTAAATGATGAATGACGTACGGTCAGGGCCGTCTTGTCAGCAATATAGGCCCCGGTCAAAGCAGTGCACTGAGTCCCATATCTATACAAACACTCACAGAAATAAAATTATAAATGGTCGATAAAATTAAACATATATTTCTTGTATTGATACTTCCAACAAAATCAGTGTTTAAAAATAAAAAATTATGTCGTATACAACATACATAGATTAGCATGGGGTTCATTTGCTTGTGGGACCAACGGGCAACTGTCCATTGTGCCCATACATAAGACCGCACTGCGTACGGTTACTTTAATACTGATAATCTTCATTTCGACATTTTAAAGTATGTGTATTTGGGCCAATATTATGCTATCTCCAAGTGAACAAAATAGTTTTTAATTTTAAAAGAATTATATAGGTACCGCTTTCATCAGACATGTCTCTGCTTTCACATACAAAATGTTTATCAATATTCAATATTTTTTTTATTGGAAAAAGCACAGTAGAGTCGTGATATATATATTAACAATATTCAGTATCGAAATCATACTCTTTAAAATTATCTGTGACAAGATTATACAGACATATATTCCTTCTTGTGTAATGTTATTACCTTTTAAGTTTCAACAACAAGCTGGTTAATAATTTTATAGCATTTATATTAGAAAGACTGAGTTTAATAAATAATAACAGATATACATATAGTATGAACGGCATAATTAATAGTTAAATAAATAAAATTCATTGTGTCTTACTATTCTAAACCATTGTCAGCAGATGTTGGTAGTATTCAAATATTTTGTAGGATCACACTGACGGAAAATTTAAGATGAATAAACAAATGGGTACTGATAGAAATAATTAACACTAACAGAAATAAGGAAAAAGTCATGCGTTCCTTGTTCCTTGCAAGCACATCATGGTTAGAAAATGTTTGTTACTTGGCCAATGAAATAATAAATGCAAAAATTGTATAAAAATGAAAAATGTTAATGTTCAACTATCTTTTCTTATCAGAGACATATGAGCCGGTGGCAAAGGGGCACATGCCCTCTGAGAGTTCGAATAAAATGTTGTGCCTTTAAGACTAGACATCAGCTACTAGATATATCTTAGCAATCATATGCTGGCATTATATGATTCCCCGATAGAACATTTCTTTTGGCCATTGTGTTGTCTAAGATGTTGTATCTCAGGTATTATTAATTTAAAGAAAAAAAAATATCTGAACCTCTAGCTATACAGTAATTTCATAGGTTTTCATGATTTATTTTATTAATATAATATTCTAGTTTTTTTTAAGGTATGCAGGTAAAATAAAATTAAGAAGATCTGACATCTCAAGGTCTACGTTTGTCATTTTTTCTTTTCTGTTTGATGCTTACGTGTTACCTCGTTCGGACGAACTTACGTGACGTACGTCCGTCCAAGCGATGTTTCCGTACCATAACGTTCGAAGCCTCAACCAATTGATTTGATATATGGATATGTTGTTTATAACAACAAATGACAGATCAACTAGATTTTGGGGTAAATTGAGTGAAGGGTTTTTTCAGTTAGAAGGGCATCCGTGTCCATGGACACATTTTAAATTATGTATTCTAACATGACCTCCTTCTTTCGCTTTGTTAACAAACGAGCTAGTTATTCATTCAGTATAATATCATTAGCACATGTGCTGGTGAATGTGACTGACTTTTCCATTGGCAGCATAAATTGTAACCCGAATAATGCCGATAGAGGGTGCAGTATTATTCGAGTTACATAAATTGTGTGCGACATTTTCCGCAAGCGTAAATATAAATTACCGTCTTCCAATCAAAGTATAATACCGTATTTGTACTCTCAAACATATCAGAATCGAAATAAATCATGGAAGCCAGAATGTGTTTTGAGTTTTAACATGGATTGACGGATATTAGTAAATTTTATCCCTCGCTTCTGGCTCGGGATAAAATACTAATATCCGCCAATCCATGTTAAAACTCCCAACACATTCTGACTTCCATGATTTATTTCTTATTTATTCAACATGGATTATATCCTCTCCTGCCGCTGTAGCGCTGCTTTACCATGTTATGCAGTTGACTTGGTTCCTTTGACATTCTAATTACTGAGAATAATTTGCTCTGATTTAAAAAATAAAAAGATCAACATTCGGTTATAAAAAGAAAATTTTTTTTTTTACAGAGCTCAGCATTGACGAGTTTTTTTTTTTTTAATGTGTAAATAACTTATTGTTGAAGAAGTGTAAGAAAAAAAATTCACTTGAAATGTTTATATAAGATACATGGACTTCCGGTTTGAGTACAAATGACCTTGACCTTGGGTGTGGCTATGTACATGTATGACACCCGGGAGTGACAATGTATTACACCTGCCTAAGAGTAAGACTAAGTTCAAATATGAAAAACAATTAGGGGAGAGTGGTAAAATTTCGACCACCCAAAACCTGGACGTATCCAAAAGCCCCTGATTGCATCACTGGTTGCCTGCACCGCTGTAAGTTATAAAAACCAGTCACGAGGACATTCGGAACTAGATGTTTCACTTGAATATTGGAAAAAATCTGAAGTATTGCGGGTAATACGCATAAAAACAGCCAATCGGCCAGTTTGGGCGAAATTCGACCCCATCCTGGGTATTTTCGACCGCACCATTTTTTTCTATTTCAGCAAATACCAGTGTTTACCGAAAACCGTCAAAAGCTTTATTTTACATCTGCACTTCTTTTATCAGTATTATTCAGTCCGTTTTCTTTTCTTTTTAAAGAAAGGGGCCCGTTAATGTTTAGGGACAACATCAACATTTTCGTTTCTTAACTAAGCCACCACCTCTTCCCCCTTAAATGTAACTAAATGAATGCATAGTAATAGGAAAATCGATGTAGGATAGACAATTTTCGTTAATTTTGTTTATCCTACATTGAACTATTGATGTCATCGTTTAATTATAACTTCAATCAAAACATAAAGCAGGTGGTCGAAAATTACACAGGATACAATTTATCTGTATGGGTATCTTCGACCACTTTTAACTTTATAAATATTCTGGAGTTGTAATGATATTTTATTAAATATTTGCATAAAATACATCTCAATGACATAACATTTCAGTGTTTTGTAATTTGCTTTAAATGAAACAAATTGAATCATGAGGATTTAATGGATACATAACACTTCTCTATTCAGCTTGTATTTGGAATTTACCACCGCTGTAACTTTATAACCGAGAATACCACAAAATCACGCGATATTTTATTTCGAATAAATTTGGAAAGACAGTAATAGGTTCGAATATTATTTACTCTTTAATTGGATCAGTAATACGTTTATTTTGGTAAGAAAGACAACAACTAGTTTATGTTTATTAATGACAATCTACCGGTCGAATTTCCCGTGTGGTCGAAATAACACCACTCTCCCCTAACACATAAATATTCACAAAATGTCACCAAGTATCAATGTTCAATACCTCATACCATACTCTAAATATTACTAAAATTATCTGTTTGTACAAACTGATTTTCTGTCACTTTTTTTAACGTACAAAATTTGGTATACAAAAACGTTTGTTTTTTTTTTGTTTTTTTTTTTCAAAATTGACAATTTCTAATTATTATTTTCATCAAAACGTACTATAACTTCATTTCATGTTACTGACAACATTCAACATACACATAAAGAACATAAAATATAAATGCAAACCTTTAAATGACATAAACAGATAAATACAGTGTTTCTGCAAAAGTATCCTTCACTGTCAAAATTGTGGATCCAAACCGGATGTTGTCAATTTTTCGGTCGAGTGCACTAAAATAATGATGCGATGATCCCGGGTAAACGTCCAAATTTTCCAGAAACTGCAACAATCACGTTGGGAGCCATTTGTCGTCGGGTCGATTCTCAGTGGAATAATGTAACAAGACGTAGTGAGTTCTAACATTTATTGCAGTTGGAATTCATATTTCCATATAAAATAGACCCTGTAATGACAATATAAAATATATAAATAATGGATCAAGAAAGATAACTCTTGATAATTTATGCATTGGAATAAAGTAAATTACAAATATTACAAGTTTCTATTCCATTATTGTAACAAAATATTTATTCTCTATAAATGATTTATATACCTGCTCATGGTTCTCATGGACATTTACAAACATTAAACAAGTGGTACATTGTACATTGTACAATAATGGTTTCACATGAACCAAACAAAATAATAACAAAATTAAGAATAAACTAAACATTGTAATACGAAACAAAATAATAACAAAACATAAACATAAGCGAAGCAAAAATAAGCATAAGCTCAACATTATAATAAAGTAAAATAAAAAGTAGCATAATTAGCATCAATAAGCAAAACTATAAAAACAATTATCTTTACCTCACACTGGGGTGCAAAGGTCTTGAAATACAGGATATACCTCAGATCAAGCTGTTCATCAGTATTTAATATATCATGGCAATCTGAATATAAAAATGGGTTTATAACTATTGTGCTCAAAACATGCACAATTACACAAAACACAGTTTACACATAGAATTGTTAATAACTCACCTTTTTAATATGTTAATGGTAAAAATAGTATTATGCTCAATATTAAACTCATATTTCATAGTTCCAAATATTATTTCATTTAACCTTTAACATTTTATTGGAATTAATGTTTTATAAGTTTATCACATTTTAATAGCATTTAATATGTTAAAATAAGTTTATCACAATTTAATATGTTTTATAAATCAGTCAATCAATCAATCAACTCAATCTCACTGAGAAAGTTATTTTATAGACAATTAGTAAGTTTAGTATAAATACCTTAATGAATGTTAGTGGTGTCAAATAGAAATATCATCAGTTCAATAGTCATCCAAAATTGGATCCAAAAGAATAGTAGTTGGCAATATGTCTGCCTTCCAAGATATGAAAAAGTAATAGAATGTCTCAAAGAACAAAAGAATTTCCCATCAAAAATTCAGGTGACTACAATAACCAATGAAATGAAATAACTGGTCAAACTGACCTTAACTAATCAAATATGCAAAGACAAGATACATATCAGGGTTACCTTTGTGAACTTAGGTCATAACCCTAATTAGAATACAAAACATAACACAAAGTTGTAGACCTTATTAATTTTATTATTAAGAGGTTTTAAATATTATAATTAAATGAAAAAATTATTAAAGTAATTATATGAACATATTTTATTTACAAAAATATATTTTATGAACATAGTAAAAATGAAAAATTAAATTATTTACAAACTGTCAAAATTGACTCTTCCACAATTATATAAAAGGTCCATGAGATCTACAGGAAAATACTGTGCATAGGGAAACATGTTGCTATGGACGGGGCATAACTATGAATAAAAATATCAAAATGTATTTTTGAAATATGAAATGACATTTGTAGTGTGTATAGCTTGACAGAAATGTACCGCTTAATCAAATATCAAGTCAAAAGATCGTAGATGTCAGAATTCAACCATTAATTGCAATAATATAGGCTAATTTAATGTTTACAAAACCGTTGCTAGGTTGACAAAACAACACAAAAATACTATATGCTACCATAGACAATTGGAATATTAATTTTTAGAATGTACATACACAGAATATAACATTTTGTCGAAAAGACTATGCAAGATATGTAAAATAAAACCACCATATTTGAATTTCCAATGATTAATTGGACCCTCCTCCATTTACGTTGCTAAGCAACAAAGGACAAAGTGAAATCATCCAAAAAATTATTTTTCTTACCTTTCAATGATTGTGTTGAATATGATATCTATATAAACAGTTTCTGAGATTGGGCCAAAATCGACCCTTATCATACCTACTCCACCATCTTCGACGCTTAGATTTCTTGTTCTGTGGATGTGTAACAACGATAAATTTGATAATCTCTCATCACCCATTGTAGTTCTAAGACAGATTTTTACGCGGAGCATCGCACTGAATGAACGCTCACGACACTAGACGCCGAAGACACGGGTTGTACTAAACTACGAAACGAAATCGAAACGCAACGAACGAAACGAAACGAAACATTACGAAACGCAACGAAATATACTAAAATGAGAAACGAAACGCAACGAAACGAAATATACTAAAATGCGAAACGAAACGAAAATATAGTAAAATCCAATAAGAACAACATGAATGGAACGAGACGTGATGAAAAAGTCTAAGCAGAATTGTATACTAATATGCATGTATAAGAAGATTTATGAACCATTCTTCAAGACAAAAATTTAATGAGTAAGATTTATGAACCATTCGTCAAAACAAACAAAATAAAAATGTATCAATGACCATTATGCCAGATGGGAATCCTCCTTTCTATAAGGGGCACCCTCAATAAATGAGGTAAGAAGGATATCCAGGCATTCCTGTCAGGGTTTTTGTAGTATTTCCAGAGTCGGACCTCAGGGTCTATGCGTCTGGTCTAATAGATTAAAAGGGGGTGCAGGAAATACTTACATGCCACTCCATGATCATCCCTACAGTGATGTGAACATTATTTACAGTGTAGTGCAAACGGGGGAAAGAACCACGGACCGGGGGACAAATTCAGCCCCAAACATTAAAAGGCTCTGTAACGGGGAATGCCGACCTGGACAACTACATACTATCCTGTCGAGTAACCCCAGATACCACTGATGCCGATGTACATGCACTATGTACAAAACCGGCTGTATTAAAGATGGAGGAAAGCGGAAAATCCTCAAGGGGTTTCCGAAAGAAACCATCGAACTGTCAGAGGAACAACCGAATTTCAAACCTGCAGACATCAAGTAAATGAGAGGTCTGCTTGACTTCCACAGCGTTCAATGAGTCAACTGACAGCCCCACGTTTTCCAACTTCACAATAAAAAAGAATAGAAATCCGTTCGTTGTAAAAGTGAATCAGCTTACCACAAAATTTAAAAGCGTTTTCGATTCGCATTATCAGATGCATATTCGTCTGACACACAACCGATCTAGACGTTTTCATGTCAGTGTGGAAACAAATTTATTATTCGTGCACATTTCAGTACGTACATATAAACTTATATTTGATATACGCATACAGAGTACGTAATAACGCATCATTTATTATAGTAAATCCGATTACTATGGATTCAAATATTTTTGTGGGTATCGATTTTCGTAAACTGAAAAAAAATGGCAAGTTGTGGATACTCAATTTCGTGGTTTGTGGAATTCTACCAGATCATCTTTTATAGAATAATAGAATAAACAGGTCGTTGGAAAATTGGTACCTATCGAAATTAAATGAAACCACAGTTAATAAGAGTCACGATGATTAAACAACCTTATTAAGAAAAAAACTGATGGGACGTGCTAATCTGGGTCACGGGTCACTGTAATCGGGCGGCTGTATCGAGAAACAGATACGGTGTTGACAAAACTGTTGATACTCATAAAATATTGATAAATGCTATAAAATTTTATGTTTGTCTTCAAGAAATATGATAGACAAAACCATGTGTGAAGTTTTATGACGAAATATCTCCGATTTCTATGTAAATTTACGAGTTGAAGTTGCGGCTGTATCGAGAAACAGATACGGTGTTGAAAAAACTGTTGATACTCATAAAATATTGATAAATGCTATAAAATTTTATGTTTGTCTTCAAGAAATATGATAGACAAAACCATGTGTGAAGTTTTATGACGAAATATCTCCGATTTCTATGTAAATTTACGAGTTGAAGTGGGGAAACACCCACAGGTAATTTTAGCGATGTATTTTTATCTTGGACAAGAATAATGAGCGTCCTGATTGGATGACCAATTTAAAACACACTGATACCGCATGGTAAAAAGATGCATGTAAAAGAAATCTATGTTATATTTATTCATTTGTTTGATTCTGGAATATTGTTGATCATTGATTTAAACAAGAAAAAAAGGGGGGGGGGGATTAAAAATTGAACAAATATCAGTGGTTTTGTAAATGAGATTTATTTTAAATAGAAAATCTGAATTTATTATTTATTAATTTATTATTAATGATACACTTTTATATCCCTTGGGAGGGGGAGGGGAGGGGGGCTATGATGAAAATTTGAAATAAAAACACAGGACCGGACTTAATAATAATCCAGGATTAGTTTTTTATTAAAAAAATCCAGGACCCCTGTGTCCATGAATTTTTTTTTTAAAGTTAATAATATAAAATATTGACATCCACACTTGCCTTTAGGACAGACATTTCTGTGTCCACACTTGTATCTTAATAGAATATCTTTTAAAGAACATCTGTACGGAAACGATATCTTCTCAAAACTCGAGAAAAAAAACTTCGTTTGTTGTTATTTTACATTCGCATTTTTTTTATAATGCTTAGTCGGTTTCGAATTACGAAGAATAAATGTTGAATTTTAGAGGACCACTTTGTGGTGCAAGGACAGTGCAGTTTTTTTTCAATTTAGAACTGATTAGTTTCATAATTAACTCGTAGTTTTTTCTGTCGTCTTACCGAACTATGACATGAGTAACGTCTTACCCGACTATGACACGAGCAACGTGGTGGGTGTTTCATGAAAAACAGAGAACACTTACCCAACCGGTGCATCTGGTCCAAGTTCCACATATTTGGCAGAGTCCGAGTTGCTGATTACTCTTTAGTTTCTGTTGTGTAAATTTCAAGTTTTTGAGAGTTGAATTTCGTCTTTGTCATTGTTATCTTGACCTTGTCCTTGTCTCTGGATTTTGAGATTGATTATCATTAGAATCGCGGTTTTTCATGACCTCTCTTGATTCGATATACATATATGTAACTACTTAAGTTTATCTAAGGACCGCAAAATGTCACTTTGACCTTGACATTTTACCATTGACATTGAAAATAAACATTCATACAATCTCAACGATTAATATTTACAAGTTTGATTGAAATCCATTGAAAAACACAAGCTTTGTTGTGTCAACAAGGCTGTAAAAGAAATTAAAAATATAACGGGGACCTTGGCATTTTGACCTATGACATTAAAAATACGATAAACTTCTTGCTCTCTAAATGGATAATGTTCTAACCAAGTTTGATCGAAACCAATTAAAAAAGCTATGTTGTGTCCGCTAGGCTATACCGGTATATGAAAAGACAAAATGTCAACATGCCCCTGACCTCTGAATTTAAAAATTAAAAGGCTACTTGCATTCTCAGTTGTTGATGTATTCTCCAAGTTTAATTGAAATCCATCGAATGAAATAAGTAATAAGGAATAAGTAATGAATAAGGAATATAACTTAATATGTATTCATGATCTTAACCTTTAACCTATGACATTGAAACTCGAATAGGGTTTGTTGCTATTATACTGAATATGTTTACTTAATTTGATTAAGATTGGTTGAGAAACATCCAGGATATCCACAATAATTAATGCTATAGATGGACACACAACAGGACTGGTATTGGTATGCAGGGAGTGAGGACAGTCCAGATACAATACACCCTGTGCAACCTCGCTGCTTGGGGATATCTAAGGTGCTGATAAATACATGCATGTTGGACACGTTATGATGACCGTATAAGGTCTATTTCTGTCATGTTTGGTTTCAATCCATGCAGTGATTCTTTTGTAACATATTTCAAAAGGATCCAATTTTAAACTCTATTCCAAGAGTTTAAAATATTTTTAAACTCTATTCCAGGGCCTTGGGGGCTCAATGAGTTAGGTAGTTGGATTATCTAACAACTCATACAAGCCTATCACCAATACGGCGTGAGTTCACTCCCGGCTTTGTAAATTACAAAAAGGGTGCACTCGACTCGCAGTCGCATGTGATAAAGTTTACCAGTTGCTTGCCCATGGTCGGTGGTTCTCTCCGGGTACTCCGGCTTCTTCCACCACTAAAACTGGTCGCCATGAAATAGCTGAAATACTGCTGAAAGTGGCGTTAAACACCAAAAATCAAAATCAATCAATCAAATAAATACGATGTAACTTTTGTGAAATCAGCATTGAATTTTACAGTACTAGCACAGAAGCTCCTTTTGGTCAATTGATCAAACAAAAGGTTTCGAAAAAAACTATTATTACTAATAACTATTTTTATTATTATGACAATGCACTTCGTGATCTGATAAATTCACCATGAAATGTATGCCCGCTTTATTTTGTACAGCAGCCACATAGACAGTATCCATGTTTGTGGAAACCCCATTATTTGTTTGCATGTGAAGCGACGGGGTTTTCATCATAATAAATGATCCTCAGTGTCTTAAGATATTTAATTTCTTTTGACGCCAGAAAGAATCCTTAACACTTCATTTTGCAGTGTAGTGATTAGAGACTTCACAATAAATGTAAGAAGGGTAGGGAGCAAAGTGTACGCAGGGTAGTAATAAAATAATGCTGTAAAACGTGTCAATCCTAGAGGATATTATAAACTCTAGATTGACCAACACTAGCTGAGCACACCCTCACAACACGACTCGTTCTGTATTATAAAATTACTCACTATCTCATTGTCATTCCATCAGACACCTTAACGCCACCAGAAAAAATGGTTAAGAAAACATCATTCACAATCAACACATACAAACATCTAAAGATACATATATATGGTCATTTCCCCCCATACAGTTATACAATGAAACATGCTACCTCAACATACAGTACAATCAACAACAATAGACACATTTAGAGCTCAGTTAACTGTTCTCTAGCCACTCCTGTGAACCATTGATTTCAGTGTACATAGTCTTACCCAAAGTTTGTAAGAAAAGCAATAATTAGAAAAAATTGTAAATAATTCACTGATGTAATGTATAAAAATGTTTTTAGAATATGTATTATCACGCATGAGAATCAGCAAGTAATCTTCAGTTTTGAAGGTTTGCTGAAAACTAAGGAAGAAGAACACTGAAGAAATCGTGATAATTGCAAATCTAAATTTGAACATTTTTCTGTCTTCCTATGATGCTGCGATCCAATCTACGATAATAAGAATGTTCTGACTGCCCGTGGATTTCCGTGTCTAGTTATACATGATTTGGACCGAATTAATCGTTCATGCATGAAGCGCAACGGAACCTGGAGCCAATGTTATAACCAAGATAGTTCACGTATCCTGGAGCCAATGTTATAACCAAGATAGTTCACAGATTCTGGAGCCTATGTTATAACCAAGATAGTTCACGGATCCTGGAGCCAATGTTATAACCAAGATAGTTCACGGATCTTGGGGCCAATGTTATAACCAAGATAGTTCACGGATCCTGGAGCCAATGGTATAACCAAAATAATTCACGGATCCTGGAGCCAATGTTATAACAAAGATAGTTCACGGATCCTGGAGTCAATGTTATAACCAAGATAGTTCACGGATCCTGGAACCAATTTAATAAACAAGATAGTTCACGGATCCTGGAGCCAATGTTATAACTAAGATAGTTCACAGATCCTGGAGCCAATGATATAACCAAGATAGTTCACGGATCCTGGAGCCAATGCTATAACTAAGATAGTTCACGTATCCTGGAGCCAATGTTATAACCAAGATAGTTCACAGATCCTGGAGCCAATGTTGTAACCAAGATAGTTCACGGATCCTGGAGCCAATGTTATAACCAATATAGTTCACGGATCCTGGAGCCAATGTTATAACCAAGATAGTTCACGGATCCTGAAGCCAATAGAATAACCAAAATAGTTCACGGATCCTGGAGCCAATGTTATAACCAAGATAATTCACGGATCCTGGAGTCAATGTTATAACCAAGATAGTTCACGGATCCTGGAACCAATTTAATAAACAAGATAGTTAACGGATCCTGGAGCCAATGTTATAACTAAGATAGTTCACAGATCCTGGAGCCAATGTTATAACAAAGATAATTCACGGATCCTGGAGCCAATGTTATAACCAAGATAGTTCACGGATCCTGGAGTCAATGTTATAACCAAGATAGTTCACGGATCCTGGAGCCAATGTTATAAACAAGATAGTTCACGGACCCTGGAGCCAATGTTATAACCAAGATAGTTCACGGATCCTGGAGCCAATGTTATAACCAAGATAGTTCACGGATCCTGGAGCCAATGGTATAACCAAAATAGTTCACGGATCCTGGAGCCAATGTTATAACCAAGATAGTTCACGGATCCTGGAGTCAATGTTATAACCAAGATAGTTCACGGATCCTGGAGCCAATGTTATAAACAAGATAGTTCACGGATCCTGGAGCCAATGTTATAACCAAGATATTTCATGGATCCTGGAGCCAATGTTATAACCAAGATAGTTCACGGACCCTGGAGCAAATGGTATAACCAAAATAGTTCACGGATCCTGGAGCCAATGTTATAACCAAGATAGTTCACGGATCCTGGAGTCAATGTTATAACCAAGATAGTTCACGGATCCTGGAACCAATTTAATAAACAAGATAGTTCACGGATCCTGGAGCCAATGTTATAACTAAGATAGTTCACAGATCCTGGAGCCAATGATATAACCAAGATAGTTCACGGATCCTGGAGCCAATGTTATAACCAAGATAGTTCACGTATCCTGGAGCCAATGTTATAACCAAGATAGTTCACAGATCCTGGAGCCAATGTTATAACCAAGATAGTTCACGGATCCTGGAGCCAATGTTATAACCAATATAGTTCACGGATCCTGAAGCCAATGTTATAACCAAAATAGTTCACGGATCCTGGAGCCAATGGAATAACCAAAATAGTTCACGGATCCTGGAGCCAATGTTATAACCAAGATAGTTCACGGATCCTGGAGTCAATGTGATAACCAAGATAGTTCACGGATCCTGGAACCAATTTAATAAACAAGATAGTTCACGGATCCTGGAGCCAATGTTATAACCAAGATAGTTCACAGATCCTGGAGCCAATGTTATAACCAAGATAGTTCACGGATCCTGGAGCCAATGTTATAACCAAGATAGTTCACGGATCCTGGAGCCAATGTTATAACCAAGATAATTCACGGATCCTGGAGTCAATGTTATAACCAAGATAGTTCACGGATCCTGGAACCAATTTAATAAACAAGATAGTTCACGGATCCTGGAGCCAATGTTATAACTAAGATAGTTCACAGATCCTGGAGCCAATGGTATAACCAAGATAGTTCACGGATCCTGGAGCCAATGTTATAACCAAGATAGTTCACGGATCCTGGAGTCAATGTTATAACCAAGATAGTTCACGGATCCTGGAGCCAATGTTATAAACAAGATAGTTCACGGATCCTGGAGCCAATGGTATAACCAAGATAGTTCACGGATGCTGGAGCCAATGCTATAATCAAGATAGTTCACGGATCCTGGAGCCAATGGTATAACCAAAATAGTTCACGGATCCTGGAGCCAATGTTATAACCAAGATAGTTCACGGATCCTGGAGTCAATGTTATAACCAAGATAGTTCACGGATCCTGGAGCCAATGTTATAAACAAGATAGTTCACGGATCCTGGAGCCAATGTTATAAACAAGATAGTTCACGGATCCTGGAGCCAGTGTTATAACCAAGATAGTTCACGGATCCTGGAGCCAATGTTATAACGAAGATAGTTCACGGATCCTGGAGCAAATGGTATAACCAAAATAGTTCACGGATCCTGGAGCCAATGTTATAACCAATATAGTTCACGGATCCTGGAGTCAGTGTTATAACCAAGATAGTTCACGGATCCTGGAACCAATTTAATAAACAAGATAGTTCACGGATCCTGGAGCCAATGTTATAACTAAGATAGTTCACAGATCCTGGAGCCAATGATATAACCAAGATAGTTCACGGATCCTGGAGCCAATGTTATAACCAAGATAGTTCACGTATCCTGGAGCCAATGTTATAACCAAGATAGTTCACAGATCCTGGAGCCAATGTTATAACCAAGATAGTTCACGGATCCTGGAGCCAATGTTATAACCAATATAGTTCACGGATCCTGAAGCCAATGTTATAACCAAAATAGTTCACGGATCCTGGAGCCAATGGAATAACCAAAATAGTTCAAGGATCCTGGAGCCAATGTTATAACCAAGATAGTTCACGGATCCTGGAGTCAATGTTATAACCAAGATAGTTCACGGATCCTGGAGCCAATGTTATACACAAGATAGTTCACGGATCCTGGAGCCAATGTTATAACCAAGATAGTTCACGGATCCTGGAGCCAATGTTATAACCAAGATAGTTCACGGATCATGGAGCAATGTTATAACGAAGATAGTTCAGTTTTATAAATAAAGCTCTGCAGAACGCTGTCAAAAGTTTAATGTATGATATAGGTCGGATTATCAGTAGGACCCCATTCGAACCATAGTGGACAATAATGAACCAAATAGGCTCTCATTTCTGATGTTCTTTATTTTTCTTCTTCAATAATGCAAATTAATGGGAAATAATCATACTTGCTGTCTTATAGTTTTTTGCTAGGAACAAAAATATGTAGAAGGGGCCTTCGTGGCCGTGATCGTATATATATATATATATATATATATATAAACGTCTAAAATGGTTTGTAAAACAACACCAAGTACACAAAACAAAGTGATAAAGAATTAAACACTTCGTAGAATGACAACATTTTCGTCCCACCGAGGGACTTTATCAATGTCTAATTAAATAAAATCTCGAAACAATATGGCGACTTTTCAAATTTCAAAAAAGTTTTTGACGGTCCATGTACGGCACAAAAGAACCAGAAGATGCACATATGAAACTACATGCATAAAAGAATGGAAATCCTACATATAAATTAATAAAAGTACAATAACAATAATATAAATATACAATAGGGCTACACATTTAAATAAATGTTAAATTAGAAATAAAAATAAATATAAAAATGAGACATTATTGGTAAATGTATCAAATAGCACTGTCAAAATATTGTTGAAAACGGTATGATACCCAAACTCATTCAAAAAAACGGACCGCCACAGTGTGGAATATATACTTTGGGCCAATAGAGCAAACTGTATGTCCTTATACGACTGGAGGAGATCAACACGAATAGGAGTCAAGAGAGGATATTACTTTTTCTCATTGATTCCATTCGGTGATAAGGTCTTAAGTTTTCTAATCCAGAAGCTTTCCCTTTCCTGTCTGCTTTTATCATCCCACTTGGGGTTATGGTCAATTATGGTGACCTTCAGTTTGCCGAAAGAATCATGGTGGCCCGTCGATCTGAGATGTCTGCTGAGTGGAAGGTCAGGTTTGCAATTTGCATCGCTTCTGTGGCCATTCAAGCGTTTACTAAGTTGTTGTTTAACTGTGTAGCCCTATTGTATATTTATATTATTGTTATTGTACTTTTATTAATTTATATGTAGGATTTCCATTCTTTTATGCATGTAGTTTCATATGTGCATCTTCTGGTTCTTTTGTGCCGTACATGGACCGTCAACAACTTTTTTGAAATTTGAAAAGTCGCCATATTGTTTCGAGATTTTATTTAATTAGACATTGATAAAGTCCCTCGGTGGGACGAAAATGTTGTCATTCTACGAAGTGTTTAATTCTTTATCACTTTGTTTTGTGTACTTGGTGTTGTTTTACAAACCATTTTAGACGTTTATAATTGTTTTACTTGTATAGTATCGTTATACCGTAACGATCCAACACCCGTAAGATTGATCGTTGACTGGTTTTTCAGACGTTGTATATATATATATATATATATATGGTATTTGGATTTACAACTACCCCTGTAATCAGTGTATATCACCACTGATGTTGTGTGTTCGAATCTCGATCAGGGCGAGATTGACAACATTATGTGATAAAGTTTGTCAGTGACTTGCGACAGATCGGTGGTTTTCTCCGGGTCCTCCAGTTTCCTCCTCCAATAAAACTGACCGCCATGATATAACTGAAATATTGTTGAAGTGGATCTTTGTGTTGTCTTCTATTACAGGAATCTCCTCCTCTGTTATTTCAGTTCTTAGTCATAAATCATTACATACAATTCATATTGTTACACTTGATTGATTTAACCTTAGTCCTATAATGTAACCATAAATCATTACATACAATTTATATTGTTACACTTGATTGATTTAACCTTAGTCCTATAATGTAACCATAAATCATTACATACAATTCATATTGTTACACTTGATTGATTTAACCTTAGTCCTATAATGTAACCATAAATCATTACATACAATTTATATTGTTACACTTGATTGATTTAACCTTAGTCCTATAATGTAACCATAAATCATTACATACAATTCATATTGTTACACTTGATTGATTTAACCTTAGTCCTATAATGTAACCATAAATCATTACATACAATTCATATTGTTACACTTGATTGATTTAACCTTAGTCCTATAATGTAACCATAAATCATTACATACAATTCATATTGTTACACTTGATTGATTTAACCTTAGTCCTATAATGTAACCATAAATCATTACATACAATTCATATTGTTACACTTGATTGATTTAACCTTAGTCCTATAATGTAACCATAAATCATTACATACAATTCATATTGTTACACTTGATTGATTTAACCTTAGTCCTATAATGTAACCATAAATCATTACATACAATTCATATTGTTACACTTGATTGATTTAACCTTAGTCCTATAATGTAACCATAAATCATTACATACAATTCATATTGTTACACTTGATTGATTTAACCTTAGTCCTATAATGTAACCATAAATCATTACATACAATTCATATTGTTACACTTGATTGATTTAACCTTAGTCCTATAATGTAACCATAAATCATTACATACAATTCATATTGTTACACTTGATTGATTTAACCTTAGTCCTATAATGTAACCATAAATCATTACATACAATTCATATTGTTACACTTGATTGATTTAACCTTAGTCCTATAATGTAACCATAAATCATTACATACAATTCATATTGTTACACTTGATTGATTTAACCTTAGTCCTATAATGTAACCATAAATCATTACATACAATTCATATTGTTACACTTGATTGATTTAACCGTAGTCCTATAATGTAACCATAAATCATTACATACAATTCATATTGTTACACTTGATTGATTTAACCTTTGTCCTATAATGTAACCATAAATCATTACATACAATTCATATTGTTACACTTGATTGATTTAACCTTAGTCCTATAATGTAACCATAAATCATTACATACAATTCATATTGTTACACTTGATTGATTTAACCTTAGTCCTATAATGTAACCATAAATCATTACATACAATTCATATTGTTACACTTGATTGATTTAACCTTAGTCCTATAATGTAACCATAAATCATTACATACAATTCATATTGTTACACTTGATTGATTTAACCTTAGTCCTATAATGTAACCATAAATCATTACATACAATTCATATTGTTACACTTGATTGATTTAACCTTAGTCCTATAATGTAACCATAAATCATTACATACAATTCATATTGTTACACTTGATTGATTTAACCTTAGTCCTATAATGTAACCATAAATCATTACATACAATTCATATTGTTACACTTGATTGATTTAACCTTAGTCCTATAATGTAACCATAAATCATTACATACAATTCATATTGTTACACTTGATTGATTTAACCTTAGTCCTATAATGTAACCATAAATCATTACATACAATTCATATTGTTACACTTGATTGATTTAACCTTAGTCCTATAATGTAACCATAAATCATTACATACAATTCATATTGTTACACTTGATTGATTTAACCTTAGTCCTATAATGTAACCATAAATCATTACATACAATTCATATTGTTACACTTGATTGATTTAACCTTAGTCCTATAATGTAACCATAAATCATTACATACAATTCATATTGTTACACTTGATTGATTTAACCTTAGTCCTATAATGTAACCATAAATCATTACATACAATTCATATTGTTACACTTGATTGATTTAACCTTAGTCCTATAATGTAACCATAAATCATTACATACAATTCATATTGTTACACTTGATTGATTTAACCTTAGTCCTATAATGTAACCATAAATCATTACATACAATTCATATTGTTACACTTGATTGATTTAACCTTAGTCCTATAATGTAACCATAAATCATTACATACAATTCATATTGTTACACTTGATTGATTTAACCTTAGTCCTATAATGTAACCATAAATCATTACATACAATTCATATTGTTACACTTGATTGATTTAACCTTAGTCCTATAATGTAACCATAAATCATTACATACAATTCATATTGTTACACTTGATTGATTTAACCTTAGTCCTATAATGTAACCATAAATCATTACATACAATTCATATTGTTACACTTGATTGATTTAACCTTAGTCCTATAATGTAACCATAAATCATTACATACAATTCATATTGTTACACTTGATTGATTTAACCTTAGTCCTATAATGTAACCATAAATCATTACATACAATTCATATTGTTACACTTGATTGATTTAACCTTAGTCCTATAATGTAACCATAAATCATTACATACAATTCATATTGTTACACTTGATTGATTTAACCTTAGTCCTATAATGTAACCATAAATCATTACATACAATTCATATTGTTACACTTGATTGATTTAACCTTAGTCCTATAATGTAACCATAAATCATTACATACAATTCATATTGTTACACTTGATTGATTTAACCTTAGTCCTATAATGTAACCATAAATCATTACATACAATTCATATTGTTACACTTGATTGATTTAACCTTAGTCCTATAATGTAACCATAAATCATTACATACAATTCATATTGTTACACTTGATTGATTTAACCTTAGTCCTATAATGTAACCATAAATCATTACATACAATTCATATTGTTACACTTGATTGATTTAACCTTAGTCCTATAATGTAACCATAAATCATTACATACAATTCATATTGTTACACTTGATTGATTTAACCTTAGTCCTATAATGTAACCATAAATCATTACATACAATTCATATTGTTACACTTGATTGATTTAACCTTAGTCCTATAATGTAACCATAAATCATTACATACAATTCATATTGTTACACTTGATTGATTTAACCTTAGTCCTATAATGTAACCATAAATCATTACATACAATTCATATTGTTACACTTGATTGATTTAACCTTAGTCCTATAATGTAACCATAAATCATTACATACAATTCATATTGTTACACTTGATTGATTTAACCTTAGTCCTATAATGTAACCATAAATCATTACATACAATTCATATTGTTACACTTGATTGATTTAACCTTAGTCCTATAATGTAACCATAAATCATTACATACAATTCATATTGTTACACTTGATTGATTTAACCTTAGTCCTATAATGTAACCATAAATCATTACATACAATTCATATTGTTACACTTGATTGATTTAACCTTAGTCCTATAATGTAACCATAAATCATTACATACAATTCATATTGTTACACTTGATTGATTTAACCTTAGTCCTATAATGTAACCATAAATCATTACATACAATTCATATTGTTACACTTGATTGATTTAACCTTAGTCCTATAATGTAACCATAAATCATTACATACAATTCATATTGTTACACTTGATTGATTTAACCGTAGTCCTATAATGTAACCATAAATCATTACATACAATTCATATTGTTACACTTGATTGATTTAACCTTAGTCCTATAATGTAACCATAAATCATTACATACAATTCATATTGTTACACTTGATTGATTTAACCTTAGTCCTATAATGTAACCATAAATCATTACATACAATTCATATTGTTACACTTGATTGATTTAACCTTAGTCCTATAATGTAACCATAAATCATTACATACAATTCATATTGTTACACTTGATTGATTTAACCTTAGTCCTATAATGTAACCATAAATCATTACATACAATTCATATTGTTACACTTGATTGATTTAACCTTAGTCCTATAATGTAACCATAAATCATTACATACAATTCATATTGTTACACTTGATTGATTTAACCTTAGTCCTATAATGTAACCATAAATCATTACATACAATTCATATTGTTACACTTGATTGATTTAACCTTAGTCCTATAATGTAACCATAAATCATTACATACAATTCATATTGTTACACTTGATTGATTTAACCTTAGTCCTATAATGTAACCATAAATCATTACATACAATTCATATTGTTACACTTGATTGATTTAACCTTAGTCCTATAATGTAACCATAAATCATTACATACAATTCATATTGTTACACTTGATTGATTTAACCTTAGTCCTATAATGTAACCATAAATCATTACATACAATTCATATTGTTACACTTGATTGATTTAACCTTAGTCCTATAATGTAACCATAAATCATTACATACAATTCATATTGTTACACTTGATTGATTTAACCTTAGTCCTATAATGTAACCATAAATCATTACATACAATTCATATTGTTACACTTGATTGATTTAACCTTAGTCCTATAATGTAACCATAAATCATTACATACAATTCATATTGTTACACTTGATTGATTTAACCTTAGTCCTATAATGTAACCATAAATCATTACATACAATTCATATTGTTACACTTGATTGATTTAACCTTAGTCCTATAATGTAACCATAAATCATTACATACAATTCATATTGTTACACTTGATTGATTTAACCTTAGTCCTATAATGTAACCATAAATCATTACATACAATTCATATTGTTACACTTGATTGATTTAACCTTAGTCCTATAATGTAACCATAAATCATTACATACAATTCATATTGTTACACTTGATTGATTTAACCTTAGTCCTATAATGTAACCATAAATCATTACATACAATTCATATTGTTACACTTGATTGATTTAACCTTAGTCCTATAATGTAACCATAAATCATTACATACAATTCATATTGTTACACTTGATTGATTTAACCTTAGTCCTATAATGTAACCATAAATCATTACATACAATTCATATTGTTACACTTGATTGATTTAACCTTAGTCCTATAATGTAACCATAAATCATTACATACAATTCATATTGTTACACTTGATTGATTTAACCTTAGTCCTATAATGTAACCATAAATCATTACATACAATTCATATTGTTACACTTGATTGATTTAACCTTAGTCCTATAATGTAACCATAAATCATTACATACAATTCATATTGTTACACTTGATTGATTTAACCTTAGTCCTATAATGTAACCATAAATCATTACATACAATTCATATTGTTACACTTGATTGATTTAACCTTAGTCCTATAATGTAACCATAAATCATTACATACAATTCATATTGTTACACTTGATTGATTTAACCTTAGTCCTATAATGTAACCATAAATCATTACATACAATTCATATTGTTACACTTGATTGATTTAACCTTAGTCCTATAATGTAACCATAAATCATTACATACAATTCATATTGTTACACTTGATTGATTTAACCTTAGTCCTATAATGTAACCATAAATCATTACATACAATTCATATTGTTACACTTGATTGATTTAACCTTAGTCCTATAATGTAACCATAAATCATTACATACAATTCATATTGTTACACTTGATTGATTTAACCTTAGTCCTATAATGTAACCATAAATCATTACATACAATTCATATTGTTACACTTGATTGATTTAACCTTAGTCCTATAATGTAACCATAAATCATTACATACAATTCATATTGTTACACTTGATTGATTTAACCTTAGTCCTATAATGTAACCATAAATCATTACATACAATTCATATTGTTACACTTGATTGATTTAACCTTAGTCCTATAATGTAACCATAAATCATTACATACAATTCATATTGTTACACTTGATTGATTTAACCTTAGTCCTATAATGTAACCATAAATCATTACATACAATTCATATTGTTACACTTGATTGATTTAACCTTAGTCCTATAATGTAACCATAAATCATTACATACAATTCATATTGTTACACTTGATTGATTTAACCTTAGTCCTATAATGTAACCATAAATCATTACATACAATTCATATTGTTACACTTGATTGATTTAACCTTAGTCCTATAATGTAACCATAAATCATTACATACAATTCATATTGTTACACTTGATTGATTTAACCTTAGTCCTATAATGTAACCATAAATCATTACATACAATTCATATTGTTACACTTGATTGATTTAACCTTAGTCCTATAATGTAACCATAAATCATTACATACAATTCATATTGTTACACTTGATTGATTTAACCTTAGTCCTATAATGTAACCATAAATCATTACATACAATTCATATTGTTACACTTGATTGATTTAACCTTAGTCCTATAATGTAACCATAAATCATTACATACAATTCATATTGTTACACTTGATTGATTTAACCTTAGTCCTATAATGTAACCATAAATCATTACATACAATTCATATTGTTACACTTGATTGATTTAACCTTAGTCCTATAATGTAACCATAAATCATTACATACAATTCATATTGTTACACTTGATTGATTTAACCTTAGTCCTATAATGTAACCATAAATCATTACATACAATTCATATTGTTACACTTGATTGATTTAACCTTAGTCCTATAATGTAACCATAAATCATTACATACAATTCATATTGTTACACTTGATTGATTTAACCTTAGTCCTATAATGTAACCATAAATCATTACATACAATTCATATTGTTACACTTGATTGATTTAACCTTAGTCCTATAATGTAACCATAAATCATTACATACAATTCATATTGTTACACTTGATTGATTTAACCTTAGTCCTATAATGTAACCATAAATCATTACATACAATTCATATTGTTACACTTGATTGATTTAACCTTAGTCCTATAATGTAACCATAAATCATTACATACAATTCATATTGTTACACTTGATTGATTTAACCTTAGTCCTATAATGTAACCATAAATCATTACATACAATTCATATTGTTACACTTGATTGATTTAACCTTAGTCCTATAATGTAACCATAAATCATTACATACAATTCATATTGTTACACTTGATTGATTTAACCTTAGTCCTATAATGTAACCATAAATCATTACATACAATTCATATTGTTACACTTGATTGATTTAACCTTAGTCCTATAATGTAACCATAAATCATTACATACAATTCATATTGTTACACTTGATTGATTTAACCTTAGTCCTATAATGTAACCATAAATCATTACATACAATTCATATTGTTACACTTGATTGATTTAACCTTAGTCCTATAATGTAACCATAAATCATTACATACAATTCATATTGTTACACTTGATTGATTTAACCTTAGTCCTATAATGTAACCATAAATCATTACATACAATTCATATTGTTACACTTGATTGATTTAACCTTAGTCCTATAATGTAACCATAAATCATTACATACAATTCATATTGTTACACTTGATTGATTTAACCTTAGTCCTATAATGTAACCATAAATCATTACATACAATTCATATTGTTACACTTGATTGATTTAACCTTAGTCCTATAATGTAACCATAAATCATTACATACAATTCATATTGTTTACACTTGATTGATTTAACCTTAGTCCTATAATGTAACCATAAATCATTACATACAATTCATATTGTTACACTTGATTGATTTAACCTTAGTCCTATAATGTAACCATAAATCATTACATACAATTCATATTGTTACACTTGATTGATTTAACCTTAGTCCTATAATGTAACCATAAATCATTACATACAATTCATATTGTTACACTTGATCGATTTAACCTTAGTCCTATAATGTAACCATAAATCATTACATACAATTCATATTGTTACACTTGATCGATTAACCTTAGTCCTATAATGTAACCATAAATCATTACATACAATCATATTGTTACACTTGATTGATTTAACCTTAGTCCTATAATGTAACCATAAATCATTACATACAATTCATATTGTTACACTTGATTGATTTAACCTTAGTCCTATAATGTAACCATAAATCATTACATACAATTCATATTGTTACACTTGATTGATTTAACCTTAGTCCTATAATGTAACCATAAATCATTACATACAATTCATATTGTTACACTTGATTGATTTAACCTTAGTCCTATAATGTAACCATAAATCATTACATACAATTCATATTGTTACACTTGATTGATTTAACCTTAGTCCTATAATGTAACCATAAATCATTACATACAATTCATATTGTTACACTTGATTGATTTAACCTTAGTCCTATAATGTAACCATAAATCATTACATACAATTCATATTGTTACACTTGATTGATTTAACCTTAGTCCTATAATGTAACCATAAATCATTACATACAATTCATATTGTTACACTTGATTGATTTAACCTTAGTCCTATAATGTAACCATAAATCATTACATACAATTCATATTGTTACACTTGATTGATTTAACCTTAGTCCTATAATGTAACCATAAATCATTACATACAATTCATATTGTTACACTTGATTGATTTAACCTTAGTCCTATAATGTAACCATAAATCATTACATACAATTCATATTGTTACACTTGATTGATTTAATCTTAGTCCTATAATGTAACCATAAATTATTACATACAATTCATATTGTTACACTTGATTGATTTAACCTTAGTCCTATAATGTAACCATAAATCATTACATACAATTCATATTGTTACACTTGATTGATTTAACCTTAGTCCTATAATGTAACCATAAATCATTACATACAATTTATATTGTTACACTTGATTGATTTAACCTTAGTCCTATAATGTAACCATAAATCATTACATACAATTCATATTGTTACACTTGATTGATTTAACCTTAGTCCTATAATGTAACCATAAATCACTACATACAATTCATATTGTTACACTTGATTGATTTAACCTTAGTCCTATAATGTAACCATAAATCATTACATACAATTCATATTGTTACACTTGATTGATTTAACCTTAGTCCTATAATGTAACCATAAATCATTACATACAATTCATATTGTTACACTTGATTGATTTAACCTTAGTCCTATAATGTAACCATAAATCATTACATACAATTCATATTGTTACACTTGATTGATTTAACCGTAGTCCTATAATGTAACCATAAATCATTACATACAATTCATATTGTTACACTTGATTGATTTAACCTTAGTCCTATAATGTAACCATAAATCATTACATACAATTCATATTGTTACACTTGATTGATTTAACCTTAGTCCTATAATGTAACCATAAATCATTACATACAATTCATATTGTTACACTTGATTGATTTAACCTTAGTCCTATAATGTAACCATAAATCATTACATACAATTCATATTGTTACACTTGATTGATTTAACCTTAGTCCTATAATGTAACCATAAATCATTACATACAATTCATATTGTTACACTTGATTGATTTAACCTTAGTCCTATAATGTAACCATAAATCATTACATACAATTCATATTGTTACACTTAATTGATTTAACCTTAGTCCTATAATGTAACCATAAATCATTACATACAATTCATATTGTTACACTTGATTGATTTAACCTTAGTCCTATAATGTAACCATAAATCATTACATACAATTCATATTGTTACACTTGATTGATTTAACCTTAGTCCTATAATGTAACCATAAATCATTACATACAATTCATATTGTTACACTTAATTGATTTAACCTTAGTCCTATAATGTAACCATAAATCATTACATACAATTCATATTGTTACACTTGATTGATTTAACCTTAGTCCTATAATGTAACCATAAATCATTACATACAATTCATATTGTTACACTTGATTGATTTAACCTTAGTCCTATAATGTAACCATAAATCATTACATACAATTCATATTGTTACACTTGATTGATTTAACCTTAGTCCTATAATGTAACCATAAATCATTACATACAATTCATATTGTTACACTTGATTGATTTAACCTTAGTCCTATAATGTAACCATAAATCATTACATACAATTCATATTGTTACACTTGATTGATTTAACCTTAGTCCTATAATGTAACCATAAATCATTACATACAATTCATATTGTTACACTTGATTGATTTAACCTTAGTCCTATAATGTAACCATAAATCATTACATACAATTCATATTGTTACACTTGATTGATTTAACCTTAGTCCTATAATGTAACCATAAATCATTACATACAATTCATATTGTTACACTTGATTGATTTAACCTTAGTCCTATAATGTAACCATAAATCATTACATACAATTCATATTGTTACACTTGATTGATTTAACCTTAGTCCTATAATGTAACCATAAATCATTACATACAATTCATATTGTTACACTTGATTGATTTAACCTTAGTCCTATAATGTAACCATAAATCATTACATACAATTCATATTGTTACACTTGATTGATTTAACCTTAGTCCTATAATGTAACCATAAATCATTACATACAATTCATATTGTTACACTTGATTGATTTAACCTTAGTCCTATAATGTAACCATAAATCATTACATACAATTCATATTGTTACACTTGATTGATTTAACCTTAGTCCTATAATGTAACCATAAATCATTACATACAATTCATATTGTTACACTTGATTGATTTAACCTTAGTCCTATAATGTAACCATAAATCATTACATACAATTCATATTGTTACACTTGATTGATTTAACCTTAGTCCTATAATGTAACCATAAATCATTACATACAATTCATATTGTTACACTTGATTGATTTAACCTTAGTCCTATAATGTAACCATAAATCATTACATACAATTTATATTGTTACACTTGATTGATTTAACCTTAGTCCTATAATGTAACCATAAATCATTACATACAATTCATATTGTTACACTTGATTGATTTAACCTTAGTCCTATAATGTAACCATAAATCACAACATACAATTCATATTGTTACACTTGATTGATTTAACCTTAGTCCTATAATGTAACCATAAATCATTACATACAATTCATATTGTTACACTTGATTGATTTAACCTTAGTCCTATAATGTAACCATAAATCATTACATACAATTCATATTGTTACACTTGATTGATTTAACCTTAGTCCTATAATGTAACCATAAATCATTACATACAATTCATATTGTTACACTTGATTGATTTAACCTTAGTCCTATAATGTAACCATAAATCATTACATACAATTCATATTGTTACACTTGATTGATTTAACCTTAGTCCTATAATGTAACCATAAATCATTACATACAATTCATATTGTTACACTTGATTGATTTAACCTTAGTCCTATAATGTAACCATAAATTCATTACATACAATTTATATTGTTACACTTGATTGATTTAACCTTAGTCCTATAATGTAACCATAAATCATTACATACAATTCATATTGTTACACTTGATTGATTTAACCTTAGTCCTATAATGTAACCATAAATCACAACATACAATTCATATTGTTACACTTGATTGATTTAACCTTAGTCCTATAATGTAACCATAAATCATTACATACAATTCATATTGTTACACTTGATTGATTTAACCTTAGTCCTATAATGTAACCATAAATCATTACATACAATTCATATTGTTACACTTGATTGATTTAACCTTAGTCCTATAATGTAACCATAAATCATTACATACAATTCATATTGTTACACTTGATTGATTTAACCTTAGTCCTATAATGTAACCATAAATCATTACATACAATTCATATTGTTACACTTGATTGATTTAACCTTAGTCCTATAATGTAACCATAAATCATTACATACAATTCATATTGTTACACTTGATTGATTTAACCTTAGTCCTATAATGTAACCATAATCATTACATACAATTCATATTGTTACACTTGATTGATTTAACCTTAGTCCTATAATGTAACCATAAATCATTACATACAATTCATATTGTTACACTTGATTGATTTAACCTTAGTCCTATAATGTAACCATAAATCATTACATACAATTCATATTGTTACACTTGATTGATTTAACCTTAGTCCTATAATGTAACCATAAATCATTACATACAATTCATATTGTTACACTTGATTGATTTAACCTTAGTCCTATAATGTAACCATAAATCATTACATACAATTCATATTGTTACACTTGATTGATTTAACCTTAGTCCTATAATGTAACCATAAATCATTACATACAATTCATATTGTTACACTTGATTGATTTAACCTTAGTCCTATAATGTAACCATAAATCATTACATACAATTCATATTGTTACACTTGATTGATTTAACCTTAGTCCTATAATGTAACCATAAATCATTACATACAATTCATATTGTTACACTTGATTGATTTAACCTTAGTCCTATAATGTAACCATAAATCATTACATACAATTCATATTGTTACACTTGATTGATTTAACCTTAGTCCTATAATGTAACCATAAATCATTACATACAATTCATATTGTTACACTTGATTGATTTAACCTTAGTCCTATAATGTAACCATAAATCATTACATACAATTCATATTGTTACACTTGATTGATTTAACCTTAGTCCTATAATGTAACCATAAATCATTACATACAATTCATATTGTTACACTTGATTGATTTAACCTTAGTCCTATAATGTAACCATAAATCATTACATACAATTCATATTGTTACACTTGATTGATTTAACCTTAGTCCTATAATGTAACCATAAATCATTACATACAATTCATATTGTTACACTTGATTGATTTAACCTTAGTCCTATAATGTAACCATAAATCATTACATACAATTCATATTGTTACACTTGATTGATTTAACCTTAGTCCTATAATGTAACCATAAATCATTACATACAATTCATATTGTTACACTTGATTGATTTAACCTTAGTCCTATAATGTAACCATAAATCATTACATACAATTCATATTGTTACACTTGATTGATTTAATCTTAGTCCTATAATGTAACCATAAATTATTACATACAATTCATATTGTTACACTTGATTGATTTAACCTTAGTCCTATAATGTAACCATAAATCATTACATACAATTCATATTGTTACACTTGATTGATTTAACCTTAGTCCTTTAATGTAACCATAAATCATTACATACAATTTATATTGTTACACTTGATTGATTTAACCTTAGTCCTATAATGTAACCATAAATCATTACATACAATTCATATTGTTACACTTGATTGATTTAACCTTAGTCCTATAATGTAACCATAAATCACAACATACAATTCATATTGTTACACTTGATTGATTTAACCTTAGTCCTATAATGTAACCATAAATCATTACATACAATTCATATTGTTACACTTGATTGATTTAACCTTAGTCCTATAATGTAACCATAAATCATTACATACAATTCATATTGTTACACTTGATTGATTTAACCTTAGTCCTATAATGTAACCATAAATCATTACATACAATTCATATTGTCACACTTGATTGATTTAACCTTAGTCCTATAATGTAACCATAAATCATTACATACAATTCATATTGTTACACTTGATTGATTTAACCTTAGTCCTATAATGTAACCATAAATCATTACATACAATTCATATTGCTACACTTGATTGATTTAACCTTAGTCCTATAATGTAACCATAAATCATTACATACAATTCATATTGTTACACTTGATTGATTTAACCTTAGTCCTATAATGTAACCATAAATCATTACATACAATTCATATTGTTACACTTGATTGATTTAACCTTAGTCCTATAATGTAACCATAAATCATTACATACAATTCATATTGTTACACTTGATTGATTTAACCTTAGTCCTATAATGTAACCATAAATCATTACATACAATTCATATTGTTACACTTAATTGATTTAACCTTAGTCCTATAATGTAACCATAAATCATTACATACAATTCATATTGTTACACTTGATTGATTTAACCTTAGTCCTATAATGTAACCATAAATCATTACATACAATTCATATTGTTACACTTGATTGATTTAACCTTAGTCCTATAATGTAACCATAAATCATTACATACAATTCATATTGTTACACTTGATTGATTTAACCGTAGTCCTATAATGTAACCATAAATCATTACATACAATTCATATTGTTACACTTGATTGATTTAACCTTAGTCCTATAATGTAACCATAAATCATTACATACAATTCATATTGTTACACTTGATTGATTTAACCTTAGTCCTATAATGTAACCATAAATCATTACATACAATTTATATTGTTACACTTGATTGATTTAACCTTAGTCCTATAATGTAACCATAAATCATTACATACAATTCATATTGTTACACTTGATTGATTTAACCTTAGTCCTATAATGTAACCATAAATCATTACATACAATTCATATTGTTACACTTGATTGATTTAACCTTAGTCCTATAATGTAACCATAAATCATTACATACAATTCATATTGTTACACTTGATTGATTTAACCTTAGTCCTATAATGTAACCATAAATCATTACATACAATTCATATTGTTACACTTGATTGATTTAACCTTAGTCCTATAATGTAACCATAAATCATTACATACAATTCATATTGTTACACTTGATTGATTTAACCTTAGTCCTATAATGTAACCATAAATCATTACATACAATTTATATTGTTACACTTGATTGATTTAACCTTAGTCCTATAATGTAACCATAAATCATTACATACAATTCATATTGTTACACTTGATTGATTTAACCTTAGTCCTATAATGTAACCATAAATCATTACATACAATTCATATTGTTACACTTGATTGATTTAACCTTAGTCCTATAATGTAACCATAAATCATTACATACAATTCATATTGTTACACTTGATTGATTTAACCTTAGTCCTATAATGTAACCATAAATCATTACATACAATTCATATTGTTACACTTGATTGATTTAACCTTAGTCCTATAATGTAACCATAAATCATTACATACAATTTATATTGTTACACTTGATTGATTTAACCTTAGTCCTATAATGTAACCATAAATCATTACATACAATTCATATTGTTACACTTGATTGATTTAACCTTAGTCCTATAATGTAACCATAAATCATTACATACAATTCATATTGTTACACTTGATTGATTTAACCTTAGTCCTATAATGTAACCATAAATCATTACATACAATTCATATTGTTACACTTGATTGATTTAACCTTAGTCCTATAATGTAACCATAAATCATTACATACAATTCATATTGTTACACTTGATTGATTTAACCTTAGTCCTATAATGTAACCATAAATCATTACATACAATTTATATTGTTACACTTGATTGATTTAACCTTAGTCCTTGTAATGTAACCATAAATCATTACATACAATTCATATTGTTACACTTGATTGATTTAACCTTAGTCCTATAATGTAACCATAAATCATTACATACAATTTATATTGTTACACTTGATTGATTTAACCTTAGTCCTATAATGTAACCATAAATCATTACATACAATTCATATTGTTACACTTGATTGATTTAACCTTAGTCCTATAATGTAACCATAAATCATTACATACAATTCATATTGTTACACTTGATTGATTTAACCTTAGTCCTATAATGTAACCATAAATCATTACATACAATTCATATTGTTACACTTGATTGATTTAACCTTGAAATTAGAAATAAGAATATAGATCTATAGATTATCTTCTTTTAGGGGAGTTTATGTCACTTTGTCCCAATTGATCCAAAGATACTTTCAAAATTCATGTTTTCAGTGTGAATAAAAGCATTAACCTTTCTGTGAGCATGCGACATAACTTCACACCATCAATTTGTGTAATTAATATTCTAATATTGATTATGTCATCCGATGAAAATTGGTGTTATGTAAAATGCTACATTAAAACATTATTCACTAATATAACATGCTTGAATTTAATACATGCGACCAAAGATCACACATAAGTATCATTTAGTTTCTAACATCACATTTCAGGAAACGTTTATGGCAGCTAACACTTTTATATACCTATTTCACTTTCATAAGTTTTTCCTTCCCTTATTTCTTTACTAGCAGTCTTTGACGATCTTGTCTGCTTTAAATGAAAATGTCTTCTCTTAGCTTCTTTGGTATTTGTCTTATCTTTACTTCTTTTTCTTTTCTCATTGATTATTGAGGTTCTTTTCATTGTGTCTTGTCCAGGACTGGGCAGGAGACAGTCCCATGGATTCATGCGCCTACAAAGATTTTTTAAATGAATAAAATAAAAAAGTGATTTAAAAAATGCATAAATTAAATTACAAAATTTCAGGTTTCTTGAACAGATTTAAAGGGTCATCCTCCTTAGTGAAGGATGTGAACATTTGTTGTTGCTTTTAGCATTTTGTTGGGTGTTTTTATTATTTTTTTCAATCTTAGATGGGGTTGAACTGAATGCAACCCCCTAATTAGTGTGTCTTTTAAGAAGTTTTTCCATGCTTGAATTTGACATAGGATGCATATAATTTACATGGAAGTTGTTGAAAAAAATCAGATGTATGTGTATTATCCTTAGAAACTAATGTAAAATACAATATACATGTATTAGCCTTAAGAACTAATGTAAAATACAATATACATGTATTAGCCTTAGAAACTAATGTAAAATACAATATACATGTATTAGCCTTAGAAACTAATGTAAAATACAATATACATGTATTAGCCTTAGAAACTAATGTAAAATACGATATACATGTATTAGCCTTAGAAACTAATGTAAAATACGATATACATGTATTAGCCGTAGAAACTAATGTAAAATACAATATACATGTATTAGCCTTAGAAACTAATGTAAAATACGATATACATGTATTAGCCGTAGAAACTAATGTAAAATACAATATACATGTACTGTTTTATCCTGCATATATATAACACATGTTGATTCAAGTCCCATAATTTTTCCCACAAGTTTTCAATGTCAAAATAACAGTTATCTCCCCTTCACCATACAGGTAATTTATTTTCTTATTGATGAATCTGTTGAGTTTTTTTCAATGAATAAAAATTTGACTAAAAAGTATATATTGTTATACCTCACTAACATAGGAATATCCTTCATTCTTCTGTAAAATGGTTGAATCTACTCTAGATCATGAGTAGTGTTTAGCTTCTGTAAAATGATTGAATCTACTCTAGATCATGAGTAGTGCTTAGCTTCTGTAAAATGATTGAATCTACTCTAGATCATGAGTAGTGTTTAGCTTCTGTAAACTGGTTGAATCTACTCTAGATCATGAGTAGTGTTTAGCTTCTGTAAAATGGTTGAATCTACCCTAGATCATGAATAGTGTTTAGCTTCTGTAAAATGGTTGAATCTACTCTAGATCATGAATAGTGTTTAGCTTCTGTAAAATGGTTGAATCTACTCTAGATCATGAGTAGTGTTTAGCTTCTGTAAAATGATTGAATCTACTCTAGATCATGAGTAGTGTTTAGCTTCTGTACAATGGATGAATCTACTCTAGATCATGAGTAGTGTTTAGCTTCTGTACAATGGTTGAATCTACTCTAGATCATGAGTAGTGTTTAGCTTCTGTAAAATGGATGAATCTACTCTAGATCATGAGTAGTGTTTAGCTTCTGTAAAATGGTTGAATCTACTCTAGATCATGAATAGTGTTTAGCTTCTGTAAAATGGTTGAATCTACTCTAGATCATGAGTAGTGTTTAGCTTCTGTAAAATGATTGAATCTACTCTAGATCATGAGTAGTGTTTAGCTTCTGTACAATGGTTGAATCTACTCTAGATCATGAGTAGTGTTAAGCTTCTGTAAAATGGTTGAATCTACTCTAGATCATGAGTAGTGTTTAGCTTCTGTAAAATGGTTGAATCTACTCTAGATCATGAGTAGTGTTTAGCTTTAGGTGCATTTGCAGCAATCATGTTATTCAGATTTTCATTCGCTGGCGAACTTGATAGGTTGCAAGCTTCCTTGGATTATTAGACTCTTTCCCCAAAAATATTTTCTCTAATGCTCTAAGTAAAGAACTGGATGTTAAGTCTTTTCCATGTGGAAGATTATTGTGCTTATAGTTTTTTCTGTCTAAGAAATCCACACCAAGATATATTGCAATGGTTGTGTTCCTCATACATATGTTCCACTATTGCCCTCAGCCAATTTTCTGTTCCCTCTGGATTGCCTTTGTTTTGATCGATCATGAATGAAAAGTTCTTAAGGATTGAATTAATTACCATTTCAGAGAGCTTTTTATGTTGGCTTCTAATTACGTATAATTTTTTATGACATTCTTTTTGACATGATTTCTGTCGCTTGTTTTGATCATCTGGAAATCAGGATATATCCCTTTCAGCTTTCCAAATCCTGTTGTGTCATCATCACCTGCGATTTCAGCAATATCGATTCCTTTGTTCTTAACATCATTGACCATCTGAACTAGCATATCTGGCTCCATAGCCTTTGCTGAGCCTGTCCAATTTTTCTTACAATTGTGTTTTTTAGGCTGAATTCCCCTTTTTGCTGCACAATCACAAATTCTGCATTGCTGACACCTTATTGCATGATGGACAACTCCTCCAGTTTTCTTCCCTATCAATGTTGATACTCTTGAAATATTCATTTTAGTTTAAGCTGGCTTAAATAAAAGTGTGTGTTTAAAGGACATGAATGCCCCAGATTACCACATTGTAAGAAATATGCATTAATTGGATGAGGCCAAAAACAAATATTCTAGTTTAATGCCTCCCGACTTACTCTATTGTTTCTCTCAAAAATGCCTACCCTAACACATTTTATAGTTATTTTGGCTCAATTAATTTTTTTTTTAAAAATAAAATGAATTCTCTGCCTACTTACCTACCTCATATTTTTCAGCTTTATATTGTTTTTTGCTATAGGACATGTCTTCATATTATGAGTGTATGGTTTGCAATGTGCAAAAGCCAAAACTATCTATGTCTTTCAACAAATTATGTTAACAACTTAATATACCTATTTGCAGAGAAATTATCTGATCTTGAAAATAAATATTTGTAACTGAAAATTTAGAATGGCATTAAGGTTAACACCTTACAATATTGATTTTAGAATCGAAACTATCTCATTTTTTTTAAAAGCTCAATTAATATCCTGCCTGACAAACTGTTATATGCCCTTCCTGAACCTTTTTTCTACCAGCATGTATCTGTAGATAAAGTAATACGTTGTCTTTCTTCATTTTCTATAACAAAAATTTGCTTTCATTTATTCGATTTCTACACATGACATCAAAGAGGGCATCTGTAATTTAACCATTGAGTCAATTGAAAAAAACATCATGCAATTGCATCAATAGTTCAGTACTGTACATATATAACAAGTGTTTCGTTGATTTTTTATGCAGATAAGCATACCAATCTCGAATTAAATTTGTATTATATGTCATAACTGTTTTCTTGTGTACAAATTTAAATTATACCTGAATAAGCTTAGCTATTTTTATCGTAATTTGTTGAGTATTTTGATGCCCTGAACAGATTTTCCTTATTGTTATTCAAGATAGTGAAAGTTAGACTGACCTGACAGGTTAAATTGCCTCTTCGTGACATTGACACAAGATTACTGAGACTACACAGGTGCTAATACAAAAAGGTTTATGGACCTCATGCCTAAAAAAGTTGTCCCTAAACTTGCATAATATTCTAGATCAGCTCCGTCCACATGTGTGTTTGATTTGTTGAAAACTTTGTTTTTAGTTTTGACTAGCTTAAGTGGGTATCCAAATTAACTTAAATGAGGGGACAAAGAATAAATCATAAAGTTTTCTCCAAAAGACCACTTTGAACCCATCACTGATATCAATATGTTTAAAGAACTCTTATTAAGTTCTAACTTCTGTGCATTTTACATTCTTTCTGGTGCAAAACAAACACTATTGACTATCCATTTAAAACTTGTGGTGTGTATATTGTTCAATGAATGCATTTAATTTTGTTTACATTATACATGCATGCATTGTGTAGTTTATTAAAGTGAATCACAAATTTGGGGAAAAAAGGGGGGACGGGGAGTGCCACAAGTATATACAGTTTTAATTCCCACCAAGTCCATCCTTTTTTTCCAATGGAAATAAAATAGCTGAAAAAATCGTGATTGACTCATTATTTATTAAATATATATTATTTATCAAATAGTTCATGGCACTAAGGGCCATATGGTAATTTATGGACCGGGATGCAATACACAAAATATTATATGGACCGAAGCGAAGCTGCGGTCCATATACTATTTTGTGGGTGACAGACCGGTCCATAAACTGCCATTTGGTCCGAAGTGCTACGAACTATTTGTTATTTCATACTCAATGCATGCAAATCTGTCAGATGACATGTTTTTGTTATTGCATATCTAGACAAAGAACGAGATCGGACAAAATCTGGAAGAAAACATAATATTAATTGGGCCTGGTCATTATACTAAAATATTGACCGTTGTGCTAGAAAAGACAAATAGGGAAAATAAAAACGTAAAGTATAATATATATAAATATAGATTTTCTAAAAAAAATATATTTTTGCATGGAGGGTATGACCCCAAGATAATTTCTTTTTTTCAAATAGGATAGGTAAATACCCCAAAAAAAAATCAAAAAAATGTCTTGTCACAATTCCTATTTCTTTTTTTTCCTTTTTTTCATACAATATTCTGATATCAGGTACCAATGTCAGAAAGAGGTTAGGCAGCCATCACGACAGGAAGAAGCAGGAATCAATGATCTTTTAAATCCAATTTAAAACGCTGTTTCGTTGTATAATTTATGGGTTTCCATAATCCACTAGAATTTGTTGCAGTCCTATATAATGCTCTTGTTAATTTTCATTGCCATACCATAATATCTCCTTGCTTTTTTTTTCTACATCAGGATTCAGGATGAATTACTGCATATTTGCAGAAGTTATTCTTGCAAGAGCAACAAAAGAGAAAGCTCTAATTGATTTAATTCATCAAGTGATAATGACAGGATAAAGGCACAATATAGCAACTCATTGTCACTCAATATACGTTATAACAATTGTACTACATTTATGACAATTATACTACATTTATGACAATTATACTACATTTATGACAATTGTACTACATTTATGACAATTGTACTACATTTATGACAATTATACTACATTTATGACAATTGTACTACATTTATGACAATTATACTACATTTATGACAACTATACTACATTTATGACAATTATACTACATTTATGACAATTATACTACATTTATGACAAGTATACTACATTTATGACAATTATACTACATGTATGACAATTATACTACATTTATGACAATTGTACTACATTTATGACAATTGTACTACATCTATGACAATTATACTACATTTATGACAATTATACTACATGTATGACAATTATACTACATGTATGACAATTATACTACATTTATGACAATTGTACTACATTTATGACAATTATACTACATTTATGACAATTATACTACATTTATGACAATTATACTACATTTATGCAAAAATTTCCTAAGATGCATATAAATTCTTACATATATTTTTGTCAGAAAGTGCCACATGTACAGAACTATGTTTATATCAACACATGTTATACAACAAACAATAAGAATGGTGAAAAATCAAGATTCGTCAATCATTTTTCTCTACAAGATTGGTTACAATTGACCAATAGTCAAAAACATGGACATCAGCTTGAAGTGACAAGAGCAATGGTTAACATTCTTAACTCAGTCTTTGAAAAAGAATTTAGCCATACTTTTCAAAAAGCAATGATAGTGGCCCATAATCTCTCGACACAAGAATCTTCAAAAGAAAAAGGTAAAAATGTTGAAAAATCAGTTCGTCAAACAAACAAATTATTACCAAGACAATGGAAGAAAATGACACAGATGCTACTATATTATTATAATGGGCAAATCATACAGTAAGCATGAAAGAGAACGCTTAGGACTTTGTTACTTATACAAGTCAGAAGCAGAACAATCTATGCTAAAAAGAAATGAACAGGAGTTAGAAGGTAAAATAAAACAAAAGAAACACCATGGGAAATACACTAATTACTGTTTTAACAAAGATAACTTTTTGGAAGAAATGAAAAAAAACCTAAAAATGCAATAGTAAACTGGACCAAATTAGCTACAAGATATAATCTAAAATCATTAAAATCCAACGATGCACCTGGAAATGGTGGGCAAATACTCAACGGCATAGAAATCTATCAATTAAATACACACATGAAACTAAGTGATAGCGACATATTGCACAGGGAAAGAAGATCAAAGAAAAGGGTACTGAAATCAAGAGTCTCAATTTCCATCCCAAGATTTGTGATATGTCTATTAATTCATGGACATGTCAGGGTGAAGTGATGTGTCTATTAATTCGTGGACATGTCAGAGTGAGGTGATGTGTCTATTAATTCGTGGACATGTCAGAGTGAAGTGATCTGTCTATTAATTCGTGGACATGTCAGAGTGAAGTGATATGTCTATTAATTCATGGACATGTCAGAGTGAAGTAATATGTCTATTGATTCGTGGACATGTCAGAGTGAAGTGATATGTCTATTAATTCGTGGATATGTCAGAGTGAAGTGATATGTCTATTAATTCGTGGACATGTCAGAGTGAAGTGATATGTCCATTAATTCATGGACATGTCAGAGTGAAGTAATATGTCTATTAATTCGTTGACATGTTAGAGTGAAGTGATGTGTCTATTAATTCATGGACATGTCAGAGTGAAGTAATATGTCTATTAATTCGTTGACATGTTAGAGTGAAGTGATATGTCCATTAATTCATGGACATGTCAGAGTGAAGTGATATGTCTATTAATTCATTGACATGTCAGAGTGAAGTGATATGTCTATTAATTCATGGACATGTCAGAGTGAAGTGATATGTCTGTTAATTCATGGACATGTCAGAGTGAAGTGATGTGTCTATTAATTCATGGACATGTCAGTATGAAGTGATATGTCTATTAATTCATGGACATGTCAGAGTGAAGTGATATGTCTATTAATTCGTGGACATGTCAGAGTGAAGTGATATGTCTATTAATTCGTGGACATGTCAGAGTGAAGTGATGTTTCTATTACTTCGTGGACATGTCAGAGTGAAGTGATGTGTCTATTAATTCGTGGACATGTCAGAGTGAAGTGATATGTCTATTAATTCATGGACATGTCAGAGTGACGTGATATGTCTATTAATTCATGGACATGTCAGAGGGAAGTAATATATCTATTGATTCGTGGACATGTCAGAGTGAAGTGATATGTCTATTAATTCGTGGATATGTCAGAGTGAAGTGATATGTCTATTATTTCGTGGACATGTCAGAGTGAAGTGATATGTCCATTAATTCATGGACATGTCAGAGTGAAGTAATATGTCTATTAATTCGTGGACATGTCAGAGTGAAGTGATATGTCTATTAATTCGTGGATATGTCAGAGTGAAGTGATGTGTCTATTAATCCATGGACATGTCAGAGTGAAGTGATGTGTCTATTAATTCGTGGACATGTCAGTGTGAAGTGATATGTCTATTAATTCGTGGACATGTCAGAGTGAAGTGATATGTCCATTAATTCATGGACATGTCAGAGTGAAGTAATATGTCTATTATTTCGTGGACATGTTAGAGTGAAGTGATGTGTCTATTAATTCATGGACATGTCAGTATGAAGTGATATGTCTATTAATTCATGGACATGTCAGAGTGAAGTGATATGTCTATTAATTCGTGGACATGTCAGAGTGAAGTGATGTGTCTATTAATTCGTGGACATGTCAGAGTGAAGTGATATGTCTATTAATTCGTGGACATGTCAGAGTGAAGTGATATGTCTATTAATTCATGGACATGTCAGAGTGAAGTGATATGTCTGTTAATTCATGGACATGTCAGAGTGAAGTGATGTGTCTATTAATTCATGGACATGTCAGTATGAAGTGATATGTCTATTAATTCATGGACATGTCAGAGTGAAGTGATATGTCTATTAATTCGTGGACATGTCAGATTGAAGTGATATGTCTATTAATTCGTGGACATGTCAGAGTGAAGTGATGTTTCTATTAATTCGTGGACATGTCAGAGTGAAGTGATGTGTCTATTAATTCGTGGACATGTCAGAGTGAAGTGATATGTCTATTAATTCGTAAACATGTCAGAGTGAAGTGATGTTTCTATTAATTCGTGGACATGTCAGAGTGAAGTGATGTGTCTATTAATTCGTGGACATGTCAGAGTGAAGTGATATGTCTATTAATTCATGGATATGTCAGAGTGACGTGATATGTCTATTAATTCATGGACATGTCAGAGTGAAGTAATATATCTATTGATTCGTGGACATGTCAGAGTGAAGTGATATGTCTATTAATTCGTGGATATGTCAGAGTGAAGTGATATGTCTATTAATTCGTGGACATGTCAGAGTGAAGTGATATGTCCATTAATTCATGGACATGTCAGAGTGAAGTAATATGTCTATTAATTCGTGGACATGTCAGAGTGAAGTGATATGTCTATTAATTCGTGGATATGTCAGAGTGAAGTGATGTGTCTATTAATCCATGGACATGCCAGAGTGAAGTGATGTGTCTATTAATTCGTGGACATGTCAGTGTGAAGTGATATGTCTATTAATTCGTGGACATGTCAGAGTGAAGTAATATGTCTATTATTTCGTGGACATGTTAGAGTGAAGTGATGTGTCTATTAATTCATGGACATGTCAGAGTGAAGTGATATGTCTATTAATTCATTGACATGTCAGAGTGAAGTGATATGTCTATTAATTCATGAACATGTCAGAGTGAAGTGATATGTCTGTTAATTCATGGACATGTCAGAGTGAAGTGATGTGTCTATTAATTCATGGACATGTCAGTATGAAGTGATATGTCTATTAATTCGTGGACATGTCAGAGTGAAGTGATATGTCTATTAATTCGTGGATATGTCAGAGTGAAGTGATGTGTCTATTAATCCATGGACATGCCAGAGTGAAGTGATGTGTCTATTAATTCGTGGACATGTCAGTGTGAAGTGATATGTCTATTAATTCGTGGACATGTCAGAGTGAAGTAATATGTCTATTATTTCGTGGACATGTTAGAGTGAAGTGATGTGTCTATTAATTCATGGACATGTCAGAGTGAAGTGATATGTCTATTAATTCATTGACATGTCAGAGTGAAGTGATATGTCTATTAATTCATGAACATGTCAGAGTGAAGTGATATGTCTGTTAATTCATGGACATGTCAGAGTGAAGTGATGTGTCTATTAATTCATGGACATGTCAGTATGAAGTGATATGTCTATTAATTCATGGACATGTCAGAGTGAAGTGATATGTCTATTAATTCGTGGACATGTCAGAGTGAAGTGATATGTCTATTAATTCGTGGACATGTCAGAGTGAAGTGATGTTTCTATTAATTCGTGGACATGTCAGAGTGAAGTGATGTGTCTATTAATTTGTGGACATGTCAGAGTGAAGTGATATGTCTATTAATTCATGGTCATGTCAGAGTGAAGTAATATATCTATTGATTCGTGGACATGTCAGAGTGAAGTGATATGTCTATTAATTCGTGGATATGTCAGAGTGAAGTGATATGTCTATTAATTCGTGGACATGTCAGAGTGAAGTGATATGTCCATTAATTCATAGACATGTCAGAGTGAAGTAATATGTCTATTAATTCGTGGACATGTCAGAGTGAAGTGATATGTCTATTAATTCGTGGATATGTCAGAGTGAAGTGATGTGTCTATTAATCCATGGACATGCCAGAGTGAAGTGATGTGTCTATTAATTTGTGGACATGTCAGAGTGAAGTGATGTGTCTATTAATTCGTGGACATGTCAGAGTGAAGTGATATGTCTATTAATTCGTAAACATGTCAGAGTGAAGTGATGTTTCTATTAATTCGTGGACATGTCAGAGTGAAGTGATGTGTCTATTAATTCGTGGACATGTCAGAGTGAAGTGATATGTCTATTAATTCATGGATATGTCAGAGTGACGTGATATGTCTATTAATTCATGGACATGTCAGAGTGAAGTAATATATCTATTGATTCGTGGACATGTCAGTATGAAGTGATATGTCTATTAATTCGTGGATATGTCAGAGTGAAGTGATATGTCTATTAATTCGTGGACATGTCAGAGTGAAGTGATATGTCCATTAATTCATGGACATGTCAGAGTGAAGTAATATGTCTATTAATTCGTGGACATGTCAGAGTGAAGTGATATGTCTATTAATTCGTGGATATGTCAGAGTGAAGTGATGTGTCTATTAATCCATGGACATGCCAGAGTGAAGTGATGTGTCTATTAATTCGTGGACATGTCAGTGTGAAGTGATATGTCTATTAATTCGTGGACATGTCAGAGTGAAGTAATATGTCTATTATTTCGTGGACATGTCAGAGTGAAGTGATGTGTCTATTAATTCATGGACATGTCAGAGTGAAGTGATATGTCTATTAATTCATTGACATGTCAGAGTGAAGTGATATGTCTATTAATTCTTGAACATGTCAGAGTGAAGTGATATGTCTGTTAATTCATGGACATGTCAGAGTGAAGTGATGTGTCTATTAATTCATGGACATGTCAGTATGAAGTGATATGTCTATTAATTCGTGGACATGTCAGAGTGAAGTGATATGTCTATTAATTCGTGGATATGTCAGAGTGAAGTGATGTGTCTATTAATCCATGGACATGCCAGAGTGAAGTGATGTGTCTATTAATTCGTGGACATGTCAGTGTGAAGTGATATGTCTATTAATTCGTGGACATGTCAGAGTGAAGTAATATGTCTATTATTTCGTGGACATGTTAGAGTGAAGTGATGTGTCTATTAATTCATGGACATGTCAGAGTGAAGTGATATGTCTATTAATTCATTGACATGTCAGAGTGAAGTGATATGTCTATTAATTCATGAACATGTCAGAGTGAAGTGATATGTCTGTTAATTCATGGACATGTCAGAGTGAAGTGATGTGTCTATTAATTCATGGACATGTCAGTATGAAGTGATATGTCTATTAATTCATGGACATGTCAGAGTGAAGTGATATGTCTATTAATTCGTGGACATGTCAGAGTGAAGTGATATGTCTATTAATTCGTGGACATGTCAGAGTGAAGTGATGTGTCTATTAATTTGTGGACATGTCAGAGTGAAGTGATATGTCTATTAATTCATGGTCATGTCAGAGTGAAGTAATATATCTATTGATTCGTGGACATGTCAGAGTGAAGTGATATGTCTATTAATTCGTGGATATGTCAGAGTGAAGTGATATGTCTATTAATTCGTGGACATGTCAGAGTGAAGTGATATATCCATTAATTCATAGACATGTCAGAGTGAAGTAATATGTCTATTAATTCGTGGACATGTCAGAGTGAAGTGATATGTCTATTAATTCGTGGATATGTCAGAGTGAAGTGATGTGTCTATTAATCCATGGACATGCCAGAGTGAAGTGATGTGTCTATTAATTTGTGGACATGTCAGAGTGAAGTGATGTGTCTATTAATTCATGGACATGTCAGAGTGAAGTGATATGTCTATTAATTTGTGGACATGTCAGAGTGAAGTGATGTGTCTATTAATTCGAGGACATGTCAGAGTGAAGTGATATGTCTATTAATTCGTGGACATGTCAGAGTGAAGTGATGTGTCTATTAATTCGTGGACATGTCAGAGTGCAGTGATGTGTCTATTAATTCATGGACATGTCAGAGTGAAGTGATATGTCTATTAATTCATGGACATGTCAGAGTGAAGTGATATGTCTATTAATTCATGGACATGTCAGCGTGAAGTGATATGTCTATTAATTCATGGACATGTCAGAGTGAAGTGATGTGTCTATTAATTCATGGACATGTCAGAGTGAAGTGATATGTCTATTAATTCATGGACATGTCAGAGTGAAGTGATATGTCCATTAATTCATGGACATGTCAGAGTGAAGTAATATGTCTATTAATTCGTGGACATGTCAGAGTGAAGTTATATGTCTATTAATTCGTGGATATGTCAGAGTGAAGTGATGTGTCTATTAATCCATGGACATGCCAGAGTGAAGTGATGTGTCTATTAATTCGTGGACATGTCAGTGTGAAGTGATATGTCTATTAATTCGTGGACATGTCAGAGTGAAGTAATATGTCTATTATTTCGTGGACATGTTAGAGTGAAGTGATGTGTCTATTAATTCATGGACATGTCAGAGTGAAGTGATATGTCTATTAATTCATTGACATGTCAGAGTGAAGTGATATGTCTATTAATTCATGAACATGTCAGAGTGAAGTGATATGTCTGTTAATTCATGGACATGTCAGAGTGAAGTGATGTGTCTATTAATTCATGGACATGTCAGTATGAAGTGATATGTCTATTAATTCGTGGACATGTCAGAGTGAAGTGATATGTCTATTAATTCGTGGATATGTCAGAGTGAAGTGATGTGTCTATTAATCCATGGACATGCCAGAGTGAAGTGATGTGTCTATTAATTCGTGGACATGTCAGTGTGAAGTGATATGTCTATTAATTCGTGGACATGTCAGAGTGAAGTAATATGTCTATTATTTCGTGGACATGTTAGAGTGAAGTGATGTGTCTATTAATTCATGGACATGTCAGAGTGAAGTGATATGTCTATTAATTCATTGACATGTCAGAGTGAAGTGATATGTCTATTAATTCATGAACATGTCAGAGTGAAGTGATATGTCTGTTAATTCATGGACATGTCAGAGTGAAGTGATGTGTCTATTAATTCATGGACATGTCAGTATGAAGTGATATGTCTATTAATTCATGGACATGTCAGAGTGAAGTGATATGTCTATTAATTCGTGGACATGTCAGAGTGAAGTGATATGTCTATTAATTCGTGGACATGTCAGAGTGAAGTGATGTTTCTATTAATTCGTGGACATGTCAGAGTGAAGTGATGTGTCTATTAATTTGTGGACATGTCAGAGTGAAGTGATATGTCTATTAATTCATGGTCATGTCAGAGTGAAGTAATATATCTATTGATTCGTGGACATGTCAGAGTGAAGTGATATGTCTATTAATTCGTGGATATGTCAGAGTGAAGTGATATGTCTATTAATTCGTGGACATGTCAGAGTGAAGTGATATGTCCATTAATTCATAGACATGTCAGAGTGAAGTAATATGTCTATTAATTCGTGGACATGTCAGAGTGAAGTGATATGTCTATTAATTCGTGGATATGTCAGAGTGAAGTGATGTGTCTATTAATCCATGGACATGCCAGAGTGAAGTGATGTGTCTATTAATTTGTGGACATGTCAGAGTGAAGTGATGTGTCTATTAATTCGTGGACATGTCAGAGTGAAGTGATATGTCTATTAATTCGTAAACATGTCAGAGTGAAGTGATGTTTCTATTAATTCGTGGACATGTCAGAGTGAAGTGATGTGTCTATTAATTCGTGGACATGTCAGAGTGAAGTGATATGTCTATTAATTCATGGATATGTCAGAGTGACGTGATATGTCTATTAATTCATGGACATGTCAGAGTGAAGTAATATATCTATTGATTCGTGGACATGTCAGAGTGAAGTGATATGTCTATTAATTCGTGGATATGTCAGAGTGAAGTGATATGTCTATTAATTCGTGGACATGTCAGAGTGAAGTGATATGTCCATTAATTCATGGACATGTCAGAGTGAAGTAATATGTCTATTAATTCGTGGACATGTCAGAGTGAAGTGATATGTCTATTAATTCGTGGATATGTCAGAGTGAAGTGATGTGTCTATTAATCCATGGACATGCCAGAGTGAAGTGATGTGTCTATTAATTCGTGGACATGTCAGTGTGAAGTGATATGTCTATTAATTCGTGGACATGTCAGAGTGAAGTAATATGTCTATTATTTCGTGGACATGTTAGAGTGAAGTGATGTGTCTATTAATTCATGGACATGTCAGAGTGAAGTGATATGTCTATTAATTCATTGACATGTCAGAGTGAAGTGATATGTCTATTAATTCTTGAACATGTCAGAGTGAAGTGATATGTCTGTTAATTCATGGACATGTCAGAGTGAAGTGATGTGTCTATTAATTCATGGACATGTCAGTATGAAGTGATATGTCTATTAATTCGTGGACATGTCAGAGTGAAGTGATATGTCTATTAATTCGTGGATATGTCAGAGTGAAGTGATGTGTCTATTAATCCATGGACATGCCAGAGTGAAGTGATGTGTCTATTAATTCGTGGACATGTCAGTGTGAAGTGATATGTCTATTAATTCGTGGACATGTCAGAGTGAAGTAATATGTCTATTATTTCGTGGACATGTTAGAGTGAAGTGATGTGTCTATTAATTCATGGACATGTCAGAGTGAAGTGATATGTCTATTAATTCATTGACATGTCAGAGTGAAGTGATATGTCTATTAATTCATGAACATGTCAGAGTGAAGTGATATGTCTGTTAATTCATGGACATGTCAGAGTGAAGTGATGTGTCTATTAATTCATGGACATGTCAGTATGAAGTGATATGTCTATTAATTCATGGACATGTCAGAGTGAAGTGATATGTCTATTAATTCGTGGACATGTCAGAGTGAAGTGATATGTCTATTAATTCGTGGACATGTCAGAGTGAAGTGATGTTTCTATTAATTCGTGGACATGTCAGAGTGAAGTGATGTGTCTATTAATTTGTGGACATGTCAGAGTGAAGTGATATGTCTATTAATTCATGGTCATGTCAGAGTGAAGTAATATATCTATTGATTCGTGGACATGTCAGAGTGAAGTGATATGTCTATTAATTCGTGGATATGTCAGAGTGAAGTGATATGTCTATTAATTCGTGGACATGTCAGAGTGAAGTGATATGTCCATTAATTCATAGACATGTTAGAGTGAAGTAATATGTCTATTAATTCGTGGACATGTCAGAGTGAAGTGATATGTCTATTAATTCGTGGATATGTCAGAGTGAAGTGATGTGTCTATTAATCCATGGACATGCCAGAGTGAAGTGATGTGTCTATTAATTTGTGGACATGTCAGAGTGAAGTGATGTGTCTATTAATTCATGGACATGTCAGAGTGAAGTGATATGTCTATTAATTTGTGGACATGTCAGAGTGAAGTGATGTGTCTATTAATTCGAGGACATGTCAGAGTGAAGTGATATGTCTATTAATTCGTGGACATGTCAGAGTGAAGTGATGTGTCTATTAATTCGTGGACATGTCAGAGTGCAGTGATGTGTCTATTAATTCATGGACATGTCAGAGTGAAGTGATATGTCTATTAATTCATGGACATGTCAGAGTGAAGTGATATGTCTATTAATTCATGGACATGTCAGCGTGAAGTGATATGTCTATTAATTCATGGACATGTCAGAGTGAAGTGATGTGTCTATTAATTCATGGACATGTCAGAGTGAAGTGATATGTCTATTAATTCATGGACATGTCAGAGTGAAGTGATATGTCTATTAATTCGTGGACATGTCAGAGTGAAGTGATGTGTCTATTAATTCGTGGACATGTCAGAGTGAAGTGATGTGTCTATTAATTCGTGGACATGTCAGAGTGAAGTGATATGTCTATTAATTCATGGACATGTCAGAGTGACGTGATATGTCTATTAATTCATGGACATGTCAGAGTGAAGTAATATGTCTATTGATTCGTGGACATGTCAGAGTGAAGTGATATGTCTATTAATTCGTGGATATGTCAGAGTGAAGTGATATGTCTATTAATTCGTGGACATGTCAGAGTGAAGTGATGTGTCTATTAATTCATTGACATGTCAGAGTGAAGTAATATGTCTATTAATTCGTGGACATGTCAGAGTGAAGTGATATGTCTATTAATTCGTGGACATGTCAGAGTGTAGTGATGTGTCTATTAATTTGTGGACATGTCAGAGTGAAGTGATGTGTCTATTAATTTGTGGACAGGTCAGAGTGAAGTGATGTGTCTATCAATTTGTGGACATGTCAGAGTGAAGTGATGTGTCTGTTAATTCGTGGACATGTCAGAGTGAAGTGATATGTCTATTAATTTGTGGACATGTCAGAGTGAAGTGATGTGTCTATTAATTCGAGGACATGTCAGAGTTAAGTGATATGTCTATTAATTCATGGACATGTCAGAGTGAAGTGATGTGTCTATTAATTCATGGACATGTCAGAATGAAGTGATATGTCTATTAATTCATGGACATGTCAGAGTGAAGTGATATGTCTATTAATTCGTGGACATGTCAGAGTGAAGTGATATGTCTATTAATTCGTGGACATGTCAGAGTGAAGTGATGTGTCTATTAATTCGTGGACATGTCAGAGTGAAGTGATGTGTCTATTAATTCGTGGACATGTCAGAGTGAAGTGATATGTCTATTAATTCGTGGACATGTCAGAGTGAAGTAATATGTCTATTATTTCGTGGACATGTTAGAGTGAAGTGATGTGTCTATTAATTCATGGACATGTCAGAGTGAAGTGATATGTCTATTAATTCATTGACATGTCAGAGTGAAGTGATATGTCTATTAATTCATGAACATGTCAGAGTGAAGTGATATGTCTGTTAATTCATGGACATGTCAGAGTGAAGTGATGTGTCTATTAATTCATGGACATGTCAGTATGAAGTGATATGTCTATTAATTCATGGACATGTCAGAGTGAAGTGATATGTCTATTAATTCGTGGACATGTCAGAGTGAAGTGATATGTCTATTAATTCGTGGACATGTCAGAGTGAAGTGATGTTTCTATTAATTCGTGGACATGTCAGAGTGAAGTGATGTGTCTATTAATTTGTGGACATGTCAGAGTGAAGTGATATGTCTATTAATTCATGGTCATTTCAGAGTGAAGTAATATATCTATTGATTCGTGGACATGTCAGAGTGAAGTGATATGTCTATTAATTCGTGGATATGTCAGAGTGAAGTGATATGTCTATTAATTCGTGGACATGTCAGAGTGAAGTGATATGTCCATTAATTCATAGACATGTCAGAGTGAAGTAATATGTCTATTAATTCGTGGACATGTCAGAGTGAAGTGATATGTCTATTAATTCGTGGATATGTCAGAGTGAAGTGATGTGTCTATTAATCCATGGACATGCCAGAGTGAAGTGATGTGTCTATTAATTTGTGGACATGTCAGAGTGAAGTGATGTGTCTATTAATTCATGGACATGTCAGAGTGAAGTGATATGTCTATTAATTTGTGGACATGTCAGAGTGAAGTGATGTGTCTATTAATTCGAGGACATGTCAGAGTGAAGTGATATGTCTATTAATTCGTGGACATGTCAGAGTGAAGTGATGTGTCTATTAATTCGTGGACATGTCAGAGTGCAGTGATGTGTCTATTAATTCATGGACATGTCAGAGTGAAGTGATATGTCTATTAATTCATGGACATGTCAGAGTGAAGTGATATGTCTATTAATTCATGGACATGTCAGCGTGAAGTGATATGTCTATTAATTCATGGACATGTCAGAGTGAAGTGATGTGTCTATTAATTCATGGACATGTCAGAGTGAAGTGATATGTCTATTAATTCATGGACATGTCAGAGTGAAGTGATATGTCTATTAATTCGTGGACATGTCAGAGTGAAGTGATGTGTCTATTAATTCGTGGACATGTCAGAGTGAAGTGATGTGTCTATTAATTCGTGGACATGTCAGAGTGAAGTGATATGTCTATTAATTCATGGACATGTCAGAGTGACGTGATATGTCTATTAATTCATGGACATGTCAGAGTGAAGTAATATGTCTATTGATTCGTGGACATGTCAGAGTGAAGTGATATGTCTATTAATTCGTGGATATGTCAGAGTGAAGTGATATGTCTATTAATTCGTGGACATGTCAGAGTGAAGTGATGTGTCTATTAATTCATTGACATGTCAGAGTGAAGTAATATGTCTATTAATTCGTGGACATGTCAGAGTGAAGTGATATGTCTATTAATTCGTGGACATGTCAGAGTGTAGTGATGTGTCTATTAATTTGTGGACATGTCAGAGTGAAGTGATGTGTCTATTAATTTGTGGACAGGTCAGAGTGAAGTGATGTGTCTATCAATTTGTGGACATGTCAGAGTGAAGTGATGTGTCTGTTAATTCGTGGACATGTCAGAGTGAAGTGATATGTCTATTAATTTGTGGACATGTCAGAGTGAAGTGATGTGTCTATTAATTCGAGGACATGTCAGAGTTAAGTGATATGTCTATTAATTCATGGACATGTCAGAGTGAAGTGATGTGTCTATTAATTCATGGACATGTCAGAATGAAGTGATATGTCTATTAATTCATGGACATGTCAGAGTGAAGTGATATGTCTATTAATTCGTGGACATGTCAGAGTGAAGTGATATGTCTATTAATTCGTGGACATGTCAGAGTGAAGTGATGTGTCTATTAATTCGTGGACATGTCAGAGTGAAGTGATGTGTCTATTAATTCGTGGACATGTCAGAGTGAAGTGATATGTCTATTGTTTCATGGACATGTCAGAGTGACGTGATATGTCTATTAATTCATGGACATGTCAGAGTGAAGTAATATATCTTTTGATTCGTGGACATGTCAGAGTGAAGTGATATGTCTATTAATTCGTGGATATGTCAGAGTGAAGTGATATGTCTATTAATTCGTGGACATGTCAGAGTGAAGTGATATGTCCATTAATTCATGGACATGTCAGAGTGAAGTAATATGTCTATTAATTCGTGGACATGTCAGAGTGAAGTGATATGTCTATTAATTCGTGGACATGTCAGAGTGAAGTGATGTGTCTATTAATTCATGGACATGTCAGAGTGAAGTGATATGTCTATTAATTCATGGACATGTCAGAGTGAAGTGATATGTCTATTAATTCATGGACATGTCAGAGTGAACTGATATGTCTATTAATTCATGGACATGTCAGAGTGAAGTGATATATCTATTAATTCAGGGACATGTCAGAGTGAAGTGATGTGTCTATTAATTCATGGACATGTCAGAGTGAAGTGATATGTCTATTAATTCATGGACATGTCAGAGTGAAGTGATATGTCTATTAATTCGTGGACAGGTCAGAGTGAAGTGATGTGTCTATTAATTCGCGGACATGTCAGAGTGAAGTGATGTGTCTATTAATTCGTGGACATGTCAGAGTGAAGTGATGTGTCTATTAATTCGTGGACATGTCAGAGTGAAGTGATATGTCTATTAATTCATGGACATGTCAGAGTGAAGTGATATGTCTATTAATTCATGGACATGTCAGAGTGACGTGATATGTCTATTAATTCATGGACATGTCAGAGTGAAGTAATATGTCTATTGATTCGTGGACATGTCAGAGTGAAGTGATATGTCTATTATTCGTGGACATGTCAGAGTGAAGTGATATGTCTATTAATTCATGGACATGTCAGAGTGAAGTAATATGTCTATTGATTCGTGGACATGTCAGAGTGAAGTGATATGTCTATTAATTCGTGGATATGTCAGAGTGAAGTGATATGTCTATTAATTCGTGGACATGTCAGAGTGAAGTGATATGTCCATTAATTCATGGACATGTCAGAGTGAAGTAATATGTCTATTAATTCGTGGACATGTCAGAGTGAAGTGATATGTCTATTAATTCGTGGACATGTCAGAGTGAAGTGATGTGTCTATTAATTCATGGACATGTCAGAGTGAAGTGATATGTCTATTAATTCATGGACATATCAGAGTGAAGTGATATGTCTATTATTTCATGGACATGTCAGAGTGAAGTGATATGTCTATTAATTCATGGACATGTCAGAGTGAAGTGATCTGTCTATTAATTCAGGGACATGTCAGAGTGAAGTGATGTGTCTATTAATTCATGGACATGTCAGAGTGAAGTGATATGTCTATTTATTCATGGACATGTCAGAGTGAAGTGATATGTCTATTAATTCGTGGACATGTCAGAGTGAAGTGATGTGTCTATTAATTCGCGGACATGTCAGAGTGAAGTGATGTGTCTATTAATTCGTGGACATGTCAGAGTGAAGTGATGTGTCTATTAATTCGTGGACATGTCACAGTGAAGTGATATGTCTATTAATTCATGGACATGTCAGAGTGACGTGATATGTCTATTAATTCATGGACATGTCAGAGTGACGTGATATGTCTATTAATTCATGGACATGTCAGAGTGAAGTAATATGTCTATTGATTCGTGGACATGTCAGAGTGAAGTGATATGTCTATTAATTCGTGGATATGTCAGAGTGAAGTGATATGTCTATTATTCGTGGACATGTCAGAGTGAAGTGATATGTCTATTAATTCATGGACATGTCAGAGTGAAGTAATATGTCTATTAATTTGTGGACATGTCATAGTGAAGTGATATGTCTATTAATTCATGGACATGTCAGAGTGTAGTGATGTGTCTATTAATACGTGGACATGTCAGAGTGAAGTGATATGTCTATTAATTCATGGACATGTCAGAGTGAAGTGATATGTCTATTAATTCATGGATATGTCAGAGTGAAGTGATATGTCTGTTAATTCATGGACATGTCAGAGTGACGTGATATGTCTATTAATTCATGGACATGTCAGAGTGAAGTAATATATCTATTGATTCGTGGACATGTCAGAGTGAAGTGATATGTCTATTAATTCGTGGATATGTCAGAGTGAAGTGATATGTCTATTAATTCGTGGACATGTCAGAGTGAAGTGATATGCCCATTAATTCTTGGACATGTCAGAGTGAAGTAATATGTCTATTAATTCGTGGACATGTCAGAGTGAAGTGATATGTCTATTAATTCGTGGATATGTCAGAGTGAAGTGATGTGTCTATTAATCCATGGACATGCCAGAGTGAAGTGATGGGTCTATTAATTTGTGGACATGTCAGAGTGAAGTGATGTGTCTATTAATTCATGGACATGTCAGAGTGAAGTGATATGTCTATTAATTTGTGGACATGTCAGAGTGAAGTGATGTGTCTATTAATTCGAGGACATGTCAGAGTGAAGTGATATGTCTATTAATTCGTGGACATGTCAGAGTGAAGTGATGTGTCTATTAATTCGTGGACATGTCAGAGTGAAGTGATGTGTCTATTAATTCATGGACATGTCAGAGTGAAGTGATATGCCTATAAATTCAAGGACATGTCAGAGTGAAGTGATATGTCTATTAATTCATGGACATGTCAGAGTGAAGTGATATGTCTATTAATTCATGGACATGTCAGAGTGAAGTGATGTGTCTATTAATTCATGGACATGTCAGAGTGAAGTGATATGTCTATTAATTCATGGACATGTCAGAGTGAAGTGATATGTCTATTAATTCTTGGACATGTCAGAGTGAAGTGATGTGTCTATTAATTCCTGGACATGTCAGAGTGAAGTGATATGTCTATTAATTCATGGACATGTCAGAGTGACGTGATATGTCTATTAATTCATGGACATGTCAGAGTGAAGTAATATGTCTATTGATTCGTGGACATGTCAGAGTGAAATGATATGTCTATTAATTCTTGGATATGTCAGAGTGAAGTGATATGTCTATTAATTCGTGGACATGTCAGAGTGAAGTGATGTGTCTATTAATTCATTGACATGTCAGAGTGAAGTAATACGTCTATTAATTCGTGGACATGTCAGAGTGAAGTGATATGTCTATTTATTCGTGGACATGTCAGAGTGTAGTGATGTGTCTATTAATTTGTGGACATGTCAGAGTGAAGTGATGTGTCTATTAATTTGTGGACAGGTCAGAGTGAAGTGATGTGTCTATCAATTTGTGGACATGTCAGAGTGAAGTGATGTGTCTATTAATTCGTGGACATGTCAGAGTGAAGTGATATGTCTATTAATTTGTGGACATGTCAGAGTGAAGTGATGTGTCTATTAATTCAAGGACATGTCAGAGTTAAGTGATATGTCTATTAATTCGTGGACATGTCAGAGTGAAGTGATGTGTCTATTAATTCATGGACATGTCAGAATGAAGTGATATGTCTATTAATTCATGGACATGTCAGAGTGAAGTGATATGTCTATTAATTCGTGGACATGTCAGAGTGAAGTGATATGTCTATTAATTCGTGGACATGTCAGAGTGAAGTGATATGTCTATTAATTCATGGACATGTCAGAGTGACGTGATATGTCTATTAATTCATGGACATGTCAGAGTGAAGTAATATGTCTATTGATTCGTGGACATGTCAGAGTGAAGTGATATGTCTATTAATTCGTGGATATGTCAGAGTGAAGTGATATGTCTATTAATTCGTGGACATGTCAGAGTGAAGTGATGTGTCTATTAATTCATTGACATGTCAGAGTGAAGTAATATGTCTATTAATTCGTGGACATGTCAGAGTGAAGTGATATGTCTATTAATTCGTGGACATGTCAGAGTGTAGTGATGTGTCTATTAATTTGTGGACATGTCAGAGTGAAGTGATGTGTCTATTAATTTGTGGACAGGTCAGAGTGAAGTGATGTGTCTATCAATTTGTGGACATGTCAGAGTGAAGTGATGTGTCTGTTAATTCGTGGACATGTCAGAGTGAAGTGATATGTCTATTAATTTGTGGACATGTCAGAGTGAAGTGATGTGTCTATTAATTCGAGGACATGTCAGAGTTAAGTGATATGTCTATTAATTCATGGACATGTCAGAGTGAAGTGATGTGTCTATTAATTCATAGACATGTCAGAATGAAGTGATATGTCTATTAATTCATGGACATGTCAGAGTGAAGTGATATGTCTATTAATTCGTGGACATGTCAGAGTGAAGTGATATGTCTATTAATTCGTGGACATGTCAGAGTGAAGTGATGTGTCTATTAATTCGTGGACATGTCAGAGTGAAGTGATGTGTCTATTAATTCGTGGACATGTCAGAGTGAAGTGATATGTCTATTAATTCGTGGACATGTCAGAGTGAAGTAATATGTCTATTATTTCGTGGACATGTTAGAGTGAAGTGATGTGTCTATTAATTCATGGACATGTCAGAGTGAAGTGATATGTCTATTAATTCATTGACATGTCAGAGTGAAGTGATATGTCTATTAATTCATGAACATGTCAGAGTGAAGTGATATGTCTGTTAATTCATGGACATGTCAGAGTGAAGTAATGTGTCTATTAATTCATGGACATGTCAGTATGAAGTGATATGTCTATTAATTCATGGACATGTCAGAGTGAAGTGATATGTCTATTAATTCGTGGACATGTCAGAGTGAAGTGATATGTCTATTAATTCGTGGACATGTCAGAGTGAAGTGATGTTTCTATTAATTCGTGGACATGTCAGAGTGAAGTGATGTGTCTATTAATTTGTGGACATGTCAGAGTGAAGTGATATGTCTATTAATTCATGGTCATTTCAGAGTGAAGTAATATATCTATTGATTCGTGGACATGTCAGAGTGAAGTGATATGTCTATTAATTCGTGGATATGTCAGAGTGAAGTGATATGTCTATTAATTCGTGGACATGTCAGAGTGAAGTGATATGTCCATTAATTCATAGACATGTCAGAGTGAAGTAATATGTCTATTAATTCGTGGACATGTCAGAGTGAAGTGATATGTCTATTAATTCGTGGATATGTCAGAGTGAAGTGATGTGTCTATTAATCCATGGACATGCCAGAGTGAAGTGATGTGTCTATTAATTTGTGGACATGTCAGAGTGAAGTGATGTGTCTATTAATTCATGGACATGTCAGAGTGAAGTGATATGTCTATTAATTTGTGGACATGTCAGAGTGAAGTGATGTGTCTATTAATTCGAGGACATGTCAGAGTGAAGTGATATGTCTATTAATTCGTGGACATGTCAGAGTGAAGTGATGTGTCTATTAATTCGTGGACATGTCAGAGTGCAGTGATGTGTCTATTAATTCATGGACATGTCAGAGTGAAGTGATATGTCTATTAATTCATGGACATGTCAGAGTGAAGTGATATGTCTATTAATTCATGGACATGTCAGCGTGAAGTGATATGTCTATTAATTCATGGACATGTCAGAGTGAAGTGATGTGTCTATTAATTCATGGACATGTCAGAGTGAAGTGATATGTCTATTAATTCATGGACATGTCAGAGTGAAGTGATATGTCTATTAATTCGTGGACATGTCAGAGTGAAGTGATGTGTCTATTAATTCGTGGACATGTCAGAGTGAAGTGATGTGTCTATTAATTCGTGGACATGTCAGAGTGAAGTGATATGTCTATTAATTCATGGACATGTCAGAGTGACGTGATATGTCTATTAATTCATGGACATGTCAGAGTGAAGTAATATGTCTATTGATTCGTGGACATGTCAGAGTGAAGTGATATGTCTATTAATTCGTGGATATGTCAGAGTGAAGTGATATGTCTATTAATTCGTGGACATGTCAGAGTGAAGTGATGTGTCTATTAATTCATTGACATGTCAGAGTGAAGTAATATGTCTATTAATTCGTTGACATGTCAGAGTGAAGTGATATGTCTATTAATTCGTGGACATGTCAGAGTGTAGTGATGTGTCTATTAATTTGTGGACATGTCAGAGTGAAGTGATGTGTCTATTAATTTGTGGACAGGTCAGAGTGAAGTGATGTGTCTATCAATTTGTGGACATGTCAGAGTGAAGTGATGTGTCTGTTAATTCGTGGACATGTCAGAGTGAAGTGATATGTCTATTAATTTGTGGACATGTCAGAGTGAAGTGATGTGTCTATTAATTCGAGGACATGTCAGAGTTAAGTGATATGTTTATTAATTCATGGACATGTCAGAGTGAAGTGATGTGTCTATTAATTCATGGACATGTCAGAATGAAGTGATATGTCTATTAATTCATGGACATGTCAGAGTGAAGTGATATGTCTATTAATTCGTGGACATGTCAGAGTGAAGTGATATGTCTATTAATTCGTGGACATGTCAGAGTGAAGTGATGTGTCTATTAATTCGTGGACATGTCAGAGTGAAGTGATGTGTCTATTAATTCGTGGACATGTCAGAGTGAAGTGATATGTCTATTGTTTCATGGACATGTCAGAGTGACGTGATATGTCTATTAATTCATGGACATGTCAGAGTGAAGTAATATATCTTTTGATTCGTGGACATGTCAGAGTGAAGTGATATGTCTATTAATTCGTGGATATGTCAGAGTGAAGTGATATGTCTATTAATTCGTGGACATGTCAGAGTGAAGTGATATGTCTATTAATTCGTGGACATGTCAGAGTGAAGTAATGTGTCTATTAATTCATGGACATGTCAGAGTGAAGTGATATGTCTATTAATTCATGGACATGTCAGAGTGAAGTGATATGTCTATTAATTCATGGACATGTCAGAGTGAACTGATATGTCTATTAATTCATGGACATGTCAGAGTGAAGTGATATATCTATTAATTCAGGGACATGTCAGAGTGAAGTGATGTGTCTATTAATTCATGGACATGTCAGAGTGAAGTGATATGTCTATTAATTCATGGACATGTCAGAGTGAAGTGATATGTCTATTAATTCGTGGACAGGTCAGAGTGAAGTGATGTGTCTATTAATTCGCGGACATGTCAGAGTGAAGTGATGTGTCTATTAATTCGTGGACATGTCAGAGTGAAGTGATGTGTCTATTAATTCGTGGACATGTCAGAGTGAAGTGATATGTCTATTAATTCATGGACATGTCAGAGTGACGTGATATGTCTATTAATTCATGGACATGTCAGAGTGACGTGATATGTCTATTAATTCATGGACATGTCAGAGTGAAGTAATATGTCTATTGATTCGTGGACATGTCAGAGTGAAGTGATATGTCTATTATTCGTGGACATGTCAGAGTGAAGTGATATGTCTATTAATTCATGGACATGTCAGAGTGAAGTAATATGTCTATTGATTCGTGGACATGTCAGAGTGAAGTGATATGTCTATTAATTCGTGGATATGTCAGAGTGAAGTGATATGTCTATTAATTCGTGGACATGTCAGAGTGAAGTGATATGTCCATTAATTCATGGACATGTCAGAGTGAAGTAATATGTCTATTAATTCGTGGACATGTCAGAGTGAAGTGATATGTCTATTAATTCGTGGACATGTCAGAGTGAAGTGATGTGTCTATTAATTCATGGACATGTCAGAGTGAAGTGATATGTCTATTAATTCATGGACATATCAGAGTGAAGTGATATGTCTATTATTTCATGGACATGTCAGAGTGAAGTGATATGTCTATTAATTCATGGACATGTCAGAGTGAAGTGATCTGTCTATTAATTCAGGGACATGTCAGAGTGAAGTGATGTGTCTATTAATTCATGGACATGTCAGAGTGAAGTGATATGTCTATTAATTCATGGACATGTCAGAGTGAAGTGATATGTCTATTAATTCGTGGACATGTCAGAGTGAAGTGATGTGTCTATTAATTCGCGGACATGTCAGAGTGAAGTGATGTGTCTATTAATTCGTGGACATGTCAGAGTGAAGTGATGTGTCTATTAATTCGTGGACATGTCACAGTGAAGTGATATGTCTATTAATTCATGGACATGTCAGAGTGACGTGATATGTCTATTAATTCATGGACATGTCAGAGTGACGTGATATGTCTATTAATTCATGGACATGTCAGAGTGAAGTAATATGTCTATTGATTCGTGGACATGTCAGAGTGAAGTGATATGTCTATTAATTCGTGGATATGTCAGAGTGAAGTGATATGTCTATTATTCGTGGACATGTCAGAGTGAAGTGATATGTCTATTAATTCATGGACATGTCAGAGTGAAGTAATATGTCTATTAATTTGCGGACATGTCATAGTGAAGTGATATGTCTATTAATTCATGGACATGTCAGAGTGTAGTGATGTGTCTATTAATACGTGGACATGTCAGAGTGAAGTGATATGTCTATTAATTCATGGACATGTCAGAGTGAAGTGATATGTCTATTAATTCATGGATATGTCAGAGTGAAGTGATATGTCTGTTAATTCATGGACATGTCAGAGTGACGTGATATGTCTATTAATTCATGGACATGTCAGAGTGAAGTAATATATCTATTGATTCGTGGACATGTCAGAGTGAAGTGATATGTCTATTAATTCGTGGATATGTCAGAGTGAAGTGATATGTCTATTAATTCGTGGACATGTCAGAGTGAAGTGATATGCCCATTAATTCTTGGACATGTCAGAGTGAAGTAATATGTCTATTAATTCGTGGACATGTCAGAGTGAAGTGATATGTCTATTAATTCGTGGATATGTCAGAGTGAAGTGATGTGTCTATTAATCCATGGACATGCCAGAGTGAAGTGATGGGTCTATTAATTTGTGGACATGTCAGAGTGAAGTGATGTGTCTATTAATTCATGGACATGTCAGAGTGAAGTGATATGTCTATTAATTTGTGGACATGTCAGAGTGAAGTGATGTGTCTATTAATTCGAGGACATGTCAGAGTGAAGTGATATGTCTATTAATTCGTGGACATGTCAGAGTGAAGTGATGTGTCTATTAATTCGTGGACATGTCAGAGTGAAGTGATGTGTCTATTAATTCATGGACATGTCAGAGTGAAGTGATATGCCTATAAATTCAAGGACATGTCAGAGTGAAGTGATATGTCTATTAATTCATGGACATGTCAGAGTGAAGTGATATGTCTATTAATTCATGGACATGTCAGAGTGAAGTGATGTGTCTATTAATTCATGGACATGTCAGAGTGAAGTGATATGTCTATTAATTCATGGACATGTCAGAGTGAAGTGATATGTCTATTAATTCTTGGACATGTCAGAGTGAAGTGATGTGTCTATTAATTCCTGGACATGTCAGAGTGAAGTGATATGTCTATTAATTCATGGACATGTCAGAGTGACGTGATATGTCTATTAATTCATGGACATGTCAGAGTGAAGTAATATGTCTATTGATTCGTGGACATGTCAGAGTGAAATGATATGTCTATTAATTCTTGGATATGTCAGAGTGAAGTGATATGTCTATTAATTCGTGGACATGTCAGAGTGAAGTGATGTGTCTATTAATTCATTGACATGTCAGAGTGAAGTAATACGTCTATTAATTCGTGGACATGTCAGAGTGAAGTGATATGTCTATTAATTCGTGGACATGTCAGAGTGTAGTGATGTGTCTATTAATTTGTGGACATGTCAGAGTGAAGTGATGTGTCTATTAATTTGTGGACAGGTCAGAGTGAAGTGATGTGTCTATCAATTTGTGGACATGTCAGAGTGAAGTGATGTGTCTATTAATTCGTGGACATGTCAGAGTGAAGTGATATGTCTATTAATTTGTGGACATGTCAGAGTGAAGTGATGTGTCTATTAATTCAAGGACATGTCAGAGTTAAGTGATATGTCTATTAATTCGTGGACATGTCAGAGTGAAGTGATGTGTCTATTAATTCATGGACATGTCAGAATGAAGTGATATGTCTATTAATTCATGGACATGTCAGAGTGAAGTGATATGTCTATTAATTCGTGGACATGTCAGAGTGAAGTGATATGTCTATTAATTCGTGGACATGTCAGAGTGGAGTGATGTGTCTATTAATTCATGGACATGTCAGAGTGAAGTGATGTGTCTATTAATTCGTGGACATCTCAGAGTGAAGTGATATGTCTATTAATTCATGGACATGTCAGAGTGACGTGATATGTCTATTAATTCATGGACATGTCAAAGTGAAGTAATATATCTATTGATTCGTGGACATGTCAGAGTGAAGTGATATGTCTATTAATTCGTGGATATGTCAGAGTGAAGTGATATGTCTATTAATTCGCGGACATGTCAGAGTGAAGTGATATGTCTATTAATTCGTGGACATGTCAGAGTGAAGTGATGTGTCTATTAATTCATGGACATGTCAGAGTGAAGTGATATGTCTATTAATTCATGGACATGTCAGAGTGAAGTGATATGTCTATTAATTCATGGACATGTCAGAGTGAAGTGATATGTCTATTAATTCATGGACATGTCAGAGTGAAGTGATATGTCTATTAATTCAGGGACATGTCAGAGTGAAGTGATGTGTCTATTAATTCATGGACATGTTAGAGTGAAGTGATATGTCTATTAATTCGTGGACATGTCAGAGTGAAGTGATGTGTCTATTAATTCGCGGACATGTCAGAGTGAAGTGATGTGTCTATTAATTCGTGGACATGTCAGAGTGAAGTGATGTGTCTATTAATTCGTGGACATGTCAGAGTGAAGTGATATGTCTATTAATTCATGGACATGTCAGAGTGACGTGATATGTCTATTAATTCATGGACATGTCAGAGTGACGTGATATGTCTATTAATTCATGGACATGTCAGAGTGAAGTAATATGTCTATTGATTCGTGGACATGTCAGAGTGAAGTGATATGTCTATTAATTCGTGGATATGTCAGAGTAAAGTGATATGTCTATTATTCGTGGACATGTCAGAGTGAAGTGATATGTCTATTAATTCATGGACATGTCAGAGTGAAGTAATATGTCTATTAATTCGTGGACATGTCATAGTGAAGTGATATGTCTATTAATTCGTGGACATGTCAGAGTGTAGTGATGTGTCTATTAATTCGTGGACATGTCAGAGTGAAGTGATATGTCTATTAATTCATGGACATGTCAGAGTGACGTAATATGTCTATTAATTCATGGACATGTCAGAGTGAAGTGATATGTCTATTAATTCATGGACATGTCAGAGTGAAGTAATATGTCTATTGATTCGTGGACATGTCAGAGTGAAGTGATATGTCTATTAATTCGTGGATATGTCAGAGTGAAGTGATATGTCTATTAATTCGTGGACATGTCAGAGTGAAGTGATGTGTCTATTAATTCATTGACATGTCAGAGTGAAGTAATATGTCTATTAATTCGTGGACATGTCAGAGTGAAGTGATATGTCTATTTATTCGTGGACATGTCAGAGTGTAGTGATGTGTCTATTAATTTGTGGACATGTCAGAGTGAAGTGATGTGTCTATTAATTTGTGGACAGGTCAGAGTGAAGTGATGTGTCTATCAATTTGTGGACATGTCAGAGTGAAGTGATGTGTCTATTAATTCGTGGACATGTCAGAGTGAAGTGATATGTCTATTAATTTGTGGACATGTCAGAGTGAAGTGATGTGTCTATTAATTCGAGGACATGTCAGAGTGAAGTGATATGTCTATTAATTCATGGACATGTCAGAGTGAAGTGATGTGTCTATTAATTCATGGACATGTCAGAATGAAGTGATATGTCTATTAATTCATGGACATGTCAGAGTGAAGTGATATGTCTATTAATTCGTGGACATGTCAGAGTGGAGTGATATGTCTATTAATTCGTGTACATGTCAGAGTGAAGTGATGTGTCTATTAATTCGTGGACATGTCAGAGTGAAGTGATGTGTCTATTAATTCGTGGACATGTCAGAGTGAAGTGATATGTCTATTAATTCATGGACATGTCAGAGTGACGTGATATGTCTATTAATTCATGGACATGTCAAAGTGAAGTAATATATCTATTGATTCGTGGACATGTCAGAGTGAAGTGATATGTCTATTAATTCGTGGATATGTCAGAGTGAAGTGATATGTCTATTAATTCGTGGACATGTCAGAGTGAAGTGATGTGTCTATTAATTCGTGGACATGTCAGAGTGAAGTGATGTGTCTATTAATTCGTGGACATGTCAGAGTGAAGTGATGTGTCTATTAATTCGTGGACATGTCAGAGTGAAGTGATGTGTCTATTAATTCGTGGACATGTCAGAGTGAAGTGATATGTCTATTAATTCATGGACATGTCAGACTGACATGATATGTCTATTAATTCATGGACATGTCAGAGTGAAGTAATATGTCTATTGATTCGTGGACATGTCAGAGTGAAGTGATATGTCTATTAATTCGTGGATATGTCAGAGTGAAGTGATATGTCTATTAATTCGTGGACATGTCAGAGTGAAGTGATATGTCTATTAATTCATGGACATGTCAGAGTGAAGTGATATGTCTATTAATTTGTGGACATGTCAGAGTGTAGTGATGTGTCTATTAATTCATGGACATGTCAGAGTGAAGTGATGTGTCTATTAATTCGTGTACATGTCAGAGTGAAGTGATGTGTCTATTAATTCGTGTACATGTCAGAGTGAAGTGATGTGTCTATTAATTTGTGGACATGTCAGAGTGAAGTGTCTATCCACAGACTATTGTTACAGTGAGCTAGCACTATATAAATCCAACTGGGCATGTTGGTCTAGTACAAAGCAGACTTTATCATCTCTAAAAAATGTAACTTGTTCTTGTCATGATATAGCTGAACAGTTGCTGAGTTAAACAGCAATCATTCACTCAGAACGCAATAGGGAAAAATAAAAGTACAGATGACAGCTTGCAAGAAAATCCTACACCTTGACACACAAAAATGTTTCAATTGTCATGTAAGATATATAAATATATATAACCACATCGCCTTGACAAAATAAATATATAAATACAGCTGTATCGGTGGTGTAATGCTCTTCTCTAGTGTTGTGGATTGTGGATTTGAGCCCTGGTCTGGTCAGGTGTGGTAGATTGTGGATTTGGGCCCTGGTCTGGTCAGGTGTGGTAGATTGTGGATTTGAGCCCTGGTCTGGTCAGGTGTGGTAGATTGTGGATTTGAGCCCTGGTCTGGTCAGGTGTGGTAAATTGTGGATTTGAGCCCTGGTCTGGTCAGGTGTGGTAGATTGCTGATTTGAGCCCTGGTCTGGTCAGGTGTCATGGTTTGTGGATTTGAGCCCTGGTCTGGTCAGGTGTGGTGGATTGTGGATTTGAGCCCTGGTCTGGTCAGGTGTGGTGGATTGTGGATTTGAGCCCTGGTCTGGTCAGGTGTGGTGGATTGTGGATTTGAGCCCTGGTCTGGTCAGGTGTGGTAGATTGTGGATTTGAGCCCTGGTCTGGTCAGGTGTGGTAGATTGTGGATTTGAGCCCTGGTCTGGTCAGGTGTGGTAGATTGTGGATTTGAGCCCTGGTCTGGTCAGGTGTGGTGGTTTGTTGATTTGAGACCTGGTCTGGTCAGGTGTGGTGGATTGTGGATTTGAGCCCTGGTCTGATCAGGTGTGGTAGATTGTGGATTTGAGCCCTGGTCTGGTCAGGTGTGGTAGATTGTGGATTTGAGCCCTGGTCTGGTCAGGTGTGGTGGTTTGTTGATTTGAGACCTGGTCTGGTCAGGTGTGGTGGTTTGTTGATTTGAGACCTGGTCTGGTCAGGTGTGGTGGATTGTGGATTTCAGCCCTGGTCTGATCAGGTGTGGTAGATTGTGGATTTGAGCCCTGGTCTGATCAGGTGTGGTAGATTGTGGATTTGAGGCCTGGTCTGGTCAGGTGTGGTGGTTTGTTGATTTGAGACCTGGTCTGGTCAGGTGTGGTGGTTTGTTGATTTGAGACCTGGTCTGGTCAGGTGTGGTGGATTGTGGATTTGAGCCCTGGTCTGATCAGGTGTGGTAGATTGTGGATTTGAGCCCTGGTCTGATCAGGTGTGGTAGATTGTGGATTTGAGCCCTGGTCTGGTCAGGTGTGGTAGATTGTGGATTTGAGCCCTGGTCTGGTCAAATCAAAGACTATAAGATTGGTATTTGCTGCTTCTCCACTAAGCACACAGAATTAAGGAGTCAGAACAAAGACAGGAATGATGTGGATAAAGTTTCAGAGTGAAGTGACATGTATTAATATGGAATGTTGTTTCAGTGAGCTAGTACTATACAAATCTACTTAAACATGTTGGTCTAGTACAAAGCAGACATTGAAATATAACTTGTACTTGCCATGATATGGCTGAAAATTTCTCACTTGTCATATAAGAACAATAACTCATTATACAAGTGTACTATCTAATTTATTATAAGGCTATAGTGGTAGTATTTTTTTGTTAAAAACCGCATCGGTGGTGTAATGGTTAGCATGCTCGCCTCCAGTGTGGTAAATCGTGGGTTTGAGCCCCGATCAGGTCAAACCAAAGACTGTAAAATTGGTATTTGTTGCTTCTCCGCTAAGCACGCAGCATTAAGGGGAAAGAGCAAACACTGATTGCCTTGGAATCTGGATAATGTGTCCGAAAGAGGCAATATATCTACCGGTGGACTGTTGTTTCAGTCAACTAGCACTATTAAAATCAAACTAGGCACGTTGGGCAAGAACAAAATGAACCTCATCATCATCTCATTGAAGTTAACTTGTTCTCGCCATGATATAGCCGAAAAATGAAAAATTGCTGAGTTGGCGTTAAACAACAATCACTCACTGACTTTTTGTTAAACTATTAACTATTATTATTACATGTTGGTTGATATTGTGTATTATATATGTCCCTCTTTGTCAATCAGCAATTCTTTTCCTCTTTATACTTGTAAGTGCTCATTTTGCTCCTCGTGGACCTTTGATTAGAAATCAAGAATTTATTATTGTATGTTTTCGTGTCTTTATTTCAGGTGTCTGTCAGTAGTACCCTCTACCAGTTTATGCATGACCTATGGTTAGAAAGTGCACCAATAGGAGAACTCTCATAAATCATGTGATCAAATCCAACCTTTGACCTTTGTTCAATGATACAAACTGCTATGATTGTGATACTAGAAAAAAAAATTATGTGGGAAATTATGTAGAAAAACAAGATTATGGGGGATATTATTGTAAAAAAACTGGATTATGGGGGAAATTATGTAGAAAAACTAGATTGTGGGGAGGGGAGGGTATGTAGAAAAACAAGATTGTTGGGGAATTTACATAGAACAAAAAGATTATGGGGAAATTATGTTGATAAACAAGATTATGGGGGAAATTATGTAGAAAAACTAGATTGTGGGGAAAATTATGTAGAAAAACAAGATTATGGGGGAAATTAAGAAAGGTGTGTGTCTAACTATAGGGAGTAGAAAGTGACTGACCATATTATTTGTTAACTTTAAGATAATTTCTGTCTTCTTTATGTTTGGACATTATTTGTTAACTTTAAGATAATTTCTGTCTTCTTTATGTTTGGACATTATTTGTTAACTTTAAGATAATTTCTGTCTTCTTTATGTTTGGACATTATTTGTTAACTTTAAGATAATTTCTGTCTTCTTTATGTTTGGACATTATTTGTTAACTTTAAGATAATTTCTGTCTTCTTTATGTTTGGACATTATTTGTTAACTTTAAGATAATTTCTGTCTTCTTTATGTTTGGACATTATTTGTTAACTTTAAGATAATTTCTGTCTTCTTTATGTTTGGACATTATTTGTTAACTTTAAGATAATTTCTGTCTTCTTTATGTTTGGACATTATTTGTTAACTTTAAGATAATTTCTGTCTTCTTTATGTTTGGACATTATTTGTTAATTTAAGATAATTTCTGACTTCTTTATGTTTGGACATTATTTGTTAACTTTAAGATAATTTCTGTCTTCTTTATGTTTGGACATTATTTGTTAACTTTAAGATCATTTCTGTCTTCTTTATGTTTGGACATTATTTGTTAATTTAAGATAATTTCTGTCTGCTTTATGTTTGGACATTATTTGTTAACTTTAAGATAATTTCTGTCTTCTTTATGTTTGGACATTATTTGTTAACTTTAAGATAATTTCTGTCTTCTTTATGTTTGGACATTATTTGTTAACTTTAAGATAATTTCTGTCTTCTTTATGTTTGGACATTATTTGTTAACTTTAAGATAATTTCTGTCTTCTTTATGTTTGGACATTATTTGTTAACTTTAAGATAATTTCTGTCTTCTTTATGTTTGGACATTATTTGTTAACTTTAAGATAATTTCTGTCTTCTTTATGTTTGGACATTATTTGTTAACTTTAAGATAATTTCTGTCTTCTTTATGTTTGGACATTATTTGTTAACTTTAAGATAATTTCTGTCTTCTTTATGTTTGGACATTATTTGTTAACTTTAAGATAATTTCTGTCTTCTTTATGTTTGGACATTATTTGTTAACTTTAAGATAATTTCTGTCTTCTTTATGTTTGGACTTTATTTGTTAACTTTAAGATAATTTCTGTCTTCTTTATGTTTGGACATTATTTGTTAACTTTAAGATAATTTCTGTCTTCTTTATGTTTGGACATTATTTGTTAACTTTAAGATAATTTCTGTTTTCTTTATGTTTGGACATTATTTGTTAACTTTAAGATAATTTCTGTCTTCTTTATGTTTGGACATTATTTGTTAACTTTAAGATAATTTCTGTCTTCTTTATGTTTGGACATTATTTGTTAACTTTAAGATAATTTCTGTCTTCTTTATGTTTGGACATTATTTGTTAACTTTAAGATAATTTCTGTCTTCTTTATGTTTGGACATTATTTGTTAACTTTAAGATAATTTCTGTCTTCTTTATGTTTGGACATTATTTGTTAACTTTAAGATAATTTCTGTCTTCTTTATGTTTGGACATTATTTGTTAACTTTAAGATAATTTCTGTCTTCTTTATGTTTGGACATTATTTGTTAACTTTAAGATAATTTCTGTCTTCTTTATGTTTGGACATTATTTGTTAACTTTAAGATAATTTCTGTCTTCTTTATGTTTGGACATTATTTGTTAACTTTAAGATAATTTCTGTCTTCTTTATGTTTGGACATTATTTGTTAACTTTAAGATAATTTCTGTCTTCTTTATGTTTGGACATTATTTGTTAATTTAAGATAATTTCTGTCTTCTTTATGTTTGGACATTATTTGTTAACTTTAAGATAATTTCTGTCTTCTTTATGTTTGGACATTATTTGTTAACTTTAAGATAATTTCTGTCTTCTTTATGTTTGGACATTATTTGTTAACTTTAAGATAATTTCTGTCTTCTTTATGTTTGGACATTATTTGTTAACTTTAAGATAATTTCTGTCTTCTTTATGTTTGGACATTATTTGTTAATTTAAGATAATTTCTGTCTTCTTTATGTTTGGACATTATTTGTTAACTTTAAGATAATTTCTGTCTTCTTTATGTTTGAACATTATTTGTTAACTTTAAGATAATTTCTGTCTTCTTTATGTTTGGACATTATTTGTTAACTTTAAGATAATTTCTGTCTTCTTTATGTTTGGACATTATTTGTTAACTTTAAGATAATTTCTGTCTTCTTTATGTTTGGACATTATTTGTTAACTTTAAGATAATTTCTGTCTTCTTTATGTTTGGACATTATTTGTTAATTTAAGATAATTTCTGTCTTCTTTATGTTTGGACATTATTTGTTAACTTTAAGATAATTTCTGTCTTCTTTATGTTTGAACATTATTTGTTAACTTTAAGATAATTTCTGTCTTCTTTATGTTTGGACATTATTTGTTAACTTTAAGATAATTTCTGTCTTCATTATGTTTGGACATTATTTGTTAACTTTAAGATAATTTCTGTCTTCATTATGTTTGGACATTATTTGTTAACTTTAAGATAATTTCTGTCTTCTTTATGTTTGGACATTATTTGTTAACTTTAAGATAATTTCTGTCTTCTTTATGTTTGGACATTATTTGTTAACTTTAAGATAATTTCTGTCTTCTTTATGTTTGAACATTATTTGTTAACTTTAAGATAATTTCTGTCTTCTTTATGTTTGGACATTATTTGTTAACTTTTTAGATAATTTCTGTCTTCTTTATGTTTGGACATTATTTGTTAACTTTAAGATAATTTCTGTCTTCTTTATGTTTGGACATTATTTGTTAATTTAAGATAATTTCTGTCTTCTTTATGTTTGGACATTATTTGTTAACTTTAAGATAATTTCTGTCCTCTTTATGTTTGGACATTATTTGTTAACTTTAAGATAATTTCTGTCTTCTTTATGTTTGGACATTATTTGTTAACTTTAAGATAATTTCTGTCTTCTTTATGTTTGGACATTATTTGTTAACTTTAAGATAATTTCTGTCTTCATTATGTTTGGACATTATTTGTTAACTTTAAGATAATTTCTGTCTTCTTTATGTTTGGACATTATTTGTTAACTTTAAGATAATTTCTGTCTTCTTTATGTTTGGACATTATTTGTTAACTTTAAGATAATTTCTGTCTTCTTTATGTTTGAACATTATTTGTTAACTTTAAGATAATTTCTGTCTTCTTTATGTTTGGACATTATTTGTTAACTTTAAGATAATTTCTGTCTTCTTTATGTTTGGACATTATTTGTTAACTTTAAGATAATTTCTGTCTTCTTTATGTTTGGACATTATTTGTTAACTTTAAGATAATTTCTGTCTTCTTTATGTTTGGACATTATTTGTTAACTTTAAGATAATTTCTGTCTTCATTATGTTTGGACATTATTTGTTAACTTTAAGATAATTTCTGTCTTCTTTATGTTTGGACATTATTTGTTAACTTTAAGATAATTTCTGTCTTCTTTATGTTTGGACATTATTTGTTAACTTTAAGATAATTTCTGTCTTCTTTATGTTTGAACATTATTTGTTAACTTTAAGATAATTTCTGTCTTCTTTATGTTTGGACATTATTTGTTAACTTTAAGATAATTTCTGTCTTCTTTATGTTTGGACATTATTTGTTAACTTTAAGATAATTTCTGTCTTCTTTATGTTTGGACATTATATGTTATTCAGCTATCAGACAGGGTATATAATGTGACATTCCCGGCTTATGATCTATATTCCCTGAGGCGCAGCCGAAGGGAATATAGATCATAAGCCGGGAATGTCACATTATATACCCTGTCTGATAGCTGAATAACAAATATATTACGAATTTAACCATTTTTTTGTTAAATACAGAACCAAACTGTCGTATAAAATTTTTTTTAATTTTTTTTTATATTTTTTTTTTGTTTGTTTCCTTTTTGTTTGTTTTTTTTTATTTTCCTTTTGTTTTTTTTTTACCACGTACATAGTCCCAATTCATATTTAAAACGTTATTAAATATTTTGCGTCTTTTATTTTCATTTTCGTATTTCTAGAGGTCCCTTTTCGTACCTCTGACATTCTTTGTTAAATGACGTAAAATATTTGTCACGTGATATTTTATGTACTGAGGTGTCTCATAAAGGAAAATCCTGTTCAATATTTCTAAATCAACACAATTTAATATGGAGTAAATTTTATAAACTTTATAATTATAACATTAATATATTACATTACAAACCAACGGGTTTGTGAAACAATTTCAATAATTAAAATGTTAACAATAAGCAAAAACTTGGTGTGGCCCCGTGACCTCGAAAGTTTTAAAGGCGGAAATTTTAACACACTTTCACTTGTTGATTGTTATGTTCAAATTTGTAATGGTACAGCCGTGGAACATGGGAGTTTGCTGAATTGTTCTGGTGTTTATGACGGAATTAACTGTTGTAAGAGTGTTATAATCACAAAATAAATCATCATAATTTACATCCAAAATGTCAACGACGTCCGTAACCGACGATGAAACATGTGTATTGGCTTTCCTTTGAACAAGTGATGTTGAACTTGAACTGTTTTGTGTCGGCGGCATGAGTTGTAACCGGGAAGTGCTGTGCGGTGGCATTATTGAGGATAGTTGAGATGGTTGCTCTCCACGAACAGAACTTGTGATAATGTCTCCCATAACTTGTTTTTCCTTTGTTGAAACACGTTGATATACTGCAACTGACGAGGCAGATTTGTGTCCGGTAACTGCCATTATTTGTGCCATTGAACAGTTTCTTCCGAGGATAGTTGCACCCGTTGCACGAATGGAGTGGTTGGTGTAGATTTGTGAAAGGCCTGTTTTTTTACTTAATGTGGACATAAATGATGCCAATGTGCCTTTCCCTATCGGTCTTTTTTGGAACCAACATTCATCGGAAATATTAAAACTGTCTTTAGGAAATTGCCAAAGCCTGTTGCACTGAGGGTGAAGTTTTTGAAGGTAGGTCTCAAAATTTCTAACTGGACAATATTCAGGCATTTCACGATCCTCCGGCATATGCCCAGAAATGTTTTCTCTGTCCATTTCCCTACGATTTTTAGTTAATTCGTCCACCTTTTTCATTACATATCTCCTGCCAGTGACTGAATAAATTCTAATGACAAACGTGTCTTTTGTCATAGATTCCATATTTTCATTGGCTCGTCGACAAAAATAGAGTCTAGCATTCATTTGGACACGATTTGCGAGGCCTGTAGGGGTAGACGGGTCCATGTAGATATTATTGTACAGTTTTGTTAGGTCCTCAGATTCTATTTCAGGGTAATGGGTAATGTCTCACTTGCCTGCAGCTTTTATTTCTGCCATCGCGGTTTTATAACATTCATTTGCTTCTTTTTTGTTCAAACAACCGTTTTGAGTTTAAAAACAGCATTTAATTTGATAAAAATACATTTATTATTCCGTATTATGATATTGATTCAGTGAAGCGTAAATATTTCTGTTTTTGTCAACCACGTTGTTATTGTTTTTTGGGGCCCAAATGAGGGAGACCGAAAACGTACATATATACCCCGTCTGTTTTTGGAATATATGCTGACATTCAGGGTTGAATAACCAATGAAAATATGCGTAACAAACTAAATTCGTAATATTATTTGTTAACTTTAAGATAATTTCTGTCTTCTTTATGTTTGGACATTATTTGTTAACTTTAAGATAATTTCTGTCTTCTTTATGTTTGGACATTATTTGTTAACTTTAAGATAATTTCTGTCTCTTTATGTTTGGACATTATTTGTTAACTTTAAGATCATTTCTGTCTTCTTTATGTTTGGACATTATTTGTTAACTTTAAGATAATTTCTGTCTTCTTTATGTTTGGACATTATTTGTTAACTTTAAGATAATTTCTGTCTTCTTTATGTTTGGACATTATTTGTTAACTTTAAGATAATTTCTGTCTTCTTTATGTTTGGACATTATTTGTTAACTTTAAGATAATTTCTGTCTTCTTTATGTTTGGACATTATTTGTTAACTTTAAGATAATTTCTGTCTTCTTTATGTTTGGACATTATTTGTTAACTTTAAGATAATTTCTGTCTTCTTTATGTTTGGACATTATTTGTTAATTTAAGATAATTTCTGTCTTCTTTATGTTTGGACATTATTTGTTAACTTTAAGATAATTTCTGTCTTCTTTATGTTTGGACATTATTTGTTAACTTTAAGATAATTTCTGTCTTCTTTATGTTTGGACATTATTTGTTAACTTTAAGATAATTTCTGTCTTCTTTATGTTTGGACATTATTTGTTAACTTTAAGATAATTTCTGTCTTCTTTATGTTTGGACATTATTTGTTAACTTTAAGATAATTTCTGTCTTCTTTATGTTTGGACATTATTTGTTAACTTTAAGATAATTTCTGTCTTTTTTATGATTGGACATTATTTGTTAACTTTAAGATAATTTCTGACTTCTTTATGTTTGGACATTATTTGTTAACTTTAAGATAATTTCTGTCTTCTTTATGTTTGGACATTATTTGTTAACTTTAAGATAATTTCTGTCTTCTTTATGTTTGGACATTATTTGTTAACTTTAAGATAATTTCTGTCTTCTTTATGTTTGGACAATATTTGTTAACTTTAAGATAATTTCTGTCTTCTTTATGTTTGGACATTATTTGTTAACTTTAAGATAATTTCTGTCTTCTTTATGTTTGGACATTATTTGTTAACTTTAAGATAATTTCTGTCTTCTTTATGTTTGGACATTATTTGTTAACTTTAAGATAATTTCTGTCTTCTTTATGTTTGGACATTATTTGTTAACTTTAAGATAATTTCTGTCTTCTTTATGTTTGGACATTATTTGTTAACTTTAAGATAATTTCTGTCTTCTTTATGTTTGGACATTATTTGTTAACTTTAAGATAATTTCTGTCTTCTTTATGTTTGGACATTATTTGTTAACTTTAAGATAATTTCTGTCTTCTTTATGTTTGGACATTATTTGTTAACTTTAAGATAATTTCTGTCTTCTTTATGTTTGGACATTATTTGTTAACTTTAAGATAGTTTCTGTCTTCTTTATGTTTGGACGTTATTTGCTAACTTTAAGATAATTTCTGTCTTCTTTATGTTTGGACATTATTTGTTAACTTTAAGATAATTTCTGTCTTCTTTATGTTTGGACATTATTTGTTAACTTTAAGATAATTTCTGTCTTCTTTATGTTTGGACATTATTTGTTAACTTTAAGATAATTTCTGTCTTCTTTATGTTTGGACATTATTTGTTAACTTTAAGATAATTTCTGTCTTCTTTATGTTTAGACATTATTTGTTAACTTTAAGATAATTTCTGTCTTCTTTATGTTTGGACATTATTTGAGAAAATATCTTTTCATTTAATGTTTCTTGATTATTCTTTTGATTTTTTTTCTAAGGTAGAATAAATTACTGATGATGATCTCATTTCTATAATGGAATCTACATTGTTATGATCTTTGTGTATTTAATCATTGTTTTATTTTATTGATTGAGGCCTATTTTGAGTTATTACATATCAGTACTAAAATATTTATATACTAAAAATGTTATGGATATATTTTTTAGTTTTAGAAATTTTGATGAATCTGCCTGGATATATTTTTTTTAATCAAAATCTGATTTGAATCGCATAATAATTAAATCTAAATAAAATCCTATGCTAAATTAACTATCCTCCATCAACATGTGACTTTAGTGACTTTATCTTACCTGTCAACCAGGTAAACTTTTATCCTTTGATCTTCTATGGCTTTTCCTTAAATCAAACCCACCAGCAGTATTTTACTAGAAGCTTTCTCTTTTGTTTATCTAATTGGGTAGTACAAACCCACCAGCAGTATTTTACTAGAAGCTTTCTCTTTTGTTTATCTAATTGGGTAGTACAAACCCACCAGCAGTATTTTACTAGAAGCTTTCTCTTTTGTTTATCTAACTGGGTAGTACAAACCCACCAGCAGTATTTTACTAGAAGCTTTCTCTTTTGTTTATCTAACTGGGTAGTACAAACCCACCAGCAGTATTTTACTAGAAGCTTTCTCTTTTGTTTATCTAATTGGGTAGTACAAACCCACCAGCAGTATTTTACTAGAAGCTTTCTCTTTTGTTTATCTAATTGGGTAGTACAAACCCACCAGCAGTATTTTACTAGAAGCTTTTTCTTTTGTTTATCTAACTGGGTAGTACAAACCCACCAGCAGTATTTTACTAGAAGCTTTCTCTTTTGTTTATCTAACTGGGTAGTACAAACCCACCAGCAGTATTTTACTAGAAGCTTTCTCTTTTGTTTATCTAACTGGGTAGTACAAACCCACCAGCAGTATTTTACTAGAAGCTTTCTCTTTTGTTTATCTAATTGGGTAGTACAAACCCACCAGCAGTATTTTACTAGAAGCTTTCTCTTTTGTTTATCTAACTGGGTAGTACAAACCCACCAGCAGTATATTACTAGAAGCTTTCTCTTTTGTTTATCTAACTGGGTAGTACAAACCCACCAGCAGTATTTTACTAGAAGCTTTCTCTTTTGTTTATCTAATTGGGTAGTACAAACCCACCAGCAGTATTTTACTAGAAGCTTTCTCATTTGTTTATCTAATTGGGCAGTACAAACCCACCAGCAGTATTTTACTAGAAGCTTTCTCTTTTGTTTATCTAACTGGGTAGTACAAACCCACCAGCAGTATATTACTAGAAGCTTTCTCTTTTGTTTATCTAACTGGGTAGTACAAACCCACCAGCAGTATTTTACTAGAAGCTTTGTCTTTTGTTTATCTAACTGGGTAGTACAAACCCACCAGCAGTATTTTACTAGAAGCTTTCTCTTTAGTTTATCTACCATCATGCATCAACCCTTTTTTTTCATTACTTGTAATTTTTGTCATAATTCATCAAACCCTTTTCTTTCACTACTTATCTGAGGCAGTGTTGGCATCAAATTGAAAGAAATTTTCCTCGTTATCGTTATAATGAGTTGGAGCAGTACTCACTAGTATTACCATTCCTGTTGTACTGATATTCTGCTGCCCACTAATGAATCAGTACTCTCTAGTATTACCATTCATGTTGTACTGATGTTCTTTTCACTAATGGAGCAGTACCTACCAGTGTTACCATTCCTGTCATACAGATGTTCAGTCCACTAATGGAGCAGTACTCACTAGTTTTACCATTCCTGTTGTACTGATGTTCTGTCCACTAATGGAGCAATATTCACTTGTATTACCATTCCTGTTGTACTGATGTTCTGTCAACTAATGGAGCAGTACTTACTAGTATTACCATTCAGGTCATACAGATGTTCTGTCCACTAATGAAGCAGTACTCACTAGTATTACCATTCCTGTTGTACTGATGTTCTGTCCACTAATGGAGAAGTACTCACTAGTATTACAATTCCTATCATACTGAAGTTCTGTCCACTAATGGAGCAGTACTCACTAGTTTTACCATTCCTGTTGTACAGTTGTTCTGTCCACTAATGGAGCAGTTCTTACTAGTATTACCATTCCTGTCATACAGATGTTCTGTCCACTAGTGAAGCAGTACTCACTAGTATTACCATTCCTGTTGGACTGATGTTCTGTCCTCTAATGGAGCAGTACTCACTAGTATTACCATTCCTGTCATACAGATGTTCTGTCCACTAATGAAGCAGTACTCACTAGTATTACCATTCCTGTCATACAGATGTTCTGTCCTCTAATGAAGCAGTACTCACTAGTATTACCATTCCTGTTGTACCGATGTTCTGTTCACTAATGAAGTAGTACTCACTAGTATTACCATTCCTGTTGTACTGATGTTCTGTCCACTAATGGAGCAGTACTCACTAGTATTACCATTCCGGTTGTTCTGATGTACTGTCCACTAACGGAGCAATACTCACTAGTATTATCATTCCTGTTGTACTGATGTTCTGTCCACTAATGAAGCAGTACTCACTAGTATTACCATTCCTGTTGTACTGATGTTCTGTCCTCTAATGAAGCAGTACTCACGCGTATTACCATTCAGGTCATACAGATGTTCTGTCCACTCATGGAGCAGTACTCACTAGTATTACCATTCCTGTTGTACTGATATTCTGCTGCCCACTAATGAAGCAGTACTCTCTAGTATTACCATTCCTGTTGTACTGATGTTCTGTCCACTAATGGAGCAATACTCACCAGTATTACCATTCCTGTTGTACTGATGTTCTGTCCACTAACGGAGCAGTACTCACTATTATTACCATTCCTGTTATACTGATGTTCTGTCCACTAATGAGGCAGTACTTACTAGTATTACCATTCCTGTTGCACAGATGTTCAGTCTACTATTGAAGCAGTACTCGCTCATATTACCATTCCGGTTGTACTGATGTTCTGTCAACTAATGGAGCAGTACTTACTAGTATTACCATTCCTGTTTTACAGATGTTCTGTCCACTAATGGAGCAGTACTCACTAGTATTACAATTCCTCTTGTACTGATGCTCTGTCGTCCACTATTGAAGCAGTACTCACTAGTATTACCATTCATGTTGTACGGTTTTTTTTCACTAATGGAGCAATACTTACCAGTATTACCATTCCTGTCATACATATGTTCTGTCCACTAATGGGGCAGTACGTACTAGTATTACCATTCCTGTCATACAGATGTTCTGTCCACTAATGAAGCAGTACTCACTAGTATTACCATTCCTGTTGTACAGATGTTCTCTCCACTAATGGAGCAATACTCACTAGTATTACCATTCCTCTTGTACTGAGGAGCTGTCCACTAATGGCGCAGTACTTACTAGTATTACCATTCCTGTCATACAGATGTTCTGTCCACTAATGAAACAGTATTCACTAGTATTACCATTCCTGTTATACTGATGTTCTGCCGTTCACTAATGAAGCAATACCCACTAGTATTACCATTCATGTTGTACTGATGTTCTTTCCACTAATGGAGCAGTACCTACCAGTATTACCATTCCTGTCATACATATATTCTGTCCACTAATGAAGCAGTACTCATTAGTATTACCATTCCTGTTGTACTGATGTTCTGTTCACTAATGGAGAAGTACGTACTAGTATTACCATTCCTGTCATACAGATGTTCTGTCCACTAATGAAGCAGTACTCACTAGTATTACCATTCCTGTTGTACTGGTGTTCTGTCCACTAATGTAGCAATACTCACTAGTATTACCATTCCTGTTGTACTGATGTTCTGTCAACTAATGGAGCAGTACTCACTAGTATTACCATTCCTGTCATACAGATGTTCTCTCCACTAATGGAGCAATACTCACTAGTATTACCATTCCTGTTGTACTGATGTTCTGTCAACTAATGGAGCAGTACTTACTAGTATTACCATTCCTGTCATACAGATGTTCTGTCCTCTAATGGAGCAGTACTCACTAGTATTACCATTCCTGTCATACAGATGTTCTGTCCACTAATGGAGCAATACTCACTAGTATTACCATTCCTGTTGTACTGATGTTCTGTCAACTAATGGAGCAGTACTCATTAATATTACAATTCCTGTTGTACTGATGTTCTGTCCACTAATGGAGAAGTACGTACTAGTATTACCATTCCTGTCATACAGATGTTCTGTCCACTAATGAAGCAGTACTCACTAGTATTACCATTCCTGTTGTACTGATGTTCTGTCCACTAATGTAGCAATACTCACTAGTATTACCATTGCTGTTGTACTGATGTTCTGTCAACTAATGGAGCAGTATCACTAGTATTACCATTCCTGTCATACATATGCTCTGACCACTAATCAAACAGTACTCACTAGTATTACCATTCCGGTTGTACTGGTGTTCTGTCCACTAATGGGGCAGTACTTACTAGTATTACCATTCCTGTTATACCGATTTTCTATCCACTAACGGAGCAATACTCACTAGTATTATCATTCCTGTTGTACTGATGTTCTGTCCACTATTGGAGCAGTACTCACTAGTATTACCATTCTTGCTGTACTGATGTTCTGTCCACTAACGGAGCAGTACTTACTAGTATTACCATTCCTGTTGTACTGATATTCTGACCAATAGTGAAGAAGTACTCACTAGTATTACCATTCCGGTTGTACTGATGTTCTGTCCACTAATGGGGCAGTACTTACTAGTATTACCATTCCTGTTATACCGATGTTCTGTCCACTAATGAAGCAGTACTCACTAGTATTACCATTCCTGTTGTACAGATGTTCTGTCCACTAATGAAGCAGTACTTACTAGTATTTCCATTCTTGTTGTACTGATGTTCTGTCCACCAATGAAGCAGTACTCACTAGTATTACCATTCCGGTTGTACTGATGTTCTGTCCATTAATGGAGAAGTACATACTAGTATTACCATTCCTGTCATACAGATGTTCTGTCCACTAATGAAGCAGTACTCACTAGTATTACCATTCCTGTCATACAGATGTTCTGTCCTCTAATGAAGCAGTACTCACTAGTATTACCATTACTGTTGCACCGATGTTCTGTTCACTAATGAAGCAGTACTCACTAGTATTACCATTCCTGTTGTACAGATGTTCTGTCCACTAATGAAGCAGTACTCACTAGTATTATCATTCCTGTTGTACTGATGTTCAGTCCACTAATGGAGCAGTACTCACTAGTATTACCATTCCTGTTGTACTGATGTTCTGTCCACTAGCGGAGCAGTACTTACTAGTATTACCATTCCTGTTGTACTGATATTCTGACCACTAATGGAGCAGTACTCACTAATATTACCATTCCTTTTGTACCGATGTTCTGTCCACTAATGAAGCAGTACTCACTAGTATTGCCATTCCTGTTGTACTGTTGTACTGATGTTCTGTCCACTAACGGAGCAGTACTTACTAGTATTACCATTCCTGTTGTACTGATGCTCTGACCACTAATCAAACAGTACTCACTAGTATTACCATTCCTGTTGTACTGATGTTCTGTCAACTAATGGAGCAGTACTCACTAGTATTACCATTCCTGTCATACAGATGTTCTCTCCACTAATGGAGCAATACTCACTAGTATTACCATTCCTGTTGTACTGATGTTCTGTCAACTAATGGAGCAGTACTTACTAGTATTACCATTCCTGTCATACAGATGTTCTGTCCTCTAATGGAGCAGTACTCACTAGTATTACCATTCCTGTCATACAGATGTTCTGTCCACTAATGGAGCAATACTCACTAGTATTACCATTCCTGTTGTACTGATGTTCTGTCAACTAATGGAGCAGTACTCATTAATATTACCATTCCTGTTGTACTGATGTTCTGTCCACTAATGGAGAAGTACGTACTAGTATTACCATTCCTGTCATACAGATGTTCTGTCCACTAATGAAGCAGTACTCACTAGTATTACCATTCCTGTTGTACTGATGTTCTGTCCACTAATGTAGCAATACTCACTAGTATTACCATTGCTGTTGTACTGATGTTCTGTCAACTAATGGAGCAGTATCACTAGTATTACCATTCCTGTCATACATATGCTCTGACCACTAATCAAACAGTACTCACTAGTATTACCATTCCGGTTGTACTGGTGTTCTGTCCACTAATGGGGCAGTACTTACTAGTATTACCATTCCTGTTGTACTGATGCTCTGACCACTAATCAAACAGTACTCACTAGTATTACCATTCCTGTTGTACTGATGTTCTGTCAACTAATGGAGCAGTACTCACTAGTATTACCATTCCTGTCATACAGATGTTCTCTCCACTAATGGAGCAATACTCACTAGTATTACCATTCCTGTTGTACTGATGTTCTGTCAACTAATGGAGCAGTACTTACTAGTATTACCATTCCTGTCATACAGATGTTCTGTCCTCTAATGGAGCAGTACTCACTAGTATTACCATTCCTGTCATACAGATGTTCTGTCCACTAATGGAGCAATACTCACTAGTATTACCATTCCTGTTGTACTGATGTTCTGTCAACTAATGGAGCAGTACTCATTAATATTACCATTCCTGTTGTACTGATGTTCTGTCCACTAATGGAGAAGTACGTACTAGTATTACCATTCCTGTCATACAGATGTTCTGTCCACTAATGAAGCAGTACTCACTAGTATTACCATTCCTGTTGTACTGATGTTCTGTCCACTAATGTAGCAATACTCACTAGTATTACCATTGCTGTTGTACTGATGTTCTGTCAACTAATGGAGCAGTATCACTAGTATTACCATTCCTGTCATACATATGCTCTGACCACTAATCAAACAGTACTCACTAGTATTACCATTCCGGTTGTACTGGTGTTCTGTCCACTAATGGGGCAGTACTTACTAGTATTACCATTCCTGTTATACCGATTTTCTATCCACTAACGGAGCAATACTCACTAGTATTATCATTCCTGTTGTACTGATGTTCTGTCCACTATTGGAGCAGTACTCACTAGTATTACCATTCTTGCTGTACTGATGTTCTGTCCACTAACGGAGCAGTACTTACTAGTATTACCATTCCTGTTGTACTGATATTCTGACCAATAGTGAAGAAGTACTCACTAGTATTACCATTCCGGTTGTACTGATGTTCTGTCCACTAATGGGGCAGTACTTACTAGTATTACCATTCCTGTTATACCGATGTTCTGTCCACTAATGAAGCAGTACTCACTAGTATTACCATTCCTGTTGTACAGATGTTCTGTCCACTAATGAAGCAGTACTTACTAGTATTTCCATTCTTGTTGTACTGATGTTCTGTCCACCAATGAAGCAGTACTCACTAGTATTACCATTCCGGTTGTACTGATGTTCTGTCCATTAATGGAGAAGTACATACTAGTATTACCATTCCTGTCATACAGATGTTCTGTCCACTAATGAAGCAGTACTCACTAGTATTACCATTCCTGTCATACAGATGTTCTGTCCTCTAATGAAGCAGTACTCACTAGTATTACCATTACTGTTGCACCGATGTTCTGTTCACTAATGAAGCAGTACTCACTAGTATTACCATTCCTGTTGTACAGATGTTCTGTCCACTAATGAAGCAGTACTCACTAGTATTATCATTCCTGTTGTACTGATGTTCTGTCCACTAATGGAGCAGTACTCACTAGTATTACCATTCCTGTTGTACTGATGTTCTGTCCACTAGCGGAGCAGTACTTACTAGTATTACCATTCCTGTTGTACTGATATTCTGACCACTAATGGAGCAGTACTCACTAATATTACCATTCCTTTTGTACCGATGTTCTGTCCACTAATGAAGCAGTACTCACTAGTATTGCCATTCCTGTTGTACTGTTGTACTGATGTTCTGTCCACTAACGGAGCAGTACTTACTAGTATTACCATTCCTGTTGTACTGATGCTCTGACCACTAATCAAACAGTACTCACTAGTATTACCATTCCGGTTGTACTGATGTTCTGTCCACTAATGGGGCAGTACTTACTAGTATTACCATTCCTGTTATACCGATGTTCTGTCCACTAACGGAGCAATACTCACTAGTATTATAATTCCTGTTGTACTTAAGTTCTGTCCACTAATGGAGAAGTACTCACTAGAATTACCATTCCTGCTGTACCGATGTTCTGTCCACTAACAGAGCAGTATTTACTAGTATTACCATTCCTGTTGTACTTATGTTCTGACCACTAGTGAAGCAGTACTCACTAGTATTACCATTCCTGTTGTACTGATGTTCTGTCCACTAATGAAGCAGTACTCACTAGTATTACCATTCCTGTTGTACTGATGTTCTGTCCTCTAATGAAGCAGTACTCACTCGTATTACAATTCAGGTCATACAGATGTTCTGTCCACTCATGGAGCAGTACTCACTAGTATTACCATTCCTGTTGTACTGCTATTCTGCTGTCCACTAATGAAGCAGTACTCTCTACTATTACCATTCATGTTGTACTGATGTTCTTTCCACTAATGGGGCAGTACTTACCAGTATTACCATTCCTGTCATACAGATGTTCTGTCCACTAATGAAGCAGTACTCACTAGTATTACCATTCCTGTTGTACTGATGTTCTGTCCACTAATGGAGAAGTACTCACTAGTATTACCATTCCTGTCATACAGATGTTCTGTCCACATATGAAGCAGTACTCACTAGTTTTACCATTCCTGTTGAACTGATGTTCTCTCCACTAATGGAGCAATACTCACTTGTATTACCATTCCTGTTGTACTGATGTTCTGTCAACTAATGGAGCAGTACTTACTAGTATTACCATTCCTGTCATACAGATGTTTTGTCCACTAGTGAAGCAGTACTCACTAGTATTACCATTCCTGTTGGACTGATGTTCTGTCCTCTAATGGAGCATTACTCACTAGTATTACCATTCCTGTCATAGAGATGTTCTGTCCACTAATGAAGCAGTACTCACTAGTATTACTATTCCTGTCATACAGATGTTCTGTCCTCTAATGAAGCAGTACTCACTAGTATTACCATTCCTGTTGTACCGATTTTCTGTTCACTAATGAAGTAGTACTCACTAGTATTACCATTCCTGTTGTACTGATGTTCTGTCCACTAATGGAGCAGTACTCACTAGTATTACCATTCCGGTTGTACTGATGTGCTGTCCACCAACGGAGCAATACTCACTAGTATTATCATTCCTGTTGTACTGATGTTCTGTCCACTAATGAAGCAGTACTCACTAGTATTACCATTCCTGTTGTACTGATGTTCTGTCCTCTAATGAAACAGTACTCACTCGTATTACCTTTCAGGTCATACAGATGTTCTGTCCACTCATGGAGCAGTACTCACTAGTATTACCATTCCTGTTGTACTGATATTCTGCTGCCCACTAATGAAGCAGTACTCTCTAGTATTACCATTCCTGTTGTACTGATGTTCTTTCCACTAATGGAGCAATACTCACCAGTATTACCATTTCTGTTGTACTGATGTTCTGTCCACTAACGGAGCAGTACTCACTATTATTACCATTCCTGTTATACTGATGTTCTGTCCACTAATGAGGCAGTACTTACTAGTATTACCATTTCTGTTGCATAGATGTTCTGTCTACTAATGAAGCAGTACTCGCTCATATTACCATTCCGGTTGTACTGATGTTCTGTCAACTAATGGAGCAGTACTTACTAGTATTACCATTCCTGTTTTACAGATGTTCTGTCCACTAATGGAGCAGTACTCACTAGTATTACAATTCCTCTTGTACTGATGCTCTGTCGTCCACTATTGAAGCAGTACTCCCTAGTATTACCATTCATGTTGTACGGTTTTTTTCCACTAATGGAGCAGTACTTACCAGTATTACCATTCCTGTCATACAGATGTTCTGTCCACTAATGGGGCAGTACTTACTAGTATTACCATTCCTGTCATACAGATGTTCTGTTCACTAATGAAGCAGTACTCACTAGTATTACCATTCCTGTTGTACTGATGTTCTGTCCACTAATGGAGCAATACTCACTAGTATTACCATTCCTCTTGTACTGAGGAGCTGTCCACTAATGGCGCAGTACTTACTAGTATTACCATTCCTGTCATACAGATGTTCTGTCCACTAATGAAACAGTATTCACTAGTATTACCATTCATGTTGTACTGATGTTCTTTCCACTAATGGAGCAGTACCTACCAGTATTACCATTCCTGTCATACATATATTCTGTCCACTAATGAAGCAGTACTCATTAGTATTACCATTCCTGTTGTACTGATGTTCTGTCCACTAATGGAGAAGTACGTACTAGTATTACCATTCCTGTCATACAGATGTTCTGTCCACTAATGAAGCAGTACTCACTAGTATTACCATTCCTGTTGTACTGGTGTTCTGTCCACTAATGTAGCAATACTCACTAGTATTACCATTCCTGTTGTACTGATGTTCTGTCAACTAATGGAGCAGTACTCACTAGTATTACCTTTCCGGTTGTACTGATGTACTGTCCACCAACGGAGCAATACTCACTAGTATTATCATTCCTGTTGTACTGATGTTCTGTCCACTAATGAAGCAGTACTCACTAGTATTACCATTCCTGTTGTACTGGTGTTCTGTCCACTAATGGAGCAGTACTCACTAGTATTACCATTCCTGATGTACTGATGTTTTGTCCACTAACAGAGCAGTACTTACTAGTATTACCATTCCTGTTGTACTGATATTCTGACCACTAGTGAAGCAGTACTCACTAGTATTACCATTCCGGTTGTACTGATGTTCTGTCCACTAATGGGGCAGTACTTACTAGTATTACCATTCCTGTTATACCGATGTTCTGTCCACTAATGAAGCAGTACTCACTAGTATTACCATTCCTGTTGTACTGGTGTTCTGTCCACTAATGTAGCAATACTCACCAGTATTACCATTCCTGTTGTACTGATGTTCTGTCAACTAATGGAGCAGTACTCACTAGTATTACCATTCCTGTCATACAGATGTTCTCTCCACTAACGGAGCAATACTCACTAGTATTACCATTCCTGTTGTACTGATGTTCTGTCAACTAATGGAGCAGTACTTACTAGTATTACCATTCCTGTCATACAGATGTTCTGTCCTCTAATGGAGCAGTACTGACTAGTATTACCATTCCTGTCATACAGATGTTCTGTCCACTAATGGAGCAATACTCACTAGTATTACCATTCCTGTTGTACTGATGTTCTGTCAACTAATGGAGCAGTACTCATTAATATTACCATTCCTGTTGTACTGATGTTCTGTCCACTAATGGAAAAGTACGTACTAGTATTACCATTCCTGTCATACATATGCTCTGACCACTAATCAAACAGTACCCACTAGTATTACCATTCCGGTTGTACTGATGTTCTGTCCACTAATGGGGCAGTACTTACTAGTATTACCATTCCTGTCATACAGATGTTCTGTCCACTAACGGAGCAATACTCACTAGTATTATCATTCCTGTTGTACTGATGTTCTGTCCACTAATGGAGCAGTACTCACTAGTATTACCATTCCTGATGTACTGATGTTTTGTCCACTAACAGAGCAGTACTTACTAGTATTACCATTCCTGTTGTACTGATATTCTGACCACTAGTGAAGCAGTACTCACTAGTATTACCATTCCGGTTGTACTGATGTTCTGTCCACTAATGGGGCAGTACTTACTAGTATTACCATTCCTGTTATACCGATGTTCTGTCCACTAATGAAGCAGTACTCACTAGTATTACCATTCCTGTTGTACAGATGTTCTGTCCACTAATGAAGCAGTACTCACTAGTATTACCATTCTTGTTGTACTGATGTTCTGTCCACCAATGAAGCAGTACTCACTAGTATTACGATTCCGGTTGTACTGATGTTCTGTCCACTAATGGGGCAGTACTTACTAGTATTACCATTCCTGTTATACCGATGTTCTGTCCACTAATGAAGCAGTACTCACTAGTATTACCATTCCTGTTGTACAGATGTTCTGTCCACTAATGAAGCAGTACTCACTAGTATTACCATTCCTGTTGTACTGATGTTCTGTCCACTAATGGAGCAATACTCACTAGTATTACCATTCCTGTCATACAAATGTTCTGTCCACTAATGGAGCAATACTCACTAGTATTATCATTCCTGTTGTACTGATGTTCTGTCAACTAATGGAGCAGTATTCACTAGTATTACCATTCCTGCAGTACTGATGTTCTGTCCACTACCGGAGCAGTACTTACTAGTATTACCATTCCTGTCATACAGATGTTCTGTCCACTAATGAAGCAGTACTCACTAGTATTACCATTCCTGTCATACAGATGTTCTGTCCTCTAATGAAGCAGTACTCACTAGTATTACCATTCCTGTTGTACCGATGTTCTGTTCACTAATGAAGAAGTACTCACTAGTATTACCATTCCTGTTGTACTGATGTTCTGTCCACTAATGGAGCAGTACTCACTAGTATTACCATTTCGGTTGTACTGATGTTCTGTCCACTAACGGAGCAATACTCACTAGTATTATCATTCCTGTTGTACTGATGTTCTGTCCACTAATGAAGCAGTACTCCCTAGTATTACCATTCCTGTTGTACTGATGTTCTGTCCTCTAATGAAGCAGTACTCACTCGTATTACCATTCAGGTCATACAGATGTTCTGTCCACTCATGGAGCAGTACTCACTAGTATTACCATTCCTGTTGTACTGATATTCTGCTGTCCACTAATGAAGCAGTATTCTCTAGTATTACCATTCATGTTGTACTGATGTTCTTTCCACTAATGGAGCAGTACTTACCAGTATTACCATTCCTGTCATACAGATGTTCTGTCCACTAATGAAGCAGTACTCACTAGTATTACCATTCCTGTTGTACTGATGTTCTGTCCACTAATGGAGAAGTACTCACTAGTATTACCATTCCTGTCATACAGATGTTCTGTCCACTAATGGAGCAGTACTCACTAGTTTTACCATTCCTGTTGTACTGATGTTCTGTCCACTAATGGAGCAATACTCACTTGTATCACCATTCCTGTTGTACTGATGTTCTGTCAACTAATGGAGCAGTACTTACTAGTTTTAACATTCCTGTCATACAGATGTTCTGTCCACTAATGAAGCAGTACTCACTAGTATTACCATTCCTGTTGGACTGATGTTCTGTCCTCTAATGGAGCAGTACTCACTAGTATTAACATTCTTGTCATGCAGATGTTCTGTCCACTAATGAAGCAGTACTCACTAGTATTACCATTCCTGTTGTACCGATGTTCTGTTCACTAATGAAGTAGTACTCACTAGTATTACCATTCCTGTTGTACCGATGTTCTGTCCTCCAATGAAGCAGTACTCACTAGTATTACCATTCCTGTTGTACCGATGTTCTGTTCACTAATGAAGTAGTACTCACTAGTATTACCATTCCTGTTGTACTGATGTTCTGTCCACTAATGGAGCAGTACTCACTAGTATTACCATTCCGTTTGTACTGATGTTCTGTCCACTAACGGCGCAATACTCACTAGTATTACCATTCCTGTTGTACTGATGTTCTGTCAACTAACGGAGCAGTACCTACTAGTATTACCATTCCTGGTGTACTGATGTTCTGTCCACTAATTGGAGCAATAATCACTATTATTACCATTCCTGTTATACTGATGTTCTGTCCACTAATGAGGCAGTACTTACTAGTATTACCATTCCTGTTGCACAGATGTTCTGTCTACTAATGAAGCAGTACTCGCTCATATTACCATTCCAGTTGTACTGATGTTCTGTCCACTAATGGAGCAGTACTTACTAGTTTTACCATTCCTGTTTTACAAATGTTCTGTCCACTAATGGAGCAGTACTCACTAGTATTACAATTCCTCTTGTACTGATGTTCTGCGTCCACTAATGAAGCAGTACTCACTAGTATTACCATTCATGTTGTACGTTTTTTTTCCACTAATGGAGCAGTACTTACCAGTATTACCATTACTGTCATACAGATGTTCTGTCCACTAATGGAGCAGTGCGTACTAGTATTACCATTCCTGTCATACAGATGTTCTGTCCACTAATGAAGCAGTACTCACTAGTATTACCATTACTGTTGTACTGATGTTCTGTCCACTAATGAAGCAGTACTCACTAGTATTACCATTCCTGTTGTACTGATGTTCTGCCGTCCACTAATGAAGCAGTACTCACTAGTATTACCATTCATGTTGTACTGATGTTCTTTCCACTAATGGAGCAGTACTTACCAGTATTACCATTCCTGTCATACATATATTCTGTCCACTAATGAAGCAGTACTCACTAGTATTACCATTCCTGTTGTACTGATGTTCTGTCCACTAATGGAGAAGTACGTACTAGTATTACCATTGCTGTCATACAGATGTTCTGTCCACTAATGAAGCAGTACTCACTAGTATTACCATTCCTGTTGTACTGATGTTCTGTCCACTATTGGAGCAATACTCACTAGTATTACCATTCCTGTCATGCATATGTTCTGTCCACCAATGGAGCAATACTCACTAGTATTACCATTCCTGTTGTACTGATGTTCTGTCAACTAATGGAGCAGTACTTACTAGTATTACCATTGATGTCATACAGATGTTCTGTCCTCTAATGGAGCAGTACTCACTAGTATTACCATTCCTGTCATACAGATGTTCTGTCCACTAATGAAGCAGTACTCACTAGTATTACCATTCCTGTCATACAGATGTTCTGTCCTCTAATGAAGCAGTACTCACTAGTATTACCATTACTGTTGTACCGATGTTCTATTCACTAAAGAAGCAGTACTCACTAGTATTACCATTCCTGTTGTACTGATGTTCTGTCCACTAATGGAGCAGTACTCACTAGTATTACCATTCCTGTTGTACTGATGTTCTGTCCACTAACGGAGCAATACTCACTAGTATTATCATTCCTGTTGTACTGATGTTCTGTCCACTAATGGAGCAGTACTCACTAGTATTACCATTCCTGTTGTACTGATTTTCTGTCCACTAGCGGAGCAGTACTTACTAGTATTACCATTCCTGTTGTACTGATGTTCTGACCACTAATGAAGCAGTACTCACTAGTATTGCCATTCCTGTTGTACTGTTGTACTGATGTTCTGTCCACTAACGGAGCAGTACTTACTAGTATTACCATTCCTGTTGTACTGATGTTCTGACCACTAATGAAGCAGTACTCACTAGTATTACCATTCCGGTTGTACTGATGTTCTGTCTACTAATGGGGCAGTACTTACTAGTATTACCATTCCTGCTATACCGATGTTCTGTCCACTAATGAAGCAGTACTCACTAGTATTACCATTCCTGTTGTACAGATGTTCTGTCCACTAATGAAGCAGTACTTACTAGTATTACCTTTCTTGTTGTACTGATGTTCTGTCCACGAATGAAGCAGTACTTACTAGTATTACCATTACTGTCATACAGATGTTCTGTCCACTAATGGAGAAGTACTCACTAGTATTACCATTCCTGTTGTACTGGTGTTCTCTCCACTAATGGAGCAGTACTTACTAGTATTACTATTCCTGTCATACAGATGTTCTGTCCACTAATGAAGCAGTACTCACTAGTATACCATTACTGTCATGCATATGTTCTGTCCACTAATGGAGCAGTACTGACTAGTATTACCATTCCTGTTGTACTGATGTTCTCTCCACTAATGGAGCAGTACTCACTAGTATTACCATTCCTGTTGTACTGATGTTCTCTCCACTAATGGAGCAGTACTCACTAGTATTACCATTCCTGTTGTACTGATGTTCTCTCCACTAATGGAGCAGTACTCACTAGTATTACCATTCCTGTTGTACTGATGTTCTCTCCACTTATGAAGCAGTACTCACTAGTATTACCATTCCTGTTGTACTGATGTTCTCTCCACTAATGGAGCAGTACTGACTTGTATTACCATTCCTGTTTTACTGATGTTCACTCCCGGTTTTCAGCACGAGTTTCCTGTTGTACTGATGTTAACTCTGTGCATTCAGCACGGGTGTCGTGCTGTTTAACCTTTCGCTTGATGTGTAGTGTTTTTTACCATTGTTGGGGGGGGGGGGGTGTTCTCTTTATTCAGACCATTGGGGTAATTGTTAGCGTGTTCACATTGAGTGCGACAGATCGCGGGTTCGAGTCCAGGACGGATCGAACCAAAGATTACAAAATTAGTATTTGTTATTTCTCCTCTAAAAAGGGTGGGGTGTAATTACTTGTGCCTGTGTGGCTGGTAAGATAGGGTAAAAATTGTTAACTCAAGAACATCAGCCAGTTTTTACCAATTAAGCGATATATAGTACCTTTCTAGCATAAACATATGGTGTTTTCTATTTATTTTTCAGGGAACAAGGAGAAATTTATAGATATAATTTAATAGATCGAAACATTTGTCTTATTACAATAGGTCTAGCTCCTGGGCGTGGTGTGTTATTTTGAAATAAATACACCTATCTGTATGGTTAAACCTTGGGAGGGAGATCCGAGACGGTATGAAAGTGTCATGAATCTTGCTGTCTATTAATCTCGGAGGAGATATTTTCTCTGTTCTAGAAATATATATTTTTCGTCCTTATTATTCACTATGATTCCACCTATGCCAATATTTTGGGCGGTGGTGTAATTACGTGTACCTGTGTGGCTGGTGAAGATAGGGTCGTCAGAAAATATTGTTAACTCAAGAACATCAGCCAGTTTATACCAATGATAACAAGTTAAGCGATATATAGTACCTTTCTAGCATAAACATATGGTGTTTTCTATTTATTTTTCAGGGAACAAGGAGAAATTTATAGATATAATTTAATAGATCGAAACGTGATATTGTAAAAGCAAGGGCATGTCAAGGTCGGAAAAGTATGTATAAAACGTGCTTTAAATCAGGATTTTAAGTTAAATCGTTCATATGGAACATTTCTTCATTGTATATTACAATTAAATTGTATATATATATAGTTTGAAGTCGTCTAGCAACTATCATGTGAATGTCCCTTCACACAAAGAAATGCTGATTGCTAGTTAAGATTTACAATATTTGTTGGCTCAATGACAGTTTTAAAATGATTTAATCAGGTCAGGGTTTTTAACTCCAAAACAACATTTTTAAAAAAATATTCTCTCAATTCTGAAAATTCAAAGGCCATGATAAAATGAATTTGGTTTAAAAATTAATTTTCAACTGAATATTATTTTTGCAATTATAGACTAATGATGAGGTAATTCTAAAAAAAAAAATGCTCTGAAATTTATTTAAGAAAAAGTGCTCATATTGTGTACAGGTTCATTAGCAAAATGATTAATTTGAGAAAAAAGATTTGTCACACATGTGGTCAACCACTAAAATGGGGGGAGGGGGATATATCCAGTCTCTGGATATATCCATTCTAACAGCAAGAACTACTGATATCACAGTCTCTGGATATATCTAATCTAACAGCAAGAACTACTGATATCCCAGTCTCTGGATATATCAAATCTAACAGCAAGAACTACTGATATCCCAGTCTCTGGATATATCCAATCTAACAGCAAGAAATACTGATACCAGTCTCTGGATATATCCAATCTAACAGCAAGAACTACTGATCTTCCTGTCTCTGGATATATCCAATCTAACAGCAAGTACTAGTGTTCTTCCGGGTTCTGGATATAACCAATATAACTGCAAGAACTACTCTTCTTCCAAGTTTGAGATACCAAATGGGTAATTGTTAGCGTGGTCGCAATGAGTTCGACAGATCGTGGGTTCGAGTCACCAAACCACAGATTGCAAAACTGGTATTTGGTGTTTCTCTGATAATCACGCACCACTAAGGAAAAAGAACAAAGATTGGTTGACTCGGAATCCGAATAATGTGTCCGAGTGGAGCTCGCAGACTGTTGTTTCGGTGACCTAGCACTATAAAACTCCAACTATTCGTGCTGGTCTAGTGCATAGCGGTCATCATCTTTATCATCGCATCAAAATGTGACTTGTTCTCGCATGATATAGCTCGAAAAAATGTTTACTTAGCGTTTAACAACAACCACTCACTCACTCAATTAGCATGAATCATCCAATATACATTGTAGAAAGCTAGTAATTTTTACCCTCCCCCACCCCACCCCAAAAAACCAACCCAAAATAAATAAAAAATAATCTTATCAATCTTTAATAGTCATGTGATCAATATCGACGTGTGTCGACCTTACATATACTCTGTGGATAATAAGAGTATATATAGGGTCGACACATGTAAGTTGTTGTTAACATAAGATTGTACGAATAAGGACACGAATAAGTTAAATGAAGGAAACAGAGATGAAATCATAAAGATATTTTATTGAAAATAAATACAATGTTGGTAAAAAGAAAGTAACAAATGGGTGGGAGGAAAAGGGGGGTGGGTAATTCCGTACAGGAGTGCACGTGTGGTTGGTAAGTTAGGGTCATCAGTAAGCAAAATCAGCAAGATTATACCAATGATAGCCAGTTAATCCGAGTGAGTCTCTTCTATAAATATTGGGTGATGTCTATTTGTTTTTAGGATAAAAAAAGGGGGGGGGGGGTAAATTTATAAATGTACTTTAAATACATGGAAACTTGATATTATAAAACCAGGGCATGTCAAGGTTGCAAAAGTATGTATAAAATGTGTTTTTAATCAAGATTGTGCAGTTAAGCCGTTCACGTGGAACAATTCTTCATTGTATATCACAAATAAAATGTATATATATTGTTTGAAGTCGCCTAGCAGCTATCATGTTGATGTCCCTTCACACAAAGAAATGGTGATTGTTAGTTAAAGTTTAAACACTATTTTAGAAGTGACATATTTAATACAAAACACCGTGACAATATATTGTTCGTCTAAATCACAGTCTTAAAATGGTCTTAATCAGGTCAGGGTTTTTAACTGCAAAACAACATTTTCAAAAAGCCTTCTCTCAATTCTGAGAATCAAACGGCCATGATACAGTATATTTGATTTCAAAATTTATTTTAAATTGAATATTATTTTTGAATTTTGGAAAGGTCTTTGATGAGGTAATTCTAAAAAAAAAATCTGAAATTTATATAAGAAAACTATTCTCTTAATTTGTACAGGTTTGTTAACAAAGTGATTATTTTAAGTAACAAGGTTTGTCACACCTATGATTAACCATTACAATAGGGGGAGGGGTGTTATTGTAACATTTGTCTTATTACAACATTTCTAGATCCTATGTGGTCAACCCCTGGGGATGGGTGTGTTGTGCTGGAATAAACACACATATATATATGGCTTACCCTTGGCAGAGAGTAGGTGTGAGAGTGTCATGGACATAATGTATTCAGCCTACGGATTTGGGGGTGGTGGGTGGAATTGTTGTCCTGGAATCATTTCACATGACTTACAGTTAACACGTGGAATGGAGAATGGATGGAATTTTCACACACGTATACTTTAAGCATTTAGCCAACTTGCAGCTAGGGTTGGGTCACTCTGGAACTAATGAACGTGTCTATGTGGTCATATATTGTGATGGAGTGGGCACGGAAAAGTCACGCATACACTGTTTATGAATATAAGTACAAATGTATTTAAGCAAACTGATCTTATTCTCTAATATAATACAACTAGACTGACGTATATCACACTCTCCACACAATACTTTAATATCGGATGTTAATGTGCAAATAGCTATGTGTTACTCGTGCTGTTACTATATGATACGATATTTGATGCCATCGCGAGTTCTAAAGTGTAGATATATTTAAATATATGTATTTCATTAAAACAGAACATTTCTCTACTAGAATACATCACAATTAAAGATGACAGGCTTGTGTGTAAACAGCTAGCTAGAGAGAGTTATAATCCTTTAAAGGACATCCTTTTAGGTACTGGATAACACCAAAACAACAGCATGAATAACTGTTCTTCTTGTTTCTAGGTATAACCAATATAACAGCAATAACTACTGATCTCCTGGATACAAGTAAACAACAGCAAGAACTACTGATCTCCTAGGCTCTGGATACAAGAAAACAACAGCAAGAACTACTGATCTCCTAGGCTCTGGATACAAGAAAACAACAGCAAGAACTACTGATCTCCTAGGCTCTGGATACAAGCAAAACAACAGCAAGAACTACTGATCTCCTAGGCTCTGGATACAAGAAAACAACAGCAAGAACTACTGATCTCCTAGGCTCTGGATACAAGAAAACAACAGCAAGAACTACTGATCTCCTAGGCTCTGGATACAAGCAAAAAAACAGCAAGAACTACTGATCTCCTAGGCTCTGGATACAAGAAAACAACAGCAAGAACTACTGATCTCCTAGGCTCTGGATACAAGAAAACAACAGCAAGAACTACTGATCTCCTAGGCTCTGGATACAGGAAAACAACAGCAAGAACTACTGATCTCCTAGGTTCTGGATACAAGCAAAACAACAGCAAGAACTACTGATCTCCTAGGCTCTGGATACAAGAAAACAACAGCAACAACTACTGATCCCCTAGGCTCTGGATACAAGAAAACAACAGCAAGAACTACTGATCTCCTAGGCTCTGGATACAAGTAAAACAACAGCAAGAACTACTGATCTCATAGGCTCTAGATACAAGAAAACAACAGCAAGAACTACTGATCTCCTAGGCTCTGGATACAAGAAAACAACAGCAAGAACTACTGATCTCCTAGGCTCTGGATACAAGAAAACAACAACAAGAACTACTGATCTCCTAGGCTCTGGATACAAGAAAACAACAGCAAGAACTACTGATCTCCTAGGCTCTGAATACAAGAAAACAACAGCAAGAACTACTGATCTCCTAGGCTCTGGATACAAGAAAACAACAGCAAGAACTACTGATCTCCTAGGCTCTGGATACAAGAAAACAACAGCAAGAACTACTGATCTCCTAGGCTCTGGATACAAGAAAACAACAGCAAGAACTACTGATCTCCTAGGCTCTGGATACAAGAAAACAACAGCAAGAACTACTGATCTCCTAGACTCTGGATACAAGAAAACAACAGCAAGAACTACTGATCTCCTAGGCTCTGGATACAAGAAAACAACAGCAAGAACTACTGATGTCGTAGGCTCTGGATACAAGAAAACAACAACAAGGACTACTGATCTCCTAGGCTCTGGATACAAGAAAACAACAGCAAGAACTACTGATCTCCTGGGATCTGGATACAAGAAAACAACAGCAAGAACTACTGATCTCCTAGTCTCTGGATACAAGAAAACAACAGCAAGAACTACTGATCTCCTAGGCTCTGGATACAAGAAAACAACAGCAAGAACTACTGATCTCCTAGGCTCTGGATACAAGAAAACAACAGCAAGAACTACTGATCTCCTAGGCTCTGAATACAAGAAAACAACAGCAAGAACTACTGATCTCCTAGGTTCTGGATACAAGAAAACAACAGCAAGGACTACTGATTTCCTAGGCTCTAGATACAAGAAAACAACAGCAAGAACTAAAGATCTCCTAGACTCTGGATACAAGAAAACAACAGCAAGAACTACTGATTTCCTAGGGTCTGGATACCAGAAAACAACAGCAAGAACTACTGATCTCCTAGGCTCTGGGTACAAGAAAACAACAGCAAGGACTACTGATTTCCTAGACTCTCAATACAAGAAAACAACAGCAAGAACTGCTGATCTCCTAGACTCTGGATACAGGAAAACAACAGCAAGGACTACTGATCTCCTAGGCTCTGGATACAAGAAAACAACAGCAAGAACTACTGATCTCCTAGGCTCTGGATACAAGAAAACAACAGCAAGAACTACTGATCTCCTAGGCTCTGGTTACAAGAAAACAACAACAAGGACTACTGATCTCCTAGGCTCTGGATACAAGAAAACAACAGCAAGAACTACTGATCTCCTAGACTCTGGATACAAGAAAACAACAGCAAGGACTACTGATCTCCTAGGCTCTGGATACAAGAAAACAACAGCAAGAACTACTGATTTCCTAGGCTCTGGATACAAGAAAACAACAGCAAGAACTACTGATCTCCTAGGCTCTGGATACAAGAAAACAACAGCAAGAACTACTGATCTCCTAGGCTCTGGATACAAGAAAACAACAGCAAGAACTACTGATCTCCTAGGCTCTACTGATCTCCAGGGCTCTGGATACAAGAAAACAACAGCAAGAACTACTGATCTCCTAGGCTCTGGATACAAGAAAACAACAGCAAGAACTACTGACCTCCTAGGCTCTGGTTACAAGAAAACAACAGCAAGGACTACTGATATCCTAGGCTCTGGATACAGAAAACAACAGCAAGAACTAAAGATCTCCTAGACTCTGGATACAAGAAAACAACAGCAAGGACTACTGATCTCCTAGGCTCTGGATACAAGAAAACAACAGCAAGAACTACTGATCTCCTAGGCTCTGGATACAAGAAAACAATAGAAAGAACTACTGATCTCCTAGGCTCTGGATACAAGAAAACAACAGCAAGAACTACTGATCTCCTAGGCTCTAGATACAAGAAAACAACAGCAAGAACTACTGATCTCCTAGGCTCTGAATACAAGAAAACAACAGCAAGAACTACTGATCTCCTAGGCTCTGGATACAAGAAAACAACAGCAAGAACTACTGATCTCCTAGGCTCTGGATACAAGAAAACAACAGCAAGAACTACTGATCTCCTAGGCTCTGGATACAAGAAAACAACAGCAAGAACTACTGATCTCCTAGGCTCTGAATACAAGAAAACAACAGCAAAAACTACTGATCTCCTAGGCTCTGGATACAAGAAAACAACAGCAAGGACTACTGATCTCCTAGGCTCTGGATACAAGAAAACAACAGCAAGAACTAAAGATCTCCTAGACTCTGGATACAAGAAAACAACAGCAAGAACTACTCATCTCCTAGGCTCTGGGTACAAGAAAACAACAGCAAGGACTACTGATTTCCTAGGCTCTCAATACAAGAAAACAACAGCAAGAACTACTGATCTCCTAGACTCTGGATACAAGAAAACAACAGCAAGGACTACTGATCTCCTAGGCTCTGGATACAAGAAAACAACAGCAAGAACTACTGATCTCCTAGGCTCTGGATACAAGAAAACAACAGCAAGAACTACTGACCTCCTAGGCTCTGGATACAAGAAAACAACAGCAAGGACTACTGATATCCTAGGCTCTGGATACAGAAAACAACAGCAAGAACAAAAGATCTCCTAGACTCTGGATACAAGAAAACAACAGCAAGGACTACTGATCTCCTAGGCTCTGGATACAAGAAAACAACAGCAAGAACTACTGATCTCCTAGGCTCTGGATACAAGAAAACAACAGAAAGAACTACTGATCTCCTAGGCTCTGGATACAAGAAAACAACAGCAAGAACTACTGATCTCCTAGGCTCTAGATACAAGAAAGCAACAGCAAGAACTACTGATCTCCTAGACTCTGGATACAAGAAAACAACAGCAAGGACTACTGATCTCCTAGGCTCTGGATACAAGCAAAACAACAGCAAGAACTACTGATCTCCTAGACTCTGGATACAAGCAAAACAACAGCAAGAACTACTGATCTCCTAGGCTCTGGATATAAGCAAAACAACAGCAAGAACTACTGATCTCCTAGGCTCTGGGTACAAGCAAAACAACAGCAAGAACTACTGATCTCCTAGGCTCTGGATACAAGAACACAACAGAAAGAACTACTGATCTCCTAGTCTCTGGATACAAGAAAACAACAGCAAGGACTTCTGATCTCCTATGCTCTGGATACAAGAACTACTGATCTCCTAGGCTCTACTGATCTCCAGGGCTCTGGATACAAGAAAACAACAGCAAGGACTACTGATCTCCTAGGCTCTGGATACAAGAAAACAACAGCAAGAACTAAAGATCTCCTAGACTCTGGATACAAGAAAACAACAGCAAGAACTACTGATTTCCTAGGGTCTGGATACAAGAAAACAACAGCAAGAACTACTGATCTCCTAGGCTCTGGGTACAAGAAAACAACAGCAAGGACTACTGATTTCCTAGACTCTCAATACAAGAAAACAACAGCAAGAACTGCTGATCTCCTAGACTCTGGATACAAGAAAACAACAGCAAGGACTACTGATCTCCTAGGCTCTGGATACAAGAAAACAACAGCAAGAACTACTGATCTCCTAGGCTCTGGATACAAGAAAACAACAGCAAGAACTACTGATCTCCTAGGCTCTGAATACAAGAAAACAACAGCAAAAACTACTGATCTCCTAGGCTCTGGATACAAGAAAACAACAGCAAGGACTACTGATCTCCTAGGCTCTGGATACAAGAAAACAACAGCAAGAACTAAAGATCTCCTAGACTCTGGATACAAGAAAACAACAGCAAGAACTACTCATCTCCTAGGCTCTGGGTACAAGAAAACAACAGCAAGGACTACTGATTTCCTAGGCTCTCAATACAAGAAAACAACAGCAAGAACTACTGATCTCCTAGACTCTGGATACAAGAAAACAACAGCAAGGACTACTGATCTCCTAGGCTCTGGATACAAGAAAACAACAGCAAGAACTACTGATCTCCTAGGCTCTGGATACAAGAAAACAACAGCAAGAACTACTGACCTCCTAGGCTCTGGATACAAGAAAACAACAGCAAGGACTACTGATATCCTAGGCTCTGGATACAGAAAACAACAGCAAGAACAAAAGATCTCCTAGACTCTGGATACAAGAAAACAACAGCAAGGACTACTGATCTCCTAGGCTCTGGATACAAGAAAACAACAGCAAGAACTACTGATCTCCTAGGCTCTGGATACAAGAAAACAACAGAAAGAACTACTGATCTCCTAGGCTCTGGATACAAGAAAACAACAGCAAGAACTACTGATCTCCTAGGCTCTAGATACAAGAAAGCAACAGCAAGAACTACTGATCTCCTAGACTCTGGATACAAGAAAACAACAGCAAGAACTACTGATCTCCTAGGCTCTGGATACAAGCAAAACAACAGCAAGAACTACTGATCTCCTAGACTCTGGATACAAGCAAAACAACAGCAAGAACTACTGATCTCCTAGGCTCTGGATATAAGCAAAACAACAGCAAGAACTACTGATCTCCTAGGCTCTGGGTACAAGCAAAACAACAGCAAGAACTACTGATCTCCTAGGCTCTGGATACAAGAACACAACAGAAAGAACTACTGATCTCCTAGTCTCTGGATACAAGAAAACAACAGCAAGGACTTCTGATCTCCTATGCTCTGGATACAAGAACTACTGATCTCCTAGGCTCTACTGATCTCCAGGGCTCTGGATACAAGAAAACAACAGCAAGGACTACTGATCTCCTAGGCTCTGGATACAAGAAAACAACAGCAAGAACTAAAGATCTCCTAGACTCTGGATACAAGAAAACAACAGCAAGAACTACTGATTTCCTAGGGTCTGGATACAAGAAAACAACAGCAAGAACTACTGATCTCCTAGGCTCTGGGTACAAGAAAACAACAGCAAGGACTACTGATTTTCTAGACTCTCAATACAAGAAAACAACAGCAAGAACTGCTGATCTCCTAGACTCTGGATACAAGAAAACAACAGCAAGGACTACTGATCTCCTAGGCTCTGGATACAAGAAAACAACAGCAAGAACTACTGATCTCCTAGGCTCTGGATACAAGAAAACAACAGCAAGAACTACTGATCTCCTAGGCTCTGGTTACAAGAAAACAACAGCAAGGACTACTGATCTCCTAGGCTCTGGATACAAGAAAACAACAGCAAGAACTACTGATCTCCTAGACTCTGGATACAAGAAAACAACAGCAAGAACTACTGATTTCCTAGGCTCTGGATACAAGAAAACAACAGCAAGAACTACTGATCTCCTAGGCTCTGGATACAAGAAAACAACAGCAAGAACTACTGATCTCCTAGGCTCTGGATACAAGAAAACAACAGCAAGAACTACTGATCTCCTAGGCTCTGGATACAAGAAAACAACAGCAAGAACTACTGATCTCCTAGGCTCTGGATACAAGAAAACAACAGCAAGGACTACTGATCTCCTAGGCTCTGGATACAAGAAAACAACAGCAAGAACTACTGATCTCCTAGACTCTGGATACAAGAAAACAACAGCAAGAACTACTGATCTCCAAGGCTCTGGATACAAGAAAACAACAGCAAGAACTACTGATCTCCTAGGCTCTGAATACAAGAAAACAACAGCAAGAACTACTGATCTCCTAGGCTCTGGATACAAGAAAACAACAGCAAGAACTACTGATCTCCTAGGCTCTGGATACAAGAAAACAACAGCAAGAACTACTGATCTCCTAGGCTCTGGATACAAGAAAACAACAGCAAGAACTACTGATCTCCTAGGCTCTGAATACAAGAAAACAACAGCAAAAACTACTGATCTCCTAGGCTCTGGATACAAGAAAACAACAGCAAGGACTACTGATCTCCTAGGCTCTGGATACAAGAAAACAACAGCAAGAACTACTGATCTCCTAGACTCTGGATACAAGAAAACAACAGCAAGGACTACTGATCTCCTAGGCTCTGGATACAAGAAAACAACAGCAAGAACTACTGATCTCCTAGGCTCTGGATACAAGAAAACAACAGCAAGAACTACTGACCTCCTAGACTCTGGATACAAGCAAAACAACAGCAAGAACTACTGATCTCCTAGGCTCTGGATATAAGCAAAACAACAGCAAGAACTACTGATCTCCTAGGCTCTGGGTACAAGCAAAACAACAGCAAGAACTACTGATCTCCTAAGCTCTGGATACAAGAACACAACAGGAAGAACTACTGATCTCCTAGTCTCTGGATACAAGAAAACAACAGCAAGGACTACTGATCTCCTAGGCTCTGGATACAAGAAAACAGCAAGGACTACTGATCTCCTATGCTCTGGATACAAGAAAACAACAGCAAGAACTACTGATCTCCTAGGCTCTGGATAAAAGAAAACAACAGCAAGAACTACTGATCTCCTAGGCTCTGGATACAAGTATAGCGTAGAACATGGTGACCAGTTTTATTGGTGTTTAATGACACTTTCAACAATGTGTCAGGTATAACGTAGAACATGGCGACCAGTTTTATTGGTGTTCAACGACACTTTCAACAATGTGTCAGGTATAACGTATAATATGGTGACCAGTTTTATTGGTGTTTAACTCCACTTTCAACAATGTTAGCTATGGCGTAGAACATGTTGACCAGTTTTATTAGTGTTTAACAACACTTTCAACAATGTCAGGTATAACGTAGAACATGGTGACCAGTTTCATTGGTGTTTAACGACACTTTCAACAATGTGTCAGGTATAATGTAGAACATGGTGACCATTTTTATTGGTATTAACGCCACTGTCAACAATATTTCAGCTATGATGTATAATATGGCGCACAGTTTTGTTGGTGTTTAACGACACTTTCAACAATGTGTTAGTTATAACGTACAACATGGTTACCAGTTTTATTAGTGCTTAGCAACTTTCAACAATGTCAGGTATAACGTAGATCATGGTGACCAGTTTTATTGGTGTTTAATGACACTTTCAACAATGTGTCAGGTATAACGTATTACATGGTGACCAGTTTTATTGGTGCTTAACGACACTTTGAACAATATGTCAGGTATTACGTATAACATGGTCACCAGTTTTATTTGTGTTTAACGACACTTTCAACAATGTGTCAGGTATAACGTAGAACATGTTGACCAGTTTTATTGGTGTTTAATGCCACTTTTCAACAATGTGTCAGGTATAATGTAGAACATGGTGACCAGTTTTATTGGTGTTTAACGCCACTTTCAACAATGTTAGTTATAGAGTAGAACATGTTGACCAGTTCTATTGGTGTTTAACGCCACTTTTAACAATGTGTCAGCTATAACATAGAACATGGTGACCAGTTTTATCGGTGTTTAACAACACTTTCAACAATGTGTCAGGTATCACGTAGAACATGGTGACCAGCTTTATTGGTGTTTAACGACACTTTCAACAATGTGTCAGGTATAACATAGAACATGGTGACCAGTTTTATTGGTGTTTAATGCCACTTTCAGCAATGTTATTTATAGCATAGAACATCGTGACCAATTTTTTTGGTGTTTAACGACACTTTCAACAATGTGTCAGGTATAGCGTAGAACATGGTGACCAGTTTTATTGGTGTTTAATGACACTTTCAACAATGTGTCAGGTATAGTGTAAAACATGGTGACCAGTTTTATTGGTGCTTAACAACACTTTCAATAATGTGTCAGGTACAACGTAGAACATGGCGACCAGTTTTATTGGTGTTCAACGACACTTTCAACAATGTGTCAGGTATAGCGTAAAACATGGTGACCAGTTTTATTGATGCTTAACAACACTTTCAATAATGTGTCAGGTACAACATAGAACATGGTGACCAGTTTTATTGGTGTTCAACGACACTTTCAACTATGTGTCAGGTATAACGTATAACATGGTGACCAGTTTTATTGGTGTTTAACGCCACTTTCAACAATGTTAGCTATAGCGTAGAACATGTTGACCAGTTTTATTAGTGTTTAACAACACTTTCAACAATGTCAGGTATAACGTAGAACATGGTGACCAGTTTTATTGGTGTTTAACGACACTTTCAACAATGTGTCAGGTATAATGTATAAAATGCTGGCCAGATTTATTGGTGTTTAACGACACTTTCAACAATGTGTCAGATATAACGTAGAACATGGTGACCAGTTTTATTGGTGTTTAACGCCACTGTCAACAATATTTCAGCTATGATGTATAATATGGCGGTCAGTTTTATTGGTGTTTAACGACACTGTCAACAATGTGTCAGGTATAATGTAGAACATGGTGAGCAGTTTTATTGGTTTTTAACACCACTTTCAACAATGTTAGTTATAGCGTAGAACATGTTGACCAGTTATATTGGTGTTTAACGCCACTTTTAACAATGTGTCAGCTATAACATAGAACATGGTGACCAGTTTTATTGGTGTTTAACAACACTTTCAACAATGTGTCAGGTATCACGTAGAACATGGTGACCAGCTTTATTGGTGTTTATCGACACTTTCAACAATGTGTCAGGTATAACATAGAACATGGTGACCAGTTTTATTGGTGTTTAACGACACTTTCAACAATGTGTCAGGTATAATGTAGAACATGGTAACCAGTTTTATTGGTGTTTAATGACACTTTGAACGATGTGTCAGGTATAACGTATAACATGGTGACCAGTTTTATTGGTGTTTAACGCCACTTTCAACAATGTTAGTTATAGTGTAGAACATGTTGACCAGTTTTATTGGTGCTTAAGACCACTTTCAACAATGTGACAGGTATAAAGTATAACATGGTGACCAGTTTTATTGGTGTTTAACGCCACTTTCAACAATGTTAGTTATAGCGTACAACATGGTGACCAGTTTTATTGGTGTTGAATGCCACTTTCAACAATATGTTAGTTATAGCGTAGAACATGGTGACAAGTTTTATTGGTGTTTAACGACACTTTCAACAATGTGTCGGTTATAACGTACAACATGGTTACCAGTTTTATTAGTGTTTAACGACACTTCAGCCATGATGTATAATATGGCGGTCAGTTATAGCATAGAACATCGTGACCAATTTTTTTGGTGTTTAACGACACTTTCAACAATGTGTCAGGTATAGCGTAGAACATGGTGACCAGTTTTATTGGTGTTCAACGACACTTTCAACAATGTGTCAGGTATAACGTATAACATGGTGACCAGTTTTATTGGTGTTTAACGCCACTTTCAACAATGTTAGCTATAGCGTAGAACATGTTGACCAGTTTTATTAGTGTTTAACAACACTTTCAACAATGTCAGGTATAACGTAGAACATGGTGACCAGCTTTATTGGTGTTTAACGACACTTTCAACAATGTGTCAGGTATAATGTATAAAATGCTGGCCAGATTTATTGGTGTTTAACGACACTTTCAACAATGTGTCAGATATAACGTAGAACATGGTGACCAGTTTTATTGGTGTTTAACGCCACTGTCAACAATATTTCAGCTATGATGTATAATATGGCGGTCAGTTTTATTGGTGTTTAACGACACTGTCAACAATGTGTCAGGTATAATGTAGAACATGGTGAGCAGTTTTATTGGTTTTTAACACCACTTTCAACAATGTTAGTTATAGCGTAGAACATGTTGACCAGTTATATTGGTGTTTAACGCCACTTTTAACAATCTGTCAGCTATAACATAGAACATGGTGACCAGTTTTATTGGTGTTTAACAACACTTTCAACAATGTGTCAGGTATCACGTAGAACATGGTGACCAGCTTTATTGGTGTTTATCGACACTTTCAACAATGTGTCGGGTATAACATAGAACATGGTGACCAGTTTTATTGGTGTTTAACGACACTTTCAACAATGTGTCAGGTATAACGTAGAACATGGTAACCAGTTTTATTTGTGTTTAATGACACTTTCAACGATGTGTCAGGTATAACGTATAACATGGTGACCAGTTTTATTGGTGTTTAACGCCACTTTCAACAATGTTAGTTATAGCATAGAACATGTTGACCAGTTTTATTGGTGCTTAAGACCACTTTCAACAATGTGACAGGTATAAAGTATAACATGGTGACCAGTTTTATTGGTGTTTAGCGCCACTTTCAACAATGTTAGTTATAGCGTACAACATGGTGACCAGTTTTATTGGTGTTGAATGCCACTTTCAACAATATGTTAGTTATAGCGTAGAACATGGTGACAAGTTTTATTGGTGTTTAACGACACTTTCAACAATGTGTCGGTTATAACGTACAACATGGTTACCAGTTTTATTAGTGTTTAACGACACTTCAGCCATGATGTATAATATGGCGGTCAGTTATAGCATAGAACATCGTGACCAATTTTTTTGGTGTTTAACGACACTTTCAACAATGTGTCAGGTATAGCGTAGAACATGGTGACCAGTTTTATTGGTGTTCAACGACACTTTCAACAATGTGTCAGGTATAGCGTAGAACATGGTGACTCGTTTTATTGGTGTTTAACGCCACTTTCAACAATGTTAGCTATAGCGTAGAACATGTTGACCAGTTTTATTAGTGTTTAACAACACTTTCAACAATGTCAGGTATAACGTAGAACATGGTGACCAGTTTTATTGGTTTTTAACGACACTTTCAACAATGTGTCAGGTATAATGTAGAACATGGTGACTATTTTTATTGGTATTAACGCCACTGTCAACAATATTTCAGCTATGATGTATAATATGGTGCACAGTTTTGTTGGTGTTTAATGACACTTTCAACAATGTGTTAGTTATAACGTACAACATGGTTACCAGTTTTATTAGTGTTTAACGACTTTCAACAATGTCAGGTATAACGTAGAACATGGTGACCAGTTTTATTGGTGTTTAATGACACTTTCAACAATGTGTCAAGTATAGCGTATTACATGGTGACCAGTTTTATTGGTGCTTAACGACACTTTCAACAATATGTCAGGTATTACGTATAACATGGTCACCAGTTTTATTTGTGTTTAACGAAACTTTCAACAATGTGTCAGGTATAACGTAGAACATGGTGACCAGTTTTATTGGTGTTTAATGCCACTTTCAACAATGTTAGCTATAGCGTAGAACATGTTGACCAGTTTTATTGGTGTTTAATGCCACTTTTCAACAATGTGTCAGGTATAATGTAGAACATAGTGACCAGTTTTATTGGTGTTTAATGCCACTTTCAACAATGTTAGCAATAGCGTAGAACATGTTGACCAGTTATATTGGTGTTTAATGCCACTTTTCAACAATGTGTCAGGTATAACGTATAACATGGTGACCAGTTTTATTTGTGTTTAATGCCCCTTTCAACAATGTTAGCTATAGCATAGAACATGTTGAAAAGTTTTATTGGTGTTTAATGCCACTTTTCAACAATGTGTCAGGTATAATGTAGAACATGGTGACCAGTTTTATTGGTGTTTAACGCCACTTTCAACAATGTTAGTAATAGCGTAGAACATGTTGACCAGTTCTATTGGTGTTTAACACCACTTTTAACAATGTGTCAGCTTTAACATAGAACATGGTGACCAGCTTTATTGGTGTTTAACGACACTTTCAACAATGTGTCAGATATAACGTAGAACATGGTGACCAGTTTTATTGGTGTTTAATGCCACTTTCAACAATGTGAGTTATAGCATAGAACATCGTGACCAATTTTTTTGGTGTTTAACGACACTTTCAACAATGTGTCAGGTATAGCGTAGAACATGGTGACCAGTTTTATTGGTGTTTAATGACACTTTCAACAATGTGTCAGGTATAACGTAGAACATGGTGACCAGTTTTATTGGTGCTTAACAACACTTTTAATAATGTGTCAGGTACAACGTAGAACATGGTGACCAGTTTTATTAGTGTTTAACGACTTTCAACAATGTCAGGTATAACGTAGAACATGTTGATCAGTTTTATTGGCGTTTAACGACACTTTCAACAATGTGTCAGGTATAACGTATTACATGGTGACCAGTTTTATTGGTGCTTAACGACACTTTCAACAATATGTCAGGTATTACGTATAACATGGTCACCAGTTTTATTTTTTTAACGACACTTTCAACAATGTGTCAGGTATAACGTAGAACATGGTGACCAGTTTTATTGGTGTTTAATGCCACTTTCAACAATGTTAGCTATAGCGTAGAACATGTTGACCAGTTTTGTTGGTGTTTAATGCCACTTTCAACAATGTGTCAGGTATAATGTAGAACATGGTGACCAGTTTTATTGGTGTTTAACGCCACTTTCAACAATGTTAGTTATAGCGTAGAACATGTTGACCAGTTATATTGGTGCTTAACGCCACTTTCAACAATGTGTCAGCTATTACATAGAACATGGTGACAAGTTTTATTGGCGTTTAATGCCACTTTTCAACAATGTGTCAGGTATAAGGTATAACATGGTGACCAGTTTTATTGGTGTTTAATGCCACTTTCAACAATGTTAGCTATAGCGTAGAACATGTTGACCACTTTTAACAATGTAGAACATGGTGACCAGTTTTATTGGTGTTTAACGCCACTTTCAACAATGTGTCAGGTATAACGTAGAACATGGTGACCAGTTTTATTGGTGTTTAACGCCACTTTCAACAATGTTAGTTATAGCGTAGAACATGGTGACCAGTTTTTTTGGTGCTTAACGCCACTTTCAACAATGTGACAGGTATAAAGTATAACATGGTGACCAATTTTATTGGTGTTTAACGCCACTTTCAACAATGTTAGTTATAGCATAGAACATGGTGGCCAGTTTTATTGGTGTTGAATGCCACTTTCAACAATATGTTAGTTATAGCGCAGAACATGGTGACTAGTTTTATTGGTGTTTAACGACACTTTAAACAATGTGTCAGTTATAATGTACAACATGGTTACCAGTTTTATTAGTGTTCAACGACTTTCACCAATGTCAGGTATAACGTAGAACATGGTGACCAGTTTTATTGGTGTTTAATGCCACTTTCAACAATATTAGTTATAGCATAGAACATTGTGACCAATTTTTTTGGAGTTTAACGACACTTTCAACAATGTGTCAGGTATAGCATAGAACATGGTGACCAGTTTTATTAGTGTTTAATGACACTTTCAACAATGTGTCAGGTATAACGTAGAACATGGTGACCAGTTTTATTGGTGCTTAACAACACTTTCAATAATGTGTCAGGTACAACATAGAACATGGTGACCAGTTTTATTGGTGTTCAACGACACTTTCAACAATGTGTTAGGTATAGTGTATAACATGGTGACCAGTTTTATTGGTGTTTAACGACACTGTCAACAATGTTAGCTATAGCATAGAACATGTTGACCAGTTTTATTAGTGTTTAACAACACTTTCAACAATGTCAGGTATAACGTAGAACATGGTGACCAGTTTTATTGGTGTTTAATGACACTTTCAACAATGTGTCAGGTATAACGTATTACATGGTGACCAGTTTTATTGGTGCTTAACGACACTTTCAACAATATGTCAGGTATTACGTATAACATGGTCACCAGTTTTATTTGTGTTTAGCGACACTTTCAACAATGTGTCAGGTATAACGTAGAACATGGTGACCAGTTTTATTGGTGTTTAATGCCACTTTCAACAATGTTAGCTATAGCGTAGAACATGTTGACCAGTTTTATTGGTGTTTAATGCCACTTTTCAACAATGTGTCAGGTATAATGTAGAACATAGTGACCAGTTTTATTGGTGTTTAATGCCACTTTCAACAATGTTAGTTATAGCGTGGAACATGTTGACCAGTTATATTGGTGTTTAACGCCACTTTTAACAATGTGTCAGCTATAACATAGAACATGGTTACCAGTTTTATTGGTGTTTAATGCCACTTTTCAACAATGTGTCAGGTATAACGTATAACATGGTGACCAGTTTTATTGGTGTTTAATGCCACTTTCAACAATGTTAGCTATAGCGTAGAACAAGTTGACCAGTTTTATTGGTGTTTAATGCCACTTTTCAACAATGTGTCAGGTATAATGTAGAGCATGGTGACCAGTTTTATTGGTGTTTAACGACACTTTCAACAATGTGTCAGGTATAGCGTAGAACATGGTGACCAGTTTTATTGGTGTTTAATGACACTTTCAACAATGTGTCAGGTATAACGTAGGACATGGTGACCAGTTTTATTGGTGCTTAACAACACTTTCAATAATGTGTGAGGTTACAACGTAGAACATGGTGACCAGTTTTATTGGTGTTCAACGACACTTTCAACAATGTGTCAGGTATAGCATATAACATGGTGACCAGTTCTATTGGTGTTTAACGCCACTTTTAACAATGTGTCAGCTATAACATAGAACATGGTGACCAGTTTTATTGGTGTTTAACGACACTTTCAACAATGTGTCAGGTATAATGTAGAACATGGTGACCAGTTTTATTGGTGTTTAATGCCACTTTCAACAATGTTAGCTATAGCGTAGAACATGTTGACCAGTTTTATTGGTGTTTAATGCCACTTTTCAACAATGTGTCAGGTATAATGTAGAACATAGTGACCAGTTTTATTGGTGTTTAATGCCACTTTCAACAATGTTAGCAATAGCGTAGAACATGTTGACCAGTTATATTGGTGTTTAATGCCACTTTTCAACAATGTGTCAGGTATAACGTATAACATGGTGACCAGTTTTATTTGTGTTTAATGCCCCTTTCAACAATGTTAGCTATAGCATAGAACATGTTGAAAAGTTTTATTGGTGTTTAATGCCACTTTTCAACAATGTGTCAGGTATAATGTAGAACATGGTGACCAGTTTTATTGGTGTTTAACGCCACTTTCAACAATGTTAGTAATAGCGTAGAACATGTTGACCAGTTCTATTGGTGTTTAACACCACTTTTAACAATGTGTCAGCTTTAACATAGAACATGGTGACCAGCTTTATTGGTGTTTAACGACACTTTCAACAATGTGTCAGATATAACGTAGAACATGGTGACCAGTTTTATTGGTGTTTAATGCCACTTTCAACAATGTGAGTTATAGCATAGAACATCGTGACCAATTTTTTTGGTGTTTAACGACACTTTCAACAATGTGTCAGGTATAGCGTAGAACATGGTGACCAGTTTTATTGGTGTTTAATGACACTTTCAACAATGTGTCAGGTATAACGTAGAACATGGTGACCAGTTTTATTGGTGCTTAACAACACTTTTAATAATGTGTCAGGTACAACGTAGAACATGGTGACCAGTTTTATTAGTGTTTAACGACTTTCAACAATGTCAGGTATAACGTAGAACATGTTGATCAGTTTTATTGGCGTTTAACGACACTTTCAACAATGTGTCAGGTATAACGTATTACATGGTGACCAGTTTTATTGGTGCTTAACGACACTTTCAACAATATGTCAGGTATTACGTATAACATGGTCACCAGTTTTATTTTTTTAACGACACTTTCAACAATGTGTCAGGTATAACGTAGAACATGGTGACCAGTTTTATTGGTGTTTAATGCCACTTTCAACAATGTTAGCTATAGCGTAGAACATGTTGACCAGTTTTGTTGGTGTTTAATGCCACTTTCAACAATGTGTCAGGTATAATGTAGAACATGGTGACCAGTTTTATTGGTGTTTAACGCCACTTTCAACAATGTTAGTTATAGCGTAGAACATGTTGACCAGTTATATTGGTGCTTAACGCCACTTTCAACAATGTGTCAGCTATTACATAGAACATGGTGACAAGTTTTATTGGCGTTTAATGCCACTTTTCAACAATGTGTCAGGTATAAGGTATAACATGGTGACCAGTTTTATTGGTGTTTAATGCCACTTTCAACAATGTTAGCTATAGCGTAGAACATGTTGACCACTTTTAACAATGTAGAACATGGTGACCAGTTTTATTGGTGTTTAACGCCACTTTCAACAATGTGTCAGGTATAACGTAGAACATGGTGACCAGTTTTATTGGTGTTTAACGCCACTTTCAACAATGTTAGTTATAGCGTAGAACATGGTGACCAGTTTTTTTGGTGCTTAACGCCACTTTCAACAATGTGACAGGTATAAAGTATAACATGGTGACCAATTTTATTGGTGTTTAACGCCACTTTCAACAATGTTAGTTATAGCATAGAACATGGTGGCCAGTTTTATTGGTGTTGAATGCCACTTTCAACAATATGTTAGTTATAGCGCAGAACATGGTGACTAGTTTTATTGGTGTTTAACGACACTTTAAACAATGTGTCAGTTATAATGTACAACATGGTTACCAGTTTTATTAGTGTTCAACGACTTTCACCAATGTCAGGTATAACGTAGAACATGGTGACCAGTTTTATTGGTGTTTAATGCCACTTTCAACAATATTAGTTATAGCATAGAACATTGTGACCAATTTTTTTGGAGTTTAACGACACTTTCAACAATGTGTCAGGTATAGCATAGAACATGGTGACCAGTTTTATTAGTGTTTAATGACACTTTCAACAATGTGTCAGGTATAACGTAGAACATGGTGACCAGTTTTATTGGTGCTTAACAACACTTTCAATAATGTGTCAGGTACAACATAGAACATGGTGACCAGTTTTATTGGTGTTCAACGACACTTTCAACAATGTGTTAGGTATAGTGTATAACATGGTGACCAGTTTTATTGGTGTTTAACGACACTGTCAACAATGTTAGCTATAGCATAGAACATGTTGACCAGTTTTATTAGTGTTTAACAACACTTTCAACAATGTCAGGTATAACGTAGAACATGGTGACCAGTTTTATTGGTGTTTAATGACACTTTCAACAATGTGTCAGGTATAACGTATTACATGGTGACCAGTTTTATTGGTGCTTAACGACACTTTCAACAATATGTCAGGTATTACGTATAACATGGTCACCAGTTTTATTTGTGTTTAGCGACACTTTCAACAATGTGTCAGGTATAACGTAGAACATGGTGACCAGTTTTATTGGTGTTTAATGCCACTTTCAACAATGTTAGCTATAGCGTAGAACATGTTGACCAGTTTTATTGGTGTTTAATGCCACTTTTCAACAATGTGTCAGGTATAATGTAGAACATAGTGACCAGTTTTATTGGTGTTTAATGCCACTTTCAACAATGTTAGTTATAGCGTGGAACATGTTGACCAGTTATATTGGTGTTTAACGCCACTTTTAACAATGTGTCAGCTATAACATAGAACATGGTTACCAGTTTTATTGGTGTTTAATGCCACTTTTCAACAATGTGTCAGGTATAACGTATAACATGGTGACCAGTTTTATTGGTGTTTAATGCCACTTTCAACAATGTTAGCTATAGCGTAGAACAAGTTGACCAGTTTTATTGGTGTTTAATGCCACTTTTCAACAATGTGTCAGGTATAATGTAGAGCATGGTGACCAGTTTTATTGGTGTTTAACGACACTTTCAACAATGTGTCAGGTATAGCGTAGAACATGGTGACCAGTTTTATTGGTGTTTAATGACACTTTCAACAATGTGTCAGGTATAACGTAGGACATGGTGACCAGTTTTATTGGTGCTTAACAACACTTTCAATAATGTGTGAGGTTACAACGTAGAACATGGTGACCAGTTTTATTGGTGTTCAACGACACTTTCAACAATGTGTCAGGTATAGCATATAACATGGTGACCAGTTCTATTGGTGTTTAACGCCACTTTTAACAATGTGTCAGCTATAACATAGAACATGGTGACCAGTTTTATTGGTGTTTAACGACACTTTCAACAATGTGTCAGGTATAATGTAGAACATGGTGACCAGTTTTATTGGTGTTTAATGCCACTTTCAACAATGTTAGTTATAGCATAGAACATCGTGACCAATTTTTTTGGTGTTTAACGACACTTTCAACAATGTGTCAGGTATAGCGTAGAACATGGTGACCAGTTTTATTGGTGTTTAATGACACTTTCAACAATGTGTCAGGTACAACGTAGAACATGGTGACCAGTTTTATTGGTGTTCAACGACACTTTCAACAATGTGTAAGGTATAGCGTATAACATGGTGACCAGTTTTATTGGTGTTTAACGCCACTTTCAACAATGTTAGCTATAGCGTAGAACATGTTGACCAGTTTTATTAGTGTTTTACAACACTTTCAACAATGTCAGGTATAACGAAGAACATGTTGACCAGTTTTATTGGTGTTTAACGACACTTTCAACAATGTGTCGGGTATAATGTAGAACATGGTGACCATTTTTATTGGTATTAACGCCACTGTCAACAATATTTCAGCTATTATATATAATATGGCGCACAGTTTTATTGGTGTTTAACAACACTTTCAACAATGTGTCACGTAGAACATGGTGACCAGCTTTATTGGTGTTTAACGACACTTTCAACAATGTGTCAGGTATAACGTAGAACATGGTGACCAGTTTTATTGGTGCTTAACGCCACTTTCAACAATGTGACAGGTATAAAGTATAACATGGTGACCAGTTTTATTGGTGTTTAATGCCACTTTCAACAATGTTAGTTATAGCATAGAACATGGTGGCCAGTTTTATTGGTGTTGAATGCCACTTTCAACAATATGTTAGTTATAGCACAGAACATGGTGACCAGTTTTATTGGTGTTTAACGACACTTTGAACAATGTGTCAGTTATAACGTACAACATGGTGACCAGTTTTATTAGTGTTTAACGACTTTCACCAATGTCAGGTATAACGTAGAACATGGTGACCAGTTTTATTGGTGTTTAATGTCACTTTCAACAATGTTAGTTATAGCATAGAACATCGTGACCAATTTTTTTGGAGTTTAACGACACTTTCAACAATGTGTCAGGTATAGCGTAGAACATGGTGACCAGTTTTATTGGTGTTTAATGACACTTTAACAATGTGTCAGGTATAACGTAGAACATGGTGACCAGCTTTATTGGTGCTTAACAACACTTTCAATAATGTGTCAGGTACAACGTATTACATGGTGACCAGTTTTATTGATGTTTAACGCCACTTTCAACAATGTGTCAGGTATAACGTAGAACATGGTGACCAGTTTTATTGGTGTTTAACGCCACTTTCAACAATGTTAGTTATAGCGTAGAACATGGTGACCAGTTTTTTTGGTGCTTAACGCCACTTTCAACAATGTGACAGGTATAAAGTATAACATGGTGACCAATTTTATTGGTGTTTAACGCCAATTTCAACAATGTTAGTTATAGCATAGAACATGGTGGCCAGTTTTATTGGTGTTGAATGCCACTTTCAGCAATATGTTAGTTATAGCGCAGAACATGGTGACTAGTTTTATTGGTGTTTAACGACACTTTAAACAATGTGTCAGTTATAACGTACAACATGGTTACCAGTTTTATTAGTGTTTAGCGACTTTCACCAATGTCAGGTATAACGTAGAACATGGTGACCAGTTTTATTGGTGTTTAATGCCACTTTCAACAATATTAGTTATAGCATAGAACATTGTGACCAATTTTTTTGGAGTTTAACGACACTTTCAACAATGTGTCAGGTATAGCATAGAACATGGTGACCAGTTTTATTAGTGTTTAATGACACTTTCAACAATGTGTCAGGTATAACGTAGAACATGGTGACCAGTTTTATTGGTGCTTAACAACACTTTCAATAATGTATCAGGTACAACGTAGAACATGGTGACCAGTTTTATTGGTGTTCAACGATACTTTCAACAATGTGTTAGGTATAGTGTATAACATGGTGACCAGTTTTATTGGTGTTTAACGACACTGTCAACAATGTTAGCTATAGCATAGAACATGTTGACCAGTTTTATTAGTGTTTAACAACACTTTCAACAATGTCAGGTATAACGTAGAACATGGTGACCAGTTTTATTGGTGTTTAATGACACTTTCAACAATGTGTCAGGTATAACGAATTACATGGTGACCAGTTTTATTGGTGCTTAACGACACTTTCAACAATATGTCAGGTACTACGTATAACATGGTCACCAGTTTTATTTGTGTTTAGCGACACTTTCAACAATGTGTCAGGTATAACGTAGAACATGGTGACCAGTTTTATTGGTGTTTAATGCCACTTTCAACAATGTTAGCTATAGCGTAGAACATGTTGACCAGTTTTATTGGTGTTTAATGCCACTTTTCAACAATGTGTCAGGTATAATGTAGAACATAGTGACCAGTTTTATTGGTGTTTAATGCCACTTTCAACAATGTTAGTTATAGCGTAGAACATGTTGACCAGTTATATTGGTGTTTAACGCCACTTTTAACAATGTGTCAGCTATAACATAGAACATGGTTACCAGTTTTATTGGTGTTTAATGCCACTTTTCAACAATGTGTCAGGTATAACGTATAACATGGTGACCAGTTTTATTGGTGTTTAATGCCACTTTCAACAATGTTAGCTATAGCGTAGAACAAGTTGACCAGTTTTATTGGTGTTTAATGCCACTTTTCAACAATGTGTCAGGTATAACGTATAACATGGTGACCAGTTTTATTGGTGTTTAATGCCACTTTCAACAATGTTAGCTATAGCGTAGAACAAGTTGACCAGTTTTATTGGTGTTTAATGCCACTTTTCAACAATGTGTCAGGTATAATGTAGAGCATGGTGACCAGTTTTATTGGTGTTTAACGACACTTTCAACAATGTGTCAGGTATAGCGTAGAACATGGTGACCAGTTTTATTGGTGTTTAATGACACTTTCAACAATGTGTCAGGTATAACGTAGGACATGGTGACCAGTTTTATTGGTGCTTAACAACACTTTCAATAATGTGTGAGGTTACAACGTAGAACATGGTGACCAGTTTTATTGGTGTTCAACGACACTTTCAACAATGTGTCAGGTATAGCATATAACATGGTGACCAGTTCTATTGGTGTTTAACGCCACTTTTAACAATGTGTCAGCTATAACATAGAACATGGTGACCAGTTTTATTGGTGTTTAACGACACTTTCAACAATGTGTCAGGTATAATGTAGAACATGGTGACCAGTTTTATTGGTGTTTAATGCCACTTTCAACAATGTTAGCTATAGCGTAGAACATGTTGACCAGTTTTATTGGTGTTTAATGCCACTTTTCAACAATGTGTCAGGTATAATGTAGAACATAGTGACCAGTTTTATTGGTGTTTAATGCCACTTTCAACAATGTTAGCAATAGCGTAGAACATGTTGACCAGTTATATTGGTGTTTAATGCCACTTTTCAACAATGTGTCAGGTATAACGTATAACATGGTGACCAGTTTTATTTGTGTTTAATGCCCCTTTCAACAATGTTAGCTATAGCATAGAACATGTTGAAAAGTTTTATTGGTGTTTAATGCCACTTTTCAACAATGTGTCAGGTATAATGTAGAACATGGTGACCAGTTTTATTGGTGTTTAACGCCACTTTCAACAATGTTAGTAATAGCGTAGAACATGTTGACCAGTTCTATTGGTGTTTAACACCACTTTTAACAATGTGTCAGCTTTAACATAGAACATGGTGACCAGCTTTATTGGTGTTTAACGACACTTTCAACAATGTGTCAGATATAACGTAGAACATGGTGACCAGTTTTATTGGTGTTTAATGCCACTTTCAACAATGTGAGTTATAGCATAGAACATCGTGACCAATTTTTTTGGTGTTTAACGACACTTTCAACAATGTGTCAGGTATAGCGTAGAACATGGTGACCAGTTTTATTGGTGTTTAATGACACTTTCAACAATGTGTCAGGTATAACGTAGAACATGGTGACCAGTTTTATTGGTGCTTAACAACACTTTTAATAATGTGTCAGGTACAACGTAGAACATGGTGACCAGTTTTATTAGTGTTTAACGACTTTCAACAATGTCAGGTATAACGTAGAACATGTTGATCAGTTTTATTGGCGTTTAACGACACTTTCAACAATGTGTCAGGTATAACGTATTACATGGTGACCAGTTTTATTGGTGCTTAACGACACTTTCAACAATATGTCAGGTATTACGTATAACATGGTCACCAGTTTTATTTTTTTAACGACACTTTCAACAATGTGTCAGGTATAACGTAGAACATGGTGACCAGTTTTATTGGTGTTTAATGCCACTTTCAACAATGTTAGCTATAGCGTAGAACATGTTGACCAGTTTTGTTGGTGTTTAATGCCACTTTCAACAATGTGTCAGGTATAATGTAGAACATGGTGACCAGTTTTATTGGTGTTTAACGCCACTTTCAACAATGTTAGTTATAGCGTAGAACATGTTGACCAGTTATATTGGTGCTTAACGCCACTTTCAACAATGTGTCAGCTATTACATAGAACATGGTGACAAGTTTTATTGGCGTTTAATGCCACTTTTCAACAATGTGTCAGGTATAAGGTATAACATGGTGACCAGTTTTATTGGTGTTTAATGCCACTTTCAACAATGTTAGCTATAGCGTAGAACATGTTGACCACTTTTAACAATGTAGAACATGGTGACCAGTTTTATTGGTGTTTAACGCCACTTTCAACAATGTGTCAGGTATAACGTAGAACATGGTGACCAGTTTTATTGGTGTTTAACGCCACTTTCAACAATGTTAGTTATAGCGTAGAACATGGTGACCAGTTTTTTTGGTGCTTAACGCCACTTTCAACAATGTGACAGGTATAAAGTATAACATGGTGACCAATTTTATTGGTGTTTAACGCCACTTTCAACAATGTTAGTTATAGCATAGAACATGGTGGCCAGTTTTATTGGTGTTGAATGCCACTTTCAACAATATGTTAGTTATAGCGCAGAACATGGTGACTAGTTTTATTGGTGTTTAACGACACTTTAAACAATGTGTCAGTTATAATGTACAACATGGTTACCAGTTTTATTAGTGTTCAACGACTTTCACCAATGTCAGGTATAACGTAGAACATGGTGACCAGTTTTATTGGTGTTTAATGCCACTTTCAACAATATTAGTTATAGCATAGAACATTGTGACCAATTTTTTTGGAGTTTAACGACACTTTCAACAATGTGTCAGGTATAGCATAGAACATGGTGACCAGTTTTATTAGTGTTTAATGACACTTTCAACAATGTGTCAGGTATAACGTAGAACATGGTGACCAGTTTTATTGGTGCTTAACAACACTTTCAATAATGTGTCAGGTACAACATAGAACATGGTGACCAGTTTTATTGGTGTTCAACGACACTTTCAACAATGTGTTAGGTATAGTGTATAACATGGTGACCAGTTTTATTGGTGTTTAACGACACTGTCAACAATGTTAGCTATAGCATAGAACATGTTGACCAGTTTTATTAGTGTTTAACAACACTTTCAACAATGTCAGGTATAACGTAGAACATGGTGACCAGTTTTATTGGTGTTTAATGACACTTTCAACAATGTGTCAGGTATAACGTATTACATGGTGACCAGTTTTATTGGTGCTTAACGACACTTTCAACAATATGTCAGGTATTACGTATAACATGGTCACCAGTTTTATTTGTGTTTAGCGACACTTTCAACAATGTGTCAGGTATAACGTAGAACATGGTGACCAGTTTTATTGGTGTTTAATGCCACTTTCAACAATGTTAGCTATAGCGTAGAACATGTTGACCAGTTTTATTGGTGTTTAATGCCACTTTTCAACAATGTGTCAGGTATAATGTAGAACATAGTGACCAGTTTTATTGGTGTTTAATGCCACTTTCAACAATGTTAGTTATAGCGTGGAACATGTTGACCAGTTATATTGGTGTTTAACGCCACTTTTAACAATGTGTCAGCTATAACATAGAACATGGTTACCAGTTTTATTGGTGTTTAATGCCACTTTTCAACAATGTGTCAGGTATAACGTATAACATGGTGACCAGTTTTATTGGTGTTTAATGCCACTTTCAACAATGTTAGCTATAGCGTAGAACAAGTTGACCAGTTTTATTGGTGTTTAATGCCACTTTTCAACAATGTGTCAGGTATAATGTAGAGCATGGTGACCAGTTTTATTGGTGTTTAACGACACTTTCAACAATGTGTCAGGTATAGCGTAGAACATGGTGACCAGTTTTATTGGTGTTTAATGACACTTTCAACAATGTGTCAGGTATAACGTAGGACATGGTGACCAGTTTTATTGGTGCTTAACAACACTTTCAATAATGTGTGAGGTTACAACGTAGAACATGGTGACCAGTTTTATTGGTGTTCAACGACACTTTCAACAATGTGTCAGGTATAGCATATAACATGGTGACCAGTTCTATTGGTGTTTAACGCCACTTTTAACAATGTGTCAGCTATAACATAGAACATGGTGACCAGTTTTATTGGTGTTTAACGACACTTTCAACAATGTGTCAGGTATAATGTAGAACATGGTGACCAGTTTTATTGGTGTTTAATGCCACTTTCAACAATGTTAGTTATAGCATAGAACATCGTGACCAATTTTTTTGGTGTTTAACGACACTTTCAACAATGTGTCAGGTATAGCGTAGAACATGGTGACCAGTTTTATTGGTGTTTAATGACACTTTCAACAATGTGTCAGGTACAACGTAGAACATGGTGACCAGTTTTATTGGTGTTCAACGACACTTTCAACAATGTGTAAGGTATAGCGTATAACATGGTGACCAGTTTTATTGGTGTTTAACGCCACTTTCAACAATGTTAGCTATAGCGTAGAACATGTTGACCAGTTTTATTAGTGTTTTACAACACTTTCAACAATGTCAGGTATAACGAAGAACATGTTGACCAGTTTTATTGGTGTTTAACGACACTTTCAACAATGTGTCGGGTATAATGTAGAACATGGTGACCATTTTTATTGGTATTAACGCCACTGTCAACAATATTTCAGCTATTATATATAATATGGCGCACAGTTTTATTGGTGTTTAACAACACTTTCAACAATGTGTCACGTAGAACATGGTGACCAGCTTTATTGGTGTTTAACGACACTTTCAACAATGTGTCAGGTATAACGTAGAACATGGTGACCAGTTTTATTGGTGCTTAACGCCACTTTCAACAATGTGACAGGTATAAAGTATAACATGGTGACCAGTTTTATTGGTGTTTAATGCCACTTTCAACAATGTTAGTTATAGCATAGAACATGGTGGCCAGTTTTATTGGTGTTGAATGCCACTTTCAACAATATGTTAGTTATAGCACAGAACATGGTGACCAGTTTTATTGGTGTTTAACGACACTTTGAACAATGTGTCAGTTATAACGTACAACATGGTGACCAGTTTTATTAGTGTTTAACGACTTTCACCAATGTCAGGTATAACGTAGAACATGGTGACCAGTTTTATTGGTGTTTAATGTCACTTTCAACAATGTTAGTTATAGCATAGAACATCGTGACCAATTTTTTTGGAGTTTAACGACACTTTCAACAATGTGTCAGGTATAGCGTAGAACATGGTGACCAGTTTTATTGGTGTTTAATGACACTTTAACAATGTGTCAGGTATAACGTAGAACATGGTGACCAGCTTTATTGGTGCTTAACAACACTTTCAATAATGTGTCAGGTACAACGTATTACATGGTGACCAGTTTTATTGATGTTTAACGCCACTTTCAACAATGTGTCAGGTATAACGTAGAACATGGTGACCAGTTTTATTGGTGTTTAACGCCACTTTCAACAATGTTAGTTATAGCGTAGAACATGGTGACCAGTTTTTTTGGTGCTTAACGCCACTTTCAACAATGTGACAGGTATAAAGTATAACATGGTGACCAATTTTATTGGTGTTTAACGCCAATTTCAACAATGTTAGTTATAGCATAGAACATGGTGGCCAGTTTTATTGGTGTTGAATGCCACTTTCAGCAATATGTTAGTTATAGCGCAGAACATGGTGACTAGTTTTATTGGTGTTTAACGACACTTTAAACAATGTGTCAGTTATAACGTACAACATGGTTACCAGTTTTATTAGTGTTTAGCGACTTTCACCAATGTCAGGTATAACGTAGAACATGGTGACCAGTTTTATTGGTGTTTAATGCCACTTTCAACAATATTAGTTATAGCATAGAACATTGTGACCAATTTTTTTGGAGTTTAACGACACTTTCAACAATGTGTCAGGTATAGCATAGAACATGGTGACCAGTTTTATTAGTGTTTAATGACACTTTCAACAATGTGTCAGGTATAACGTAGAACATGGTGACCAGTTTTATTGGTGCTTAACAACACTTTCAATAATGTATCAGGTACAACGTAGAACATGGTGACCAGTTTTATTGGTGTTCAACGATACTTTCAACAATGTGTTAGGTATAGTGTATAACATGGTGACCAGTTTTATTGGTGTTTAACGACACTGTCAACAATGTTAGCTATAGCATAGAACATGTTGACCAGTTTTATTAGTGTTTAACAACACTTTCAACAATGTCAGGTATAACGTAGAACATGGTGACCAGTTTTATTGGTGTTTAATGACACTTTCAACAATGTGTCAGGTATAACGAATTACATGGTGACCAGTTTTATTGGTGCTTAACGACACTTTCAACAATATGTCAGGTACTACGTATAACATGGTCACCAGTTTTATTTGTGTTTAGCGACACTTTCAACAATGTGTCAGGTATAACGTAGAACATGGTGACCAGTTTTATTGGTGTTTAATGCCACTTTCAACAATGTTAGCTATAGCGTAGAACATGTTGACCAGTTTTATTGGTGTTTAATGCCACTTTTCAACAATGTGTCAGGTATAATGTAGAACATAGTGACCAGTTTTATTGGTGTTTAATGCCACTTTCAACAATGTTAGTTATAGCGTAGAACATGTTGACCAGTTATATTGGTGTTTAACGCCACTTTTAACAATGTGTCAGCTATAACATAGAACATGGTTACCAGTTTTATTGGTGTTTAATGCCACTTTTCAACAATGTGTCAGGTATAACGTATAACATGGTGACCAGTTTTATTGGTGTTTAATGCCACTTTCAACAATGTTAGCTATAGCGTAGAACAAGTTGACCAGTTTTATTGGTGTTTAATGCCACTTTTCAACAATGTGTCAGGTATAACGTATAACATGGTGACCAGTTTTATTGGTGTTTAATGCCACTTTCAACAATGTTAGCTATAGCGTAGAACAAGTTGACCAGTTTTATTGGTGTTTAACGCCAATTTCAACAATGTTAGTTATAGCATAGAACATGGTGGCCAGTTTTATTGGTGTTGAATGCCACTTTCAGCAATATGTTAGTTATAGCGCAGAACATGGTGACTAGTTTTATTGGTGTTTAACGACACTTTAAACAATGTGTCAGTTATAACGTACAACATGGTTACCAGTTTTATTAGTGTTTAGCGACTTTCACCAATGTCAGGTATAACGTAGAACATGGTGACCAGTTTTATTGGTGTTTAATGCCACTTTCAACAATATTAGTTATAGCATAGAACATTGTGACCAATTTTTTTGGAGTTTAACGACACTTTCAACAATGTGTCAGGTATAGCATAGAACATGGTGACCAGTTTTATTAGTGTTTAATGACACTTTCAACAATATGTTAGTTATAGCACAGAACATGGTGACCAGTTTTATTGGTGTTTAACGACACTTTGAACAATGTGTCAGTTATAACGTACAACATGGTGACCAGTTTTATTAGTGTTTAACGACTTTCACCAATGTCAGGTATAACGTAGAACATGGTGACCAGTTTTATTGGTGTTTAATGTCACTTTCAACAATGTTAGTTATAGCATAGAACATCGTGACCAATTTTTTTGGAGTTTAACGACACTTTCAACAATGTGTCAGGTATAGCGTAGAACATGGTGACCAGTTTTATTGGTGTTTAATGACACTTTAACAATGTGTCAGGTATAACGTAGAACATGGTGACCAGCTTTATTGGTGCTTAACAACACTTTCAATAATGTGTCAGGTACAACGTATTACATGGTGACCAGTTTTATTGATGTTTAACGCCACTTTCAACAATGTGTCAGGTATAACGTAGAACATGGTGACCAGTTTTATTGGTGTTTAACGCCACTTTCAACAATGTTAGTTATAGCGTAGAACATGGTGACCAGTTTTTTTGGTGCTTAACGCCACTTTCAACAATGTGACAGGTATAAAGTATAACATGGTGACCAATTTTATTGGTGTTTAACGCCAATTTCAACAATGTTAGTTATAGCATAGAACATGGTGGCCAGTTTTATTGGTGTTGAATGCCACTTTCAGCAATATGTTAGTTATAGCGCAGAACATGGTGACTAGTTTTATTGGTGTTTAACGACACTTTAAACAATGTGTCAGTTATAACGTACAACATGGTTACCAGTTTTATTAGTGTTTAGCGACTTTCACCAATGTCAGGTATAACGTAGAACATGGTGACCAGTTTTATTGGTGTTTAATGCCACTTTCAACAATATTAGTTATAGCATAGAACATTGTGACCAATTTTTTTGGAGTTTAACGACACTTTCAACAATGTGTCAGGTATAGCATAGAACATGGTGACCAGTTTTATTAGTGTTTAATGACACTTTCAACAATGTGTCAGGTATAACGTAGAACATGGTGACCAGTTTTATTGGTGCTTAACAACACTTTCAATAATGTATCAGGTACAACGTAGAACATGGTGACCAGTTTTATTGGTGTTCAACGATACTTTCAACAATGTGTTAGGTATAGTGTATAACATGGTGACCAGTTTTATTGGTGTTTAACGACACTGTCAACAATGTTAGCTATAGCATAGAACATGTTGACCAGTTTTATTAGTGTTTAACAACACTTTCAACAATGTCAGGTATAACGTAGAACATGGTGACCAGTTTTATTGGTGTTTAATGACACTTTCAACAATGTGTCAGGTATAACGAATTACATGGTGACCAGTTTTATTGGTGCTTAACGACACTTTCAACAATATGTCAGGTACTACGTATAACATGGTCACCAGTTTTATTTGTGTTTAGCGACACTTTCAACAATGTGTCAGGTATAACGTAGAACATGGTGACCAGTTTTATTGGTGTTTAATGCCACTTTCAACAATGTTAGCTATAGCGTAGAACATGTTGACCAGTTTTATTGGTGTTTAATGCCACTTTTCAACAATGTGTCAGGTATAATGTAGAACATAGTGACCAGTTTTATTGGTGTTTAATGCCACTTTCAACAATGTTAGTTATAGCGTAGAACATGTTGACCAGTTATATTGGTGTTTAACGCCACTTTTAACAATGTGTCAGCTATAACATAGAACATGGTTACCAGTTTTATTGGTGTTTAATGCCACTTTTCAACAATGTGTCAGGTATAACGTATAACATGGTGACCAGTTTTATTGGTGTTTAATGCCACTTTCAACAATGTTAGCTATAGCGTAGAACAAGTTGACCAGTTTTATTGGTGTTTAATGCCACTTTTCAACAATGTGTCAGGTATAATGTAGAACATGGTGACCAGTTTTATTGGTGTTTAACGACACTTTCAACAATGTGTCAGGTATAGCGTAGAACATGGTGACCAGTTTTATTGGTGATTAATGCCACTTTCAACAATGTTAGCTATAGCGTAGAACATGTTGACCAGTTTTGTTGGTGTTTAATGCCACTTTCAACAATGTGTCAGGTATAATGTAGAACATGGTGACCAGTTTTATTGGTGTTTAACGCCACTTTCAACAATGTTAGTTATAGCGTAGAACATGTTGACCAGTTATATTGGTGCTTAACGCCACTTTCAACAATGTGTCAGCTATTACATAGAACATGGTGACAAGTTTTATTGGCGTTTAATGCCACTTTTCAACAATGTGTCAGGTATAAGGTATAACATGGTGACCAGTTTTATTGGTGTTTAATGCCACTTTCAACAATGTTAGCTATAGCGTAGAACATGTTGACCACTTTTAACAATGTAGAACATGGTGACCAGTTTTATTGGTGTTTAACGCCACTTTCAACAATGTGTCAGGTATAACGTAGAACATGGTGACCAGTTTTATTGGTGTTTAACGCCACTTTCAACAATGTTAGTTATAGCGTAGAACATGGTGACCAGTTTTTTTGGTGCTTAACGCCACTTTCAACAATGTGACAGGTATAAAGTATAACATGGTGACCAATTTTATTGGTGTTTAACGCCACTTTCAACAATGTTAGTTATAGCATAGAACATGGTGGCCAGTTTTATTGGTGTTGAATGCCACTTTCAACAATATGTTAGTTATAGCGCAGAACATGGTGACTAGTTTTATTGGTGTTTAACGACACTTTAAACAATGTGTCAGTTATAATGTACAACATGGTTACCAGTTTTATTAGTGTTCAACGACTTTCACCAATGTCAGGTATAACGTAGAACATGGTGACCAGTTTTATTGGTGTTTAATGCCACTTTCAACAATATTAGTTATAGCATAGAACATTGTGACCAATTTTTTTGGAGTTTAACGACACTTTCAACAATGTGTCAGGTATAGCATAGAACATGGTGACCAGTTTTATTAGTGTTTAATGACACTTTCAACAATGTGTCAGGTATAACGTAGAACATGGTGACCAGTTTTATTGGTGCTTAACAACACTTTCAATAATGTGTCAGGTACAACATAGAACATGGTGACCAGTTTTATTGGTGTTCAACGACACTTTCAACAATGTGTTAGGTATAGTGTATAACATGGTGACCAGTTTTATTGGTGTTTAACGACACTGTCAACAATGTTAGCTATAGCATAGAACATGTTGACCAGTTTTATTAGTGTTTAACAACACTTTCAACAATGTCAGGTATAACGTAGAACATGGTGACCAGTTTTATTGGTGTTTAATGACACTTTCAACAATGTGTCAGGTATAACGTATTACATGGTGACCAGTTTTATTGGTGCTTAACGACACTTTCAACAATATGTCAGGTATTACGTATAACATGGTCACCAGTTTTATTTGTGTTTAGCGACACTTTCAACAATGTGTCAGGTATAACGTAGAACATGGTGACCAGTTTTATTGGTGTTTAATGCCACTTTCAACAATGTTAGCTATAGCGTAGAACATGTTGACCAGTTTTATTGGTGTTTAATGCCACTTTTCAACAATGTGTCAGGTATAATGTAGAACATAGTGACCAGTTTTATTGGTGTTTAATGCCACTTTCAACAATGTTAGTTATAGCGTGGAACATGTTGACCAGTTATATTGGTGTTTAACGCCACTTTTAACAATGTGTCAGCTATAACATAGAACATGGTTACCAGTTTTATTGGTGTTTAATGCCACTTTTCAACAATGTGTCAGGTATAACGTATAACATGGTGACCAGTTTTATTGGTGTTTAATGCCACTTTCAACAATGTTAGCTATAGCGTAGAACAAGTTGACCAGTTTTATTGGTGTTTAATGCCACTTTTCAACAATGTGTCAGGTATAATGTAGAGCATGGTGACCAGTTTTATTGGTGTTTAACGACACTTTCAACAATGTGTCAGGTATAGCGTAGAACATGGTGACCAGTTTTATTGGTGTTTAATGACACTTTCAACAATGTGTCAGGTATAACGTAGGACATGGTGACCAGTTTTATTGGTGCTTAACAACACTTTCAATAATGTGTGAGGTTACAACGTAGAACATGGTGACCAGTTTTATTGGTGTTCAACGACACTTTCAACAATGTGTCAGGTATAGCATATAACATGGTGACCAGTTCTATTGGTGTTTAACGCCACTTTTAACAATGTGTCAGCTATAACATAGAACATGGTGACCAGTTTTATTGGTGTTTAACGACACTTTCAACAATGTGTCAGGTATAATGTAGAACATGGTGACCAGTTTTATTGGTGTTTAATGCCACTTTCAACAATGTTAGTTATAGCATAGAACATCGTGACCAATTTTTTTGGTGTTTAACGACACTTTCAACAATGTGTCAGGTATAGCGTAGAACATGGTGACCAGTTTTATTGGTGTTTAACGACACTTTGAACAATGTGTCAGTTATAACGTACAACATGGTGACCAGTTTTATTAGTGTTTAACGACTTTCACTAATGTCAGGTATAACGTAGAACATGGTGACCAGTTTTATTGGTGTTTAATGTCACTTTCAACAATGTTAGTTATAGCATAGAACATCGTGACCAATTTTTTTGGAGTTTAACGACACTTTCAACAATGTGTCAGGTATAGCGTAGAACATGGTGACCAGTTTTATTGGTGTTTAATGACACTTTAACAATGTGTCAGGTATAACGTAGAACATGGTGACCAGCTTTATTGGTGCTTAACAACACTTTCAATAATGTGTCAGGTACAACGTATTACATGGTGACCAGTTTTATTGATGTTTAACGCCACTTTCAACAATGTGTCAGGTATAACGTAGAACATGGTGACCAGTTTTATTGGTGTTTAACGCCACTTTCAACAATGTTAGTTATAGCGTAGAACATGGTGACCAGTTTTTTTGGTGCTTAACGCCACTTTCAACAATGTGACAGGTATAAAGTATAACATGGTGACCAATTTTATTGGTGTTTAACGCCACTTTCAACAATGTTAGTTATAGCATAGAACATGGTGGCCAGTTTTATTGGTGTTGAATGCCACTTTCAGCAATATGTTAGTTATAGCGCAGAACATGGTGACTAGTTTTATTGGTGTTTAACGACACTTTAAACAATGTGTCAGTTATAACGTACAACATGGTTACCAGTTTTATTAGTGTTTAGCGACTTTCACCAATGTCAGGTATAACGTAGAACATGGTGACCAGTTTTATTGGTGTTTAATGCCACTTTCAACAATATTAGTTATAGCATAGAACATTGTGACCAATTTTTTTGGAGTTTAACGACACTTTCAACAATGTGTCAGGTATAGCATAGAACATGGTGACCAGTTTTATTAGTGTTTAATGACACTTTCAACAATGTGTCAGGTATAACGTAGAACATGGTGACCAGTTTTATTGGTGCTTAACAACACTTTCAATAATGTATCAGGTACAACGTAGAACATGGTGACCAGTTTTATTGGTGTTCAACGATACTTTCAACAATGTGTTAGGTATAGTGTATAACATGGTGACCAGTTTTATTGGTGTTTAACGACACTGTCAACAATGTTAGCTATAGCATAGAACATGTTGACCAGTTTTATTAGTGTTTAACAACACTTTCAACAATGTCAGGTATAACGTAGAACATGGTGACCAGTTTTATTGGTGTTTAATGACACTTTCAACAATGTGTCAGGTATAACGAATTACATGGTGACCAGTTTTATTGGTGCTTAACGACACTTTCAACAATATGTCAGGTACTACGTATAACATGGTCACCAGTTTTATTTGTGTTTAGCGACACTTTCAACAATGTGTCAGGTATAACGTAGAACATGGTGACCAGTTTTATTGGTGTTTAATGCCACTTTCAACAATGTTAGCTATAGCGTAGAACATGTTGACCAGTTTTATTGGTGTTTAATGCCACTTTTCAACAATGTGTCAGGTATAATGTAGAACATAGTGACCAGTTTTATTGGTGTTTAATGCCACTTTCAACAATGTTAGTTATAGCGTAGAACATGTTGACCAGTTATATTGGTGTTTAACGCCACTTTTAACAATGTGTCAGCTATAACATAGAACATGGTTACCAGTTTTATTGGTGTTTAATGCCACTTTTCAACAATGTGTCAGGTATAACGTATAACATGGTGACCAGTTTTATTGGTGTTTAATGCCACTTTCAACAATGTTAGCTATAGCGTAGAACAAGTTGACCAGTTTTATTGGTGTTTAATGCCACTTTTCAACAATGTGTCAGGTATAATGTAGAACATGGTGACCAGTTTTATTGGTGTTTAACGACACTTTCAACAATGTGTCAGGTATAGCGTAGAACATGGTGACCAGTTTTATTGGTGTTTAATGCCACTTTCAACAATGTTAGCTATAGCGTAGAACATGTTGACCAGTTTTGTTGGTGTTTAATGCCACTTTCAACAATGTGTCAGGTATAATGTAGAACATGGTGACCAGTTTTATTGGTGTTTAACGCCACTTTCAACAATGTTAGTTATAGCGTAGAACATGTTGACCAGTTATATTGGTGCTTAACGCCACTTTCAACAATGTGTCAGCTATTACATAGAACATGGTGACAAGTTTTATTGGCGTTTAATGCCACTTTTCAACAATGTGTCAGGTATAAGGTATAACATGGTGACCAGTTTTATTGGTGTTTAATGCCACTTTCAACAATGTTAGCTATAGCGTAGAACATGTTGACCACTTTTAACAATGTAGAACATGGTGACCAGTTTTATTGGTGTTTAACGCCACTTTCAACAATGTGTCAGGTATAACGTAGAACATGGTGACCAGTTTTATTGGTGTTTAACGCCACTTTCAACAATGTTAGTTATAGCGTAGAACATGGTGACCAGTTTTTTTGGTGCTTAACGCCACTTTCAACAATGTGACAGGTATAAAGTATAACATGGTGACCAATTTTATTGGTGTTTAACGCCACTTTCAACAATGTTAGTTATAGCATAGAACATGGTGGCCAGTTTTATTGGTGTTGAATGCCACTTTCAACAATATGTTAGTTATAGCGCAGAACATGGTGACTAGTTTTATTGGTGTTTAACGACACTTTAAACAATGTGTCAGTTATAATGTACAACATGGTTACCAGTTTTATTAGTGTTCAACGACTTTCACCAATGTCAGGTATAACGTAGAACATGGTGACCAGTTTTATTGGTGTTTAATGCCACTTTCAACAATATTAGTTATAGCATAGAACATTGTGACCAATTTTTTTGGAGTTTAACGACACTTTCAACAATGTGTCAGGTATAGCATAGAACATGGTGACCAGTTTTATTAGTGTTTAATGACACTTTCAACAATGTGTCAGGTATAACGTAGAACATGGTGACCAGTTTTATTGGTGCTTAACAACACTTTCAATAATGTGTCAGGTACAACATAGAACATGGTGACCAGTTTTATTGGTGTTCAACGACACTTTCAACAATGTGTTAGGTATAGTGTATAACATGGTGACCAGTTTTATTGGTGTTTAACGACACTGTCAACAATGTTAGCTATAGCATAGAACATGTTGACCAGTTTTATTAGTGTTTAACAACACTTTCAACAATGTCAGGTATAACGTAGAACATGGTGACCAGTTTTATTGGTGTTTAATGACACTTTCAACAATGTGTCAGGTATAACGTATTACATGGTGACCAGTTTTATTGGTGCTTAACGACACTTTCAACAATATGTCAGGTATTACGTATAACATGGTCACCAGTTTTATTTGTGTTTAGCGACACTTTCAACAATGTGTCAGGTATAACGTAGAACATGGTGACCAGTTTTATTGGTGTTTAATGCCACTTTCAACAATGTTAGCTATAGCGTAGAACATGTTGACCAGTTTTATTGGTGTTTAATGCCACTTTTCAACAATGTGTCAGGTATAATGTAGAACATAGTGACCAGTTTTATTGGTGTTTAATGCCACTTTCAACAATGTTAGTTATAGCGTGGAACATGTTGACCAGTTATATTGGTGTTTAACGCCACTTTTAACAATGTGTCAGCTATAACATAGAACATGGTTACCAGTTTTATTGGTGTTTAATGCCACTTTTCAACAATGTGTCAGGTATAACGTATAACATGGTGACCAGTTTTATTGGTGTTTAATGCCACTTTCAACAATGTTAGCTATAGCGTAGAACAAGTTGACCAGTTTTATTGGTGTTTAATGCCACTTTTCAACAATGTGTCAGGTATAATGTAGAGCATGGTGACCAGTTTTATTGGTGTTTAACGACACTTTCAACAATGTGTCAGGTATAGCGTAGAACATGGTGACCAGTTTTATTGGTGTTTAATGACACTTTCAACAATGTGTCAGGTATAACGTAGGACATGGTGACCAGTTTTATTGGTGCTTAACAACACTTTCAATAATGTGTGAGGTTACAACGTAGAACATGGTGACCAGTTTTATTGGTGTTCAACGACACTTTCAACAATGTGTCAGGTATAGCATATAACATGGTGACCAGTTCTATTGGTGTTTAACGCCACTTTTAACAATGTGTCAGCTATAACATAGAACATGGTGACCAGTTTTATTGGTGTTTAACGACACTTTCAACAATGTGTCAGGTATAATGTAGAACATGGTGACCAGTTTTATTGGTGTTTAATGCCACTTTCAACAATGTTAGTTATAGCATAGAACATCGTGACCAATTTTTTTGGTGTTTAACGACACTTTCAACAATGTGTCAGGTATAGCGCAGAACATGGTGACCAGTTTTATTGGTGTTTAATGACACTTTCAACAATGTGTCAGGTACAACGTAGAACATGGTGACCAGTTTTATTGGTGTTCAACGACACTTTCAACAATGTGTAAGGTATAGCGTATAACATGGTGACCAGTTTTATTGGTGTTTAACGCCACTTTCAACAATGTTAGCTATAGCGTAGAACATGTTGACCAGTTTTATTAGTGTTTTACAACACTTTCAACAATGTCAGGTATAACGAAGAACATGTTGACCAGTTTTATTGGTGTTTAACGACACTTTCCACAAATGTGTCGGGTATAATGTAGAACATGGTGACCATTTTTATTGGTATTAACGCCACTGTCAACAATATTTCAGCTATTATATATAATATGGCGCACAGTTTTATTGGTGTTTAACAACACTTTCAACAATGTGTCACGTAGAACATGGTGACCAGCTTTATTGGTGTTTAACGACACTTTCAACAATGTGTCAGGTATAACGTAGAACATGGTGACCAGTTTTATTGGTGCTTAACGCCACTTTCAACAATGTGACAGGTATAAAGTATAACATGGTGACCAGTTTTATTGGTGTTTAATGCCACTTTCAACAATGTTAGTTATAGCATAGAACATGGTGGCCAGTTTTATTGGTGTTGAATGCCACTTTCAACAATATGTTAGTTATAGCACAGAACATGGTGACCAGTTTTATTGGTGTTTAACGACACTTTGAACAATGTGTCAGTTATAACGTACAACATGGTGACCAGTTTTATTAGTGTTTAACGACTTTCACTAATGTCAGGTATAACGTAGAACATGGTGACCAGTTTTATTGGTGTTTAATGTCACTTTCAACAATGTTAGTTATAGCATAGAACATCGTGACCAATTTTTTTGGAGTTTAACGACACTTTCAACAATGTGTCAGGTATAGCGTAGAACATGGTGACCAGTTTTATTGGTGTTTAATGACACTTTAACAATGTGTCAGGTATAACGTAGAACATGGTGACCAGCTTTATTGGTGCTTAACAACACTTTCAATAATGTGTCAGGTACAACGTATTACATGGTGACCAGTTTTATTGATGTTTAACGCCACTTTCAACAATGTGTCAGGTATAACGTAGAACATGGTGACCAGTTTTATTGGTGTTTAACGCCACTTTCAACAATGTTAGTTATAGCGTAGAACATGGTGACCAGTTTTTTTGGTGCTTAACGCCACTTTCAACAATGTGACAGGTATAAAGTATAACATGGTGACCAATTTTATTGGTGTTTAACGCCACTTTCAACAATGTTAGTTATAGCATAGAACATGGTGGCCAGTTTTATTGGTGTTGAATGCCACTTTCAGCAATATGTTAGTTATAGCGCAGAACATGGTGACTAGTTTTATTGGTGTTTAACGACACTTTAAACAATGTGTCAGTTATAACGTACAACATGGTTACCAGTTTTATTAGTGTTTAGCGACTTTCACCAATGTCAGGTATAACGTAGAACATGGTGACCAGTTTTATTGGTGTTTAATGCCACTTTCAACAATATTAGTTATAGCATAGAACATTGTGACCAATTTTTTTGGAGTTTAACGACACTTTCAACAATGTGTCAGGTATAGCATAGAACATGGTGACCAGTTTTATTAGTGTTTAATGACACTTTCAACAATGTGTCAGGTATAACGTAGAACATGGTGACCAGTTTTATTGGTGCTTAACAACACTTTCAATAATGTATCAGGTACAACGTAGAACATGGTGACCAGTTTTATTGGTGTTCAACGATACTTTCAACAATGTGTTAGGTATAGTGTATAACATGGTGACCAGTTTTATTGGTGTTTAACGACACTGTCAACAATGTTAGCTATAGCATAGAACATGTTGACCAGTTTTATTAGTGTTTAACAACACTTTCAACAATGTCAGGTATAACGTAGAACATGGTGACCAGTTTTATTGGTGTTTAATGACACTTTCAACAATGTGTCAGGTATAACGAATTACATGGTGACCAGTTTTATTGGTGCTTAACGACACTTTCAACAATATGTCAGGTACTACGTATAACATGGTCACCAGTTTTATTTGTGTTTAGCGACACTTTCAACAATGTGTCAGGTATAACGTAGAACATGGTGACCAGTTTTATTGGTGTTTAATGCCACTTTCAACAATGTTAGCTATAGCGTAGAACATGTTGACCAGTTTTATTGGTGTTTAATGCCACTTTTCAACAATGTGTCAGGTATAATGTAGAACATAGTGACCAGTTTTATTGGTGTTTAATGCCACTTTCAACAATGTTAGTTATAGCGTAGAACATGTTGACCAGTTATATTGGTGTTTAACGCCACTTTTAACAATGTGTCAGCTATAACATAGAACATGGTTACCAGTTTTATTGGTGTTTAATGCCACTTTTCAACAATGTGTCAGGTATAACGTATAACATGGTGACCAGTTTTATTGGTGTTTAATGCCACTTTCAACAATGTTAGCTATAGCGTAGAACAAGTTGACCAGTTTTATTGGTGTTTAATGCCACTTTTCAACAATGTGTCAGGTATAATGTAGAACATGGTGACCAGTTTTATTGGTGTTTAACGACACTTTCAACAATGTGTCAGGTATAGCGTAGAACATGGTGACCAGTTTTATTGGTGTTTAATGCCACTTTCAACAATGTTAGCTATAGCGTAGAACATGTTGACCAGTTTTGTTGGTGTTTAATGCCACTTTCAACAATGTGTCAGGTATAATGTAGAACATGGTGACCAGTTTTATTGGTGTTTAACGCCACTTTCAACAATGTTAGTTATAGCGTAGAACATGTTGACCAGTTATATTGGTGCTTAACGCCACTTTCAACAATGTGTCAGCTATTACATAGAACATGGTGACAAGTTTTATTGGCGTTTAATGCCACTTTTCAACAATGTGTCAGGTATAAGGTATAACATGGTGACCAGTTTTATTGGTGTTTAATGCCACTTTCAACAATGTTAGCTATAGCGTAGAACATGTTGACCACTTTTAACAATGTAGAACATGGTGACCAGTTTTATTGGTGTTTAACGCCACTTTCAACAATGTGTCAGGTATAACGTAGAACATGGTGACCAGTTTTATTGGTGTTTAACGCCACTTTCAACAATGTTAGTTATAGCGTAGAACATGGTGACCAGTTTTTTTGGTGCTTAACGCCACTTTCAACAATGTGACAGGTATAAAGTATAACATGGTGACCAATTTTATTGGTGTTTAACGCCACTTTCAACAATGTTAGTTATAGCATAGAACATGGTGGCCAGTTTTATTGGTGTTGAATGCCACTTTCAACAATATGTTAGTTATAGCGCAGAACATGGTGACTAGTTTTATTGGTGTTTAACGACACTTTAAACAATGTGTCAGTTATAATGTACAACATGGTTACCAGTTTTATTAGTGTTCAACGACTTTCACCAATGTCAGGTATAACGTAGAACATGGTGACCAGTTTTATTGGTGTTTAATGCCACTTTCAACAATATTAGTTATAGCATAGAACATTGTGACCAATTTTTTTGGAGTTTAACGACACTTTCAACAATGTGTCAGGTATAGCATAGAACATGGTGACCAGTTTTATTAGTGTTTAATGACACTTTCAACAATGTGTCAGGTATAACGTAGAACATGGTGACCAGTTTTATTGGTGCTTAACAACACTTTCAATAATGTGTCAGGTACAACATAGAACATGGTGACCAGTTTTATTGGTGTTCAACGACACTTTCAACAATGTGTTAGGTATAGTGTATAACATGGTGACCAGTTTTATTGGTGTTTAACGACACTGTCAACAATGTTAGCTATAGCATAGAACATGTTGACCAGTTTTATTAGTGTTTAACAACACTTTCAACAATGTCAGGTATAACGTAGAACATGGTGACCAGTTTTATTGGTGTTTAATGACACTTTCAACAATGTGTCAGGTATAACGTATTACATGGTGACCAGTTTTATTGGTGCTTAACGACACTTTCAACAATATGTCAGGTATTACGTATAACATGGTCACCAGTTTTATTTGTGTTTAGCGACACTTTCAACAATGTGTCAGGTATAACGTAGAACATGGTGACCAGTTTTATTGGTGTTTAATGCCACTTTCAACAATGTTAGCTATAGCGTAGAACATGTTGACCAGTTTTATTGGTGTTTAATGCCACTTTTCAACAATGTGTCAGGTATAATGTAGAACATAGTGACCAGTTTTATTGGTGTTTAATGCCACTTTCAACAATGTTAGTTATAGCGTGGAACATGTTGACCAGTTATATTGGTGTTTAACGCCACTTTTAACAATGTGTCAGCTATAACATAGAACATGGTTACCAGTTTTATTGGTGTTTAATGCCACTTTTCAACAATGTGTCAGGTATAACGTATAACATGGTGACCAGTTTTATTGGTGTTTAATGCCACTTTCAACAATGTTAGCTATAGCGTAGAACAAGTTGACCAGTTTTATTGGTGTTTAATGCCACTTTTCAACAATGTGTCAGGTATAATGTAGAGCATGGTGACCAGTTTTATTGGTGTTTAACGACACTTTCAACAATGTGTCAGGTATAGCGTAGAACATGGTGACCAGTTTTATTGGTGTTTAATGACACTTTCAACAATGTGTCAGGTATAACGTAGGACATGGTGACCAGTTTTATTGGTGCTTAACAACACTTTCAATAATGTGTGAGGTTACAACGTAGAACATGGTGACCAGTTTTATTGGTGTTCAACGACACTTTCAACAATGTGTCAGGTATAGCATATAACATGGTGACCAGTTCTATTGGTGTTTAACGCCACTTTTAACAATGTGTCAGCTATAACATAGAACATGGTGACCAGTTTTATTGGTGTTTAACGACACTTTCAACAATGTGTCAGGTATAATGTAGAACATGGTGACCAGTTTTATTGGTGTTTAATGCCACTTTCAACAATGTTAGTTATAGCATAGAACATCGTGACCAATTTTTTTGGTGTTTAACGACACTTTCAACAATGTGTCAGGTATAGCGTAGAACATGGTGACCAGTTTTATTGGTGTTTAATGACACTTTCAACAATGTGTCAGGTACAACGTAGAACATGGTGACCAGTTTTATTGGTGTTCAACGACACTTTCAACAATGTGTAAGGTATAGCGTATAACATGGTGACCAGTTTTATTGGTGTTTAACGCCACTTTCAACAATGTTAGCTATAGCGTAGAACATGTTGACCAGTTTTATTAGTGTTTTACAACACTTTCAACAATGTCAGGTATAACGAAGAACATGTTGACCAGTTTTATTGGTGTTTAACGACACTTTCAACAATGTGTCGGGTATAATGTAGAACATGGTGACCATTTTTATTGGTATTAACGCCACTGTCAACAATATTTCAGCTATTATATATAATATGGCGCACAGTTTTATTGGTGTTTAACAACACTTTCAACAATGTGTCACGTAGAACATGGTGACCAGCTTTATTGGTGTTTAACGACACTTTCAACAATGTGTCAGGTATAACGTAGAACATGGTGACCAGTTTTATTGGTGCTTAACGCCACTTTCAACAATGTGACAGGTATAAAGTATAACATGGTGACCAGTTTTATTGGTGTTTAATGCCACTTTCAACAATGTTAGTTATAGCATAGAACATGGTGGCCAGTTTTATTGGTGTTGAATGCCACTTTCAACAATATGTTAGTTATAGCACAGAACATGGTGACCAGTTTTATTGGTGTTTAACGACACTTTGAACAATGTGTCAGTTATAACGTACAACATGGTGACCAGTTTTATTAGTGTTTAACGACTTTCACCAATGTCAGGTATAACGTAGAACATGGTGACCAGTTTTATTGGTGTTTAATGTCACTTTCAACAATGTTAGTTATAGCATAGAACATCGTGACCAATTTTTTTGGAGTTTAACGACACTTTCAACAATGTGTCAGGTATAGCGTAGAACATGGTGACCAGTTTTATTGGTGTTTAATGACACTTTAACAATGTGTCAGGTATAACGTAGAACATGGTGACCAGCTTTATTGGTGCTTAACAACACTTTCAATAATGTGTCAGGTACAACGTATTACATGGTGACCAGTTTTATTGATGTTTAACGCCACTTTCAACAATGTGTCAGGTATAACGTAGAACATGGTGACCAGTTTTATTGGTGTTTAACGCCACTTTCAACAATGTTAGTTATAGCGTAGAACATGGTGACCAGTTTTTTTGGTGCTTAACGCCACTTTCAACAATGTGACAGGTATAAAGTATAACATGGTGACCAATTTTATTGGTGTTTAACGCCACTTTCAACAATGTTAGTTATAGCATAGAACATGGTGGCCAGTTTTATTGGTGTTGAATGCCACTTTCAGCAATATGTTAGTTATAGCGCAGAACATGGTGACTAGTTTTATTGGTGTTTAACGACACTTTAAACAATGTGTCAGTTATAACGTACAACATGGTTACCAGTTTTATTAGTGTTTAGCGACTTTCACCAATGTCAGGTATAACGTAGAACATGGTGACCAGTTTTATTGGTGTTTAATGCCACTTTCAACAATATTAGTTATAGCATAGAACATTGTGACCAATTTTTTTGGAGTTTAACGACACTTTCAACAATGTGTCAGGTATAGCATAGAACATGGTGACCAGTTTTATTAGTGTTTAATGACACTTTCAACAATGTGTCAGGTATAACGTAGAACATGGTGACCAGTTTTATTGGTGCTTAACAACACTTTCAATAATGTATCAGGTACAACGTAGAACATGGTGACCAGTTTTATTGGTGTTCAACGATACTTTCAACAATGTGTTAGGTATAGTGTATAACATGGTGACCAGTTTTATTGGTGTTTAACGACACTGTCAACAATGTTAGCTATAGCATAGAACATGTTGACCAGTTTTATTAGTGTTTAACAACACTTTCAACAATGTCAGGTATAACGTAGAACATGGTGACCAGTTTTATTGGTGTTTAATGACACTTTCAACAATGTGTCAGGTATAACGAATTACATGGTGACCAGTTTTATTGGTGCTTAACGACACTTTCAACAATATGTCAGGTACTACGTATAACATGGTCACCAGTTTTATTTGTGTTTAGCGACACTTTCAACAATGTGTCAGGTATAACGTAGAACATGGTGACCAGTTTTATTGGTGTTTAATGCCACTTTCAACAATGTTAGCTATAGCGTAGAACATGTTGACCAGTTTTATTGGTGTTTAATGCCACTTTTCAACAATGTGTCAGGTATAATGTAGAACATAGTGACCAGTTTTATTGGTGTTTAATGCCACTTTCAACAATGTTAGTTATAGCGTAGAACATGTTGACCAGTTATATTGGTGTTTAACGCCACTTTTAACAATGTGTCAGCTATAACATAGAACATGGTTACCAGTTTTATTGGTGTTTAATGCCACTTTTCAACAATGTGTCAGGTATAACGTATAACATGGTGACCAGTTTTATTGGTGTTTAATGCCACTTTCAACAATGTTAGCTATAGCGTAGAACAAGTTGACCAGTTTTATTGGTGTTTAATGCCACTTTTCAACAATGTGTCAGGTATAATGTAGAACATGGTGACCAGTTTTATTGGTGTTTAACGACACTTTCAACAATGTGTCAGGTATAGCGTAGAACATGGTGACCAGTTTTATTGGTGTTTAATGACACTTTCAACAATGTGTCGGGTATAACGTAGGACATGGTGACCAGTTTTATTGGTGCTTAACAACACTTTCAATAATGTGTGAGGTTACAACGTAGAACATGGTGACCAGTTTTATTGGTGTTCAACGACACTTTCAACAATGTGTCAGGTATAGCGTATAACATGGTGACCAGTTTTATTGGTGCTTAACGCCACTTTCAACAATGTTAGCTATAGCGTAGAACATGTTGACCAGTTCTATTGGTGTTTAACGCCACTTTTAACAATGTGTCAGCTATAACATAGAACATGGTGACCAGTTTTATTGGTGTTTAACGACACTTTCAACAATGTGTCAGGTATAACGTAGAACATGGTGACCAGTTTTATTGGTGTTTAATGCCACTTTCAACAATGTTAGTTATAGCATAGAACATCGTGACCAATTTTTTTGGTGTTTAACGACACTTTCAACAATGTGTCAGGTATAGCGTAGAACATGGTGACCAGTTTTATTGGTGTTTAATGACACTTTCAACAATGTGTCAGGTACAACGTAGAACATGGTGACCAGTTTTATTGGTGTTCAACGACACTTTCAACAATGTGTAAGGTATAGCGTATAACATGGTGACCAGTTTTATTGGTGTTTAACGCCACTTTCAACAATGTTAGCTATAGCGTAGAACATGTTGACCAGTTTTATTAGTGTTTAACAACACTTTCAACAATGTCAGGTATAACGAAGAACATGTTGACCAGTTTTATTGGTGTTTAATGACACTTTCAACAATGTGTCAGGTATAATGTAGAACATGGTGACCATTTTTATTGGTATTAACGCCACTGTCAACAATATTTCAGCTATTATGTATAATATGGCGCACAGTTTTATTGGTGTTTAACAACACTTTCAACAATGTGTCAGGTATCACGTAGAACATGGTGACCAGCTTTATTGGTGTTTAACGACACTTTCAACAATGTGTCAGGTATAACGTAGAACATGGTGACCAGTTTTTTTGGTGCTTAACGCCACTTTCAACAATGTGACAGGTATAAAGTATAACATGGTGACCAGTTTTATTGGTGTTTAATGCCACTTTCAACAATGTTAGTTATAGCATAGAACATGGTGGCCAGTTTTATTGGTGTTGAATGCCACTTTCAACAATATGTTAGTTATAGCACAGAACATGGTGACCAGTTTTATTGGTGTTTAACGACACTTTGAACAATGTGTCAGTTATAACGTACAACATGGTGACCAGTTTTATTAGTGTTTAACGACTTTCACCAATGTCAGGTATAACGTAGAACATGGTGACCAGTTTTATTGGTGTTTAATGTCACTTTCAACAATGTTAGTTATAGCATAGAACATCGTGACCAATTTTTTTGGAGTTTAACGACACTTTCAACAATGTGTCAGGTATAGCGTAGAACATGGTGACCAGTTTTATTGGTGTTTAATGACACTTTAACAATGTGTCAGGTATAACGTAGAACATGGTGACCAGCTTTATTGGTGCTTAACAACACTTTCAATAATGTGTCAGGTACAACGTAGAACATGGTGACCAGTTTTATTGGTGTTTAACGCCACTTTCAACAATGTGTCGGGTATAACGTAGAACATGGTGACCAGTTTTATTGGTGTTTAACGCCACTTTCAACAATGTTAGTTATAGCGTAGAACATGGTGACCAGTTTTTTTGGTGCTTAACGCCACTTTCAACAATGTGACAGGTATAAAGTATAACATGGTGACCAATTTTATTGGTGTTTAACGCCACTTTCAACAATGTTAGTTATAGCATAGAACATGGTGGCCAGTTTTATTGGTGTTGAATGCCACTTTCAGCAATATGTTAGTTATAGCGCAGAACATGGTGACTAGTTTTATTGGTGTTTAACGACACTTTAAACAATGTGTCAGTTATAACGTACAACATGGTTACCAGTTTTATTAGTGTTTAGCGACTTTCACCAATGTCAGGTATAACGTAGAACATGGTGACCAGTTTTATTGGTGTTTAATGCCACTTTCAACAATATTAGTTATAGCATAGAACATTGTGACCAATTTTTTTGGAGTTTAACGACACTTTCAACAATGTGTCAGGTATAGCATAGAACATGGTGACCAGTTTTATTAGTGTTTAATGACACTTTCAACAATGTGTCAGGTATAACGTAGAACATGGTGACCAGTTTTATTGGTGCTTAACAACACTTTCAATAATGTATCAGGTACAACGTAGAACATGGTGACCAGTTTTATTGGTGTTCAACGATACTTTCAACAATGTGTTAGGTATAGTGTATAACATGGTGACCAGTTTTATTGGTGTTTAACGACACTGTCAACAATGTTAGCTATAGCATAGAACATGTTGACCAGTTTTATTAGTGTTTAACAACACTTTCAACAATGTCAGGTATAACGTAGAACATGGTGACCAGTTTTATTGGTGTTTAATGACACTTTCAACAATGTGTCAGGTATAACGAATTACATGGTGACCAGTTTTATTGGTGCTTAACGACACTTTCAACAATATGTCAGGTACTACGTATAACATGGTCACCAGTTTTATTTGTGTTTAGCGACACTTTCAACAATGTGTCAGGTATAACGTAGAACATGGTGACCAGTTTTATTGGTGTTTAATGCCACTTTCAACAATGTTAGCTATAGCGTAGAACATGTTGACCAGTTTTATTGGTGTTTAATGCCACTTTTCAACAATGTGTCAGGTATAATGTAGAACATAGTGACCAGTTTTATTGGTGTTTAATGCCACTTTCAACAATGTTAGTTATAGCGTAGAACATGTTGACCAGTTATATTGGTGTTTAACGCCACTTTTAACAATGTGTCAGCTATAACATAGAACATGGTTACCAGTTTTATTGGTGTTTAATGCCACTTTTCAACAATGTGTCAGGTATAACGTATAACATGGTGACCAGTTTTATTGGTGTTTAATGCCACTTTCAACAATGTTAGCTATAGCGTAGAACAAGTTGACCAGTTTTATTGGTGTTTAATGCCACTTTTCAACAATGTGTCAGGTATAATGTAGAACATGGTGACCAGTTTTATTGGTGTTTAACGACACTTTCAACAATGTGTCAGGTATAGCGTAGAACATGGTGACCAGTTTTATTGGTGTTTAATGACACTTTCAACAATGTGTCAGGTATAACGTAGGACATGGTGACCAGTTTTATTGGTGCTTAACAACACTTTCAATAATGTGTGAGGTTACAACGTAGAACATGGTGACCAGTTTTATTGGTGTTCAACGACACTTTCAACAATGTGTCAGGTATAGCGTATAACATGGTGACCAGTTTTATTGGTGCTTAACGCCACTTTCAACAATGTTAGCTATAGCGTAGAACATGTTGACCAGTTCTATTGGTGTTTAACGCCACTTTTAACAATGTGTCAGCTATAACATAGAACATGGTGACCAGTTTTATTGGTGTTTAACGACACTTTCAACAATGTGTCAGGTATAACGTAGAACATGGTGACCAGTTTTATTGGTGTTTAATGCCACTTTCAACAATGTTAGTTATAGCATAGAACATCGTGACCAATTTTTTTGGTGTTTAACGACACTTTCAACAATGTGTCAGGTATAGCGTAGAACATGGTGACCAGTTTTATTGGTGTTTAATGACACTTTCAACAATGTGTCAGGTACAACGTAGAACATGGTGACCAGTTTTATTGGTGTTCAACGACACTTTCAACAATGTGTAAGGTATAGCGTATAACATGGTGACCAGTTTTATTGGTGTTTAACGCCACTTTCAACAATGTTAGCTATAGCGTAGAACATGTTGACCAGTTTTATTAGTGTTTAACAACACTTTCAACAATGTCAGGTATAACGAAGAACATGTTGACCAGTTTTATTGGTGTTTAATGACACTTTCAACAATGTGTCAGGTATAATGTAGAACATGGTGACCATTTTTATTGGTATTAACGCCACTGTCAACAATATTTCAGCTATTATGTATAATATGGCGCACAGTTTTATTGGTGTTTAACAACACTTTCAACAATGTGTCAGGTATCACGTAGAACATGGTGACCAGCTTTATTGGTGTTTAACGACACTTTCAACAATGTGTCAGGTATAACGTAGAACATGGTGACCAGTTTTTTTGGTGCTTAACGCCACTTTCAACAATGTGACAGGTATAAAGTATAACATGGTGACCAGTTTTATTGGTGTTTAATGCCACTTTCAACAATGTTAGTTATAGCATAGAACATGGTGGCCAGTTTTATTGGTGTTGAATGCCACTTTCAACAATATGTTAGTTATAGCACAGAACATGGTGACCAGTTTTATTGGTGTTTAACGACACTTTGAACAATGTGTCAGTTATAACGTACAACATGGTGACCAGTTTTATTAGTGTTTAACGACTTTCACCAATGTCAGGTATAACGTAGAACATGGTGACCAGTTTTATTGGTGTTTAATGTCACTTTCAACAATGTTAGTTATAGCATAGAACATCGTGACCAATTTTTTTGGAGTTTAACGACACTTTCAACAATGTGTCAGGTATAGCGTAGAACATGGTGACCAGTTTTATTGGTGTTTAATGACACTTTAACAATGTGTCAGGTATAACGTAGAACATGGTGACCAGCTTTATTGGTGCTTAACAACACTTTCAATAATGTGTCAGGTACAACGTAGAACATGGTGACCAGTTTTATTGGTGTTTAACGCCACTTTCAACAATGTGTCGGGTATAACGTAGAACATGGTGACCAGTTTTATTGGTGTTTAACGCCACTTTCAACAATGTTAGTTATAGCGTAGAACATGGTGACCAGTTTTTTTGGTGCTTAACGCCACTTTCAACAATGTGACAGGTATAAAGTATAACATGGTGACCAATTTTATTGGTGTTTAACGCCACTTTCAACAATGTTAGTTATAGCATAGAACATGGTGGCCAGTTTTATTGGTGTTGAATGCCACTTTCAGCAATATGTTAGTTATAGCGCAGAACATGGTGACTAGTTTTATTGGTGTTTAACGACACTTTAAACAATGTGTCAGTTATAACGTACAACATGGTTACCAGTTTTATTAGTGTTTAGCGACTTTCACCAATGTCAGGTATAACGTAGAACATGGTGACCAGTTTTATTGGTGTTTAATGCCACTTTCAACAATATTAGTTATAGCATAGAACATTGTGACCAATTTTTTTGGAGTTTAACGACACTTTCAACAATGTGTCAGGTATAGCATAGAACATGGTGACCAGTTTTATTAGTGTTTAATGACACTTTCAACAATGTGTCAGGTATAACGTAGAACATGGTGACCAGTTTTATTGGTGCTTAACAACACTTTCAATAATGTGTCAGGTACAACGTAGAACATGGTGACCAGTTTTATTGGTGTTCAACGATACTTTCAACAATGTGTTAGGTATAGTGTATAACATGGTGACCAGTTTTATTGGTGTTTAACGACACTGTCAACAATGTTAGCTATAGCATAGAACATGTTGACCAGTTTTATTAGTGTTTAACAACACTTTCAACAATGTCAGGTATAACGTAGAACATGGTGACCAGTTTTATTGGTGTTTAATGACACTTTCAACAATGTGTCAGGTATAACGAATTACATGGTGACCAGTTTTATTGGTGCTTAACGACACTTTCAACAATATGTCAGGTATTACGTACAACATGGTCACCAGTTTTATTTGTGTTTAGCGACACTTTCAACAATGTGTCAGGTATAACGTAGAACATGGTGACCGGTTTTATTGGTGTTTAATGCCACTTTCAACAATGTTAGCTATAGCGTAGAACATGTTGACCAGTTTTATTGGTGTTTAATGCCACTTTTCAACAATGTGTCAGGTATAATGTAGAACATAGTGACCAGTTTTATTGGTGTTTAATGCCACTTTCAACAATGTTAGTTATAGCGTAGAACATGTTGACCAGGTATATTGGTGTTTAACGCCACTTTTAACAATGTGTCAGCTATAACATAGAACATGGTTACCAGTTTTATTGGTGTTTAATGCCACTTTTCAACAATGTGTCAGGTATAACGTATAACATGGTGACCAGTTTTATTGGTGTTTAATGCCACTTTCAACAATGTTAGCTATAGCGTAGAACAAGTTGACCAGTTTTATTGGTGTTTAATGCCACTTTTCAACAATGTGTCAGGTATAATGTAGAACATGGTGACCAGTTTTATTGGTGTTTAACGACACTTTCAACAATGTGTCAGGTATAGCGTAGAACATGGTGACCAGTTTTATTGGTGTTTAATGACACTTTCAACAATGTGTCAGGTATAACGTAGGACATGGTGACCAGTTTTATTGGTGCTTAACAACACTTTCAATAATGTGTGAGGTTACAACGTAGAACATGGTGACCAGTTTTATTGGTGTTCAACGACACTTTCAACAATGTGTCAGGTATAGCGTATAACATGGTGACCAGTTTTATTGGTGCTTAACGCCACTTTCAACAATGTTAGCTATAGCGTAGAACATGTTGACCAGTTCTATTGGTGTTTAACGCCACTTTTAACAATGTGTCAACTATAACATAGAACATGGTGACCAGTTTTATTGGTGTTTAACGACACTTTCAACAATGTGTCAGGTATAACGTAGAACATGGTGACCAGTTTTATTGGTGTTTAATGCCACTTTCAACAATGTTAGTTATAGCATAGAACATCGTGACCAATTTTTTTGGTGTTTAACGACACTTTCAACAATGTGTCAGGTATAGCGTAGAACATGGTGACCAGTTTTATTGGTGTTTAATGACACTTTCAACAATGTGTCAGGTACAACGTAGAACATGGTGACCAGTTTTATTGGTGTTCAACGACACTTTCAACAATGTGTAAGGTATAGCGTATAACATGGTGACCAGTTTTATTGGTGTTTAACGCCACTTTCAACAATGTTAGCTATAGCGTAGAACATGTTGACCAGTTTTATTAGTGTTTAACGACACTTTCAACAATGTGTCAGGTATAATGTAGAACATGGTGACCATTTTTATTGGTATTAACGCCACTGTCAACAATATTTCAGCTATTATGTATAATATGGCGCACAGTTTTATTGGTGTTTAACAACACTTTCAACAATGTGTCAGGTATCACGTAGAACATGGTGACCAGCTTTATTGGTGTTTAACGACACTTTCAACAATGTGTCAGGTATAACGTAGAACATGGTGACCAGTTTTTTTGGTGCTTGACGCCACTTTCAACAATGTGACAGGTATAAAGTATAACATGGTGACCAGTTTTATTGGTGTTGAATGCCACTTTCAACAATATGTTAGTTATAGCACAGAACATGGTGACCAGTTTTATTGGTGTTTAACGACACTTTGAACAATGTGTCAGTTATAACGTACAACATGGTGACCAGTTTTATTAGTGTTTAACGACTTTCACCAATGTCAGGTATAACGTAGAACATGGTGACCAGTTTTATTGGTGTTTAATGTCACTTTCAACAATGTTAGTTATAGCATAGAACATCGTGACCAATTTTTTTGGAGTTTAACGACACTTTCAACAATGTGTCAGGTATAGCGTAGAACATGGTGACCAGTTTTATTGGTGTTTAATGACACTTTAACAATGTGTCAGGTATAACGTAGAACATGGTGACCAGCTTTATTGGTGCTTAACAACACTTTCAATAATGTGTCAGGTACAACGTAGAACATGGTGACCAGTTTTATTGGTGTTCAACGACACTTTCAACAATGTGTCAGGTATAGCGTATAACATGGTGACCAGTTTTATTGGTGTTTAACGCCACTTTCAACAATGTTAGCTATAGCGTAGAACATGTTGACCAGTTTTATTAGTGTTTAACAACACTTTCAACAATGTCAGGTATTACGTAGAACATGGTGACCAGTTTTATTGGTGTTTAACGACACTTTCAACAATGTGTCAGGTATAATGTAGAACATGGTGACCATTTTTTTGGTATTAACGCCACTGTCAACAATATTTCAGCTATTATGTATAATATGGCGCACAGTTTTGTTGGTGTTTAACGACACTTTCAACAATGTGTTAGTTATAACGTACAACATGGTTACCAGTTTTATTAGTGTTTAGCGACTTTCAACAATGTCAGGTATAACGTAGAACATGGTGACCAGTTTTATTGGTGTTTAATGACACTTTCAACAATGTGTCAGTTATAACGTATTACATGGTCACCAGTTTTATTTGTGTTTAACGACACTTTCAACAATGTGTCAGGTATAATGTAGAACATAGTGACCAGTTTTATTGGTGTTTAATGCCACTTTTCAACAATGTGTCAGGTATAATGTAGAACATAGTGACCAGTTTTATTGGTGTTTAATGCCACTTTCAACAATGTTAGTTATAGCGTAGAACATGTTGACCAGTTATATTGGTGTTCAACGCCACTTTTAACAATGTGTCAGCTATAACATAGAACATGGTGACCAGTTTTATTGGTGTTTAATGCCACTTTTCAACAATGTGTCAGGTATAACGTATAACATGGTGACCAGTTTTATTGGTGTTTAATGCCACTTTTCAACAATGTGTCAGGTATAACGTATAACATGTTGACCAGTTTTATTGGTGTTTAATGCCACTTTTCAACAATGTGTCAGGTATAATGTAGAACATAGTGACCAGTTTTATTGGTGTTTAATGCCACTTTCAACAATGTTAGTTATAGCGTAGAACATGTTGACCAGTTATATTGGTGTTCAACGCCACTTTTAACAATGTGTCAGCTATAACATAGAACATGGTGACCAGTTTTATTGGTGTTTAATGCCACTTTTCAACAATGTGTCAGGTATAACGTATAACATGGTGACCAGTTTTATTGGTGTTTAATGCCACTTTTCAACAATGTGTCAGGTATAACGTATAACATGGTGACCAGTTTTATTGGTGTTTAATGCCACTTTCAACAATGTTAGCTATAGCGTAGAACATGTTGACCAGTTTTATTGGTGTTTAATGCCACTTTTCAACAATGTGTCAGGTATAATGTAGAACATGGCGACCAGTTTTATTGGTGTTTAACGACACTTTCAACAATGTGTCAGGTATAGCGTAGAAGATGGTGACCAGTTTTATTGGTGTTTAATGACACTTTCAACAATGTGTCAGGTATAATGTAGAACATAGTGACCAGTTTTATTGGTGTTTAATGCCACTTTTCAACAATGTGTCAGGTATAACGTATAAAATGGTGACCAGTTTTATTGGTGTTTAATGCCACTTTCAACCATGTTAGCTATAGCGTAGAACATGTTGACCAGTTTTATTGGTGTTTAATGCCACTTTTCAACAATGTGTCAGGTATAATGTAGAACATGGTGACCAGTTTTATTGGTGTTTAACGACACTTTCAAGAATGTGTCAGGTATAGCGTAGAACATGGTGACCAGTTTTATTGGTGTTTAATGACACTTTCAACAATGTGTCGGGTATAACGTAGAACATGGTGACCAGTTTTATTGGTGTTTAATGACACTTTCAACAATGTGTCAGGTACAACGTAGAACATGGTGAACAGTTTTATTGGTGTTCAACGACACTTTTAACAATGTGTCAGCTATAACATAGAACCGGGTGACCAGTTTTATTGGTGTTTAAGAACACTTTCAACAATGTGTCAGGTATCACATAGAACATGGTGACCAGCTTTATTGGTGTTTAACGACACTTTCAACAATGTGTCAGGTATAACGTAGAACATGGTGACCAGTTTTATTGGTGTTTAATGCCACTTTCAACAATGTTAGTTATAGCATAGAACATCGTGACCAATTTTTTTGGTGCTTAACGACACTTTCAACAATGTGTCAGGTATAGCGTAGAACATGCTGACCAGTTTTATTGGTGTTTAATGACACTTTCAACAATGTGTCAGGTACAACGTAGAACATGGTGACCAGTTTTATTGGTGTTCAACGACACTCAACAATGTGTCAGGTATAGCGTATAACATGGTGACCAGTTTTATTGGTGTTTAACGCCACTTTCAACAATGTTAGCTATAGCGTAGAACATGTTGACCAGTTTTATTAGTGTTTAACAACACTTTCAACAATGTCAGGTATAACGAAGAACATGGTGACCAGTTTTATTGGTGTTTAATGACACTTTCAACCATGTGTCAGGTATATTGTAGAACATGGTGACCATTTTTATTGGTATTAACGCCACTGTCAACAATATTTCAGCTATGATAGTATAATATGGCGCACAGTTTTGTTGGTGTTTAACGACACTTTCAACAATGTGTTAGTTATAACGTACAACATGGTTACCAGTTTTATTAGTGTTAAACGACTTTCAACAATGTCAGGTATAACGTAGAACATGGTGACCAGTTTTATTGGTGTTTAATGACACTTTCAACAATGTGTCAGGTATAACGTATTACATGGTGACCAGTTTTATTGGTGCTTAACGACACTTTCAACAATATGTCAGGTATTACGTATTACATGGTCACCAGTTTTATTTGTGTTTAACGACACTTTCAACAATGTGTCAGGTATAACGTAGAACATGGTGACCAGTTTTATTGGTGTTTAATGCCACTTTCAACAATGTTAGCTATAGCGTAGAACATGTTGACCAGTTTTATTGGTGTTTAATGCCACTTTTCAACAATGTGTCAGGTATAATGTAGAACATAGTGACCAGTTTTATTGGTGTTTAATGCCACTTTCAACAATGTTAGATATAGCGTAGAACATGTTGACCAGTTATATTGGTGTTTAACACCACTTTTAACAATGTGTCAGCTATAACATAGAACATGGTGACCAGTTTTATTGGTGTTTAATGCCACTTTCAACAATGTTAGCTATAGCGTAGAACATGTTGACCAGTTTTATTGGTGTTTAATGCCACTTTTCAACAATGTGTCAGGTATAATGTAGAACATGGTGACCATTTTTTTGGTGTTTAATGCCACTTTCAACAATGTTAGTAATAGCGTAGAACATGTTGACCAGTTCTATTGGTGTTTAACGCCACTTTTAACAATGTGTCAGCTATAACATAGAACATGGTGACCAGTTTTATTGGTGTTTAACAACACTTTCAACAATGTGTCATGTATCACATAGAACATGGTGACCAGCTTTATTGGTGTTTAACGACACTTTCAACAATGTGTCAGGTATAACGTACAACATGGTGACCAGTTTTATTGGTGTTTAATGCCACTTTCAACAATGTTAGTTATAGCATAGAACATCGTGACCAATTTTTTTGGTGTTTAACGACACTTTCAACAATGTGTCAGGTATAGCGTAGAATATGGTGACCAGTTTTATTGGTGTTTAATGACACTTTCAACAATGTGTCAGGTATAACGTAGAACATGGTGACCAGTTTTATTGGTGCTTAACAACACTTTCAATAATGTGTCAGGTACAACGTAGAACATGGTGACCAGTTTTATTGGTGTTCAACCACACTTTCAACAATGTATCAGGTATAGTGTATAACATGGTGACCAGTTTTATTGGTGTTTAACGCCACTTTCAACAATGTTAGCTATAGCATAGAGCATGTTGACCAGTTTATTAGTGTTTAACAACACTTTCTTTCAACAATGTCAGGTATAATGTAGAACATGGTAACCAGTTTTATTGGTGTTTAACGACACTTTCAACAATGTTTCAGGTATAATGTAGAACATGGTGACCATTTTTATTGGTATTAACGCCACTGTCAACAATATTTCAGCTATTATGTATATTATGGCGCACATTTTTGTTGGTGTTTAACGACACTTTCAACAATGTGTTAGTTATAACGTACAACATGGTTACCAGTTTTATTAGTGTTTAACGACTTTCAACAATGTCAGGTATAACGTAGAACATGGTGACCAGTTTTATTGGTGTTTAATGACACTTTCAACAATGTGTCAGGTATCACGTATTATATGGTGACCAGTTTTATTGGTGCTTAACGACACTTTCAACAATATGTCAGGTATTACGTATAACATGGTCACCAGTTTTATTTGTGTTTAACGACACTTTCAACAATGTGTCAGGTATAACGTAGAACATGGTGACCAGTTTTATTGGTGTTTAATGCCACTTTCAACAATGTTAGCTATAGCGTAGAACATGTTGACCAGTTTTATTGGTGTTTAATGCCACTTTTCAACAATGTGTCAGGTATAATGTAGAACATAGTGACCAGTTTTATTGGTGTTTAATGCCACTTTCAAGAATGTTAGTTATAGCGTAGAACATGGCGACCAGTTTTATTGGTGCTTAATGACACTTTCAACAATGTGTCAGGTATAACGCAGAACATGGTGACCAGTTTTATTGGTGCTTAACAACACTTTCAATAATGTGTCAGGTACAACGTAGAACATGGTGACCAGTTTTATTGGTGTTCAACCACATTTTCAACAATGTGTCAGGTATAGCGTATAACATGGTGACCAGTTTTATTGGTGTTTAACGACACTTTCAACAATGTTAGCTATAGCGTAGAACATGTTGACCAGTTTTATTAGTGTTTAACAACACTTTCTTTCAACAATGTCAGGTATAATGTAGAACATGGTAACCAGTTTTATTGGTGTTTAACGACACTTTCAACAATGTGTCAGGTATAATGTAGAACATGGTGACCATTTTTATTGGTATTAACGCCACTGTCAACAATATTTCAGCTATTATGTATAATATGGCGCACATTTTTGTTGGTGTTTAACGACACTTTCAACAATGTGTTAGTTATAACGTACAACATGGTTACCAGTTTTATTAGTGTTTAACGACTTTCAACAATGTCAGGTATAACGTAGAACATGGTGACCAGTTTTATTGGTGTTTAATGACACTTTCAACAATGTGTCAGGTATAACGTATTATATGGTGACCAGTTTTATTGGTGTTTAACGACACTTTCAACAATATGTCAGGTATTACGTATAACATGGTCACCAGTTTTATTTGTGTTTAACGACACTTTCAACAATGTGTTAGGTATAACGTAGAACATGGTGACCAGTTTTATTGGTGTTTAATGCCACTTTCAACAATGTTAGCTATAGCGTAGAACATGTTGACCAGTTTTATTGGTGTTTAATGCCACTTTTCAACAATGTGTCAGGTATAATGTAGAACATAGTGACCGGTTTTATTGGTGTTTAATGCCACTTTCAAGAATGTTAGTTATAGCGTAGAACTTGGTGACCAGTTTTATTGGTGTTTAATGACACTTTCAACAATGTGTCAGGTATAACGCAGAACATGGTGACCAGTTTTATTGGTGCTTAACAACACTTTCAATAATGTGTCAGGTACAACGTAGAACATGGTGACCAGTTTTATTGGTGTTCAACCACATTTTCAACAATGTGTCAGGTATAGCGTATAACATGGTGACCAGTTTTATTGGTGTTTAACGACACTTTCAACAATGTTAGCTATAGCGTAGAACATGTTGACCAGTTTTATTAGTGTTTAACAACACTTTCTTTCAACAATGTCAGGTATAATGTAGAACATGGTGACCAGTTTTATTGGTGTTTAAAAACACTTTCAACAATGTGTCAGGTATAATGTAGAACATGGTGACCATTTTTTTGGTATTAACGCCACTGTCAACAATATTTCAGCTATTATGTATAATATGGCGCACAGTTTTGTTGGTGTTTAACGACACTTTCAACAATGTGTTAGTTATAACGTACAACATGGTTACCAGTTTTATTAGTGTTTAGCGACTTTCAACAATGTCAGGTATAACGTAGAACATGGTGACCAGTTTTATTGGTGTTTAATGACACTTTCAACAATGTGTCAGTTATAACGTATTACATGGTCACCAGTTTTATTTGTGTTTAACGACACTTTCAACAATGTGTCAGGTATAACGTATAACATGGTGACCAGTTTTATTGGTGTTTAATGCCACTTAAAACAATGTTAGCTATAGTGTAGAACATGTTGACCAGTTTTATTGGTGTTTAATGCCACTTTTCAACAATGTGTCAGGTATAATGTAGAACATAGTGACCAGTTTTATTGGTGTTTAATGCCACTTTCAACAATGTTAGTTATAGCGTAGAACATGTTGACCAGTTATATTGGTGTTCAACGCCACTTTTAACAATGTGTCAGCTATAACATAGAACATGGTGACCAGTTTTATTGGTGTTTAATGCCACTTTTCAACAATGTGTCAGGTATAACGTATAACATGGTGACCAGTTTTATTGGTGTTTAGCAACACTTTCAACAATGTGTCAGGTATAATGTAGAACATGGTGACCATTTTTATTGGTATTAACGCCACTGTCAACAATATTTCAACTATTATGTATAATATGGCGCACAGTTTTGTTGGTGTTTAACGACACTTTCAACAATGTGTTAGTTATAACGTACAACATGGTTACCAGTTTTATTAGTGTTTAACGACTTTCAACAATGTCAGGTATAACGTAGAACATGGTGACCAGTTTTATTGGTGCTTAATGACACTTTCAACAATGTGTCAGGTATAGCGTATTACATGGTGACCAGTTTTATTGGTGTTTAATGCCACTTTCAACAATGTTAGCTATAGCGTAGAACATGTTGACCAGTTTTATTGGTGTTTAATGCCACTTTTCAACAATGTGTCAGGTATAATGTAGAACATAGTGATCAGTTTTATTGGTGTTTAATGCCACTTTCAACAATGTTAGTTATAGCGTAGAATATGTTGACCAGTTATATTGGTGTTTAATGCCACTTTTAACAATGTGTCAGCTATAACATAGAACATGGTGACCAGTTTTATTGGTGTTTAATGCCACTTTTCAACAATGTGTCAGGTATAACGTATTACATGGTGACCAGTTTTATTGGTGTTTAATGCCACTTTCAACAATGTTAGCTATAGCATAGAACATGTTGACCAGTTTTATTGGTGTTTAATGCCACTTTTCAACACTGTGTCAGGTATAATGTAGAACATGGTGACCAGTTTTATTGGTGTTTAATGCCACTTTCAACAATGTTAGTTATAGCGTAGAACATGTTGACCAGTTCTATTGGTGTTTAATGCCACTTTTAACAATGTGTCAGGTATAGCGTATAACATGGTGACCAGTTTTATTGGTGTTTAATGCCACTTTCAACAATGTTAGCTATAGCGTAGAACATGTTGACCAGTTTTATTGGTGTTTAATGCCACTTTTCAACAATGTGTCAGGTATAATGTAGAACATGGTGACCAGTTTTATTGGTGTTTAACGCCACTTTCAACAATGTTAGTTATAGCGTAGAACATGTTGACCAGTCCTATTGGTGTTTAGCGTCACTTTTAACAATGTGTCAGCTATAACATAAAACATGGTGACCAGTTTTATTGGTGTTTAACCACACTTTCAACAATGTGTCAGGTATCACATGGAACATGGTGACCAGCTTTATTGGTGTTTAATGACACTTTCAACAATGTGTCAGGTATAACGTATAACATGGTGACCAGTTTTATTGGTGTTTAACGCCACTTTCAACAATGTTAGCTATAGCGTAGAACATGTTGACCAGTTTTATTAGTGTTTAACAACACTTTCAACAATGTCAGGTATAACGTAGAACATGGTGACCAGTTTTATTGGTGTTTAACAACACTTTCAACAATGTGTCAGGTATAATGTATAAAATGCTGGCCAGATTTATTGGTGTTTAACGACACTTTCAACAATGTGTCAGGTATAATGTAGAACATGGTGACCAGTTTTATTGGCTTTTAACGCCACTTTCAACAATGTTAGTTATAGCGTAGAACATGTTGACCAGTTTTATTGGTGTTTAATGCCACTTTTAACAATGTGTCAGCTATAACATGAACATGGTGACCAGTTTTATTGGCGTTTAATGCCACTTTTCAACAATGTGTCAGGTATAACGTATAACATGGTGACCAGTTTTATTGGTGTTTAATGCCACTTTCAACAATGTTAGCTATAGCGTAGAACATGTTGACCAGTTTTATTGGTGTTTAATGCCACTTTTCAACAATGTGTCAGGTATAATGTAGAACATAGTGACCAGTTTTATTGGTGTTTAATGCCACTTTCAACAATGTTAGTTATAGCGTAGAACATGTTGACCAGTTCTATTGGTGTTTAACGCCACTTTTAACAATGTGTCAGCTATAACATAGAACATGGTGACCAGTTTTATTGGTGTTTAACAACACTTTCAACAATGTGTCAGGTATCACGTAGTACATGGTGACCAGCTTTATTGGTGTTTAACGACACTTTCAACAATGTGTCAGGTATAACGTAGAACATGGTGACCAGTTTTATTGGTTTTTAACGACACTTTCAACAATGTGTCAGGTATAACGTAAAACATGGTGACCAGTTTTATTGGTGTTTAACGACAATTTCAACAATGTGTCAGGTATAACGTATAACATGGTGACCAGTTTTATTGGTGTTTAACGCCACTTTCAACAATGTGACAGGTATAAAGTATAACATGGTGACCAGTTTTATTGGTGTTTAATGCCACTTTCAACAATGTTAGTTATAGCATAGAACATGGTGGCCAGCTTTATTGGTGTTTAGCACCACTTTCAACAATATGTCAGGTATAACGTAGAACATGGTGGCCAGTTTTATTGGTGTTGAATGACACTTTCAAAAATATGTTAGTTATAGCGCAGAACTTGGTGACCAGTTTTATTGGTGTTCAACGACACTTTCAACTATGTGTCAGGTATAACGTATAACATGGTGACCAGTTTTATTGGTGTTTAACGCCACTTTCAACAATGTTAGCTATAGCGTAGAACATGTTGACCAGTTTTATTAGTGTTTAACAACACTTTCAACAATGTCAGGTATAACGTAGGACATGGTGACCAGTTTTATTGGTGCTTAACGACACTTTCAACAATATGTCAGGTATAACGTAGAACATGGTGACCAGTTTTATTGGTGTTTAGCGACACTTTCAACAATGTGTCAGGTATAATGTAGAACATGGTGACCATTTTTATTGGTATTAACGCCACTGTCAACAATATTTCAACTATTATGTATAATATGGCGCACAGTTTTGTTGGTGTTTAACGACACTTTCAACAATGTGTTAGTTATAACGTACAACATGGTTACCAGTTTTATTAGTGTTTAACGACTTTCAACAATGTCAGGTATAACGTAGAACATGGTGACCAGTTTTATTGGTGTTTAATGACACTTTCAACAATGTGTCAGGTATAGCGTATTACATGGTGACCAGTTTTATTGGTGTTTAATGCCACTTTCAACAATGTTAGCTATAGCGTAGAACATGTTGACCAGTTTTATTGGTGTTTAATGCCACTTTTCAACAATGTGTCAGGTATAATGTAGAACATAGTGATCAGTTTTATTGGTGTTTAATGCCACTTTCAACAATGTTAGTTATAGCGTAGAATATGTTGACCAGTTATATTGGTGTTTAATGCCACTTTTAACAATGTGTCAGCTATAACATAGAACATGGTGACCAGTTTTATTGGTGTTTAATGCCACTTTTCAACAATGTGTCAGGTATAACGTATAACATGGTGACCAGTTTTATTGGTGTTTAATGCCACTTTCAACAATGTTAGCTATAGCATAGAACATGTTGACCAGTTTTATTGGTGTTTAATGCCACTTTTCAACACTGTGTCAGGTATAATGTAGAACATGGTGACCAGTTTTATTGGTGTTTAATGCCACTTTCAACAATGTTAGTTATAGCGTAGAACATGTTGACCAGTTCTATTGGTGTTTAATGCCACTTTTAACAATGTGTCAGCTATAACATAGAACATGGTGACCAGTTTTATTGGTGTTTAACCACACTTTCAACAATGTGTCAGGTATCACATAGAACATGGTGACCAGCTTTATTGGTGTTTAACGACACTTTCAACATTGTGTCAGGAATAACGTAGAACATGGTGACCAGTTTTATTGGTGTTTAACGACACTTTCAACAATGTGTCAGTTATAATGTAGAACATGGTGACCATTTTAATTGGTATTAACGCCACTGTCAACAATATTTCAACTATTATGTATAATATGGCGCACAGTTTTGTTGGTGTTTAACGACACTTTCAACAATGTGTTAGTTATAACGTACAACATGGTTACCAGTTTTATTAGTGTTTAACGACTTTCAACAATGTCAGGTATAACATAGAACATGGTGACCAGTTTTATTGGTGTTTAATGACACTTTCAACAATGTGTCAGGTATAACGTATTACATGGTGACCAGTTTTATTGGTGCTTAACGACACTTTCAACAATATGTCAGGTATTACGTATAACATGGTCACCAGTTTTATTGGTGTTTAACGAAACTTTCAACAATGTGTCAGGTATAACGTAGAACCAGGTGACCAGTTTTATTGGTGTTTAATGCCACTTTCAACAATGTTAGCTATAGCGTAGAACATGTTGACCAGTTTTATTGGTGTTTAATGCCACTTTTCAACAATGTGTCAGGTATAACGTAGAACATAGTGATCAGTTTTATTGGTGTTTAATGCCACTTTCAACAATGTTAGTTATAGCGTAGAACATGCTGACCAGTTATATTGGTGTTTAATGCCACTTTTAACAATGTGTCAGCTATAACATAGAACATGGTGACCAGTTTTATTGGTGTTTAATGCCACTTTTCAACAATGTGTCAGGTATAATGTAGACCATAGTGATCAGTTTTATTGGTGTTTAATGCCACTTTTCAACAATGTGTCAGGTATAACGTATAACATGGTGACCAGTTTTATTGGTGTTTAATGCCACTTTCAACAATGTTAGCTATAGCGTAGAACATGGTGACCAGTTTTATTGGTGTTTAACGCCACTTTCAACAATGTTAGTTATAGCGTAGAACATGTTGACCAGTTCTATTGGTGTTTAATGCCACTTTTAACAATGTGTCAGCTATAACATAGAACATGGTGACCAGTTTTATTGGTGTTTAACCACACTTTCAACAATGTGTCAGGTATCACATAGAACATGGTGACCAGCTTTATTGGTGTTTAACGATACTTTCAACAATGTGTCAGGAATAACGTAGAACATGGTGACCAGTTTTATTGGTGTTTAACGACACTTTCAACAATGTGTCAGTTATAATGTAGAACATGGTGACCATTTTTATTGGTGTTTAATGCCACTTTCAACAATGTTAGCTATAGCGTAGAACATGTTGACCAGTTTTATTGGTGTTTAATGCCACTTTTCAACAATGTGTCAGGTATAACGTAGAACATAGTGATCAGTTTTATTGGTGTTTAATGCCACTTTCAATAATGTTAGTTATAGCGTAGAACATGTTGACCAGTTATATTGGTGATTAACGCCACTTTTAACAATGTGTCAGCTATAACATAGAACATGGTGACCAGTTTTATTGGTGTTTAATGCCACTTTTCAACAATGTGTCAGGTATAACGTATAACATGGTGACCAGTTTTATTGGTGTTTAATGCCACTTTTCAACAATGTGTCAGGTATAATGTAGAACATGGTGACCAGTTTTATTGGTGTTTAACGCCACTTTCAACTATGTTAGTTATAGCGTAGAACATGTTGACCAGTTCTATTGGTGTTTAGCACCACTTTTAACAATGTGTCAGCTATAACATAGAACATGGTGACCAGTTTTATTGGTGTTTAACCACACTTTCAACAATGTGTCAGGTATCACATAGAACATGGTGACCAGCTTTATTGGTGTTTAACGACACTTTCAACAATGTGTCAGGAATAACGTAGAACATGGTGACCGGTTTTATTGGTGTTTAACGACACTTTTAACAATGTGTCAGCTATAACATAAAACATGGTGACCAGTTTTATTGGTGTTTAACCACACTTTCAACAATGTGTCAGGTATCACATGGAACATGGTGACCAGCTTTATTGGTGTTTAATGACACTTTCAACAATGTGTCAGGTATAGCGTATAACATGGTGACCAGTTTTATTGGTGTTTAACGCCACTTTCAACAATGTTAGCTATAGCGTAGAACATGTTGACCAGTTTTATTAGTGTTTAACAACACTTTCAACAATGTCAGGTATAACGTAGAACATGGTGACCAGTTTTATTGGTGTTTAACAACACTTTCAACAATGTGTCAGGTATAATGTATAAAATGCTGGCCAGATTTATTGGTGTTTAACGACACTTTCAACAATGTGTCAGGTATAATGTAGAACATGGTGACCAGTTTTATTGGCTTTTAACGCCACTTTCAACAATGTTAGTTATAGCGTAGAACATGTTGACCAGTTTTATTGGTGTTTAATGCCACTTTTAACAATGTGTCAGCTATAACATGAACATGGTGACCAGTTTTATTGGCGTTTAATGCCACTTTTCAACAATGTGTCAGGTATAACGTATAACATGGTGACCAGTTTTATTGGTGTTTAATGCCACTTTCAACAATGTTAGCTATAGCGTAGAACATGTTGACCAGTTTTATTGGTGTTTAATGCCACTTTTCAACAATGTGTCAGGTATAATGTAGAACATAGTGACCAGTTTTATTGGTGTTTAATGCCACTTTCAACAATGTTAGTTATAGCGTAGAACATGTTGACCAGTTCTATTGGTGTTTAACGCCACTTTTAACAATGTGTCAGCTATAACATAGAACATGGTGACCAGTTTTATTGGTGTTTAACAACACTTTCAACAATGTGTCAGGTATCACGTAGTACATGGTGACCAGCTTTATTGGTGTTTAACGACACTTTCAACAATGTGTCAGGTATAACGTAGAACATGGTGACCAGTTTTATTGGTTTTTAACGACACTTTCAACAATGTGTCAGGTATAACGTAAAACATGGTGACCAGTTTTATTGGTGTTTAACGACAATTTCAACAATGTGTCAGGTATAACGTATAACATGGTGACCAGTTTTATTGGTGTTTAACGCCACTTTCAACAATGTGACAGGTATAAAGTATAACATGGTGACCAGTTTTATTGGTGTTTAATGCCACTTTCAACAATGTTAGTTATAGCATAGAACATGGTGGCCAGCTTTATTGGTGTTTAGCACCACTTTCAACAATATGTCAGGTATAACGTAGAACATGGTGGCCAGTTTTATTGGTGTTGAATGACACTTTCAAAAATATGTTAGTTATAGCGCAGAACTTGGTGACCAGTTTTATTGGTGTTCAACGACACTTTCAACTATGTGTCAGGTATAACGTATAACATGGTGACCAGTTTTATTGGTGTTTAACGCCACTTTCAACAATGTTAGCTATAGCGTAGAACATGTTGACCAGTTTTATTAGTGTTTAACAACACTTTCAACAATGTCAGGTATAACGTAGGACATGGTGACCAGTTTTATTGGTGCTTAACGACACTTTCAACAATATGTCAGGTATAACGTAGAACATGGTGACCAGTTTTATTGGTGTTTAGCGACACTTTCAACAATGTGTCAGGTATAATGTAGAACATGGTGACCATTTTTATTGGTATTAACGCCACTGTCAACAATATTTCAACTATTATGTATAATATGGTGCACAGTTTTGTTGGTGTTTAACGACACTTTCAACAATGTGTTAGTTATAACGTACAACATGGTTACCAGTTTTATTAGTGTTTAACGACTTTCAACAATGTCAGGTATAACGTAGAACATGGTGACCAGTTTTATTGGTGTTTAATGACACTTTCAACAATGTGTCAGGTATAGCGTATTACATGGTGACCAGTTTTATTGGTGTTTAATGCCACTTTCAACAATGTTAGCTATAGCGTAGAACATGTTGACCAGTTTTATTGGTGTTTAATGCCACTTTTCAACAATGTGTCAGGTATAATGTAGAACATAGTGATCAGTTTTATTGGTGTTTAATACCACTTTCAACAATGTTAGTTATAGCGTAGAATATGTTGACCAGTTATATTGGTGTTTAATGCCACTTTTAACAATGTGTCAGCTATAACATAGAACATGGTGACCAGTTTTATTGGTGTTTAATGCCACTTTTCAACAATGTGTCAGGTATAACGTATAACATGGTGACCAGTTTTATTGGTGTTTAATGCCACTTTCAACAATGTTAGCAATAGCATAGAACATGTTGACCAGTTTTATTGGTGTTTAATGCCACTTTTCAACACTGTGTCAGGTATAATGTAGAACATGGTGACCAGTTTTATTGGTGTTTAATGCCACTTTCAACAATGTTAGTTATAGCGTAGAACATGTTGACCAGTTCTATTGGTGTTTAATGCCACTTTTAACAATGTGTCAGCTATAACATAGAACATGGTGACCAGTTTTATTGGTGTTTAACCACACTTTCAACAATGTGTCAGGTATCACATAGAACATGGTGACCAGCTTTATTGGTGTTTAACGACACTTTCAACAATGTATCAGGTATAACGTAGAACATGGTGACCAGTTTTATTGGTGTTTAATGCCACTTTCAGCAATGTTAGTTATAGCATAGAACATCGTGTCCAATTTTTTTGGTGTTTAACGACACTTTCAACAATGTGTCAGGTATAGCATAGAACATGGTGACCAGTTTTATTGGTGTTTAACGACACTTTCAACAATGTGTCAGGTATAACGTAGAACATGGTGACCAGTTTTATTGGTGTTTAACGACACTTTCAACGATGTGTCAGGTATAACGTATAACATGGTGACCAGTTTTATTGGTGTTTAACGCCACTTTCAACAATGTTAGTTATAGCGTAGAACATGGAGACCAGTTTTATTGGTGCTTAGCGCCACTTTCAACTATGTGACAGATATAAAGTATAACATGGTGACCAGTTTTATTGGTGTTTAATGCCACTTTCAACAATGTTAGTTATAGCATAGAACATGGTGGCCAGTTTTAATGGTGTTGAATGCCACTTTCAACATTGTGTCAGGAATAACGTAGAACATGGTGACCAGTTTTATTGGTGTTTAACGACACTTTCAACAATGTGTCAGTTATAATGTAGAACATGGTGACCATTTTAATTGGTATTAACGCCACTGTCAACAATATTTCAACTATTATGTATAATATGGCGCACAGTTTTGTTGGTGTTTAACAACACTTTCAACAATGTGTTAGTTATAACGTACAACATGGTTACCAGTTTTATTAGTGTTTAACGACTTTCAACAATGTCAGGTATAACATAGAACATGGTGACCAGTTTTATTGGTGTTTAATGACACTTTCAACAATGTGTCAGGTATAACGTATTACATGGTGACCAGTTTTATTGGTGCTTAACGACACTTTCAACAATATGTCAGGTATTACGTATAACATGGTCACCAGTTTTATTGGTGTTTAACGAAACTTTCAACAATGTGTCAGGTATAACGTAGAACCAGGTGACCAGTTTTATTGGTGTTTAATGCCACTTTCAACAATGTTAGCTATAGCGTAGAACATGTTGACCAGTTTTATTGGTGTTTAATGCCACTTTTCAACAATGTGTCAGGTATAACGTAGAACATAGTGATCAGTTTTATTGGTGTTTAATTCCACTTTCAACAATGTTAGTTATAGCGTAGAACATGTTGACCAGTTATATTGGTGTTTAATGCCACTTTTAACAATGTGTCAGCTATAACATAGAACATGGTGACCAGTTTTATTGGTGTTTAATGCCACTTTTCAACAATGTGTCAGGTATAATGTAGACCATAGTGATCAGTTTTATTGGTGTTTAATGCCACTTTTCAACAATGTGTCAGGTATAACGTATAACATGGTGACCAGTTTTATTGGTGTTTAATGCCACTTTCAACAATGTTAGCTATAGCGTAGAACATGGTGACCAGTTTTATTGGTGTTTAACGCCACTTTCAACAATGTTAGTTATAGCGTAGAACATGTTGACCAGTTCTATTGGTGTTTAATGCCACTTTTAACAATGTGTCAGCTATAACATAGAACATGGTGACCAGTTTTATTGGTGTTTAACCACACTTTCAACAATGTGTCAGGTATCACATAGAACATGGTGACCAGCTTTATTGGTGTTTAACGATACTTTCAACAATGTGTCAGGAATAACGTAGAACATGGTGACCAGTTTTATTGGTGTTTAACGACACTTTCAACAATGTGTCAGTTATAATGTAGAACATGGTGACCATTTTTATTGGTGTTTAATGCCACTTTCAACAATGTTAGCTATAGCGTAGAACATGTTGACCAGTTTTATTGGTGTTTAATGCCACTTTTCAACAATGTGTCAGGTATAACGTAGAACATAGTGATCAGTTTTATTGGTGTTTAATGCCACTTTCAATAATGTTAGTTATAGCGTAGAACATGTTGACCAGTTATATTGGTGATTAACGCCACTTTTAACAATGTGTCAGCTATAACATAGAACATGGTGACCAGTTTTATTGGTGTTTAATGCCACTTTTCAACAATATGTCAGGTATAACGTATAACATGGTGACCAGTTTTATTGGTGTTTAATGCCACTTTTCAACAATGTGTCAGGTATAATGTAGAACATGGTGACCAGTTTTATTGGTGTTTAACGCCACTTTCAACTATGTTAGTTATAGCGTAGAACATGTTGACCAGTTCTATTGGTGTTTAGCACCACTTTTAACAATGTGTCAGCTATAACATAGAACATGGTGACCAGTTTTATTGGTGTTTAACCACACTTTCAACAATGTGTCAGGTATCACATAGAACATGGTGACCAGCTTTATTGGTGTTTAACGACACTTTCAACAATGTGTCAGGAATAACGTAGAACATGGTGACCGGTTTTATTGGTGTTTAACGACACTTTCAACAATGTGTCAGTTATAATGTAGAACATGGTGACCATTTTTATTGGTATTAATGCCACTGTCAACAATATTTCAACTATTATGTATAATATGGCACACAGTTTTGTTGGTGTTTAACGACACTTTCAACAATGTGTTAGTTATAACGTACAACATGGTTACCAGTTTTATTAGTGTTTAACAACTTTCAACAATGTCAGGTATAACGTAAAACATGGTGACCAGTTTTATTGGTGTTTAATGACACTTTCAACAATGTGTCAGGTATAACGTATTACATGGTGACCAGTTTTATTGGTGCTTAACGACACTTTCAACAATATGTCAGGTATTACGTATAACATGGTCACCAGTTTTATTTGTGTTTAACGAAACTTTCAACAATGTGTCAGGTATAACGTAGAACAAGGTGATCAGTTTTATTGGTGTTTAATGCCACTTTCAACAATGTTAGCTATAGCGTAGAACATGTTGACCAGTTTTATTGGTGTTTAATGCCACTTTTCAACAATGTGTCAGGTATAACGTAGAACATAGTGATCAGTTTTATTGGTGTTTAATGCCACTTTCAACAATGTTAGTTATAGCGTAGAACATGTTGACCAGTTATATTGGTGTTTAACGCCACTTTTAACAATATGTCAGCTATAACATAGAACATGGTGACCAGTTTTATTGGTGTTTAATGCCACTTTTCAACAATTTGTCAGGTATAACGTATAACATGGTGACCAGTTTTAATGGTGTTTAATGCCACTTTCAACAATGTTAGCTATAGCGTAGAACATGTTGACCAGTTTTATTGGTGTTTAATGCCATTTTTCAACAATGTGTCAGGTATAATGTAGAACATGGTGACCAGTTTTATTGGTGTTTAACGCCACTTTCAACAATGTTAGTTATAGCGTAGAACATGTTGACCAGTTCTATTGGTGTTTAGCACCACTTTTAACAATGTGTCCGCTATAACATAGAACATGGTGACCAGTTTTATTGGTGTTTAACCACACTTTCAACAATGTGTCAGGTATCACATAGAACATGGTGACCAGCTTTATTGGTGTTTAACGACACTTTCAACAATGTGTCAGGTATAACGTAGAACATGGTGACCAGTTTTATTGGTGTTTAATGCCACTTTCAGCAATGTTAGTTATAGCATAGAACATCGTGTCCAATTTTTTTGGTGTTTAACGACACTTTCAACAATGTGTCAGGTATAGCGTAAAACATGGTGACCAGTTTTATTGGTGTTTAATGACACTTTCAACAATGTGTTAGGTATAGCGTGAAACATGGTGACCAGTTTTATTGGTGCTTAACAACACTTTCAATAATGTGTCAGGTACAACGTAGAACATGGTGACCAGTTTTATTGGTGTTCAACGACACTTTCAACAATGTGTCAGGTATAGCGTATAACATGGTGACCAGTTTTATTGGTGTTTAACGCCACTTTCAACAATGTTAGCTATAGCATAGAACATGTTGACCAGTTTTATTAGTGTTTAACAACACTTTCAACAATGTCAGGTATAACGTAGAACATGGTGACCAGTTTTATTGGTGTTTAACGACACTTTCAACAATGTGTCAGGTATAATGCATAAAATGCTGGCCAGATTTATTGGTGTTTAACGACACTTTCAACAATGTGTCAGGTATAATGTAGAACATGGTGACCAGTTTTATTGGCTTTTAACGCCACTTTCAACAATGTTAGTTATAGCGTAGAACATGTTGACCAGTTTTATTGGTGTTTAACGCCACTTTTAACAATGTGTCAGCTATAACATAGAACATGGTGACCAGTTTTATTGGCATTTAATGCCACTTTTCAACAATGTGTCAGGTATAACGTATAACATGGTGACCAGTTTTATTGGTGTTTAATGCCACTTTCAACAATGTTAGCTATAGCGTAGTACATGTTGACCAGTTTTATTGGTGTTTAATGCCACTTTTCAACAATGTGTCAGGTATAATGTAGAACATAGTGACCAGTTTTATTGGTGTTTAATGCCACTTTCAACAATGTTAGTTATAGCGTAGAACATGTTGACCAGTTCTATTGGTGTTTAACGCCACTTTTAACAATGTGTCAGCTATAACATAGAACATGGTGACCAGTTTTATTGGTGTTTAATGACACTTTCAGCAATGTGTCAGGTATAACGTATTACATGGTGACCAGTTTTATTGGTGCTTAACGACACTTTCAACAATATGTCAGGTATTACGTATAACATGGTCACCAGTTTTATTTGTGTTTAACGAAACTTTCAACAATGTGTCAGGTATAACGTAGAACCAGGTGACCAGTTTTATTGGTGTTTAATGCCACTTTCAACAATGTTAGCTATAGCGTAGAACATGTTGACCAGTTTTATTGGTGTTTAATGCCACTTTTCAACAATGTGTCAGGTATAACGTATAACATGGTGACCAGTTTTATTGGTGTTTAATGCCACTTTCAACAATGTTAGTTATAGCGTAGAACATGTTGACCAGTTATATTGGTGTTTAACGACTTTCAACAATGTCAGGTATAACGTAAAACATGGTGACCAGTTTTATTGGTGTTTAATGACACTTTCAACAATGTGTCAGGTATAACGTATTACATGGTGACCAGTTTTATTGGTGCTTAACGACACTTTCAACAATATGTCAGGTATTACGTATAACATGGTCACCAGTTTTATTTGTGTTTAACAAACTTTCAACAATGTGTCAGGTATAACGTAGAACAAGGTGACCAGTTTTATTGGTGTTTAATGCCACTTTCAACAATGTTAGCTATAGCGTAGAACATGTTGACCAGTTTTATTGGTGTTTAATGCCACTTTTCAACAATGTGTCAGGTATAACGTAGAACATAGTGATCAGTTTTATTGGTGTTTAATGCCACTTTCAACAATGTTAGTTATAGCGTAGAACATGTTGACCAGTTATATTGGTGTTTAACGCCACTTTTAACAATGTGTCAGCTATAACATAGAACATGGTGACCAGTTTTATTGGTGTTTAATGCCACTTTTCAACAATGTGTCAGGTATAGCGTATAACATGGTGACCAGTTTTATTGGTGTTTAATGCCACTTTCAACAATGTTAGCTATAGCGTAGAACATGTTGACCAGTTTTATTGGTGTTTAATGCCACTTTTCAACAATGTGTCAGGTATAGCGTATAACATGGTGACCAGTTTTATTGGTGTTTAATGCCACTTTCAACAATGTTAGCTATAGCGTAGAACATGTTGACCAGTTTTATTGGTGTTTAATGCCACTTTTCAACAATGTGTCAGGTATAATGTAGAACATGGTGACCAGTTTTATTGGTGTTTAACGCCACTTTCAACAATGTTAGTTATAGCGTAGTACATGTTGACCAGTTCTATTGGTGTTTAGCACCACTTTTAACAATGTGTCAGCTATAACATAGAACATGGTGACCAGTTTTATTGGTGTTTAACCACACTTTCAACAATGTGTCAGGTATAACGTAGAACATGGTGACCAGTTTTATTGATGTTTAATGCCACTTTCAGCAATGTTAGTTATAGCATAGAACATCGTGTCCAATTTTTTTGGTGTTTAACGACACTTTCAACAATGTGTCAGGTATAGCGTAGAACATGGTGACCAGTTTTATTGGTGTTTAATGACACTTTCAACAATGTGTCAGGTATAGCGTAAAACATGGTGACCAGTTTTATTGGTGCTTAACAACACTTTCAATAATGTGTCAGGTACAACGTAGAACATGGTGACCAGTTTTATTGGTGTTTAACGCCACTTTCAACAATGTTAGCTATAGCATAGAACATGTTGACCAGTTTTATTAGTGTTTAACAACACTTTCAACAATGTCAGGTATAACGTAGAACATGGTGACCAGTTTTATTGGTGTTTAACGACACTTTCAACAATGTGTCAGGTATAATGTATAAAATGCTGGCCAGATTTATTGGTGTTTAACGACACTTTCAACAATGTGTAAGGTATAATGTAGAACATGGTGACCAGTTTTATTGGCTTTTAACGCCACTTTCAACAATGTTAGTTATAGCGTAGAACATGTTGACCAGTTATATTGGTGTTTAGCGCCACTTTTAACAATGTGTCAGCTATAACATAGAGCATGGTGACCAGTTTTATTGGCATTTAATGCCACTTTTCAACAATGTGTCAGGTATAACGTATAACATGGTGACCAGTTTTATTGGTGTTTAATGCCACTTTCAACAATGTTAGCTATAGCGTAGTACATGTTGACCAGTTTTATTGGTGTTTAATGCCACTTTTCAACAATGTGTCAGGTATAATGTAGAACATAGTGACCAGTTTTATTGGTGTTTAATGCCACTTTCAACAATGTTAGTTATAGCGTAGAACATGTTGACCAGTTCTATTGGTGTTTAACGCCACTTTTAACAATGTGTCAGGTATCACGTAGTACATGGTGACCAGCTTTATTGGTGTTTAACGACACTTTCAACAATGTGTCAGGTATAACGTAGAACATGGTGACAAGTTTTATTGGTGTTTAACGACACTTTCAAGAATGTGTCAGGTATAACGTAAAACATGGTGACCAGTTTTATTGGTGTTTAACGACAATTTCAACGATGTGTCAGGTATAACGTATAACATGGTGACCAGTTTTATTGGTGTTTAACGCCACTTTCAACAATGTGACAGGTATAAAGTATAACATGGTGACCAGTTTTATTGGTGTTTAATGCCACTTTCAACAATGTTAGTTATAGCATAGAACATGGTGGCCAGTTTTATTGGTGTTTAGCACCACTTTCAACAATATGTCAGGTATAACGTAGAACATGGTGGCCAGTTTTATTGGTGTTGAATGCCACTTTCAAAAATATGTTAGTTATAGCGCAGAACTTGGTGACCAGTTTTATTGGTGTTTAACGACACTTTCAACAATGTGTTAGTTATAACGTACAACATGTTTACCAGTTTTATTAGTGTTTAACGACTTTCAACAATGTCAGGTATAGCGTAGAACATGGTGACTAGTTTTATTGGTGTTTAACGCCACTTTCAACAATGTTAGTTATAGCATAGAACATGGTGACCAGTTTTATTGGTGTTTAACGCCACTTTCAACAATGTTAGTTATAGCGTAGAACATGGAGACCAGTTTTATTGGTGTTTAACGCCACTTTCCACAATGTGTCAGGTATAGCATAGAAAATGGTGACCAGTTTTATTGGTGTTTAATGACACTTTCAACAATGTGTCAGGTATAACGTAGAACATGGTGACCAGTTTTATTGGTGCTTAACAACACTTTCAATAATGTGTCAGGTACAACGTAGAACATGGTGACCAGTTTTATTGGTGTTCAACGACACTTTCAACAATGTGTCAGGTATAACGTATAACATGGTGACCAGTTTTATTGGTGTTTAATGCCACTTTCAACAATGTTAGCTATAGCGTAGAACATGTTGACCAGTTTTATTAGTGTTTAACAACACTTTCAACAATATGACAGGTACAACGTAGAACATGGTGACCATTTTTATTGGTGTTTAACGACACTTTCAACAATATGACAGGTATAACGTAGAACATGGTGACCAGTTTTATTGGTGTTTAACGACACTTTCAACAATGTGTCAGGTATAACGTAGAACATGGTGACCAGTTTTATTGGTGTTTAATGCCACTTTCAACAATGTTAGCTATAGCGTAGAACATGTTGACCAGTTTTATTGGTGTTTAATGCCACTTTTCAACAATGTGTCAGGTATAATGTAGAACATAGTGACCAGTTTTATTGGTGTTTAATGCCACTTTCAACAATGTTAGCTATAGCGTAGAACATGTTGACCACTTTTAACAATGTGTCAGCTATAACATAGAACATGGTGACCAGTTTTATTTGTGTTTAACAACACTTTCAACAATGTGTCAGGTATAATGTAGAACATGGTGACCAGCTTTATTGGTGTTTAACGACACTTTCAACAATGTGTCAGGTATAACGTAGAACATGGTGACCAGTTTTATTGGTGTTTAACGACACTTTCAACAATGTGTCAGGTATAACGTAGAACATGGTGACCAGTTTTATTGGTGTTTAACGACACTTTCAACGATGTGTCAGGTATAACATATAACATGGTGACCAGTTTTATTGGTGTTTAACGCCACTTTCAACAATGTTAGTTATAGCGTAGAACATGGTGACCAGTTTTATTGGTGCTTAACGCCACTTTCAACAATGTGACAGATATAAAGTATAACATGGTGACCAGTTTTATTGGTGTTTAATGCCACTTTCAACAATGTTAGCTATAGCATAGAACATGGTGGCCAGTTTTATTGGTGTTTAATGCCACTTTCAACAATATGTTAGTTATAGCACAGAACATGGTGACCAGTTTTATTGGTGTTTAACGACACTTTCAACAATGTGTCAGTTATAACGTACAACATGGTTACCAGTTTTATTAGTGTTTAACGACATTTTCAACAATGTCAGGTATAACGTAGAACATGGTGACCAGTTTTATTGGTGTTTAATGCCACTTTCAACAATGTTAGTTATAGCATAGAACATCGTGACCAATTTTTTTGGTGTTTAACGACACTTTCAACAATGTGTCAGGTATAGCGTAGAACATGGTGACCAGTTTTATTGGTGTTTAATGACATTTTCAACAATGTGTCAGGTATAACATAGAACATGGTGACCAGTTTTATTGGTGCTTAACAACACTTTCAATATTGTGTCAGGTACAACGTAGAACATGGTGACCAGTTTTATTGGTGTTCAACGACACTTTGAACAATGTGCCAGGTATAACGTATAACATGGTGACCAGTTTTATTGGTGTTTAACGCCACTTTCAACAATGTTAGCTATAGCGTAGAACATGTTGACCAGTTTTATTAGTGTTTAACAACACTTTCAACAATATGACAGGTATAACGTATAACATGGTGACCAGTTTTATTGGTGTTCAACGACACTTTCAACAATGTTAGCTATAGCGTAGAACATGTTGACCAGTTTTATTGGTGTTTAACGACACTTTCAACAATGTGTCAGGTATAATGTAGAACATGGTGACCATTTTTATTGGTATTAACGCCACTGTCAACAATATTTCAGCTATGATGTATAATATGGTGCACAGTTTTATTGGTGTTTAACGACACTTTCAACAATGTGTTAGTTATAACGTACAACATGGTTACCAGTTTTATTAGTGTTTAACGACTTTCAACAATGTCAGGTATAACGTAGAACATGGTGACCAGTTTTATTGACGTTTAACGACACTTTCAACAATGTGTCAGGTATAACGTATTACATGGTGACCAGTTTTATTGGTGCTTAACGACACTTTCAACAATATGTCAGGTATTACGTATAACATGGTCACCAGTTTTATTTGTGTTTAACGACACTTTCAACAATGTGTCAGGTATAACGTAGAACATGATGACCAGTTTTATTGGTGTTTAATGCCACTTTCAACAATGTTAGCTATAGCGTAGAACATGTTGACCAGTTTTATTGGTGTTTAATGCCACTTTTCAACAATGTGTCAGGTATAACGTAGAACATGGTGGCCAGTTTTATTGGTGTTGAATGCCACTTTCAAAAATATATTAGTTATAGCGCAGAACTTGGTGACCAGTTTTATTGGTGTTTAACGACACTTTCAACAATGTGTTAGTTATAACGTACAACATGTTTACCAGTTTTATTAGTGTTTAACGACTTTCAACAATGTCAGGTATAGCGTAGAACATGGTGACTAGTTTTATTGGTGTTTAACGCCACTTTCAACAATGTTAGTTATAGCATAGAACATGGTGACCAGTTTTATTGGTGTTTAACGCCACTTTCAACAATGTTAGTTATAGCGTAGAACATGGAGACCAGTTTTATTGGTGTTTAACGCCACTTTCCACAATGTGTCAGGTATAGCATAGAAAATGGTGACCAGTTTTATTGGTGTTTAATGACACTTTCAACAATGTGTCAGGTATAACGTAGAACATGGTGACCAGTTTTATTGGTGCTTAACAACACTTTCAATAATGTGTCAGGTACAACGTAGAACATGGTGACCAGTTTTATTGGTGTTCAACGACACTTTCAACAATGTGTCAGATATAACGTAGAACAAGGTGACCAGTTTTATTGGTGTTTAATGCCACTTTCAACAATGTTAGCTATAGCGTAGAACATGTTGACCAGTTTTATTGGTGTTTAATGCCACTTTTCAACAATGTGTCAGGTATAACGTAGAACATAGTGATCAGTTTTATTGGTGTTTAATGCCACTTTCAATAATGTTAGTTATAGCGTAGAACATGTTGACCAGTTATATTGGTGATTAACGCCACTTTTAACAATGTGTCAGCTATAACATAGAACATGGTGACCAGTTTTATTGGTGTTTAATGCCACTTTTCAACAATGTGTCAGGTATAACGTATAACATGGTGACCAGTTTTATTGGTGTTTAATGCCACTTTTCAACAATGTGTCAGGTATAATGTAGAACATGGTGACCAGTTTTATTGGTGTTTAACGCCACTTTCAACTATGTTAGTTATAGCGTAGAACATGTTGACCAGTTCTATTGGTGTTTAGCACCACTTTTAACAATGTGTCAGCTATAACATAGAACATGGTGACCAGTTTTATTGGTGTTTAACCACACTTTCAACAATGTGTCAGGTATCACATAGAACATGGTGACCAGCTTTATTGGTGTTTAACGACACTTTCAACAATGTGTCAGGAATAACGTAGAACATGGTGACCGGTTTTATTGGTGTTTAACGACACTTTCAACAATGTGTCAGTTATAATGTAGAACATGGTGACCATTTTTATTGGTATTAATGCCACTGTCAACAATATTTCAACTATTATGTATAATATGGCACACAGTTTTGTTGGTGTTTAACGACACTTTCAACAATGTGTTAGTTATAACGTACAACATGGTTACCAGTTTTATTAGTGTTTAACAACTTTCAACAATGTCAGGTATAACGTAAAACATGGTGACCAGTTTTATTGGTGTTTAATGACACTTTCAACAATGTGTCAGGTATAACGTATTACATGGTGACCAGTTTTATTGGTGCTTAACGACACTTTCAACAATATGTCAGGTATTACGTATAACATGGTCACCAGTTTTATTTGTGTTTAACGAAACTTTCAACAATGTGTCAGGTATAACGTAGAACAAGGTGATCAGTTTTATTGGTGTTTAATGCCACTTTCAACAATGTTAGCTATAGCGTAGAACATGTTGACCAGTTTTATTGGTGTTTAATGCCACTTTTCAACAATGTGTCAGGTATAACGTAGAACATAGTGATCAGTTTTATTGGTGTTTAATGCCACTTTCAACAATGTTAGTTATAGCGTAGAACATGTTGACCAGTTATATTGGTGTTTAACGCCACTTTTAACAATATGTCAGCTATAACATAGAACATGGTGACCAGTTTTATTGGTGTTTAATGCCACTTTTCAACAATTTGTCAGGTATAACGTATAACATGGTGACCAGTTTTATTGGTGTTTAATGCCACTTTCAACAATGTTAGCTATAGCGTAGAACATGTTGACCAGTTTTATTGGTGTTTAATGCCATTTTTCAACAATGTGTCAGGTATAATGTAGAACATGGTGACCAGTTTTATTGGTGTTTAACGCCACTTTCAACAATGTTAGTTATAGCGTAGAACATGTTGACCAGTTCTATTGGTGTTTAGCACCACTTTTAACAATGTGTCCGCTATAACATAGAACATGGTGACCAGTTTTATTGGTGTTTAACCACACTTTCAACAATGTGTCAGGTATCACATAGAACATGGTGACCAGCTTTATTGGTGTTTAACGACACTTTCAACAATGTGTCAGGTATAACGTAGAACATGGTGACCAGTTTTATTGGTGTTTAATGCCACTTTCAGCAATGTTAGTTATAGCATAGAACATCGTGTCCAATTTTTTTGGTGTTTAACGACACTTTCAACAATGTGTCAGGTATAGCGTAAAACATGGTGACCAGTTTTATTGGTGTTTAATGACACTTTCAACAATGTGTTAGGTATAGCGTGAAACATGGTGACCAGTTTTATTGGTGCTTAACAACACTTTCAATAATGTGTCAGGTACAACGTAGAACATGGTGACCAGTTTTATTGGTGTTCAACGACACTTTCAACAATGTGTCAGGTATAGCGTATAACATGGTGACCAGTTTTATTGGTGTTTAACGCCACTTTCAACAATGTTAGCTATAGCATAGAACATGTTGACCAGTTTTATTAGTGTTTAACAACACTTTCAACAATGTCAGGTATAACGTAGAACATGGTGACCAGTTTTATTGGTGTTTAACGACACTTTCAACAATGTGTCAGGTATAATGCATAAAATGCTGGCCAGATTTATTGGTGTTTAACGACACTTTCAACAATGTGTCAGGTATAATGTAGAACATGGTGACCAGTTTTATTGGCTTTTAACGCCACTTTCAACAATGTTAGTTATAGCGTAGAACATGTTGACCAGTTTTATTGGTGTTTAACGCCACTTTTAACAATGTGTCAGCTATAACATAGAACATGGTGACCAGTTTTATTGGCATTTAATGCCACTTTTCAACAATGTGTCAGGTATAACGTATAACATGGTGACCAGTTTTATTGGTGTTTAATGCCACTTTCAACAATGTTAGCTATAGCGTAGTACATGTTGACCAGTTTTATTGGTGTTTAATGCCACTTTTCAACAATGTGTCAGGTATAATGTAGAACATAGTGACCAGTTTTATTGGTGTTTAATGCCACTTTCAACAATGTTAGTTATAGCGTAGAACATGTTGACCAGTTCTATTGGTGTTTAACGCCACTTTTAACAATGTGTCAGCTATAACATAGAACATGGTGACCAGTTTTATTGGTGTTTAATGACACTTTCAGCAATGTGTCAGGTATAACGTATTACATGGTGACCAGTTTTATTGGTGCTTAACGACACTTTCAACAATATGTCAGGTATTACGTATAACATGGTCACCAGTTTTATTTGTGTTTAGCGAAACTTTCAACAATGTGTCAGGTATAACGTAGAACCAGGTGACCAGTTTTATTGGTGTTTAATGCCACTTTCAACAATGTTAGCTATAGCGTAGAACATGTTGACCAGTTTTTTTGGTGTTTAATGCCACTTTTCAACAATGTGTCAGGTATAACGTATAACATGGTGACCAGTTTTATTGGTGTTTAATGCCACTTTCAACAATGTTAGTTATAGCGTAGAACATGTTGACCAGTTATATTGGTGTTTAACGACTTTCAACAATGTCAGGTATAACGTAAAACATGGTGACCAGTTTTATTGGTGTTTAATGACACTTTCAACAATGTGTCAGGTATAACGTATTACATGGTGACCAGTTTTATTGGTGCTTAACGACACTTTCAACAATATGTCAGGTATTACGTATAACATGGTCACCAGTTTTATTTGTGTTTAACAAACTTTCAACAATGTGTCAGGTATAACGTAGAACAAGGTGACCACTTTTATTGGTGTTTAATGCCACTTTCAACAATGTTAGCTATAGCGTAGAACATGTTGACCAGTTTTATTGGTGTTTAATGCCACTTTTCAACAATGTGTCAGGTATAACGTAGAACATAGTGATCAGTTTTATTGGTGTTTAATGCCACTTTCAACAATGTTAGTTATAGCGTAGAACATGTTGACCAGTTATATTGGTGTTTAACGCCACTTTTAACAATGTGTCAGCTATAACATAGAACATGGTGACCAGTTTTATTGGTGTTTAATGCCACTTTTCAACAATGTGTCAGGTATAGCGTATAACATGGTGACCAGTTTTATTGGTGTTTAATGCCACTTTCAACAATGTTAGCTATAGCGTAGAACATGTTGACCAGTTTTATTGGTGTTTAATGCCACTTTTCAACAATGTGTCAGGTATAGCGTATAACATGGTGACCAGTTTTATTGGTGTTTAATGCCACTTTCAACAATGTTAGCTATAGCGTAGAACATGTTGACCAGTTTTATTGGTGTTTAATGCCACTTTTCAACAATGTGTCAGGTATAATGTAGAACATGGTGACCAGTTTTATTGGTGTTTAACGCCACTTTCAACAATGTTAGTTATAGCGTAGTACATGTTGACCAGTTCTATTGGTGTTTAGCACCACTTTTAACAATGTGTCAGCTATAATATAGAACATGGTGACCAGTTTTATTGGTGTTTAACCACACTTTCAACAATGTGTCAGGTATAACGTAGAACATGGTGACCAGTTTTATTGATGTTTAATGCCACTTTCAGCAATGTTAGTTATAGCATAGAACATCGTGTCCAATTTTTTTGGTGTTTAACGACACTTTCAACAATGTGTCAGGTATAGCGTAGAACATGGTGACCAGTTTTATTGGTGTTTAATGACACTTTCAACAATGTGTCAGGTATAGCGTAAAACATGGTGACCAGTTTTATTGGTGCTTAACAACACTTTCAATAATGTGTCAGGTACAACGTAGAACATGGTGACCAGTTTTATTGGTGTTTAGCGCCACTTTCAACAATGTTAGCTATAGCATAGAACATGTTGACCAGTTTTATTAGTGTTTAACAACACTTTCAACAATGTCAGGTATAACGTAGAACATGGTGACCAGTTTTATTGGTGTTTAACGACACTTTCAACAATGTGTCAGGTATAATGTATAAAATGCTGGCCAGATTTATTGGTGTTTAACGACACTTTCAACAATGTGTAAGGTATAATGTAGAACATGGTGACCAGTTTTATTGGCTTTTAACGCCACTTTCAACAATGTTAGTTATAGCGTAGAACATGTTGACCAGTTATATTGGTGTTTAACGCCACTTTTAACAATGTGTCAGCTATAACATAGAGCATGGTGACCAGTTTTATTGGCATTTAATGCCACTTTTCAACAATGTGTCAGGTATAACGTATAACATGGTGACCAGTTTTATTGGTGTTTAATGCCACTTTCAACAATGTTAGCTATAGCGTAGTACATGTTGACCAGTTTTATTGGTGTTTAATGCCACTTTTCAACAATGTGTCAGGTATAATGTAGAACATAGTGACCAGTTTTATTGGTGTTTAATGCCACTTTCAACAATGTTAGTTATAGCGTAGAACATGTTGACCAGTTCTATTGGTGTTTAACGCCACTTTTAACAATGTGTCAGGTATCACGTAGTACATGGTGACCAGCTTTATTGGTGTTTAACGACACTTTCAACAATGTGTCAGGTATAACGTAGAACATGGTGACAAGTTTTATTGGTGTTTAACGACACTTTCAAGAATGTGTCAGGTATATCGTAAAACATGGTGACCAGTTTTATTGGTGTTTAACGACAATTTCAACGATGTGTCAGGTATAACGTATAACATGGTGACCAGTTTTATTGGTGTTTAACGCCACTTTCAACAATGTGACAGGTATTAAGTATAACATGGTGACCAGTTTTATTGGTGTTTAATGCCACTTTCAACAATGTTAGTTATAGCATAGAACATGGTGGCCAGTTTTATTGGTGTTTAGCACCACTTTCAACAATATGTCAGGTATAACGTAGAACATGGTGGCCAGTTTTATTGGTGTTGAATGCCACTTTCAAAAATATGTTAGTTATAGCGCAGAACTTGGTGACCAGTTTTATTGGTGTTTAACGACACTTTCAACAATGTGTTAGTTATAACGTACAACATGTTTACCAGTTTTATTAGTGTTTAACGACTTTCAACAATGTCAGGTATAGCGTAGAACATGGTGACTAGTTTTATTGGTGTTTAACGCCACTTTCAACAATGTTAGTTATAGCATAAAACATGGTGACCAGTTTTATTGGTGTTTAACGCCACTTTCAACAATGTTAGTTATAGCGTAGAACATGGAGACCAGTTTTATTGGTGTTTAACGCCACTTTCCACAATGTGTCAGGTATAGCATAGAAAATGGTGACCAGTTTTATTGGTGTTTAATGACACTTTCAACAATGTGTCAGGTATAACGTAGAACATGGTGACCAGTTTTATTGGTGCTTAACAACACTTTCAATAATGTGTCAGGTACAACGTAGAACATGGTGACCAGTTTTATTGGTGTTCAACGACACTTTCAACAATGTGTCAGGTATAACGTATAACATGGTGACCAGTTTTATTGGTGTTTAATGCCAATTTTCAACAATGTTAGCTATAGCGTAGAACATGTTGACCAGTTTTATTAGTGTTTAACAACACTTTCAACAATATGACAGGTACAACGTAGAACATGGTGACCATTTTTATTGGTGTTTAACGACACTTTCAACAATATGACAGGTATAACGTAGAACATGGTGACCAGTTTTATTGGTGTTTAACGACACTTTCAACAATGTGTCAGGTATAACGTAGAACATGGTGACCAGTTTTATTGGTGTTTAATGCCACTTTCAACAATGTTAGCTATAGCGTAGAACATGTTGACCAGTTTTATTGGTGTTTAATGCCACTTTTCAACAATGTGTCAGGTATAATGTAGAACATAGTGACCAGTTTTATTGGTGTTTAATGCCACTTTCAACAATGTTAGCTATAGCGTAGAACATGTTGACCACTTTTAACAATGTGTCAGCTATAACATAGAACATGGTGACCAGTTTTATTGGTGTTTAACAACACTTTCAACAATGTGTCAGGTATAATGTAGAACATGGTGACCAGCTTTATTGGTGTTTAACGACACTTTCAACAATGTGTCAGGTATAACGTAGAACATGGTGACCAGTTTTATTGGTGTTTAACGACACTTTCAACAATGTGTCAGGTATAACGTAGAACATGGTGACCAGTTTTATTGGTGTTTAACGACACTTTCAACGATGTGTCAGGTATAACATATAACATGGTGACCAGTTTTATTGGTGTTTAACGCCACTTTCAACAATGTTAGTTATAGCGTAGAACATGGAGACCAGTTTTATTGGTGCTTAACGCCACTTTCAACAATGTGACAGATATAAAGTATAACATGGTGACCAGTTTTATTGGTGTTTAACGCCACTTTCAACAATGTTAGCTATAGCATAGAACATGGTGGCCAGTTTTATTGGTGTTTAATGCCACTTTCAACAATATGTTAGTTATAGCACAGAACATGGTGACCAGTTTTATTGGTGTTTAACGACACTTTCAACAATGTTAGCTATAGCGTAGAACATGTTGACCAGTTTTATTGGTGTTTAACGACACTTTCAACAATGTGTCAGGTATAATGTAGAACATGGTGACCATTTTTATTGGTATTAACGCCACTGTCAACAATATTTCAGCTATGATGTATAATATGGTGCACAGTTTTATTGGTGTTTAACGACACTTTCAACAATGTGTTAGTTATAACGTACAACATGGTTACCAGTTTTATTAGTGTTTAACGACTTTCAACAATGTCAGGTATAACGTAGAACATGGTGACCAGTTTTATTGACGTTTAACGACACTTTCAACAATGTGTCAGGTATAACGTATTACATGGTGACCAGTTTTATTGGTGCTTAACGACACTTTCAACAATATGTCAGGTATTACGTATAACATGGTCACCAGTTTTATTTGTGTTTAACGACACTTTCAACAATGTGTCAGGTATAACGTAGAACATGATGACCAGTTTTATTGGTGTTTAATGCCACTTTCAACAATGTTAGCTATAGCGTAGAACATGTTGACCAGTTTTATTGGTGTTTAATGCCACTTTTCAACAATGTGTCAGGTATAACGTAGAACATGGTGGCCAGTTTTATTGGTGTTGAATGCCACTTTCAAAAATATATTAGTTATAGCGCATAACTTGGTGACCAGTTTTATTGGTGTTTAACGACACTTTCAACAATGTGTTAGTTATAACGTACAACATGTTTACCAGTTTTATTAGTGTTTAACGACTTTCAACAATGTCAGGTATAGCGTAGAACATGGTGACTAGTTTTATTGGTGTTTAACGCCACTTTCAACAATGTTAGTTATAGCATAGAACATGGTGACCAGTTTTATTGGTGTTTAACGCCACTTTCAACAATGTTAGTTATAGCCTAGAACATGGAGACCAGTTTTATTGGTGTTTAACGCCACTTTCCACAATGTGTCAGGTATAGCATAGAAAATGGTGACCAGTTTTATTGGTGTTTAATGACACTTTCAACAATGTGTCAGGTATAACGTAGAACATGGTGACCAGTTTTATTGGTGCTTAACAACACTTTCAATAATGTGTCAGGTACAACGTAGAACATGGTGACCAGTTTTATTGGTGTTCAACGACACTTTCTACAATGTGTCAGGTATAGCGTATAACATGGTGACCAGTTTTATTGGTGTTTAACGCCACTTTCAACAATGTTAGCTATAGCGTAGAACATGTTGACCAGTTTTATTAGTGTTTAACAACACTTTCAACAATATGACAGGTACAACGTAGAACATGGTGACCATTTTTATTGGTGTTTAACGACACTTTCAACAATATGACAGGTATAACGTAGAACATGGTGACCAGTTTTATTGGTGTTTAATGCCACTTTCAACAATGTTAGCTATAGCGTAGAACATGTTGACCAGTTTTATTGGTGTTTAATGCCACTTTTCAACAATCTGTCAGGTATAATGTAGAACATAGTGACCAGTTTTATTGGTGTTTAATGCCACTTTCAACAATGTTAGCTATAGCGTAGAACATGTTGACCACTTTTAACAATGTGTCAGCTATAACATAGAACATGGTGACCAGTTTTATTGGTGTTTAACAACACTTTCAACAATGTGTCAGGTATAATGTAGAACATGGTGACCAGCTTTATTGGTGTTTAACGACACTTTCAACAATGTGTCAGGTATAACGTAGAACATGGTGACCAGTTTTATTGGTGTTTAACGACACTTTCAACAATGTGTCAGGTATAACGTAGAACATGGTGACCAGTTTTATTGGTGTTTAACGACACTTTCAACGATGTGTCAGGTATAACATATAACATGGTGACCAGTTTTATTGGTGTTTAACGCCACTTTCAACAATGTTAGTTATAGCGTAGAACATGGAGACCAGTTTTATTGGTGCTTAACGCCACTTTCAACAATGTGACAGATATAAAGTATAACATGGTGACCAGTTTTATTGGTGTTTAACGCCACTTTCAACAATGTTAGTTATAGCATAGAACATGGTGGCCAGTTTTATTGGTGTTTAATGCCACTTTCAACAATATGTTAGTTATAGCACAGAACATGGTGACCAGTTTTATTGGTGTTTAACGACACTTTCAACAATGTGTCAGTTATAACGTACAACATGGTTACCAGTTTTATTAGTGTTTAACGACATTTTCAACAATGTCAGGTATAACGAAGAACATGGTGACCAGTTTTATTGGTGTTTAATGCCACTTTCAACAATGTTAGTTATAGCATAGAACATCGTGACCAATTTTTTTGGTGTTTAACGACACTTTCAACAATGTGTCAGGTATAGCGTAGAACATGGTGACCAGTTTTATTGGTGTTTAATGACATTTTCAACAATGTGTCAGGTATAACATAGAACATGGTGACCAGTTTTATTGGTGCTTAACAACACTTTCAATATTGTGTCAGGTACAACGTAGAACATGGTGACCAGTTTTATTGGTGTTCAACGACACTTTGAACAATGTGCCAGGTATAACGTATAACATGGTGACCAGTTTTATTGGTGTTTAACGCCACTTTCAACAATGTTAGCTATAGCGTAGAACATGTTGACCAGTTTTATTAGTGTTTAACAACACTTTCAACAATATGACAGGTATAACGTATAACATGGTGACCAGTTTTATTGGTGTTCAACGACACTTTCAACAATGTTAGCTATAGCGTAGAACATGTTGACCAGTTTTATTGGTGTTTAACGACACTTTCAACAATGTGTCAGGTATAATGTAGAACATGGTGACCATTTTTATTGGTATTAACGCCACTGTCAACAATATTTCAGCTATGATGTATAATATGGTGCACAGTTTTATTGGTGTTTAACGACACTTTCAACAATGTGTTAGTTATAACGTACAACATGGTTACCAGTTTTATTAGTGTTTAACGACTTTCAACAATGTCAGGTATAACGTAGAACATGGTGACCAGTTTTATTGACGTTTAACGACACTTTCAACAATGTGTCAGGTATAACGTATTACATGGTGACCAGTTTTATTGGTGCTTAACGACACTTTCAACAATATGTCAGGTATTACGTATAACATGGTCACCAGTTTTATTTGTGTTTAACGACACTTTCAACAATGTGTCAGGTATAACGTAGAACATGATGACCAGTTTTATTGGTGTTTAATGCCACTTTCAACAATGTTAGCTATAGCGTAGAACATGTTGACCAGTTTTATTGGTGTTTAATGCCACTTTTCAACAATGTGTCAGGTATAATGTAGAACATAGTGATCAGTTTTATTGGTGTTTAATGCCACTTTCAACAATGTTAGCTATAGCATAGAACATGTTGATCACTTTTAACAATGTGTCAGCTATAACATAGAACATGGTGACCAGTTTTATTGGTGTTTAACAACACTTTCAACAATGTGTCAGGTATCACGTAGAACATGGTGACCCGCTTTATTGGTGTTTAACGACACTTTCAACAATGTGTCAGGTATAACGTAGAACATGGTGACCAGTTTTATTGGTGTTTAACGACACTTTCAACAATGTGTCAGGTATAACGTAGAACATGGTGACCAGTTTTATTGGTGTTTAACGACACTTTCAACGATGTGTCAGGTATAGCGTATAACATGGTGACCAGTTTTATTGGTGTTTAACGCCACTTTCAACAATGTTAGTTATAGCGTAGAACATGGAGACCAGTTTTATTGGTGCTTAACGCCACTTTCAACTATGTGACAGATATAAAGTATAACATGGTGACCAGTTTTATTGGTGTTTAACGCCACTTTCAACAATGTTAGTTATAGCATAGAACATGGTGGCCAGTTTTAATGGTGTTGAATGCCACTTTCAACAATATGTTAGTTATAGCGCAGAACATGGTGACCAGTTTTATTGGTGTTTAACGACACTTTCAACAATGTGTCAGTTATAACGTACAACATGGTTACCAGTTTTATTAGTGTTTAACGACACTTTCAACAATGTCAGGTATAACGTAGAACATGGTGACCAGTTTTATTGGTGTTTAATGCCACTTTCAACAATATGTTAGTTATAGCACAGAACATGGTGACCAGTTTTATTGGTGTTTAACGACACTTTCAACAATGTGTCAGTTATAACGTACAACATGGTTACCAGTTTTATTAGTGTTTAACGACATTTTCAACAATGTCAGGTATAACGTAGAACATGGTGACCAGTTTTATTGGTGTTTAATGCCACTTTCAACAATGTTAGTTATAGCATAGAACATCGTGACCAATTTTTTTGGTGTTTAACGACACTTTCAACAATGTGTCAGGTATAGCGTAGAACATGGTGACCAGTTTTATTGGTGTTTAATGACATTTTCAACAATGTGTCAGGTATAACATAGAACATGGTGACCAGTTTTATTGGTGCTTAACAACACTTTCAATAATGTGTCAGGTACAACGTAGAACATGGTGACCAGTTTTATTGGTGTTCAACGACACTTTCAACAATGTGCCAGGTATAACGTATAACATGGTGACCAGTTTTATTGGTGTTTAACGCCACTTTCAACAATTTTAGCTATAGCTTAGAACATGTTGACCAGTTTTATTAGTGTTTAACAACACTTTCAACAATATGACAGGTATAACGTATAACATGGTGACCCATTTTATTGGTGTTCAACGACACTTTCAACAATGTTAGCTATAGCGTAGAACATGTTGACCAGTTTTATTGGTGTTTAACGACACTTTCAACAATGTGTCAGGTATAATGGTGACCATTTTTATTGGTATTAACGCCACTGTCAACAATATTTCAGCTATGATGTATAATATGGTGCACAGTTTTATTGGTGTTTAACGACACTTTCAACAATGTGTTAGTTATAACGTACAACATGGTTACCAGTTTTATTAGTGTTTAACGACTTTCAACAATGTCAGGTATAACGTAGAACATGGTGACCAGTTTTATTGACGTTTAACGACACTTTCAACAATGTGTCAGGTATAACGTATTACATGGTGACCAGTTTTATTGGTGCTTAACGACACTTTCAACAATATGTCAGGTATTACGTATAACATGGTCACCAGTTTTATTTGTGTTTAACGACACTTTCAACAATGTGTCAGGTATAACGTAGAACATGATGACCAGTTTTATTGGTGTTTAATGCCACTTTCAACAATGTTAGCTATAGCGTAGAACATGTTGACCAGTTTTATTGGTGTTTAATGCCACTTTTCAACAATGTGTCAGGTATAATGTAGAACATAGTGATCAGTTTTATTGGTGTTTAATGCCACTTTCAACAATGTTAGCTATAGCATAGAACATGTTGACCACTTTTAACAATGTGTCAGCTATAACATAGAACATGGTGACCAGTTTTATTGGTGTTTAACAACACTTTCAACAATGTGTCAGGTATCACGTAGAACATGGTGACCCGCTTTATTGGTGTTTAACGACACTTTCAACAATGTGTCAGGTATAACGTAGAACATGGTGACCAGTTTTATTGGTGTTTAACGACACTTTCAACAATGTGTCAGGTATAACGTAGAACATGATGACCAGTTTTATTGGTGTTTAACGACACTTTCAACGATGTGTCAGGTATAGCGTATAACATGGTGACCAGTTTTATTGGTGTTTAACGCCACTTTCAACAATGTTAGTTATAGCGTAGAACATGGAGACCAGTTTTATTGGTGCTTAACGCCACTTTCAACTATGTGACAGATATAAAGTATAACATGGTGACCAGTTTTATTGGTGTTTAACGCCACTTTCAACAATGTTAGTTATAGCATAGAACATGGTGGCCAGTTTTAATGGTGTTGAATGCCACTTTTAACAATATGTTAGTTATAGCGCAGAACATGGTGACCAGTTTTATTGGTGTTTAACGACACTTTCAACAATGTGTCAGTTATAACGTACAACATGGTTACCAGTTTTATTAGTGTTTAACGACACTTTCAACAATGTCAGGTATAACGTACAACATGGTTACCAGTTTTATTAGTGTTTAACGACTTTCAACAATGTCAGGTATAACGTAGAACATGGTGACCAGTTTTATTGACGTTTAACGACACTTTCAACAATGTGTCAGGTATAACGTATTACATGGTGACCAGTTTTATTGGTGCTTAACGACACTTTCAACAATATGTCAGGTATTATGTATAACATGGTCACCAGTTTTATTTGTGCTTAACGACACTTTCAACAATGTGTCAGGTATAACGTAGAACATGATGACCAGTTTTATTGGTGCTTAATGCCACTTTCAACAATGTTAGCTATAGCGTAGAACATGTTGACCAGTTTTATTGGTGTTTAATGCCACTTTTCAACAATGTGTCAGGTATAATGTAGTACATAGTGATCAGTTTTATTGGTGTTTAATGCCACTTTCAACAATGTTAGCTATAGCATAGAACATGTTGACCACTTTTAACAATGTGTCAGCTATAACATAGAACATGGTGACCAGTTTTATTGGTGTTTAACAACACTTTCAACGATGTGTCAGGTATCACGTAGAACATGGTGACCCGCTTTATTGGTGTTTAACGACACTTTCAACAATGTGTCAGGTATAACGTAGAACATGGTGACCAGTTTTATTGGTGTTTAACGACACTTTCAACAATGTGTCAGGTATAACGTAGAACATGGTGACCAGTTTTATTGGTGTTTAACGACACTTTCAACAATGTTAGTTATAGCGTAGAACATGGAGACCAGTTTTATTGGTGCTTAGCGCCACTTTCAACTATGTGACAGATATAAAGTATAACATGGTGACCAGTTTTATTGGTGTTTAATGCAACTTTCAACAATGTTAGTTATAGCATAGAACATGGTGGCCAGTTTTAATGGTGTTGAATGCCACTTTCAACAATATGTTAGTTATAGTGCAGAACATGGTGACCAGTTTTATTGGTGTTTAACGACACTTTCAACAATGTGTCAGTTATAGCGTACAACATGGTTACCAGTTTTATTAGTGTTTAACGACACTTTCAACAATGTCAGGTATAACGTAGAACATGGTGACCAGTTTTATTGGTGTTTAATGCCACTTTCAACAATGTTAGTTATAGCATAGAACATCGTGACCAATTTTTTTGGTGTTTAACGACACTTTCAACAATGTGTCAGGTATAGCGTAGAACATGGTGACCAGTTTTATTGGTGTTTAATGACACTTTCAACAATGTGTCAGGTATAACATAGAACATGGTGACCAGTTTTATTGGTGCTTAACAACACTTTCAACAATGTGTCAGGTATAGCGTATAACATGGTGACCAGTTTTATTGGTGTTTAACGCCACTTTTAACAATGTTAGTTATAGCGTAGAACATGTTGACCAGTTTTATTAGTGTTTAACAACACTTTCAACAATGTCAGGTATAACGTAGAACATGGTGACCAGTTTTATTGGTGTTTAACGACACTTTCAACAATGTGTCAGGTATAATGTAGAACATGGTGACCATTTTTATTGGTATTAACGCCACTGTCAACAATATTTCAGCTATTATGTATAATATGGCGCACAGTTTTGTTGGTGTTTAACGACACTTTCAACAATGTGTTAGTTATAACGTACAACATGGTTACCAGTTTTATTAGTGTTTAACGACTTTCAACAATGTCAGGTATAACGTAAAACATGGTGACCAGTTTTATTGGTGTTTAATGACACTTTCAACAATGTGTCAGGTATAGCGTATTACATGGTGACCAGTTTTATTGGTGCTTAGCGACACTTTCAACAATATGTCAGGTATTACGTATAACATGGTCACAAGTTTTATTTGTGTTTAACGAAACTTTCAACAATGTGTCAGGTATAACGTAGAACAAGGTGACCAGTTTTATTGGTGTTTAATGCCACTTTCAACAATGTTAGCTATAGCGTAGAACATGTTGACCAGTTTTATTGGTGTTTAATGCCACTTTTCAACAATGTGTCAGGTATAACGTAGAACATAGTGATCAGTTTTATTGGTGTTTAATGCCACTTTCAACAATGTTAGTTATAGCGTAGAACATGTTGACCAGTTATATTGGTGTTTAACGCCACTTTTAACAATGTGTCAGCTATAACATAGAACATGGTGACCAGTTTTATTGGTGTTTAATGCCACTTTTCAACAATGTGTCAGGTATAACGTATAACATGGTGACCAGTTTTATTGGTGTTTAATGCCACTTTCAACAATGTTAGCCATAGCGTAGAACATGTTGACCAGTTTTATTGGTGTTTAATGCCACTTTCAACAATGTTAGCCATAGCGTAGAACATGTTGACCAGTTTTATTGGTATTAACGCCACTGTCAACAATATTTCAACTATTATGTATAATATGGCGCACAGTTTTGTTGGTGTTTAACGCCACTTTCAACAATGTGTTAGTTATAACGTACAACATGGTTACCAGTTTTATTAGTGTTTAACGACTTTCAACAATGTCAGGTATAAAGTAAAACATGGTGACCAGTTTTATTGGTGTTTAATGACACTTTCAACAATGTGTCAGGTATAACGTATTACATGGTGACCAGTTTTATTGGTGCTTAACGACACTTTCAACAATATGTCAGGTATTACGTATAACATGGTCACCAGTTTTATTTGTGTTTAACGAAACTTTCAACAATGTGTCAGGTATAACGTAAAACAAGGTGACCAGTTTTATTGGTGTTTAATGCCACTTTCAACAATATTAGCTATAGCGTAGAACATGTTGACCAGTTTTATTGGTGTTTAATGCCACTTTTCAACAATGTGTCAGGCATAACGTAGAACATAGTGATCAGTTTTATTGGTGTTTAATGCCACTTTCAACAATCTTAGTTATAGCGTAGAACATGTTGACCAGTTATATTGGTGTTTAACGCCACTTTTAACAATGTGTCAGCTATAACATAGAACATGGTGACCAGTTTTATTGGTGTTTAATGCCACTTTTCAACAATGTGTCAGGTATAACGTATAACATGGTGACCAGTTTTATTGGTGTTTAATGCCACTTTCAACAATGTTAGCTATAGCGTAGAACATGTTGACCAGTTTTATTGGTGTTTAATGCCACTTTTCAACAATGTGTCAGGTATAATGTAGAACATGGTGACCAGCTTTATTGGTGTTTAACGACACTTTCAACAATGTGTCAGGAATAACGTAGAACATGGTGACCAGTTTTATTGGTGTTTAACGACACTTTCAACAATGTGTCAGTTATAATGTAGAACATGGTGACCATTTTTATTGGTATTAACGCCACTGTCAACAATATTTCAACTATTATGTATAATATGGCGCACAGTTTTGTTGGTGTTTAGCGACACTTTCAACAATGTGTTAGTTATAACGTACAACATGGTTACCAGTTTTATTAGTGTTTAACGACTTTCAACAATGTCAGGTATAACGTAAAACATGGTGACCAGTTTTATTGGTGTTTAATGACACTTTCAACAATGTGTCAGGTATAACGTATTACATGGTGACCAGTTTTATTGGTGCTTAACGACACTTTCAACAATATGTCAGGTATTACGTATAACATGGTCACCAGTTTTATTTGTGTTTAACGAAACTTTCAACAATGTGTCAGGTATAACGTAGAACAAGGTGACCAGTTTTATTGGTGTTTAATGCCACTTTCAACAATGTTAGCTATAGCGTAGAACATGTTGACCAGTTTTATTGGTGTTTAATGCCACTTTTCAACAATGTGTCAGGTATAACGTAGAACATAGTGATCAGTTTTATTGGTGTTTAATGCCACTTTCAACAATGTTAGTTATAGCGTAGAACATGTTGACCAGTTTTATTGGTGTTTAATGCCACTTTTAACAATGTGTCAGCTATAACATAGAACATGGTGACCAGTTTTATTGGTGTTTAATGCCACTTTCAACAATGTTAGCCATAGCGTAGAACATGTTGACCAGTTTTATTGGTGTTTAATGCCACTTTTCAACAATGTGTCAGGTATAATGTAGAACATGGTGACCAGTTTTATTGGTGTTTAACGCCACTTTCAACAATGTTAGTTATAGCGTAGAACATGTTGACCAGTTCTATTGGTGTTTAGCACCACTTTTAACAATGTGTCAGCTATAACATAGAACATGGTGACCAGTTTTATTGGTGTTTAACGACACTTTCAACAATGTGTCAGGTATCACATAGAACATGGTGACCAGCTTTATTGGTGTTTAACGACACTTTCAACAATGTGTCAGGTATAACGTAGAACATGGTGACCAGTTTTATTGGTGTTTAATGCCACTTTCAGCAATGTTAGTTATAGCATAGAACATCGTGTCCAATTTTTTTGGTGTTTAACGACACTTTCAACAATGTGTCAGGTATAGCGTAGAACATGGTGACCAGTTTTATTGGTGTTTAATGACACTTTCAACAATGTGTCAGGTATAGCGTAAAACATGGTGACCAGTTTTATTGGTGCTTAACAACACTTTCAATAATGTGTCGGGTACAACGTAGAACATGGTGACCAGTTTTATTGGTGTTTAACGCCACTTTCAACAATGTTAGCTATAGCATAGAACATGTTGACCAGTTTTATTAGTGTTTAACAACACTTTCAACAATGTCAGGTATAACGTAGAACATGGTGACCAGTTTTATTGGTGTTTAACGACACTTTCAACAATGTGTCAGGTATAATGTATAAAATGCTGGCCAGATTTATTGGTGTTTAACAACACTTTCAACAATGTGTAAGGTATAATGTAGAACATGGTGACCAGTTTTATTGGCTTTTAACGCCACTTTCAACAATGTTAGTTATAGCGTAGAACATGTTGACCAGTTATATTGGTGTTTAACGCCACTTTTAACAATGTGTCAGCTATAACATAGAACATGGTGACCAGTTTTATTGGCATTTAATGCCACTTTTCAACAATGTGTCAGGTATAGCGTATAACATGGTGACCAGTTTTATTGGTGTTTAATGCCACTTTCAACAATGTTAGCTATAGCGTAGTACCTGTTGACCAGTTTTATTGGTGTTTAATGCCACTTTTCAACAATGTGTCAGGTATAATGTAGAACATAGTGACCAGTTTTATTGGTGTTTAATGCCACTTTCAACAATGTTAGTTATAGCGTAGAACATGTTGACCAGTTCTATTGGTGTTTAACGCCACTTTTAACAATGTGTCAGCTATAACATAGAACATGGTGACCAGTTTTATTGGTGTTTAACAACACTTTCAACAATGTGTCAGGTATCACGTAGTACATGGTGACCAGCTTTATTGGTGTTTAACGACACTTTCAACAATGTGTCAGGTATAACGTAGAACATGGTGACCAGTTTTATTGGTGTTTAACGACACTTTCAACAATGTGTCAGGTATAACGTAAAACATGGTGACCAGTTTTATTGGTGTTTAACGACAATTTCAACGATGTGTCAGGTATAACGTATAACATGGTGACCAGTTTTATTGGTGTTTAATGCCACTTTCAACAATGTGACAGGTATAAAGTATAACATGATGACCAGTTTTATTGGTGTTTAATGCCACTTTCAACAATGTTAGTTATAGCATAGAACATGGTGGCCGGTTTTATTGGTTTTTAGCACCACTTTCAACAATATGTCAGGTATAACGTAGAACATGGTGGCCAGTTTTATTGGTGTTGAATGCCACTTTCAAAAATATGTTAGTTATAGCGCAGAACTTGGTGACCAGTTTTATTGGTGTTTAACGACACTTTCAACAATGTGTCAGGTATAACGTAGAACATGGTGACCAGTTTTATTGGTGTTTAATGCCACTTTCAGCAATGTTAGTTATAGCATAGAACATCGTGTCCAATTTTTTTGGTGTTTAACGACACTTTCAACAATGTGTCAGGTATAGCATAGAACATGGTGACCAGTTTTATTGGTGTTTAACGACACTTTCAACAATGTGTCAGGTATAACGTAGAACATGGTGACCAGTTTTATTGGTGTTTAACGACACTTTCAACGATGTGTCAGGTATAACGTATAACATGGTGACCAGTTTTATTGGTGTTTTACACCACTTTCAACAATGTTAGTTATAGCGTAGAACATGGAGACCAGCTTTATTGGTGCTTAGCGCCACTTTCTACTATGTGACAGATATAAAGTATAACATGGTGACCAGTTTTATTGGTGTTTAATGCCACTTTCAACAATGTTAGTTATAGCATAGAACATGGTGGCCAGTTTTAATGGTGTTGAATGCCACTTTCAACAATATGTTAGTTATAGCGCAGAACATGGTGACCAGTTTTATTGGTGTTTAACGACACTTTCAACAATGTGTCAGTTATAGCGTACAACATGGTTACCAGTTTTATTAGTGTTTAACGACACTTTCAACAATGTCAGGTATAACGTAGAACATGGTGACCAGTTTTATTGGTGTTTAATGCCACTTTCAACAATGTTAGTTATAGCATAGAACATCGTGACCAATTTTTTTGGTGTTTAACGACACTTTCAACAATGTGTCAGGTATAGCGTAGAACATGGTGACCAGTTTTATTGGTGTTTAATGACACTTTCAACAATGTGTCAGGTATAACATAGAACATGGTGACCAGTTTTATTGGTGCTTAACAACACTTTCAATAATGTGTCAGCTACAACGTAGAACATGGTGACCAGTTTTATTGGTGTTCAACGACACTTTCAACAATGTGTCAGGTATAGCGTATAACATGGTGACCAGTTTTATTGGTGTTTAATGCCACTTTTAACAATGTTAGTTATAGCGTAGAACATGTTGACCAGTTTTATTAGTGTTTAACAACACTTTCAACAATGTCAGGTATAACGTAGAACATGGTGACCAGTTTTATTGGTGTTTAACGACACTTTCAACAATGTGTCAGGTATAATGTAGAACATGGTGACCATTTTTATTGGTATTAACGCCACTGTCAACAATATTTCAGCTATTATGTATAATATGGCGCACAGTTTTGTTGGTGTTTAACGACACTTTCAACAATGTGTTAGTTATAACGTACAACATGGTTACCAGTTTTATTAGTGTTTAACGACTTTCAACAATGTCAGGTATAACGTAAAACATGGTGACCAGTTTTATTGGTGTTTAATGACACTTTCAACAATGTGTCAGGTATAGCGTATTACATGGTGACCAGTTTTATTGGTGCTTAGCGACACTTTCAACAATATGTCAGGTATTACGTATAACATGGTCACCAGTTTTATTTGTGTTTAACGAAACTTTCAACAATGTGTCAGGTATAACGTAGAACAAGGTGACCAGTTTTATTGGTGTTTAATGCCACTTTCAACAATGTTAGCTATAGCGTAGAACATGTTGACCAGTTTTATTGGTGTTTAATGCCACTTTTCAACAATGTGTCAGGTATAACGTAGAGCATAGTGATCAGTTTTATTGGTGTTTAATGCCACTTTCAACAATGTTAGTTATAGCGTAGAACATGTTGACCAGTTATATTGGTGTTTAACGCCACTTTTAACAATGTGTCAGCTATAACATAGAACATGGTGACCAGTTTTATTGGTGTTTAATGCCACTTTTCAACAATGTGTCAGGTATAACGTATAACATGGTGACCAGTTTTATTGGTGTTTAATGCCACTTTCAACAATGTTAGCCATAGCGTAGAACATGTTGACCAGTTTTATTGGTGTTTAATGCCACTTTTCAACAATGTGTCAGGTATAATGTAGAACATGGTGACCAGCTTTATTGGTGTTTAACCACACTTTCAACAATGTGTCAGTTATAATGTAGAACATGGTGACCATTTTTATTGGTTTTAACGCCACTGTCAACAATATTTCAACTATTATGTATAATATGGCGCACAGTTTTGTTGGTGTTTAACGACACTTTCAACAATGTGTTAGTTATAACGTACAACATGGTTACCAGTTTTATTAGTGTTTAACGACTTTCAACAATGTCAGGTATAAAGTAAAACATGGTGACCAGTTTTATTGGTGTTTAATGACACTTTCAACAATGTGTCAGGTATAACGTATAACATGGTGACCAGTTTTATTGGTGTTTAACGCCACTTTCAACAATGTTAGCTATAGCATAGAACATGTTGACCAGTTTTATTAGTGTTTAACAACACTTTCAACAATATGACAGGTATAACGTATAACATGGTGACCAGTTTTATTGGTGTTCAACCACACTTTCAACAATGTTAGCTATAGCGTAGAACATGTTGACCAGTTTTATTGGTGTTTAACGACACTTTCAACAATGTGTCAGGTATAATGTAGAACATGGTGACCATTTTTATTGGTATTAACGCCACTGTCAACAATATTTCAGCTATGATGTATAATATGGTGCACAGTTTTATTGGTGTTTAACGACACTTTCAACAATGTGTTAGTTATAACGTACAACATGGTTACCAGTTTTATTAGTGTTTAACGACTTTCAACAATGTCAGGTATAACGTAGAACATGGTGACCAGTTTTATTGACGTTTAACGACACTTTCAACAATGTGTCAGGTATAACGTATTACATGGTGACCAGTTTTATTGGTGCTTAACGACACTTTCAACAATATGTCAGGTATTACGTATAACATGGTCACCAGTTTTATTTGTGTTTAACGACACTTTCAACAATGTGTCAGGTATAACGTAGAACATGATGACCAGTTTTATTGGTGTTTAATGCCACTTTCAACAATGTTAGCTATAGCGTAGAACATGTTGACCAGTTTTATTGGTGTTTAATGCCACTTTTCAACAATGTGTCAGGTATAATGTAGAACATAGTGATCAGTTTTATTGGTGTTTAATGCCACTTTCAACAATGTTAGCTATAGCATAGAACATGTTGATCACTTTTAACAATGTGTCAGCTATAACATAGAACATGGTGACCAGTTTTATTGGTGTTTAACAACACTTTCAACAATGTGTCAGGTATCACGTAGAACATGGTGACCCGCTTTATTGGTGTTTAACGACACTTTCAACAATGTGTCAGGTATAACGTAGAACATGGTGACCAGTTTTATTGGTGTTTAACGACACTTTCAACAATGTGTCAGGTATAACGTAGAACATGGTGACCAGTTTTATTGGTGTTTAACGACACTTTCAACGATGTGTCAGGTATAGCGTATAACATGGTGACCAGTTTTATTGGTGTTTAACGCCACTTTCAACAATGTTAGTTATAGCGTAGAACATGGAGACCAGTTTTATTGGTGCTTAACGCCACTTTCAACTATGTGACAGATATAAAGTATAACATGGTGACCAGTTTTATTGGTGTTTAACGCCACTTTCAACAATGTTAGTTATAGCATAGAACATGGTGGCCAGTTTTAATGGTGTTGAATGCCACTTTCAACAATATGTTAGTTATAGCGCAGAACATGGTGACCAGTTTTATTGGTGTTTAACGACACTTTCAACAATGTGTCAGTTATAACGTACAACATGGTTACCAGTTTTATTAGTGTTTAACGACACTTTCAACAATGTCAGGTATAACGTAGAACATGGTGACCAGTTTTATTGGTGTTTAATGCCACTTTCAACAATATGTTAGTTATAGCACAGAACATGGTGACCAGTTTTATTGGTGTTTAACGACACTTTCAACAATGTGTCAGTTATAACGTACAACATGGTTACCAGTTTTATTAGTGTTTAACGACATTTTCAACAATGTCAGGTATAACGTAGAACATGGTGACCAGTTCTATTGGTGTTTAATGCCACTTTCAACAATGTTAGTTATAGCATAGAACATCGTGACCAATTTTTTTGGTGTTTAACGACACTTTCAACAATGTGTCAGGTATAGCGTAGAACATGGTGACCAGTTTTATTGGTGTTTAATGACATTTTCAACAATGTGTCAGGTATAACATAGAACATGGTGACCAGTTTTATTGGTGCTTAACAACACTTTCAATAATGTGTCAGGTACAACGTAGAACATGGTGACCAGTTTTATTGGTGTTCAACGACACTTTCAACAATGTGCCAGGTATAACGTATAACATGGTGACCAGTTTTATTGGTGTTTAACGCCACTTTCAACAATTTTAGCTATAGCGTAGAACATGTTGACCAGTTTTATTAGTGTTTAACAACACTTTCAACAATATGACAGGTATAACGTATAACATGGTGACCCGTTTTATTGGTGTTCAACGACACTTTCAACAATGTTAGCTATAGCGTAGAACATGTTGACCAGTTTTATTGGTGTTTAACGACACTTTCAACAATGTGTCAGGTATAATGGTGACCATTTTTATTGGTATTAACGCCACTGTCAACAATATTTCAGCTATGATGTATAATATGGTGCACAGTTTTATTGGTGTTTAACGACACTTTCAACAATGTGTTAGTTATAACGTACAACATGGTTACCAGTTTTATTAGTGTTTAACGACTTTCAACAATGTCAGGTATAACGTAGAACATGGTGACCAGTTTTATTGACGTTTAACGACACTTTCAACAATGTGTCAGGTATAACGTATTACATGGTGACCAGTTTTATTGGTGCTTAACGACACTTTCAACAATATGTCAGGTATTATGTATAACATGGTCACCAGTTTTATTTGTGCTTAACGACACTTTCAACAATGTGTCAGGTATAACGTAGAACATGATGACCAGTTTTATTGGTGCTTAATGCCACTTTCAACAATGTTAGCTATAGCGTAGAACATGTTGACCAGTTTTATTGGTGTTTAATGCCACTTTTCAACAATGTGTCAGGTATAATGTAGAACATAGTGATCAGTTTTATTGGTGTTTAATGCCACTTTCAACAATGTTAGCTATAGCATAGAACATGTTGACCACTTTTAACAATGTGTCAGCTATAACATAGAACATGGTGACCAGTTTTATTGGTGTTTAACAACACTTTCAACGATGTGTCAGGTATCACGTAGAACATGGTGACCCGCTTTATTGGTGTTTAACGACACTTTCAACAATGTGTCAGGTATAACGTAGAACATGGTGACCAGTTTTATTGGTGTTTAACGACACTTTCAACAATGTGTCAGGTATAACGTAGAACATGGTGACCAGTTTTATTGGTGTTTAATGCCACTTTTCAACAATGTGTCAGGCATAACGTAGAACATAGTGATCAGTTTTATTGGTGTTTAATGCCACTTTCAACAATGTTAGTTATAGCGTAGAACATGTTGACCAGTTATATTGGTGTTTAACGCCACTTTTAACAATGTGTCAGCTATAACATAGAACATGGTGACCAGTTTTATTGGTGTTTAATGCCACTTTTCAACAATGTGTCAGGTATAACGTATAACATGGTGACCAGTTTTATTGGTGTTTAATGCCATTTTCAACAATGTTAGCTATAGCGTAGAACATGTTGACCAGTTTTATTGGTGTTTAATGCCACTTTTCAACAATGTGTCAGGTATAATGTAGAACATGGTGACCAGCTTTATTGGTGTTTAACGACACTTTCAACAATGTGTCAGGAATAACGTAGAACATGGTGACCAGTTTTATTGGTGTTTAACGACACTTTCAACAATGTGTCAGTTATAATGTAGAACATGGTGACCATTTTTATTGGTATTAATGCCACTGTCAACAATATTTCAACTATTATGTATAATATGGCGCACAGTTTTGTTGGTGTTTAACGACACTTTCAACAATGTGTTAGTTATAACGTACAACATGGTTACCAGTTTTATTAGTGTTTAACGACTTTCAACAATGTCAGGTATAACGTAAAACATGGTGACCAGTTTTATTGGTGTTTAATGACACTTTCAACAATGTGTCAGGTATAACGTATTACATGGTGACCAGTTTTATTGGTGCTTAACGACACTTTCAACAATATGTCAGGTATTACGTATAACATGGTCACCAGTTTTATTTGTGTTTAACGAAACTTTCAACAATGTGTCAGGTATAACGTAGAACAAGGTGACCAGTTTTATTGGTGTTTAATGCCACTTTCAACAATGTTAGCTATAGCGTAGAACATGTTGACCAGTTTTATTGGTGTTTAATGCCACTTTTCAACAATGTGTCAGGTATAACGTAGAACATAGTGATCAGTTTTATTGGTGTTTAATGCCACTTTCAACAATGTTAGTTATAGCGTAGAACATGTTGACCAGTTATATTGGTGTTTAACGCCACTTTTAACAATGTGTCAGCTATAACATAGAACATGGTGACCAGTTTTATTGGTGTTTAATGCCACTTTTCAACAATGTGTCAGGTATAACGTATAACATGGTGACCAGTTTTATTGGTGTTTAATGCCACTTTCAACAATGTTAGCTATAGCGTAGAACATGTTGACCAGTTTTATTGGTGTTTAATGCCACTTTTCAACAATGTGTCAGGTATAATGTAGAACATGGTGACCAGTTTTATTGGTGTTTAACGCCACTTTCAACAATGTTAGTTATAGCGTAGAACATGTTGACCAGTTCTATTGGTGTTTAGCACCACTTTTAACAATGTGTCAGCTATAACATAGAACATGGTGACCAGTTTTATTGGTGTTTAACCACACTTTCAACAATGTGTCAGGTATCACATAGAACATGGTGACCAGCTTTATTGGTGTTTAACGACACTTTCAACAATGTGTCAGGTATAACGTAGAACATGGTGACCAGTTTTATTGGTGTTTAATGCCACTTTCAGCAATGTTAGTTATAGCATAGAACATCGTGTCCAATTTTTTTGGTGTTTAACGACACTTTCAACAATGTGTCAGGTATAGCGTAGAACATGGTGACCAGTTTTATTGGTGTTTAATGACACTTTCAACAATGTGTCAGGTATAGCGTAAAACATGGTGACCAGTTTTATTGGTGCTTAACAACACTTTCAATAATGTGTCGGGTACAACGTAGAACATGGTGACCAGTTTTATTGGTGTTTAACGCCACTTTCAACAATGTTAGCTATAGCATAGAACATGTTGACCAGTTTTATTAGTGTTTAACAACACTTTCAACAATGTCAGGTATAACGTAGAACATGGTGACCAGTTTTATTGGTGTTTAACGACACTTTCAACAATGTGTCAGGTATAATGTATAAAATGCTGGCCAGATTTATTGGTGTTTAACAACACTTTCAACAATGTGTAAGGTATAATGTAGAACATGGTGACCAGTTTTATTGGCTTTTAACGCCACTTTCAACAATGTTAGTTATAGCGTAGAACATGTTGACCAGTTATATTGGTGTTTAACGCCACTTTTAACAATGTGTCAGCTATAACATAGAACATGGTGACCAGTTTTATTGGCATTTAATGCCACTTTTCAACAATGTGTCAGGTATAACGTATAACATGGTGACCAGTTTTATTGGTGTTTAATGCCACTTTCAACAATGTTAGCTATAGCGTAGTACATGTTGACCAGTTTTATTGGTGTTTAATGCCACTTTCAACCATGTTAGCTATAGCGTAGAACATGTTGACCAGTTTTATTGGTGTTTAATGCCACTTTTCAACAATGTGTCAGGTATAATGTAGAACATGGTGACCAGTTTTATTGGTGTTTAACGACACTTTCAAGAATGTGTCAGGTATAGCGTAGAACATGGTGACCAGTTTTATTGGTGTTTAATGACACTTTCAACAATGTGTCGGGTATAACGTAGAACATGGTGACCAGTTTTATTGGTGTTTAATGACACTTTCAACAATGTGTCAGGTACAACGTAGAACATGGTGAACAGTTTTATTGGTGTTCAACGACACTTTTAACAATGTGTCAGCTATAACATAGAACCGGGTGACCAGTTTTATTGGTGTTTAAGAACACTTTCAACAATGTGTCAGGTATCACATAGAACATGGTGACCAGCTTTATTGGTGTTTAACGACACTTTCAACAATGTGTCAGGTATAACGTAGAACATGGTGACCAGTTTTATTGGTGCTTAATGCCACTTTCAACAATGTTAGTTATAGCATAGAACATCGTGACCAATTTTTTTGGTGCTTAACGACACTTTCAACAATGTGTCAGGTATAGCGTAGAACATGCTGACCAGTTTTATTGGTGTTTAATGACACTTTCAACAATGTGTCAGGTACAACGTAGAACATGGTGACCAGTTTTATTGGTGTTCAACGACACTCAACAATGTGTCAGGTATAGCGTATAACATGGTGACCAGTTTTATTGGTGTTTAACGCCACTTTCAACAATGTTAGCTATAGCGTAGAACATGTTGACCAGTTTTATTAGTGTTTAACAACACTTTCAACAATGTCAGGTATAACGAAGAACATGGTGACCAGTTTTATTGGTGTTTAATGACACTTTCAACCATGTGTCAGGTATATTGTAGAACATGGTGACCATTTTTATTGGTATTAACGCCACTGTCAACAATATTTCAGCTATGATAGTATAATATGGCGCACAGTTTTGTTGGTGTTTAACGACACTTTCAACAATGTGTTAGTTATAACGTACAACATGGTTACCAGTTTTATTAGTGTTAAACGACTTTCAACAATGTCAGGTATAACGTAGAACATGGTGACCAGTTTTATTGGTGTTTAATGACACTTTCAACAATGTGTCAGGTATAACGTATTACATGGTGACCAGTTTTATTGGTGCTTAACGACACTTTCAACAATATGTCAGGTATTACGTATTACATGGTCACCAGTTTTATTTGTGTTTAACGACACTTTCAACAATGTGTCAGGTATAACGTAGAACATGGTGACCAGTTTTATTGGTGTTTAATGCCACTTTCAACAATGTTAGCTATAGCGTAGAACATGTTGACCAGTTTTATTGGTGTTTAATGCCACTTTTCAACAATGTGTCAGGTATAATGTAGAACATAGTGACCAGTTTTATTGGTGTTTAATGCCACTTTCAACAATGTTAGTTATAGCGTAGAACATGTTGACCAGTTATATTGGTGTTTAACACCACTTTTAACAATGTGTCAGCTATAACATAGAACATGGTGACCAGTTTTATTGGTGTTTAATGCCACTTTCAACAATGTTAGCTATAGCGTAGAACATGTTGACCAGTTTTATTGGTGTTTAATGCCACTTTTCAACAATGTGTGAGGTATAATGTAGAACATGGTGACCATTTTTTTGGTGTTTAATGCCGCTTTCAACAATGTTAGTAATAGCGTAGAACATGTTGACCAGTTCTATTGGTGTTTAACGCCACTTTTAACAATGTGTCAGCTATAACATAGAACATGGTGACCAGTTTTATTGGTGTTTAACAACACTTTCAACAATGTGTCATGTATCACATAGAACATGGTGACCAGCTTTATTGGTGTTTAACGACACTTTCAACAATGTGTCAGGTATAACGTACAACATGGTGACCAGTTTTATTGGTGTTTAATGCCACTTTCAACAATGTTAGTTATAGCATAGAACATCGTGACCAATTTTTTTGGTGTTTAACGACACTTTCAACAATGTGTCAGGTATAGCGTAGAATATGGTGACCAGTTTTATTGGTGTTTAATGACACTTTCAACAATGTGTCAGGTATAACGTAGAACATGGTGACCAGTTTTATTGGTGCTTAACAACACTTTCAATAATGTGTCAGGTACAACGTAGAACATGGTGACCAGTTTTATTGGTGTTCAACCACACTTTCAACAATGTATCAGGTATAGTGTATAACATGGTGACCAGTTTTATTGGTGTTTAACGCCACTTTCAACAATGTTAGCTATAGCATAGAGCATGTTGACCAGTTTTATTAGTGTTTAACAACACTTTCTTTCAACAATGTCAGGTATAATGTAGAACATGGTAACCAGTTTTATTGGTGTTTAACGACACTTTCAACAATGTTTCAGGTATAATGTAGAACATGGTGACCATTTTTATTGGTATTAACGCCACTGTCAACAATATTTCAGCTATTATGTATATTATGGCGCACATTTTTGTTGGTGTTTAACGACACTTTCAACAATGTGTTAGTTATAACGTACAACATGGTTACCAGTTTTATTAGTGTTTAACGACTTTCAACAATGTCAGGTATAACGTAGAACATGGTGACCAGTTTTATTGGTGTTTAATGACACTTTCAACAATGTGTCAGGTATCACGTATTATATGGTGACCAGTTTTATTGGTGCTTAACGACACTTTCAACAATATGTCAGGTATTACGTATAACATGGTCACCAGTTTTATTTGTGTTTAACGACACTTTCAACAATGTGTCAGGTATAACGTAGAACATGGTGACCAGTTTTATTGGTGTTTAATGCCACTTTCAACAATGTTAGCTATAGCGTAGAACATGTTGACCAGTTTTATTGGTGTTTAATGCCACTTTTCAACAATGTGTCAGGTATAATGTAGAACATAGTGACCAGTTTTATTGGTGTTTAATGCCACTTTCAAGAATGTTAGTTATAGCGTAGAACATGGTGACCAGTTTTATTGGTGTTTAATGACACTTTCAACAATGTGTCAGGTATAACGCAGAACATGGTGACCAGTTTTATTGGTGCTTAACAACACTTTCAATAATGTGTCAGGTACAACGTAGAACATGGTGACCAGTTTTATTGGTGTTCAACCACATTTTCAACAATGTGTCAGGTATAGCGTATAACATGGTGACCAGTTTTATTGGTGTTTAACGACACTTTCAACAATGTTAGCTATAGCGTAGAACATGTTGACCAGTTTTATTAGTGTTTAACAACACTTTCTTTCAACAATGTCAGGTATAATGTAGAACATGGTAACCAGTTTTATTGGTGTTTAACGACACTTTCAACAATGTGTCAGGTATAATGTAGAACATGGTGACCATTTTTATTGGTATTAACGCCACTGTCAACAATATTTCAGCTATTATGTATAATATGGCGCACATTTTTGTTGGTGTTTAACGACACTTTCAACAATGTGTTAGTTATAACGTACAACATGGTTACCAGTTTTATTAGTGTTTAACGACTTTCAACAATGTCAGGTATAACGTAGAACATGGTGACCAGTTTTATTGGTGTTTAATGACACTTTCAACAATGTGTCAGGTATAACGTATTATATGGTGACCAGTTTTATTGGTGCTTAACGACACTTTCAACAATATGTCAGGTATTACGTATAACATGGTCACCAGTTTTATTTGTGTTTAACGACACTTTCAACAATGTGTCAGGTATAACGTAGAACATGGTGACCAGTTTTATTGGTGTTTAATGCCACTTTCAACAATGTTAGCTATAGCGTAGAACATGTTGACCAGTTTTATTGGTGTTTAATGCCACTTTTCAACAATGTGTCAGGTATAATGTTGAACATAGTGACCAGTTTTATTGGTGTTTAATGCCACTTTCAAGAATGTTAGTTATAGCGTAGAACATGGTGACCAGTTTTATTGGTGTTTAATGACACTTTCAACAATGTGTCAGGTATAACGCAGAACATGGTGACCAGTTTTATTTGTGCTTAACAACACTTTCAATAATGTGTCAGGTACAACGTAGAACATGGTGACCAGTTTTATTGGTGTTCAACCACATTTTCAACAATGTGTCAGGTATAGCGTATAACATGGTGACCAGTTTTATTGGTGTTTAACGACACTTTCAACAATGTTAGCTATAGCGTAGAACATGTTGACCAGTTTTATTAGTGTTTAACAACACTTTCTTTCAACAATGTCAGGTATAATGTAGAACATGGTGACCAGTTTTATTGGTGTTTAAAAACACTTTCAACAATGTGTCAGGTATAATGTAGAACATGGTGACCATTTTTTTGGTATTAACGCCACTGTCAACAATATTTCAGCTATTATGTATAATATGGCGCACAGTTTTGTTGGTGTTTAACGACACTTTCAACAATGTGTTAGTTATAACGTACAACATGGTTACCAGTTTTATTAGTGTTTAGCGACTTTCAACAATGTCAGGTATAACGTAGAACATGGTGACCAGTTTTATTGGTGTTTAATGACACTTTCAACAATGTGTCAGTTATAACGTATTACATGGTCACCAGTTTTATTTGTGTTTAACGACACTTTCAACAATGTGTCAGGTATAACGTATAACATGGTGACCAGTTTTATTGGTGTTTAATGCCACTTAAAACAATGTTAGCTATAGTGTAGAACATGTTGACCAGTTTTATTGGTGTTTAATGCCACTTTTCAACAATGTGTCAGGTATAATGTAGAACATAGTGACCAGTTTTATTGGTGTTTAATGCCACTTTCAACAATGTTAGTTATAGCGTAGAACATGTTGACCAGTTATATTGGTGTTCAACGCCACTTTTAACAATGTGTCAGCTATAACATAGAACATGGTGACCAGTTTTATTGGTGTTTAATGCCACTTTTCAACAATGTGTCAGGTATAACGTATAACATGGTGACCAGTTTTATTGGTGTTTAGCAACACTTTCAACAATGTGTCAGGTATAATGTAGAACATGGTGACCATTTTTATTGGTATTAACGCCACTGTCAACAATATTTCAACTATTATGTATAATATGGCGCACAGTTTTGTTGGTGTTTAACGACACTTTCAACAATGTGTTAGTTATAACGTACAACATGGTTACCAGTTTTATTAGTGTTTAACGACTTTCAACAATGTCAGGTATAACGTAGAACATGGTGACCAGTTTTATTGGTGCTTAATGACACTTTCAACAATGTGTCAGGTATAGCGTATTACATGGTGACCAGTTTTATTGGTGTTTAATGCCACTTTCAACAATGTTAGCTATAGCGTAGAACATGTTGACCAGTTTTATTGGTGTTTAATGCCACTTTTCAACAATGTGTCAGGTATAATGTAGAACATAGTGATCAGTTTTATTGGTGTTTAATGCCACTTTCAACAATGTTAGTTATAGCGTAGAATATGTTGACCAGTTATATTGGTGTTTAATGCCACTTTTAACAATGTGTCAGCTATAACATAGAACATGGTGACCAGTTTTATTGGTGTTTAATGCCACTTTTCAACAATGTGTCAGGTATAACGTATTACATGGTGACCAGTTTTATTGGTGTTTAATGCCACTTTCAACAATGTTAGCTATAGCATAGAACATGTTGACCAGTTTTATTGGTGTTTAATGCCACTTTTCAACACTGTGTCAGGTATAATGTAGAACATGGTGACCAGTTTTATTGGTGTTTAATGCCACTTTCAACAATGTTAGTTATAGCGTAGAACATGTTGACCAGTTCTATTGGTGTTTAATGCCACTTTTAACAATGTGTCAGGTATAGCGTATAACATGGTGACCAGTTTTATTGGTGTTTAATGCCACTTTCAACAATGTTAGCTATAGCGTAGAACATGTTGACCAGTTTTATTGGTGTTTAATGCCACTTTTCAACAATGTGTCAAGTATAATGTAGAACATGGTGACCAGTTTTATTGGTGTTTAACGCCACTTTCAACAATGTTAGTTATAGCGTAGAACATGTTGACCAGTCCTATTGGTGTTTAGCGCCACTTTTAACAATGTGTCAGCTATAACATAAAACATGGTGACCAGTTTTATTGGTGTTTAACCACACTTTCAACAATGTGTCAGGTATCACATAGAACATGGTGACCAGCTTTATTGGTGTTTAATGACACTTTCAACAATGTGTCAGGTATAACGTATAACATGGTGACCAGTTTTATTGGTGTTTAACGCCACTTTCAACAATGTTAGCTATAGCGTAGAACATGTTGACCAGTTTTATTAGTGTTTAACAACACTTTCAACAATGTCAGGTATAACGTAGAACATGGTGACCAGTTTTATTGGTGTTTAACGACACTTTCAACAATGTGTCAGGTATAATGTATAAAATGCTGGCCAGATTTATTGGTGTTTAACGACACTTTCAACAATGTGTCAGGTATAATGTAGAACATGGTGACCAGTTTTATTGGCTTTTAACGCCACTTTCAACAATGTTAGTTATAGCGTAGAACATGTTGACCAGTTTTATTGGTGTTTAATGCCACTTTTAACAATGTGTCAGCTATAACATGAACATGGTGACCAGTTTTATTGGCGTTTAATGCCACTTTTCAACAATGTGTCAGGTATAACGTATAACATGGTGACCAGTTTTATTGGTGTTTAATGCCACTTTCAACAATGTTAGCTATAGCGTAGAACATGTTGACCAGTTTTATTGGTGTTTAATGCCACTTTTCAACAATGTGTCAGGTATAATGTAGAACATAGTGACCAGTTTTATTGGTGTTTAATGCCACTTTCAACAATGTTAGTTATAGCGTAGAACATGTTGACCAGTTCTATTGGTGTTTAACGCCACTTTTAACAATGTGTCAGCTATAACATAGAACATGGTGACCAGTTTTATTGGTGTTTAACAACACTTTCAACAATGTGTCAGGTATCACGTAGTACATGGTGACCAGTTTTATTGGTTTTTAACGACATTTTCAACAATGTGTCAGGTATAACGTAAAACATGGTGACCAGTTTTATTGGTGTTTAACGACAATTTCAACAATGTGTCAGGTATAACGTATAACATGGTGACCAGTTTTATTGGTGTTTAATGCCACTTTCAACAATGTGACAGGTATAAAGTATAACATGGTGACCAGTTTTATTGGTGTTTAATGCCACTTTCAACAATGTTAGTTATAGCATAGAACATGGTGGCCAGCTTTATTGGTGTTTAGCACCACTTTCAACAATATGTCAGGTATAACGTAGAACATGGTGGCCAGTTTTATTGGTGTTGAATGACACTTTCAAAAATATGTTAGTTATAGCGCAGAACTTGGTGACCAGTTTTATTGGTGTTCAACGACACTTTCAACTATGTGTCAGGTATAACGTATAACATGGTGACCAGTTTTATTGGTGTTTAACGCCACTTTCAACAATGTTAGCTATAGCGTAGAACATGGTGACCAGTTTTATTGGTGCTTAACGACACTTTCAACAATATGTCAGGTATAACGTAGAACATGGTGACCAGTTTTATTGGTGTTTAGCAACACTTTCAACAATGTGTCAGGTATAATGTAGAACATGGTGACCATTTTTATTGGTATTAACGCCACTGTCAACAATATTTCAACTATTATGTATAATATGGCGCACAGTTTTGTTGGTGTTTAACGACACTTTCAACAATGTGTTAGTTATAACGTACAACATGGTTACCAGTTTTATTAGTGTTTAACGACTTTCAACAATGTCAGGTATAACGTAGAACATGGTGACCAGTTTTATTGGTGTTTAATGACACTTTCAACAATGTGTCAGGTATAGCGTATTACATGGTGACCAGTTTTATTGGTGTTTAATGCCACTTTCAACAATGTTAGCTATAGCGTAGAACATGTTGACCAGTTTTATTGGTGTTTAATGCCACTTTTCAACAATGTGTCAGGTATAATGTAGAACATAGTGATCAGTTTTATTGGTGTTTAATGCCACTTTCAACAATGTTAGTTATAGCGTAGAATATGTTGACCAGTTATATTGGTGTTTAATGCCACTTTTAACAATGTGTCAGCTATAACATAGAACATGGTGACCAGTTTTATTGGTGTTTAATGCCACTTTTCAACAATGTGTCAGGTATAACGTATAACATGGTGACCAGTTTTATTGGTGTTTAATGCCACTTTCAACAATGTTAGCTATAGCATAGAACATGTTGACCAGTTTTATTGGTGTTTAATGCCACTTTTCAACACTGTGTCAGGTATAATGTAGAACATGGTGACCAGTTTTATTGGTGTTTAATGCCACTTTCAACAATGTTAGTTATAGCGTAGAACATGTTGACCAGTTCTATTGGTGTTTAATGCCACTTTTAACAATGTGTCAGCTATAACATAGAACATGGTGACCAGTTTTATTGGTGTTTAACCACACTTTCAACAATGTGTCAGGTATCACATAGAACATGGTGACCAGCTTTATTGGTGTTTAACGACACTTTCAACATTGTGTCAGGAATAACGTAGAACATGGTGACCAGTTTTATTGGTGTTTAACGACACTTTCAACAATGTGTCAGTTATAATGTAGAACATGGTGACCATTTTTATTGGTATTAACGCCACTGTCAACAATATTTCAACTATTATGTATAATATGGCGCACAGTTTTGTTGGTGTTTAACGACACTTTCAACAATGTGTTAGTTATGACGTACAACATGGTTACCAGTTTTATTAGTGTTTAACGACTTTCAACAATGTCAGGTATAACATAGAACATGGTGACCAGTTTTATTGGTGTTTAATGACACTTTCAACAATGTGTCAGGTATAGCGTATTACATGGTGACCAGTTTTATTGGTGCTTAACGACACTTTCAACAATATGTCAGGTATTACGTATAACATGGTCACCAGTTTTATTGGTGTTTAACGAAACTTTCAACAATGTGTCAGGTATAACGTAGAACCAGGTGACCAGTTTTATTGGTGTTTAATGCCACTTTCAACAATGTTAGCTATAGCGTAGAACATGTTGACCAGTTTTATTGGTGTTTAATGCCACTTTTCAACAATGTGTCAGGTATAACGTAGAACATAGTGATCAGTTTTATTGGTGTTTAATGCCACTTTCAACAATGTTAGTTATAGCGTAGAACATGTTGACCAGTTATATTGGTGTTTAATGCCACTTTTAACAATGTGTCAGCTATAACATAGAACATGGTGACCAGTTTTATTGGTGTTTAATGCCACTTTTCAACAATGTGTCAGGTATAATGTAGACCATAGTGATCAGTTTTATTGGTGTTTAATGCCACTTTTCAACAATGTGTCAGGTATAACGTATAACATGGTGACCAGTTTTATTGGTGTTTAATGCCACTTTCAACAATGTTAGCTATAGCGTAGAACATGGTGACCAGTTTTATTGGTGTTTAACGCCACTTTCAACAATGTTAGTTATAGCGTATAACATGTTGACCAGTTCTATTGGTGTTTAATGCCACTTTTAACAATGTGTCAGCTATAACATAGAACATGGTGACCAGTTTTATTGGTGTTTAACCACACTTTCAACAATGTGTCAGGTATCACATAGAACATGGTGACCAGCTTTATTGGTGTTTAACGATACTTTCAACAATGTGTCAGGAATAACGTAGAACATGGTGACCAGTTTTATTGGTGTTTAACGACACTTTCAACAATGTGTCAGTTATAATGTAGAACATGGTGACCATTTTTATTGGTATTAACGCCACTGTCAACAATATTTCAACTATTATGTATAATATGGCGCACAGTTTTGTTGGTGTTTAACGACACTTTCAACAATGTGTTAGTTATAACGTACAACATGGTTACCAGTTTTATTAGTGTTTAACGACTTTCAACAATGTCAGGTATAACGTAAAACATGGTGACCAGTTTTATTGGTGTTTAATGACACTTTCAACAATGTGTCAGGTATAACGTATTACATGGTGACCAGTTTTATTGGTGCTTAACGACACTTTCAACAATATGTCAGGTATTACGTATAACATGGTCACAAGTTTTATTTGTGTTTAACGAAACTTTCAACAATGTGTCAGGTATAACGTAGAACAAGGTGACCAGTTTTATTGGTGTTTAATGCCACTTTCAACAATGTTAGCTATAGCGTAGAACATGTTGACCAGTTTTATTGGTGTTTAATGCCACTTTTCAACAATGTGTCAGGTATAACGTAGAACATAGTGATCAGTTTTATTGGTGTTTAATGCCACTTTCAATAATGTTAGTTATAGCGTAGAACATGTTGACCAGTTATATTGGTGATTAACGCCACTTTTAACAATGTGTCAGCTATAACATAGAACAAGGTGACCAGTTTTATTGGTGTTTAATGCCACTTTTCAACAATGTGTCAGGTATAACGTATAACATGGTGACCAGTTTTATTGGTGTTTAATGCCACTTTTCAACAATGTGTCAGGTATAATGTAGAACATGGTGACCAGTTTTATTGGTGTTTAACGCCACTTTCAACTATGTTAGTTATAGCGTAGAACATGTTGACCAGTTCTATTGGTGTTTAGCACCACTTTTAACAATGTGTCAGCTATAACATAGAACATGGTGACCAGTTTTATTGGTGTTTAACCACACTTTCAACAATGTGTCAGGTATCACATAGAACATGGTGACCAGCTTTATTGGTGTTTAACGACACTTTCAACAATGTGTCAGGAATAACGTAGAACATGGTGACCGGTTTTATTGGTGTTTAACGACACTTTCAACAATGTGTCAGTTATAATGTAGAACATGGTGACCATTTTTATTGGTATTAATGCCACTGTCAACAATATTTCAACTATTATGTATAATATGGCACACAGTTTTGTTGGTGTTTAACGACACTTTCAACAATGTGTTAGTTATAACGTACAACATGGTTACCAGTTTTATTAGTGTTTAACAACTTTCAACAATGTCAGGTATAACGTAAAACATGGTGACCAGTTTTATTGGTGTTTAATGACACTTTCAAAAATGTGTCAGGTATAACGTATTACATGGTGACCAGTTTTATTGGTGCTTAACGACACTTTCAACAATATGTCAGGTATTACGTATAACATGGTCACCAGTTTTATTTGTGTTTAACGAAACTTTCAACAATGTGTCAGGTATAACGTAGAACAAGGTGATCAGTTTTATTGGTGTTTAATGCCACTTTCAACAATGTTAGCTATAGCGTAGAACATGTTGACCAGTTTTATTGGTGTTTAATGCCACTTTTCAACAATGTGTCAGGTATAACGTAGAACATAGTGATCGGTTTTATTGGTGTTTAATGCCACTTTCAACAATGTTAGTTATAGCGTAGAACATGTTGACCAGTTATATTGGTGTTTAACGCCACTTTTAACAATATGTCAGCTATAACATAGAACATGGTGACCAGTTTTATTGGTGTTTAATGCCACTTTTCAACAATGTGTCAGGTATAACGTATAACATGGTGACCAGTTTTATTGGTGTTTAATGCCACTTTCAACAATGTTAGCTATAGCGTAGAACATGTTGACCAGTTTTATTGGTGTTTAATGCCACTTTTCAACAATGTGTCAGGTATAATGTAGAACATGGTGACCAGTTTTATTGGTGTTTAACGCCACTTTCAACAATGTTAGTTATAGCGTAGAACATGTTGACCAGTTCTATTGGTGTTTAGCACCACTTTTAACAATGTGTCCGCTATAACATAGAACATGGTGACCAGTTGTATTGGTGTTTAACCACACTTTCAACAATGTGTCAGGTATCACATAGAACATGGTGACCAGCTTTATTGGTGTTTAACGACACTTTCAACAATGTGTCAGGTATAACGTAGAACATGGTGACCAGTTTTATTGGTGTTTAATGCCACTTTCAGCAATGTTAGTTATAGCATAGAACATCGTGTCCAATTTTTTTGGTGTTTAACGACACTTTCAACAATGTGTCAGGTATAGCGTAGAACATGGTGACCAGTTTTATTGGTGTTTAATGACACTTTCAACAATGTGTTAGGTATAGCGTGAAACATGGTGACCAGTTTTATTGGTGCTTAACAACACTTTCAATAATGTGTCAGGTACAACGTAGAACATGGTGACCAGTTTTATTGGTGTTCAACGACACTTTCAACAATGTGTCAGGTATAGCGTATAACATGGTGACCAGTTTTATTGGTGTTTAACGCCACTTTCAACAATGTTAGCTATCGCATAGAACATGTTGACCAGTTTTATTAGTGTTTAACAACACTTTCAACAATGTCAGGTATAACGTAGAACATGGTGACCAGTTTTATTGGTGTTTAACGACACTTTCAACAATGTGTCAGGTATAATGCATAAAATGCTGGCCAGATTTATTGGTGTTTAACGACACTTTCAACAATGTGTCAGGTATAATGTAGAACATGGTGACCAGTTTTATTGGCTTTTAACGCCACTTTCAACAATGTTAGTTATAGCGTAGAACATGTTGACCAGTTTTATTGGTGTTTAACGCCACTTTTAACAATGTGTCAGCTATAACATAGAACATGGTGACCAGTTTTATTGGCATTTAATGCCACTTTTCAACAATGTGTCAGGTATAACGTATAACATGGTGACCAGTTTTATTGGTGTTTAATGCCACTTTCAACAATGTTAGCTATAGCGTAGTACATGTTGACCAGTTTTATTGGTGTTTAATGCCACTTTTCAACAATGTGTCAGGTATAATGTAGAACATAGTGACCAGTTTTATTGGTGTTTAATGCCACTTTCAACAATGTTAGTTATAGCGTAGAACATGTTGACCAGTTCTATTGGTGTTTAACGCCACTTTTAACAATGTGTCAGCTATAACATAGAACATGGTGACCAGTTTTATTGGTGTTTAATGACACGTTCAGCAATGTGTCAGGTATAACGTATTACATGGTGACCAGTTTTATTGGTGTTTAACGACACTTTCAACAATGTGTCAGGTATAACGTAGAACATGGTGACCAGTTTTATTGGTGTTTAATGCCACTTTCAACAATGTTAGCTATAGCGTAGAACATGTTGACCAGTTTTATTGGTGTTTAATGACACTTTCAACAATGTGTCAGGTATAACGTATTACATGGTGACCAGTTTTATTGGTGCTTAACGACACTTTCAACAATATGTCAGGTATTACGTATAACATGGTCACCAGTTTTATTTGTGTTTAACAAACTTTCAACAATGTGTCAGGTATAACGTAGAACAAGGTGACCAGTTTTATTGGTGTTTAATGCCACTTTCAACAATGTTAGCTATAGCGTAGAACATGTTGACCAGTTTTATTGGTGTTTAATGCCACTTTTCAACAATGTGTCAGGTATAACGTAGAACATAGTGATCAGTTTTATTGGTGTTTAATGCCACTTTCAACAATGTTAGTTATAGCGTAGAACATGTTGACCAGTTATATTGGTGTTTAACGCCACTTTTAACAATGTGTCAGCTATAACATAGAACATGGTGACCAGTTTTATTGGTGTTTAATGCCACTTTTCAACAATGTGTCAGGTATAGCGTATAACATGGTGACCAGTTTTATTGGTGTTTAATGCCACTTTCAACAATGTTAGCTATAGCGTAGAACATGTTGACCAGTTTTATTGGTGTTTAATGCCACTTTTCAACAATGTGTCAGGTATAATGTAAAACATGGTGACCAGTTTTATTGGTGTTTAACGCCACTTTCAACAATGTTAGTTATAGCGTAGAACATGTTGACCAGTTCTATTGGTGTTTAGCACCACTTTTAACAATGTGTCAGCTATAACATAGAACATGGTGACCAGTTTTATTGGTGTTTAACCACACTTTCAACAATGTGTCAGGTATAACGTAGAACATGGTGACCAGTTTTATTGATGTTTAATGCCACTTTCAGCAATGTTAGTTATAGCATAGAACATCGTGTCCAATTTTTTTGGTGTTTAACGACACTTTCAACAATGTGTCAGGTATAGCGTAGAACATGGTGACCAGTTTTATTGGTGTTTAATGACACTTTCAACAATGTGTCAGGTATAGCGTAAAACATGGTGACCAGTTTTATTGGTGCTTAACAACACTTTCAATAATGTGTCAGGTACAACGTAGAACATGGTGACCAGTTTTATTGGTGTTTAACGCCACTTTCAACAATGTGTCAGGTATAACGTATAACATGGTGACCAGTTTTATTGGTGTTTAACGCCACTTTCAACAATGTGACAGGTATAAAGTATAACATGGTGACCAGTTTTATTGGTGTTTAATGACACTTTCAACAATGTTAGTTATAGCATAGAACATGGTGGCCAGTTTTATTGGTGTTTAGCACCACTTTCAACAATATGTCAGGTATAACGTAGAACATGGTGGCCAGTTTTATTGGTGTTGAATGCCACTTTCAAAAATATGTTAGTTATAGCGCAGAACTTGGTGACCAGTTTTATTGGTGTTTAACGACACTTTCAACAATGTGTTAGTTATAACGTACAACATGTTTACCAGTTTTATTAGTGTTTAACGACTTTCAACAATGTCAGGTATAGCGTAGAACATGGTGACTAGTTTTATTGGTGTTTAACGCCACTTTCAACAATGTTAGTTATAGCATAGAACATGGTGACCAGTTTTATTGGTGTTTAACGCCACTTTCAACAATGTTAGTTATAGCGTAGAACATGGAGACCAGTTTTATTGGTGTTTAACGCCACTTTCCACAATGTGTCAGGTATAGCATAGAAAATGGTGACCAGTTTTATTGGTGTTTAATGACACTTTCAACAATGTGTCAGGTATAACGTAGAACATGGTGACCAGTTTTATTGGTGCTTAACAACACTTTCAATAATGTGTCAGGTACAACGTAGAACATGGTGACCAGTTTTATTGGTGTTCAACGACACTTTCAACAATGTGTCAGGTATAACGTATAACATGGTGACCAGTTTTATTGGTGTTTAACGCCACTTTCAACAATGTTAGCTATAGCGTAGAACATGTTGACCAGTTTTATTAGTGTTTAACAACACTTTCAACAATATGACAGGTACAACGTAGAACATGGTGACCATTTTTATTGGTGTTTAACGACACTTTCAACAATATGACAGGTATAACGTAGAACATGGTGACCAGTTTTATTGGTGTTTAACGACACTTTCAACAATGTGTCAGGTATAACGTAGAACATGGTGACCAGTTTTATTGGTGTTTAATGCCACTTTCAACAATGTTAGCTATAGCGTAGAACATGTTGACCAGTTTTATTGGTGTTTAATGCCACTTTTCAACAATGTGTCAGGTATAATGTAGAACATAGTGACCAGTTTTATTGGTGTTTAATGCCACTTTCAACAATGTTAGCTATAGCGTAGAACATGTTGACCACTTTTAACAATGTGTCAGCTATAACATAGAACATGGTGACCAGTTTTATTGGTGTTTAACAACACTTTCAACAATGTGTCAGGTATAATGTAGAACATGGTGACCAGCTTTATTGGTGTTTAACGACACTTTCAACAATGTGTCAGGTATAACGTAGAACATGGTGACCAGTTTTATTGGTGTTTAACGACACTTTCAACAATGTGTCAGGTATAACGTAGAACATGGTGACCAGTTTTATTGGTGTTTAACGACACTTTCAACGATGTGTCAGGTATAACATATAACATGGTGACCAGTTTTATTGGTGTTTAACGCCACTTTCAACAATGTTAGTTATAGCGTAGAACATGGAGACCAGTTTTATTGGTGCTTAACGCCACTTTCAACAATGTGACAGATATAAAGTATAACATGGTGACCAGTTTTATTGGTGTTTAACGCCACTTTCAACAATGTTAGCTATAGCATAGAACATGGTGGCCAGTTTTATTGGTGTTTAATGCCACTTTCAACAATATGTTAGTTATAGCACAGAACATGGTGACCAGTTTTATTGGTGTTTAACGACACTTTCAACAATGTGTCAGTTATAACGTACAACATGGTTACCAGTTTTATTAGTGTTTAACGACATTTTCAACAATGTCAGGTATAACGTAGAACATGGTGACCAGTTTTATTGGTGTTTAATGCCACTTTCAACAATGTTAGTTATAGCATAGAACATCGTGACCAATTTTTTTGGTGTTTAACGACACTTTCAACAATGTGTCAGGTATAGCGTAGAACATGGTGACCAGTTTTATTGGTGTTTAATGACATTTTCAACAATGTGTCAGGTATAACATAGAACATGGTGACCAGTTTTATTGGTGCTTAACAACACTTTCAATATTGTGTCAGGTACAACGTAGAACATGGTGACCAGTTTTATTGGTGTTCAACGACACTTTGAACAATGTGCCAGGTATAACGTATAACATGGTGACCAGTTTTATTGGTGTTTAACGCCACTTTCAACAATGCTAGCTATAGCGTAGAACATGTTGACCAGTTTTATTAGTGTTTAACAACACTTTCAACAATATGACAGGTATAACGTATAACATGGTGACCAGTTTTATTGGTGTTCAACGACACTTTCAACAATGTTAGCTATAGCGTAGAACATGTTGACCAGGTTTATTGGTGTTTAACGACACTTTCAACAATGTGTCAGGTATAATGTAGAACATGGTGACCATTTTTATTGGTATTAACGCCACTGTCAACAATATTTCAGCTATGATGTATAATATGGTGCACAGTTTTATTGGTGTTTAACGACACTTTCAACAATGTGTTAGTTATAACGTACAACATGGTTACCAGTTTTATTAGTGTTTAACGACTTTCAACAATGTCAGGTATAACGTAGAACATGGTGACCAGTTTTATTGACGTTTAACGACACTTTCAACAATGTGTCAGGTATAACGTATTACATGGTGACCAGTTTTATTGGTGCTTAACGACACTTTCAACAATATGTCAGGTATTACGTATAACATGGTCACCAGTTTTATTTGTGTTTAACGACACTTTCAACAATGTGTCAGGTATAACGTAGAACATGATGACCAGTTTTATTGGTGTTTAATGCCACTTTCAACAATGTTAGCTATAGCGTAGAACATGTTGACCAGTTTTATTGGTGTTTAATGCCACTTTTCAACAATGTGTCAGGTATAACGTAGAACATGGTGGCCAGTTTTATTGGTGTTGAATGCCACTTTCAAAATATATTAGTTATAGCGCAGAACTTGGTGACCAGTTTTATTGGTGTTTAACGACACTTTCAACAATGTGTTAGTTATAACGTACAACATGTTTACCAGTTTTATTAGTGTTTAACGACTTTCAACAATGTCAGGTATAGCGTAGAACATGGTGACTAGTTTTATTGGTGTTTAACGCCACTTTCAACAATGTTAGTTATAGCATAGAACATGGTGACCAGTTTTATTGGTGTTTAACGCCACTTTCAACAATGTTAGTTATAGCGTAGAACATGGAGACCAGTTTTATTGGTGTTTAACGCCACTTTCCACAATGTGTCAGGTATAGCATAGAAAATGGTGACCAGTTTTATTGGTGTTTAATGACACTTTCAACAATGTGTCAGGTATAACGTAGAACATGGTGACCAGTTTTATTGGTGCTTAACAACACTTTCAATAATGTGTCAGGTACAACGTAGAACATGGTGACCAGTTTTATTGGTGTTCAACGACACTTTCAACAATGTGTCAGGTATAACGTATAACATGGTGACCAGTTTTATTGGTGTTTAACGCCACTTTCAACAATGTTAGCTATAGCGTAGAACATGTTGACCAGTTTTATTAGTGTTTAACAACACTTTCAACAATATGACAGGTACAATGTAGAACATGGTGACCATTTTTATTGGTGTTTAACGACACTTTCAACAATATGACAGGTATAACGTAGAACATGGTGACCAGTTTTATTGGTGTTTAACGACACTTTCAACAATGTGTCAGGTATAACGTAGAACATGGTGACCAGTTTTATTGGTGTTTAATGCCACTTTCAACAATGTTAGCTATAGCGTAGAACATGTTGACCAGTTTTATTGGTGTTTAATGCCACTTTTCAACAATGTGTCAGGTATAATGTAGAACATAGTGACCAGTTTTATTGGTGTTTAATGCCACTTTCAACAATGTTAGCTATAGCGTAGAACATGTTGACCACTTTTAACAATGTGTCAGCTATAACATAGAACATGGTGACCAGTTTTATTGGTGTTTAACAACACTTTCAACAATGTGTCAGGTATAATGTAGAACATGGTGACCAGCTTTATTGGTGTTTAACGACACTTTCAACAATGTGTCAGGTATAACGTAGAACATGGTGACCAGTTTTATTGGTGTTTAACGACACTTTCAACAATGTGTCAGGTATAACGTAGAACATGGTGACCAGTTTTATTGGTGTTTAACGACACTTTCAACGATGTGTCAGGTATAACATATAACATGGTGACCAGTTTTATTGGTGTTTAACGCCACTTTCAACAATGTTAGTTATAGCGTAGAACATGGAGACCAGTTTTATTGGTGCTTAACGCCACTTTCAACAATGTGACAGATATAAAGTATAACATGGTGACCAGTTTTATTGGTGTTTAACGCCACTTTCAACAATGTTAGCTATAGCATAGAACATGGTGGCCAGTTTTATTGGTGTTTAATGCCACTTTCAACAATATGTTAGTTATAGCACAGAACATGGTGACCAGTTTTATTGGTGTTTAACGACACTTTCAACAATGTGTCAGTTATAACGTACAACATGGTTACCAGTTTTATTAGTGTTTAACGACATTTTCAACAATGTCAGGTATAACGTAGAACATGGTGACCAGTTTTATTGGTGTTTAATGCCACTTTCAACAATGTTAGTTATAGCATAGAACATCGTGACCAATTTTTTTGGTGTTTAACGACACTTTCAACAATGTGTCAGGTATAGCGTAGAACATGGTGACCAGTTTTATTGGTGTTTAATGACATTTTCAACAATGTGTCAGGTATAACATAGAACATGGTGACCAGTTTTATTGGTGCTTTACAACACTTTCAATATTGTGTCAGGTACAACGTAGAACATGGTGACCAGTTTTATTGGTGTTCAACGACACTTTGAACAATGTGCCAGGTATAACGTATAACATGGTGACCAGTTTTATTGGTGTTTAACGCCACTTTCAATAATGTTAGCTATAGCGTAGAACATGTTGACCAGTTTTATTAGTGTTTAACAACACTTTCAACAATATGACAGGTATAACGTATAACATGGTGACCAGTTTTATTGGTGTTCAACGACACTTTCAACAATGTTAGCTATAGCGTAGAACATGTTGACCAGGTTTATTGGTGTTTAACGACACTTTCAACAATGTGTCAGGTATAATGTAGAACATGGTGACCATTTTTATTGGTATTAACGCCACTGTCAACAATATTTCAGCTATGATGTATAATATGGTGCACAGTTTTATTGGTGTTTAACGACACTTTCAACAATGTGTTAGTTATAACGTACAACATGGTTACCAGTTTTATTAGTGTTTAACGACTTTCAACAATGTCAGGTATAACGTAGAACATGGTGACCAGTTTTATTGACGTTTAACGACACTTTCAACAATGTGTCAGGTATAACGTATTACATGGTGACCAGTTTTATTGGTGCTTAACGACACTTTCAACAATATGTCAGGTATTACGTATAACATGGTCACCAGTTTTATTTGTGTTTAACGACACTTTCAACAATGTGTCAGGTATAACGTAGAACATGATGACCAGTTTTATTGGTGTTTAATGCCACTTTCAACAATGTTAGCTATAGCGTAGAACATGTTGACCAGTTTTATTGGTGTTTAATGCCACTTTTCAACAATGTGTCAGGTATAACGTAGAACATGGTGGCCAGTTTTATTGGTGTTGAATGCCACTTTCAAAATATATTAGTTATAGCGCAGAACTTGGTGACCAGTTTTATTGGTGTTTAACGACACTTTCAACAATGTGTTAGTTATAACGTACAACATGTTTACCAGTTTTATTAGTGTTTAACGACTTTCAACAATGTCAGGTATAGCGTAGAACATGGTGACTAGTTTTATTGGTGTTTAACGCCACTTTCAACAATGTTAGTTATAGCATAGAACATGGTGACCAGTTTTATTGGTGTTTAACGCCACTTTCAACAATGTTAGTTATAGCGTAGAACATGGAGACCAGTTTTATTGGTGTTTAACGCCACTTTCCACAATGTGTCAGGTATAGCATAGAAAATGGTGACCAGTTTTATTGGTGTTTAATGACACTTTCAACAATGTGTCAGGTATAACGTAGAACATGGTGACCAGTTTTATTGGTGCTTAACAACACTTTCAATAATGTGTCAGGTACAACGTAGAACATGGTGACCAGTTTTATTGGTGTTCAACGACACTTTCAACAATGTGTCAGGTATAACGTATAACATGGTGACCAGTTTTATTGGTGTTTAACGCCACTTTCAACAATGTTAGCTATAGCGTAGAACATGTTGACCAGTTTTATTAGTGTTTAACAACACTTTCAACAATATGACAGGTACAACGTAGAACATGGTGACCATTTTTATTGGTGTTTAACGACACTTTCAACAATATGACAGGTATAACGTAGAACATGGTGACCAGTTTTATTGGTGTTTAACGACACTTTCAACAATGTGTCAGGTATAACGTAGAACATGGTGACCAGTTTTATTGGTGTTTAATGCCACTTTCAACAATGTTAGCTATAGCGTAGAACATGTTGACCAGTTTTATTGGTGTTTAATGCCACTTTTCAACAATCTGTCAGGTATAATGTAGAACATAGTGACCAGTTTTATTGGTGTTTAATGCCACTTTCAACAATGTTAGCTATAGCGTAGAACATGTTGACCACTTTTAACAATGTGTCAGCTATAACATAGAACATGGTGACCAGTTTTATTGGTGTTTAACAACACTTTCAACAATGTGTCAGGTATAATGTAGAACATGGTGACCCGCTTTATTGGTGTTTAACGACACTTTCAACAATGTGTCAGGTATAACGTAGAACATGGTGACCAGTTTTATTGGTGTTTAACGACACTTTCAACAATGTGTCAGGTATAACGTAGAACATGGTGACCAGTTTTATTGGTGTTTAACGACACTTTCAACGATGTGTCAGGTATAACATATAACATGGTGACCAGTTTTATTGGTGTTTAACGCCACTTTCAACAATGTGTCAGGTATAGCGTAGAACATGGTGACCAGTTTTATTGGTGTTTAATGACATTTTCAACAATGTGTCAGGTATAACATAGAACATGGTGACCAGTTTTATTGGTGCTTAACAACACTTTCAATATTGTGTCAGGTACAACGTAGAACATGGTGACCAGTTTTATTGGTGTTCAACGACACTTTGAACAATGTGCCAGGTATAACGTATAACATGGTGACCAGTTTTATTGGTGTTTAACGCCACTTTCAACAATGTTAGCTATAGCGTAGAACATGTTGACCAGTTTTATTAGTGTTTAACAACACTTTCAACAATATGACAGGTATAACGTATAACATGGTGACCAGTTTTATTGGTGTTCAACGACACTTTCAACAATGTTAGCTATAGCGTAGAACATGTTGACCAGGTTTATTGGTGTTTAACGACACTTTCAACAATGTGTCAGGTATAATGTAGAACATGGTGACCATTTTTATTGGTATTAACGCCACTGTCAACAATATTTCAGCTATGATGTATAATATGGTGCACAGTTTTATTGGTGTTTAACGACACTTTCAACAATGTGTTAGTTATAACGTACAACATGGTTACCAGTTTTATTAGTGTTTAACGACTTTCAACAATGTCAGGTATAACGTAGAACATGGTGACCAGTTTTATTGACGTTTAACGACACTTTCAACAATGTGTCAGGTATAACGTATTACATGGTGACCAGTTTTATTGGTGCTTAACGACACTTTCAACAATATGTCAGGTATTACGTATAACATGGTCACCAGTTTTATTTGTGTTTAACGACACTTTCAACAATGTGTCAGGTATAACGTAGAACATGATGACCAGTTTTATTGGTGTTTAATGCCACTTTCAACAATGTTAGCTATAGCGTAGAACATGTTGACCAGTTTTATTGGTGTTTAATGCCACTTTTCAACAATGTGTCAGGTATAACGTAGAACATGGTGGCCAGTTTTATTGGTGTTGAATGCCACTTTCAAAAATATATTAGTTATAGCGCAGAACTTGGTGACCAGTTTTATTGGTGTTTAACGACACTTTCAACAATGTGTTAGTTATAACGTACAACATGTTTACCAGTTTTATTAGTGTTTAACGACTTTCAACAATGTCAGGTATAGCGTAGAACATGGTGACTAGTTTTATTGGTGTTTAACGCCACTTTCAACAATGTTAGTTATAGCATAGAACATGGTGACCAGTTTTATTGGTGTTTAACGCCACTTTCAACAATGTTAGTTATAGCGTAGAACATGGAGACCAGTTTTATTGGTGTTTAACGCCACTTTCCACAATGTGTCAGGTATAGCATAGAAAATGGTGACCAGTTTTATTGGTGTTTAGTGACACTTTCAACAATGTGTCAGGTATAACGTAGAACATGGTGACCAGTTTTATTGGTGCTTAACAACACTTTCAATAATGTGTCAGGTACAACGTAGAACATGGTGACCAGTTTTATTGGTGTTCAACGACACTTTCAACAATGTGTCAGGTATAACGTATAACATGGTGACCAGTTTTATTGGTGTTTAACGCCACTTTCAACAATGTTAGCTATAGCGTAGAACATGTTGACCAGTTTTATTAGTGTTTAACAACACTTTCAACAATATGACAGGTACAACGTAGAACATGGTGACCATTTTTATTGGTGTTTAACGACACTTTCAACAATATGACAGGTATAACGTAGAACATGGTGACCAGTTTTATTGGTGTTTAACGACACTTTCAACAATGTGTCAGGTATAACGTAGAACATGGTGACCAGTTTTATTGGTGTTTAATGCCACTTTCAACAATGTTAGCTATAGCGTAGAACATGTTGACCAGTTTTATTGGTGTTTAATGCCACTTTTCAACAATCTGTCAGGTATAATGTAGAACATAGTGACCAGTTTTATTGGTGTTTAATGCCACTTTCAACAATGTTAGCTATAGCGTAGAACATGTTGACCACTTTTAACAATGTGTCAGCTATAACATAGAACATGGTGACCAGTTTTATTGGTGTTTAACAACACTTTCAACAATGTGTCAGGTATAATGTAGAACATGGTGACCAGCTTTATTGGTGTTTAACGACACTTTCAACAATGTGTCAGGTATAACGTAGAACATGGTGACCAGTTTTATTGGTGTTTAACGACACTTTCAACAATGTGTCAGGTATAACGTAGAACATGGTGACCAGTTTTATTGGTGTTTAACGACACTTTCAACGATGTGTCAGGTATAACATATAACATGGTGACCAGTTTTATTGGTGTTTAACGCCACTTTCAACAATGTTAGTTATAGCGTAGAACATGGAGACCAGTTTTATTGGTGCTTAACGCCACTTTCAACAATGTGACAGATATAAAGTATAACATGGTGACCAGTTTTATTGGTGTTTAACGCCACTTTCAACAATGTTAGTTATAGCATAGAACATGGTGGCCAGTTTTATTGGTGTTTAATGCCACTTTCAACAATATGTTAGTTATAGCACAGAACATGGTGACCAGTTTTATTGGTGTTTAACGACACTTTCAACAATGTGTCAGTTATAACGTACAACATGGTTACCAGTTTTATTAGTGTTTAACGACATTTTCAACAATGTCAGGTATAACGAAGAACATGGTGACCAGTTTTATTGGTGTTTAATGCCACTTTCAACAATGTTAGTTATAGCATAGAACATCGTGACCAATTTTTTTGGTGTTTAACGACACTTTCAACAATGTGTCAGGTATAGCGTAGAACATGGTGACCAGTTTTATTGGTGTTTAATGACATTTTCAACAATGTGTCAGGTATAACATAGAACATGGTGACCAGTTTTATTGGTGCTTAACAACACTTTCAATATTGTGTCAGGTACAACGTAGAACATGGTGACCAGTTTTATTGGTGTTCAACGACACTTTGAACAATGTGCCAGGTATAACGTATAACATGGTGACCAGTTTTATTGGTGTTTAACGCCACTTTCAACAATGTTAGCTATAGCGTAGAACATGTTGACCAGTTTTATTAGTGTTTAACAACACTTTCAACAATATGACAGGTATAACGTATAACATGGTGACCAGTTTTATTGGTGTTCAACGACACTTTCAACAATGTTAGCTATAGCGTAGAACATGTTGACCAGTTTTATTGGTGTTTAACGACACTTTCAACAATGTGTCAGGTATAATGTAGAACATGGTGACCATTTTTATTGGTATTAACGCCACTGTCAACAATATTTCAGCTATGATGTATAATATGGTGCACAGTTTTATTGGTGTTTAACGACACTTTCAACAATGTGTTAGTTATAACGTACAACATGGTTACCAGTTTTATTAGTGTTTAACGACTTTCAACAATGTCAGGTATAACGTAGAACATGGTGACCAGTTTTATTGACGTTTAACGACACTTTCAACAATGTGTCAGGTATAACGTATTACATGGTGACCAGTTTTATTGGTGCTTAACGACACTTTCAACAATATGTCAGGTATTACGTATAACATGGTCACCAGTTTTATTTGTGTTTAACGACACTTTCAACAATGTGTCAGGTATAACGTAGAACATGATGACCAGTTTTATTGGTGTTTAATGCCACTTTCAACAATGTTAGCTATAGCGTAGAACATGTTGACCAGTTTTATTGGTGTTTAATGCCACTTTTCAACAATGTGTCAGGTATAATGTAGAACATAGTGATCAGTTTTATTGGTGTTTAATGCCACTTTCAACAATGTTAGCTATAGCATAGAACATGTTGATCACTTTTAACAATGTGTCAGCTATAACATAGAACATGGTGACCAGTTTTATTGGTGTTTAACAACACTTTCAACAATGTGTCAGGTATCACATAGAACATGGTGACCCGCTTTATTGGTGTTTAATGACACTTTCAACAATGTGTCAGGTATAACGTAGAACATGGTGACCAGTTTTATTGGTGTTTAACGACACTTTCAACAATGTGTCAGGTATAACGTAGAACATGGTGACCAGTTTTATTGGTGTTTAACGACACTTTCAACGATGTGTCAGGTATAGCGTATAACATGGTGACCAGTTTTATTGGTGTTTAACGCCACTTTCAACAATGTTAGTTATAGCGTAGAACATGGAGACCAGTTTTATTGGTGCTTAACGCCACTTTCAACTATGTGACAGATATAAAGTATAACATGGTGACCAGTTTTATTGGTGTTTAACGCCACTTTCAACAATGTTAGTTATAGCATAGAAGATGGTGGCCAGTTTTAATGGTGTTGAATGCCACTTTCAACAATATGTTAGTTATAGCGCAGAACATGGTGAACAGTTTTATTGGTGTTTAACGACACTTTCAACAATGTGTCAGTTATAACGTACAACATGGTTACCAGTTTTATTAGTGTTTAACGACACTTTCAACAATGTCAGGTATAACGTAGAACATGGTGACCAGTTTTATTGGTGTTTAATGCCACTTTCAACAATATGTTAGTTATAGCACAGAACATGGTGACCAGTGTTATTGGTGTTTAACGACACTTTCAACAATGTGTCAGTTATAACGTACAACATGGTTACCAGTTTTATTAGTGTTTAACGACATTTTCAACAATGTCAGGTATAACGTAGAACATGGTGACCAGTTTTATTGGTGTTTAATGCCACTTTCAACAATGTTAGTTATAGCATAGAACATCGTGACCAATTTTTTTGGTGTTTAACGACACTTTCAACAATGTGTCAGGTATAGCGTAGAACATGGTGACCAGTTTTATTGGTGTTTAATGACATTTTCAACAATGTGTCAGGTATAACATAGAACATGGTGACCAGTTTTATTGGTGCTTAACAACACTTTCAATAATGTGTCAGGTACAACGTAGAACATGGTGACCAGTTTTATTGGTGTTCAACGACACTTTCAACAATGTGCCAGGTATAACGTATAACATGGTGACCAGTTTTATTGGTGTTTAACGCCACTTTCAACAATTTTAGCTATAGCGTAGAACATGTTGACCAGTTTTATTAGTGTTTAACAACACTTTCAACAATGTGACAGGTATAACGTATAACATGGTGACCCATTTTATTGGTGTTCAACGACACTTTCAACAATGTTAGCTATAGCGTAGAACATGTTGACCAGTTTTATTGGTGTTTAACGACACTTTCAACAATGTGTCAGGTATAATGGTGACCATTTTTATTGGCATTAACGCCACTGTCAACAATATTTCAGCTATGATGTATAATATGGTGCACAGTTTTATTGGTGTTTAACGACACTTTCAACAATGTGTTAGTTATAACGTACAACATGGTTACCAGTTTTATTAGTGTTTAACGACTTTCAACAATGTCAGGTATAACGTAGAACATGGTGACCAGTTTTATTGACGTTTAACGACACTTTCAACAATGTGTCAGGTATAACGTATTACATGGTGACCAGTTTTATTGGTGCTTAACGACACTTTCAACAATATGTCAGGTATTACGTATAACATGGTCACCAGTTTTATTTGTGTTTAACGACACTTTCAACAATGTGTCAGGTATAACGTAGAACATGATGACCAGTTTTATTGGTGTTTAATGCCACTTTCAACAATGTTAGCTATAGCGTAGAACATGTTGACCAGTTTTATTGGTGTTTAATGCCACTTTTCAACAATGTGTCAGGTATAATGTAGAACATAGTGATCAGTTTTATTGGTGTTTAATGCCACTTTCAACAATGTTAGCTATAGCATAGAACATGTTGACCACTTTTAACAATGTGTCAGCTATAACATAGAACATGGTGACCAGTTTTATTGGTGTTTAACAACACTTTCAACAATGTGTCAGGTATCACGTAGAACATGGTGACCAGTTTTATTGACGTTTAACGACACTTTCAACAATGTGTCAGGTATAACGTATTACATGGTGACCAGTTTTATTGGTGCTTAACGACACTTTCAACAATATGTCAGGTATTACGTATAACATGGTCACCAGTTTTATTTGTGTTTAACGACACTTTCAACAATGTGTCAGGTATAACGTAGAACATGATGACCAGTTTTATTGGTGTTTAATGCCACTTTCAACAATGTTAGCTATAGCGTAGAACATGTTGACCAGTTTTATTGGTGTTTAATGCCACTTTTCAACAATGTGTCAGGTATAATGTAGAACATAGTGATCAGTTTTATTGGTGTTTAATGCCACTTTCAACAATGTTAGCTATAGCATAGAACATGTTGATCACTTTTAACAATGTGTCAGCTATAACATAGAACATGGTGACCAGTTTTATTGGTGTTTAACAACACTTTCAACAATGTGTCAGGTTTCACATAGAACATGGTGACCCGCTTTATTGGTGTTTAACGACACTTTCAACAATGTGTCAGGTATAACGTAGAACATGGTGACCAGTTTTATTGGTGTTTAACGACACTTTCAACAATGTGTCAGGTATAACGTAGAACATGGTGACCAGTTTTATTGGTGTTTAACGACACTTTCAACGATGTGTCAGGTATAGCGTATAACATGGTGACCAGTTTTATTGGTGTTTAACGCCACTTTCAACAATGTTAGTTATAGCGTAGAACATGGAGACCAGTTTTATTGGTGCTTAACGCCACTTTCAACTATGTGACAGATATAAAGTATAACATGGTGACCAGTTTTATTGGTGTTTAACGCCACTTTCAACAATGTTAGTTATAGCATAGAACATGGTGGCCAGTTTTAATGGTGTTGAATGCCACTTTCAACAATATGTTAGTTATAGCGCAGAACATGGTGACCAGTTTTATTGGTGTTTAACGACACTTTCAACAATGTGTCAGTTATAACGTACAACATGGTTACCAGTTTTATTAGTGTTTAACGACACTTTCAACAATGTCAGGTATAACGTAGAACATGGTGACCAGTTTTATTGGTGTTTAATGCCACTTTCAACAATATGTTAGTTATAGCACAGAACATGGTGACCAGTGTTATTGGTGTTTAACGACACTTTCAACAATGTGTCAGTTATAACGTACAACATGGTTACCAGTTTTATTAGTGTTTAACGACATTTTCAACAATGTCAGGTATAACGTAGAACATGGTGACCAGTTTTATTGGTGTTTAATGCCACTTTCAACAATGTTAGTTATAGCATAGAACATCGTGACCAATTTTTTTGGTGTTTAACGACACTTTCAACAATGTGTCAGGTATAGCGTAGAACATGGTGACCAGTTTTATTGGTGTTTAATGACATTTTCAACAATGTGTCAGGTATAACATAGAACATGGTGACCAGTTTTATTGGTGCTTAACAACACTTTCAATAATGTGTCAGGTACAACGTAGAACATGGTGACCAGTTTTATTGGTGCTCAACGACACTTTCAACAATGTGCCAGGTATAACGTATAACATGGTGACCAGTTTTATTGGTGTTTAACGCCACTTTCAACAATTTTAGCTATAGCGTAGAACATGTTGACCAGTTTTATTAGTGTTTAACAACACTTTCAACAATATGACAGGTATAACGTATAACATGGTGACCCATTTTATTGGTGTTCAACGACACTTTCAACAATGTTAGCTATAGCGTAGAACATGTTGACCAGTTTTATTGGTGTTTAACGACACTTTCAACAATGTGTCAGGTATAATGGTGACCATTTTTATTGGTATTAACGCCACTGTCAACAATATTTCAGCTATGATGTATAATATGGTGCACAGTTTTATTGGTGTTTAACGACACTTTCAACAATGTGTTAGTTATAACGTACAACATGGTTACCAGTTTTATTAGTGTTTAACGACTTTCAACAATGTCAGGTATAACGTAGAACATGGTGACCAGTTTTATTGACGTTTAACGACACTTTCAACAATGTGTCAGGTATAACGTATTACATGGTGACCAGTTTTATTGGTGCTTAACCACACTTTCAACAATATGTCAGGTATTACGTATAACATGGTCACCAGTTTTATTTGTGTTTAACGACACTTTCAACAATGTGTCAGGTATAACGTAGAACATGATGACCAGTTTTATTGGTGTTTAATGCCACTTTCAACAATGTTAGCTATAGCGTAGAACATGTTGACCAGTTTTATTGGTGTTTAATGCCACTTTTCAACAATGTGTCAGGTATAATGTAGAACATAGTGATCAGTTTTATTGGTGTTTAATGCCACTTTCAACAATGTTAGCTATAGCATAGAACATGTTGACCACTTTTAACAATGTGTCAGCTATAACATAGAACATGGTGACCAGTTTTATTGGTGTTTAACAACACTTTCAACAATGTGTCAGGTATCACGTAGAACATGGTGACCCGCTTTATTGGTGTTTAACGACACTTTCAACAATGTGTCAGGTATAACGTAGAACATGGTGACCAGTTTTATTGGTGTTTAACGACACTTTCAACAATGTGTCAGGTATAACGTAGAACATGGTGACCAGTTTTATTGGTGTTTAACGACACTTTCAACGATGTGTCAGGTATAGCGTATAACATGGTGACCAGTTTTATTGGTGTTTAACGCCACTTTCAACAATGTTAGTTATAGCGTAGAACATGGAGACCAGTTTTATTGGTGCTTAACGCCACTTTCAACTATGTGACAGATATAAAGTATAACATGGTGACCAGTTTTATTGGTGTTTAACGCCACTTTCAACAATGTTAGTTATAGCATAGAACATGGTGGCCAGTTTTAATGGTGTTGAATGCCACTTTCAACAATATGTTAGTTATAGCGCAGAACATGGTGACCAGTTTTATTGGTGTTTAACGACACTTTCAACAATGTGTCAGTTATAACGTACAACATGGTTACCAGTTTTATTAGTGTTTAACGACATTTTCAACAATGTCAGGTATAACGTAGAACATGGTGACCAGTTTTATTGGTGTTTAATGCCACTTTCAACAATGTTAGTTATAGCATAGAACATCGTGACCAATTTTTTTGGTGTTTAACGACACTTTCAACAATGTGTCAGGTATAGCGTAGAACATGGTGACCAGTTTTATTGGTGTTTAATGACATTTTCAACAATGTGTCAGGTATAACATAGAACATGGTGACCAGTTTTATTGGTGCTTAACAACACTTTCAATAATGTGTCAGGTACAACGTAGAACATGGTGACCAGTTTTATTGGTGCTCAACGACACTTTCAACAATGTGCCAGGTATAACGTATAACATGGTGACCAGTTTTATTGGTGTTTAACGCCACTTTCAACAATTTTAGCTATAGCGTAGAACATGTTGACCAGTTTTATTAGTGTTTAACAACACTTTCAACAATATGACAGGTATAACGTATAACATGGTGACCCATTTTATTGGTGTTCAACGACACTTTCAACAATGTTAGCTATGGCGTAGAACATGTTGACCAGTTTTATTGGTGTTTAACGACACTTTCAACAATGTGTCAGGTATAATGGTGACCATTTTTATTGGTATTAACGCCACTGTCAACAATATTTCAGCTATGATGTATAATATGGTGCACAGTTTTATTGGTGTTTAACGACACTTTCAACAATGTGTTAGTTATAACGTACAACATGGTTACCAGTTTTATTAGTGTTTAACGACTTTCAACAATGTCAGGTATAACGTAGAACATGGTGACCAGTTTTATTGACGTTTAACGACACTTTCAACAATGTGTCAGGTATAACGTATTACATGGTGACCAGTTTTATTGGTGCTTAACGACACTTTCAACAATATGTCAGGTATTACGTATAACATGGTCACCAGTTTTATTTGTGTTTAACGACACTTTCAACAATGTGTCAGGTATAACGTAGAACATGATGACCAGTTTTATTGGTGTTTAATGCCACTTTCAACAATGTTAGCTATAGCGTAGAACATGTTGACCAGTTTTATTGGTGTTTAATGCCACTTTTCAACAATGTGTCAGGTATAATGTAGAACATAGTGATCAGTTTTATTGGTGTTTAATGCCACTTTCAACAATGTTAGCTATAGCATAGAACATGTTGACCACTTTTAACAATGTGTCAGCTATAACATAGAACATGGTGACCAGTTTTATTGGTGTTTAACAACACTTTCAACAATGTGTCAGGTATCACGTAGAACATGGTGACCCGCTTTATTGGTGTTTAACGACACTTTCAACAATGTGTCAGGTATAACGTAGAACATGGTGACCAGTTTTATTGGTGTTTAACGACACTTTCAACAATGTGTCAGGTATAACGTAGAACATGGTGACCAGTTTTATTGGTGTTTAACGACACTTTCAACGATGTGTCAGGTATAGCGTATAACATGGTGACCAGTTTTATTGGTGTTTAACGCCACTTTCAACAATGTTAGTTATAGCGTAGAACATGGAGACCAGTTTTATTGGTGCTTAACGCCACTTTCAACTATGTGACAGATATAAAGTATAACATGGTGACCAGTTTTATTGGTGTTTAACGCTACTTTCAACAATGTTAGTTATAGCATAGAACATGGTGGCCAGTTTTAATGGTGTTGAATGCCACTTTCAACAATATGTTAGTTATAGCGCAGAACATGGTGACCAGTTTTATTGGTGTTTAACGACACTTTCAACAATGTGTCAGTTATAACGTACAACATGGTTACCAGTTTTATTAGTGTTTAACGACACTTTCAACAATGTCAGGTATAACGTAGAACATGGTGACCAGTTTTATTGGTGTTTAATGCCACTTTCAACAATATGTTAGTTATAGCACAGAACATGGTGACCAGTTTTATTGGTGTTTAACGACACTTTCAACAATGTGTCAGTTATAACGTACAACATGGTTACCAGTTTTATTAGTGTTTAACGACATTTTCAACAATGTCAGGTATAACGTAGAACATGGTGACCAGTTCTATTGGTGTTTAATGCCACTTTCAACAATGTTAGTTATAGCATAGAACATCGTGACCAATTTTTTTGGTGTTTAACGACACTTTCAACAATGTGTCAGGTATAGCGTAGAACATGGTGACCAGTTTTATTGGTGTTTAATGACATTTTCAACAATGTGTCAGGTATAACATAGAACATGGTGACCAGTTTTATTGGTGCTTAACAACGCTTTCAATAATGTGTCAGGTACAACGTAGAACATGGTGACCAGTTTTATTGGTGTTCAACGACACTTTCAACAATGTGCCAGGTATAACGTATAACATGGTGACCAGTTTTATTGGTGTTTAACGACACTTTCAACAATTTTAGCTATAGCGTAGAACATGTTGACCAGTTTTATTAGTGTTTAACAACACTTTCAACAATATGACAGGTATAACGTATAACATGGTGACCCATTTTATTGGTGTTCAACGACACTTTCAACAATGTTAGCTATAGCGTAGAACATGTTGACCAGTTTTATTGGTGTTTAACGACACTTTCAACAATGTGTCAGGTATAATGGTGACCATTTTTATTGGTATTAACGCCACTGTCAACAATATTTCAGCTATGATGTATAATATGGTGCACAGTTTTATTGGTGTTTAACGACACTTTCAACAATGTGTTAGTTATAACGTACAACATGGTTACCAGTTTTATTAGTGTTTAACGACTTTCAACAATGTCAGGTATAACGTAGAACATGGTGACCAGTTTTATTGACGTTTAACGACACTTTCAACAATGTGTCAGGTATAACGTATTACATGGTGACCAGTTTTATTGGTGCTTAACGACACTTTCAACAATATGTCAGGTATTATGTATAACATGGTCACCAGTTTTATTTGTGCTTAACGACACTTTCAACAATGTGTCAGGTATAACGTAGAACATGATGACCAGTTTTATTGGTGCTTAATGCCACTTTCAACAATGTTAGCTATAGCGTAGAACATGTTGACCAGTTTTATTGGTGTTTAATGCCACTTTTCAACAATGTGTCAGGTATAATGTAGAACATAGTGATCAGTTTTATTGGTGTTTAATGCCACTTTCAACAATGTTAGCTATAGCATAGAACATGTTGACCACTTTTAACAATGTGTCAGCTATAACATAGAACATGGTGACCAGTTTTATTGGTGTTTAACAACACTTTCAACGATGTGTCAGGTATCACGTAGAACATGGTGACCCGCTTTATTGGTGTTTAACGACACTTTCAACAATGTGTCAGGTATAACGTAGAACATGGTGACCAGTTTTATTGGTGTTTAACGACACTTTCAACAATGTGTCAGATATAACGTAGAACATGGTGACCAGTTCTATTGGTGTTTAGCACCACTTTTAACAATGTGTCAGCTATAACATAGAACATGGTGACCAGTTTTATTGGTGTTTAACCACACTTTCAACAATGTGTCAGGTATCACATAGAACATGGTGACCAGCTTTATTGGTGTTTAACGACACTTTCAACAATGTGTCAGGTATAACGTAGAACATGGTGACCAGTTTTATTGGTGTTTAATGCCACTTTCAGCAATGTTAGTTATAGCATAGAACATCGTGTCCAATTTTTTTGGTGTTTAACGACACTTTCAACAATGTGTCAGGTATAACGTAGAACATGGTGATCAGTTTTATTGGTGTTTAATGCCACTTTCAACAATGTTAGCTATAGCGTAGAACATGTTGACCAGTTTTATTGGTGTTTAATGCCACTTTTCAACAATGTGTCAGGTATAATGTAGAACATAGTGACCAGTTTTATTGGTGTTTAATGCCACTTTCAACAATGTTAGTTATAGCGTAGAACATGTTGACCAGTTCTATTGGTGTTTAACGCCACTTTTAACAATGTGTCAGCTATAACATAGAACATGGTGACCAGTTTTATTGGTGTTTAACAACACTTTCAACAATGTGTCAGGTATCACGTAGTACATGGTGACCAGCTTTATTGGTGTTTAACGACACTTTCAACAATGTGTCAGGTATAACGTAGAACATGGTGACCAGTTTTATTGGTGTTTAACGACACTTTCAACAATGTGTCAGGTATAACGTAAAACATGGTGACCAGTTTTATTGGTGCTTAACGACACTTTCAACAATATGTCAGGTATTACGTATAACATGGTCACCAGTTTTATTTGTGTTTAACGAAACTTTCAACAATGTGTCAGGTATAACGTAAAACAAGGTGACCAGTTTTATTGGTGTTTAATGCCACTTTCAACAATGTTAGTTATAGCGTAGAACATGTTGACCAGTTATATTGGTGTTTAACGCCACTTTTAACAATGTGTCAGCTATAACATAGAACATGGTGACCAGTTTTATTGGTGTTTAATGCCACTTTTCAACAATGTGTCAGGTATAATGTAGAACATGGTGACCATTTTTATTGGTATTAACGCCACTGTCAACAATATTTCAACTATTATGTATAATATGGCGCACAGTTTTGTTGGTGTTTAACGACACTTTCAACAATGTGTTAGTTATAACGTACAACATGGTTACCAGTTTTATTAGTGTTTAACGACTTTCAACAATGTCAGGTATAACGTAAAACATGGTGAGCAGTTTTATTGGTGTTTAATGACACTTTCAACAATGTGTCAGGTATAACGTATTACATGGTGACCAGTTTTATTGGTGCTTAACGACACTTTCAACAATATGTCAGGTATTACGTATAACATGGTCACCAGTTTTATTTGTGTTTAACGAAACTTTCAACAATGTGTCAGGTATAACGTAGAACAAGGTGACCAGTTTTATTGGTGTTTAATGCCACTTTCAACAATGTTAGCTATAGCGTAGAACATGTTGACCAGTTTTATTGGTGTTTAATGCCACTTTTAAACAATGTGTCAGGCATAACGTAGAACATAGTGATCAGTTTTATTGGTGTTTAATGCCACTTTCAACAATGTTAGTTATAGCGTAGAACATGTTGACCAGTTATATTGGTGTTTAACGCCACTTTTAACAATGTGTCAGCTATAACATAGAACATGGTGACCAGTTTTATTGGTGTTTAATGCCACTTTTCAACAATGTGTCAGGTATAACGTATAACATGGTGACCAGTTTTATTGGTGTTTAATGCCACTTTCAACAATGTTAGCTATAGCGTAGAACATGTTGACCAGTTTTATTGGTGTTTAATGCCACTTTTCAACAATGTGTCAGGTATAATGTAGAACATGGTGACCAGCTTTATTGGTGTTTAACGACACTTTCAACAATGTGTCAGGAATAACGTAGAACATGGTGACCAGTTTTATTGGTGTTTAACGACACTTTCAACAATGTGTCAGTTATAATGTAGAACATGGTGACCATTTTTATTGGTATTAACGCCACTGTCAACAATATTTCAACTATTATGTATAATATGGCGCACAGTTTTGTTGGTGTTTAACGACACTTTCAACAATGTGTTAGTTATAACGTACAACATGGTTACCAGTTTTATTAGTGTTTAACGACTTTCAACAATGTCAGGTATAACGTAAAACATGGTGACCAGTTTTATTGGTGTTTAATGACACTTTCAACAATGTGTCAGGTATAACGTATTACATGGTGACCAGTTTTATTGGTGCTTAACGACACTTTCAACAATATGTCAGGTATTACGTATAACATGGTCACCAGTTTTATTTGTGTTTAACGAAACTTTCAACAATGTGTCAGGTATAACGTAGAACAAGGTGACCAGTTTTATTGGTGTTTAATGCCACTTTCAACAATGTTAGCTATAGCGTAGAACATGTTGACCAGTTTTATTGGTGTTTAATGCCACTTTTCAACAATGTGTCAGGTATAACGTAGAACATAGTGATCAGTTTTATTGGTGTTTAATGCCACTTTCAACAATGTTAGTTATAGCGTAGAACATGTTGACCAGTTATATTGGTGTTTAATGACACTTTTAACAATGTGTCAGCTATAACATAGAACATGGTGACCAGTTTTATTGGTGTTTAATGCCACTTTTCAACAATGTGTCAGGTATAACGTATAACATGGTGACCAGTTTTATTGGTGTTTAATGCCACTTTCAACAATGTTAGCTATAGCGTAGAACATGTTGACCAGTTTTATTGGTGTTTAATGCCACTTTTCAACAATGTGTCAGGTATAATGTAGAACATGGTGACCAGTTTTATTGGTGTTTAACGCCACTTTCAACAATGTTAGTCATAGCGTAGAACATGTTGACCAGTTCTATTGGTGTTTAGCACCACTTTTAACAATGTGTCAGCTATAACATAGAACATGGTGACCAGTTTTATTGGTGTTTAACCACACTTTCAACAATGTGTCAGGTATCACATAGAACATGGTGACCAGCTTTATTGGTGTTTAACGACACTTTCAACAATGTATCAGGTATAACGTAGAACATGGTGACCAGTTTTATTGGTGTTTAATGCCACTTTCAGCAATGTTAGTTATAGCATAGAACATCGTGTCCAATTTTTTTGGTGTTTAACGACACTTTCAACAATGTGTCAGGTATAGCATAGAACATGGTGACCAGTTTTATTGGTGTTTAACGACACTTTCAACAATGTGTCAGGTATAACGTAGAACATGGTGACCAGTTTTATTGGTGTTTAACGACACTTTCAACGATGTGTCAGGTATAACGTATAACATGGTGACCAGTTTTATTGGTGTTTAACGCCACTTTCAACAATGTTAGTTATAGCGTAGAACATGGAGACCAGTTTTATTGGTGCTTAGCGCCACTTTCAACTATGTGACAGATATAAAGTATAACATGGTGACCAGTTTTATTGGTGTTTAATGCCACTTTCAACAATGTTAGTTATAGCATAGAACATGGTGGCCAGTTTTAATGGTGTTGAATGCCACTTTCAACAATATGTTAGTTATAGCGCAGAACATGGTGACCAGTTTTATTGGTGTTTAACGACACTTTCAACAATGTGTCAGTTATAACGTACAACATGGTTACCAGTTTTATTAGTGTTTAACGACACTTTCAACAATGTCAGGTATAACGTAGAACATGGTGACCAGTTTTATTGGTGTTTAATGCCACTTTCAACAATGTTAGTTATAGCCTAGAACATCGTGACCAATTTTTTTGGTGTTTAACGACACTTTCAACAATGTGTCAGGTATAGCGTAGAACATGGTGACCAGTTTTATTGGTGTTTAATGACACTTTCAACAATGTGTCAGGTATAACATAGAACATGGTGACCAGTTTTATTGGTGCTTAACAACACTTTCAATAATGTGTCAGCTACAACGTAGAACATGGTGACCAGTTTTATTGGTGTTCAACGACACTTTCAACAATGTGTCAGGTATAGCGTATAACATGGTGACCAGTTTTATTGGTGTTTAACGCCACTTTTAACAATGTTAGTTATAGCGTAGAACATGTTGACCAGTTTTATTAGTGTTTAACAACACTTTCAACAATGTCAGGTATAACGTAGAACATGGTGACCAGTTTTATTGGTGTTTAACGACACTTTCAACAATGTGTCAGGTATAATGTAGAACATGGTGACCATTTTTATTGGTATTAACGCCACTGTCAACAATATTTCAGCTATTATGTATAATATGGCGCACAGTTTTGTTGGTGTTTAACGACACTTTCAACAATGTGTTAGTTATAACGTACAACATAATTACCAGTTTTATTAGTGTTTAACGACATTCAACAATGTCAGGTATAACGTAAAACATGGTGACCAGTTTTATTGGTGTTTAATGACACTTTCAACAATGTGTCAGGTATAACGTATTACATGGTGACCAGTTTTATTGGTGCTTAACGACACTTTCAACAATATGTCAGGTATTATGTATAACATGGTCACCAGTTTTATTTGTGTTTAACGAAACTTTCAACAATGTGTCAGGTATAACGTAGAACAAGATGACCAGTTTTATTGGTGTTTAATGCCACTTTCAACAATGTTAGCTATAGCGTAGAACATGTTGACCAGTTTTATTGGTGTTTAATGCCACTTTTCAACAATGTGTCAGGTATAACGTAGAACATAGTGATCAGTTTTATTGGTGTTTAATGCCACTTTCAACAATGTTAGTTATAGCGTAGAACATGTTGACCAGTTATATTGGTGTTTAACGCCACTTTTAACAATGTGTCAGCTATAACATAGAACATGGTGACCAGTTTTATTGGTGTTTAATGCCACTTTTCAACAATGTGTCAGGTATAACGTATAACATGGTGACCAGTTTTATTGGTGTTTAATGCCACTTTCAACAATGTTAGCCATAGCGTAGAACATGTTGACCAGTTTTATTGGTGTTTAATGCCACTTTTCAACAATGTGTCAGGTATAATGTAGAACATGGTGACCAGCTTTATTGGTGTTTAACCACACTTTCAACAATGTGTCAGTTATAATGTAGAACATGGTGACCATTTTTATTGGTATTAACGCCACTGTCAACAATATTTCAACTATTATGTATAATATGGCACACAGTTTTGTTGGTGTTTAACGACACTTTCAACAATGTGTTAGTTATAACGTACAACATGGTTACCAGTTTTATTAGTGTTTAACGACTTTCAACAATGTCAGGTATAAAGTAAAACGTGGTGACCAGTTTTATTGGTGTTTAATGACACTTTCAACAATGTGTCAGGTATAACGTATAACATGGTGACCAGTTTTATTGGTGTTTAACGCCACTTTCAACAATGTTAGCTATAGCATAGAACATGTTGACCAGTTTTATTAGTGTTTAACAACACTTTCAACAATATGACAGGTATAACGTATAACATGGTGACCAGTTTTATTGGTGTTCAACCACACTTTCAACAATGTTAGCTATAGCGTAGAACATGTTGACCAGTTTTATTGGTGTTTAACGACACTTTCAACAATGTGTCAGGTATAATGTAGAACATGGTGACCATTTTTATTGGTATTAACGCCACTGTCAACAATATTTCAGCTATGATGTATAATATGGTGCACAGTTTTATTGGTGTTTAACGACACTTTCAACAATGTGTTAGTTATAACGTACAACATGGTTACCAGTTTTATTAGTGTTTAACGACTTTCAACAATGTCAGGTATAACGTAGAACATGGTGACCAGTTTTATTGACGTTTAACGACACTTTCAACAATGTGTCAGGTATAACGTATTACATGGTGACCAGTTTTATTGGTGCTTAACGACACTTTCAACAATATGTCAGGTATTACGTATAACATGGTCACCAGTTTTATTTGTGTTTAACGACACTTTCAACAATGTGTCAGGTATCACGTAGAACATGGTGACCCGCTTTATTGGTGTTTAACGACACTTTCAACAATGTGTCAGGTATAACGTAGAACATGGTGACCAGTTTTATTGGTGTTTAACGACACTTTCAACAATGTGTCAGGTATAACGTAGAACATGGTGACCAGTTTTATTGGTGTTTAACGACACTTTCAACGATGTGTCAGGTATAGCGTATAACATGGTGACCAGTTTTATTGGTGTTTAACGCCACTTTCAACAATGTTAGTTATAGCGTAGAACATGGAGACCAGTTTTATTGGTGCTTAACGCCACTTTCAACTATGTGACAGATATAAAGTATAACATGGTGACCAGTTTTATTGGTGTTTAACGCCACTTTCAACAATGTTAGTTATAGCATAGAACATGGTGGCCAGTTTTAATGGTGTTGAATGCCACTTTCAACAATATGTTAGTTATAGCGCAGAACATGGTGACCAGTTTTATTGGTGTTTAACGACACTTTCAACAATGTGTCAGTTATAACGTACAACATGGTTACCAGTTTTATTAGTGTTTAACGACACTTTCAACAATGTCAGGTATAACGTAGAACATGGTGACCAGTTTTATTGGTGTTTAATGCCACTTTCAACAATGTTAGTTATAGCATAGAACATCGTGACCAATTTTTTTGGTGTTTAACGACACTTTCAACAATGTGTCAGGTATAGCGTAGAACATGGTGACCAGTTTTATTGGTGTTTAATGACACTTTCAACAATGTGTCAGGTATAACATAGAACATGGTGACCAGTTTTATTGGTGTTTAACAACACTTTCAACAATGTGTCAGGTATCACGTAGAACATGGTGACCCGCTTTATTGGTGTTTAACGACACTTTCAACAATGTGTCAGGTATAACGTAGAACATGGTGACCAGTTTTATTGGTGTTTAACGACACTTTCAACAATGTGTCAGGTATAACGTAGAACATGGTGACCAGTTTTATTGGTGTTTAACGACACTTTCAACGATGTGTCAGGTATAGCGTATAACATGGTGACCAGTTTTATTGGTGTTTAACGCCACTTTCAACAATGTTAGTTATAGCGTAGAACATGGAGACCAGTTTTATTGGTGCTTAACGCCACTTTCAACTATGTGACAGATATAAAGTATAACATGGTGACCAGTTTTATTGGTGTTTAACGCCACTTTCAACAATGTTAGTTATAGCATAGAACATGGTGGCCAGTTTTAATGGTGTTGAATGCCACTTTCAACAATATGTTAGTTATAGCGCAGAACATGGTGACCAGTTTTATTGGTGTTTAACGACACTTTCAACAATGTGTCAGTTATAACGTACAACATGGTTACCAGTTTTATTAGTGTTTAACGACACTTTCAACAATGTCAGGTATAACGTAGAACATGGTGACCAGTTTTATTGGTGTTTAATGCCACTTTCAACAATGTTAGTTATAGCATAGAACATCGTGACCAATTTTTTTGGTGTTTAACGACACTTTCAACAATGTGTCAGGTATAGCGTAGAACATGGTGACCAGTTTTATTGGTGTTTAATGACACTTTCAACAATGTGTCAGGTATAACATAGAACATGGTGACCAGTTTTATTGGTGCTTAACAACACTTTCAATAATGTGTCAGCTACAACGTAGAACATGGTGACCAGTTTTATTGGTGTTCAACGACACTTTCAACAATGTGTCAGGTATAACGTATAACATGGTGACCAGTTTTATTGGTGTTTAACGCCACTTTTAACAATGTTAGTTATAGCGTAGAACATGTTGACCAGTTTTATTAGTGTTTAACAACACTTTCAACAATGTCAGGTATAACGTAGAACATGGTGACCAGTTTTATTGGTGTTTAACGACACTTTCAACAATGTGTCAGGTATAATGTAGAACATGGTGACCATTTTTATTGGTATTAACGCCACTGTCAACAATATTTCAACTATTATGTATAATATGGCGCACAGTTTTGTTGGTGTTTAACGACACTTTCAACAATGTGTTAGTTATAACGTACAACATGGTTACCAGTTTTATTAGTGTTTAACGACTTTCAACAATGTCAGGTATAAAGTAAAACATGGTGACCAGTTTTATTGGTGTTTAATGACACTTTCAACAATGTGTCAGGTATAACGTATTACATGGTGACCAGTTTTATTGGTACTTAACGACACTTTCAACAATATGTCAGGTATTACGTATAACATGGTCACCAGTTTTATTTGTGTTTAACGAAACTTTCAACAATGTGTCAGGTATAACGTAGAACAAGGTGACCAGTTTTATTGGTGTTTAATGCCACTTTCAACAATATTAGCTATAGCGTAGAACATGTTGACCAGTTTTATTGGTGTTTAATGCCACTTTTCAACAATGTGTCAGGCATAACGTAGAACATAGTGATCAGTTTTATTGGTGTTTAATGCCACTTTCAACAATGTTAGTTATAGCGTAGAACATGTTGACCAGTTATATTGGTGTTTAACGCCACTTTTAACAATGTGTCAGCTATAACATAGAACATGGTGACCAGTTTTATTGGTGTTTAATGCCACTTTTCAACAATGTGTCAGGTATAACGTATAACATGGTGACCAGTTTTATTGGTGTTTAATGCCACTTTCAACAATGTTAGCTATAGCGTAGAACATGTTGACCAGTTTTATTGGTGTTTAATGCCACTTTTCAACAATGTGTCAGGTATAATGTAGAACATGGTGACCAGTTTTATTGGTGTTTAACGCCACTTTCAACAATGTTAGTCATAGCGTAGAACATGTTGACCAGTTCTATTGGTGTTTAGCACCACTTTTAACAATGTGTCAGCTATAACATAGAACATGGTGACCAGTTTTATTGGTGTTTAACCACACTTTCAACAATGTGTCAGGTATCACATAGAACATGGTGACCAGCTTTATTGGTGTTTAACGACACTTTCAACAATGTGTCAGGTATAACGTAGAACATGGTGACCAGTTTTATTGGTGTTTAATGCCACTTTCAGCAATGTTAGTTATAGCATAGAACATCGTGTCCAATTTTTTTGGTGTTTAACGACACTTTCAACAATGTGTCAGGTATAGCGTAGAACATGGTGACCAGTTTTATTGGTGTTTAATGACACTTTCAACAATGTGTCAGGTATAGCGTAAAACATGGTGACCAGTTTTATTGGTGCTTAACAACACTTTCAATAATGTGTCAGGTACAACGTAGAACATGGTGACCAGTTTTATTGGTGTTTAACGCCACTTTCAACAATGTTAGCTATAGCATAGAACATGTTGACCAGTTTTATTAGTGTTTAACAACACTTTCAACAATGTCAGGTATAACGTAGAACATGGTGACCAGTTTTATTGGTGTTTAACGACACTTTCAACAATGTGTCAGGTATAATGTATAAAATGCTGGCCAGATTTATTGGTGTTTAACAACACTTTCAACAATGTGTAAGGTATAATGTAGAACATGGTGACCAGTTTTATTGGCTTTTAACGCCACTTTCAACAATGTTAGTTATAGCGTAGAACATGTTGACCAGTTATATTGGTGTTTAACGCCACTTTTAACAATGTGTCAGCTATAACATAGAACATGGTGACCAGTTTTATTGGCATTTAATGCCACTTTTCAACAATGTGTCAGGTATAACGTATAACATGGTGACCAGTTTTATTGGTGTTTAATGCCACTTTCAACAATGTTAGCTATAGCGTAGTACATGTTGACCAGTTTTATTGGTGTTTAATGCCACTTTTCAACAATGTGTCAGGTATAATGTAGAACATAGTGACCAGTTTTATTGGTGTTTAATGCCACTTTCAACAATGTTAGTTATAGCGTAGAACATGTTGACCAGTTCTATTGGTGTTTAACGCCACTTTTAACAATGTGTCAGCTATAACATAGAACATGGTGACCAGTTTTATTGGTGTTTAACAACACTTTCAACAATGTGTCAGGTATCACGTAGTACATGGTGACCAGCTTTATTGGTGTTTAACGACACTTTCAACAATGTGTCAGGTATAACGTAGAACATGGTGACCAGTTTTATTGGTGTTTAACGACACTTTCAACAATGTGTCAGGTATAACGTAAAACATGGTGACCAGTTTTATTGGTGTTTAACGACAATTTCAACGATGTGTCAGGTATAACGTATAACATGGTGACCAGTTTTATTGGTGTTTAATGCCACTTTCAACAATGTGACAGGTATAAAGTATAACATGATGACCAGTTTTATTGGTGTTTAATGCCACTTTCAACAATGTTAGTTATAGCATAGAACATGGTGGCCAGTTTTATTGGTGTTTAGCACCACTTTCAACAATATGTCAGGTATAACGTAGAACATGGTGGCCAGTTTTATTGGTGTTGAATGCCACTTTCAAAAATATGTTAGTTATAGCGCAGAACTTGGTGACCAGTTTTATTGGTGTTTAACGACACTTTCAACAATGTGTTAGTTATAACGTACAACATGGTTACCAGTTTTATTAGTGTTTAACGACTTTCAACAATGTCAGGTATAACATAAAACATGGTGACCAGTTTTATTGGTGTTTAATGACACTTTCAACAATGTGTCAGGTATAACGTATTACATGGTCACCAGTTTTATTTGTGTTTAACGAAACTTTCAACAATGTGTCAGGTATAACGTAGAACAAGGTGACCAGTTTTATTGGTGTTTAATGCCACTTTCAACAATGTTAGCTATAGCGTAGAACATGTTGACCAGTTTTATTGGTGTTTAATGCCACTTTTCAACAATGTTAGTTATAGCGTAGAACGTGTTGACCAGTTATATTGGTGTTTAACGCCACTTTTAACAATGTGTCAGCTATAACATAGAACATGGTGACCAGTTTTATTGGTGTTTAATGCCACTTTTCAACAATGTGTCAGGTATAACGTATAACATGGTGACCAGTTTTATTGGTGTTTAATGCCACTTTCAACAATGTTAGCTATAGCGTAGAACGTGTTGACCAGTTATATTGGTGTTTAACGCCACTTTTAACAATGTGTCAGCTATAACATAGAACATGGTGACCAGTTTTATTGGTGTTTAATGCCACTTTTCAACAATGTGTCAGGTATAACGTATAACATGGTGACCAGTTTTATTGGTGTTTAATGCCACTTTCAACAATGTTAGCTATAGCATAGAACGTGTTGACCAGTTATATTGGTGTTTAACGCCACTTTTAACAATGTGTCAGCTATAACATAGAACATGGTGACCAGTTTTATTGGTGTTTAATGCCACTTTTCAACAATGTGTCAGGTATAACGTATAACATGGTGACCAGTTTTATTGGTGTTTAATGCCACTTTCAACAATGTTAGCTATAGCATAGAACATGTTGACCAGTTTTATTGGTGTTTAATGCCACTTTTCAACAATGTGTCAGGTATAATGTAGAACATGGTGACCAGTTTTATTGGTGTTTAACGCCACTTTCAACAATGTTAGTTATAGCGTAGAACATGTTGACCAGTTCTATTGGTGTTTAGCACCACTTTTAACAATGTGTCAGCTATAACATAGAACATGGTGACCAGTTTTATTGGTGTTTAACCACACTTTCAACAATGTGTCAGGTATCACATAGAACATGGTGACTAGCTTTATTGGTGTTTAACGACACTTTCAACAATGTGTCAGGTATAACGTAGAACATGGTGACCAGTTTTATTGGTGTTTAATGCCACTTTCAGCAATGTTAGTTATAGCATAGAACATCGTGTCCAATTTTTTTGGTGTTTAACGACACTTTCAACAATGTGTCAGGTATAGCATAGAACATGGTGACCAGTTTTATTGGTGTTTAATGACACTTTCAACAATGTGTCAGGTATAGCGTAAAACATGGTGACCAGTTTTATTGGTGCTTAACAACACTTTCAATAATGTGTCAGGTACAACGTAGAACATGGTGACCAGTTTTATTGGTGTTTAACGCCACTTTCAACAATGTTAGCTATAGCATAGAACATGTTGACCAGTTTTATTAGTGTTTAACAACACTTTCAACAATGTCAGGTATAACGTAGAACATGGTGACCAGTTTTATTGGTGTTTAACGACACTTTCAACAATGTGTCAGGTATAATGTATAAAATGCTGGCCAGATTTATTGGTGTTTAACGACACTTTCAACAATGTGTAAGGTATAATGTAGAACATGGTGACCAGTTTTATTGGCTTTTAACGCCACTTTCAACAATGTTAGTTATAGCGTAGAACATGTTGACCAGTTATATTGGTGTTTAGCGCCACTTTTAACAATGTGTCAGCTATAACATAGAACATGGTGACCAGTTTTATTGGCGTTTAATGCCACTTTTCAACAATGTGTCAGGTATAACGTATAACATGGTGACCAGTTTTATTGGTGTTTAATGCCACTTTCAACAATGTTAGCTATAGCGTAGTACATGTTGACCAGTTTTATTGGTGTTTAACGCCACTTTTAACAATGTGTCAGCTATAACATAGAACATGGTGACCAGTTTTATTGGTGTTTAACAACACTTTCAACAATGTGTCAGGTATCACGTAGTACATGGTGACCAGCTTTATTGGTGTTTAACGACACTTTCAACAATGTGTCAGGTATAACGTAGAACATGGTGACCAGTTCTATTGGTGTTTAACAACACTTTCAACAATGTGTCAGGTATCACGTAGTACATGGTGACCAGCTTTATTGGTGTTTAACGACACTTTCAACAATGTGTCAGGTATAACGTAGAACATGGTGACCAGTTTTATTGGTGTTTAACGACACTTTCAACAATGTGTCAGGTATAACGTAAAACATGGTGACCAGTTTTATTGGTGTTTAACGACAATTTCAACAATGTGTCAGGTATAACGTAAAACATGGTGACCAGTTTTATTGGTGTTTAACGACAATTTCAACGATGTGTCAGGTATAACGTATAACATGGTGACCAGTTTTATTGGTGTTTAACGCTACTTTCAACAATGTGACAGGTATAAAGTATAACATGGTGACCAGTTTTATTGGTGTTTAATGCCACTTTCAACAATGTTAGTTATAGCATAGAACATGGTGGCCAGTTTTATTGGTGTTTAGCACCACTTTCAACAATATGTCAGGTATAACGTAAAACATGGTGACCAGTTTTATTGGTGTTTAACGACAATTTCAACAATGTGTCAGGTATAACGTAAAACATGGTGACCAGTTTTATTGGTGTTTAACGACAATTTCAACGATGTGTCAGGTATAACGTATAACATGGTGACCAGTTTTATTGGTGTTTAACGCCACTTTCAACAATGTGACAGGTATAAAGTATAACATGGTGACCAGTTTTATTGGTGTTTAATGCCACTTTCAACAATGTTAGTTATAGCATAGAACATGGTGGCCAGTTTTATTGGTGTTTAGCACCACTTTCAACAATATGTCAGGTATAACGTAGAACATGGTGGCCAGTTTTATTGGTGTTGAATGCCACTTTCAAAAATATGTTAGTTATAGCGCAGAACTTGGTGACCAGTTTTATTGGTGTTTAACGACACTTTCAACAATGTGTTAGTTATAACGTACAACATGGTTACCAGTTTTATTAGTGTTTAACGACTTTCAACAATGTCAGGTATAACATAAAACATGGTGACCAGTTTTATTGGTGTTTAATGATACTTTCAACAATGTGTCAGGTATAACGTATTACATGGTCACCAGTTTTATTTGTGTTTAACGAAACTTTCAACAATGTGTCAGGTATAACGTAGAACAAGGTGACCAGTTTTATTGGTGTTTAATGCCACTTTCAACAATGTTAGCTATAGCGTAGAACATGTTGACCAGTTTTATTGGTGTTTAATGCCACTTTTCAACAATGTGTCAGGTATAACGTAGAACATAGTGATCAGTTTTATTGGTGTTTAATGCCATTTTCAACAATGTTAGTTATAGCGTAGAACATGTTGACCAGTTATATTGGTGTTTAACGCCACTTTTAACAATGTGTCAGCTATAACATAGAACATGGTGACCAGTTTTATTGGTGTTTAATGCCACTTTTCAACAATGTGTCAGGTATAACGTATAACATGGTGACCAGTTTTATTGGTGTTTAATGCCACTTTCAACAATGTTAGCTATAGCGTAGAACACGTTGACCAGTTTTATTGGTGTTTAATGCCACTTTTCAACAATGTGTCAGGTATAATGTAGAACATGGTGACCAGTTTTATTGGTGTTTAATGCCACTTTCAACAATGTTAGTTATAGCGTAGAACATGTTGACCAGTTCTATTGGTGTTTAGCACCACTTTTAACAATGTGTCATCTATAACATAGAACATGGTGACCAGTTTTATTGGTGTTTAACCACACTTTCAACAATGTGTCAGGTATCACATAGAACATGGTGACCAGCTTTATTGGTGTTTAACGACACTTTCAACAATGTGTCAGGTATAACGTAGAACATGGTGACCAGTTTTATTGGTGTTTAATGCCACTTTCAGCAATGTTAGTTATAGCATAGAACATCGTGTCCAATTTTTTTGGTGTTTAACGACACTTTCAACAATGTGTCAGGTATGGCATAGAACATGGTGACCAGTTTTATTGGTGTTTAATGACACTTTCAACAATGTGTCAGGTATAGCGTAAAACATGGTGACCAGTTTTATTGGTGCTTAACAACACTTTCAATAATGTGTCAGGTACAACGTAGAACATGGTGACCAGTTTTATTGGTGTTTAACGCCACTTTCAACAATGTTAGCTATAGCATAGAACATGTTGACCAGTTTTATTAGTGTTTAACAACACTTTCAACAATGTCAGGTATAACGTAGAACATGGTGACCAGTTTTATTGGTGTTTAACGACACTTTCAACAATGTGTCAGGTATAATGTATAAAATGCTGGCCAGATTTATTGGTGTTTAACGACACTTTCAACAATGTGTAAGGTATAATGTAGAACATGGTGACCAGTTTTATTGGCTTTTAACGCCACTTTCAACAATGTTAGTTATAGCGTAGAACATGTTGACCAGTTATATTGGTGTTTAACGCCACTTTTAACAATGTGTCAGCTATAACATAGAACATGGTGATCAGTTTTATTGGCGTTTAATGCCACTTTTCAACAATGTGTCAGGTATAACGTATAACATGGTGACCAGTTTTATTGGTGTTTAATGCCACTTTCAACAATGTTAGCTATAGCGTAGTACATGTTGACCAGTTTTATTGGTGTTTAATGCCACTTTTCAACAATGTGTCAGGTATAATGTAGAACATAGTGACCAGTTTTATTGGTGTTTAATGCCACTTTCAACAATGTTAGTTATAGCGTAGAACATGTTGACCAGTTCTATTGGTGTTTAACGCCACTTTTAACAATGTGTCAGGTATAATGTAGAACATAGTGACCAGTTTTATTGGTGTTTAATGCCACTTTCAACAATGTTAGCTATAGCATAGAACATGTTGACCACTTTTAACAATGTGTCAGCTATAACATAGAACATGGTGACCAGTTTTATTGGTGTTTAACAACACTTTCAACAATGTGTCAGGTATCACGTAGTACATGGTGACCAGCTTTATTGGTGTTTAACGACACTTTCAACAATGTGTCAGGTATAACGTAGAACATGGTGACCAGTTTTATTGGTGTTTAACGACACTTTCAACAATGTGTCAGGTATAACGTAAAACATGGTGACCAGTTTTATTGGTGTTTAACGACAATTTCAACGATGTGTCAGGTATGACGTATAACATGGTGACCAGTTTTATTGGTGTTTAACGCCACTTTCAACAATGTGACAGGTATAAAGTATAACATGGTGACCAGTTTTATTGGTGTTTAATGCCACTTTCAACAATGTTAGTTATAGCATAGAACATGGTGGCCAGTTTTATTGATGTTTAGCACCACTTTCAACAATATGTCAGGTATAACGTAGAACATGGTGGCCAGTTTTATTGGTGTTGAATGCCACTTTCAAAAATATGTTAGTTATAGCGCAGAACTTGGTGACCAGTTTTATTGGTGTTTAACGACACTTTCAACAATGTGTTAGTTATAACGTACAACATGTTTACCAGTTTTATTAGTGTTTAACGACTTTCAACAATGTCAGGTATAGCGTAGAACATGGTGACTAGTTTTATTGGTGTTTAACGCCACTTTCAACAATGTTAGTTATAGCATAGAACATGGTGACCAGTTTTATTGGTGTTTAACGCCACTTTCAACAATGTTAGTTATAGCGTAGAACATGGAGACCAGTTTTATTGGTGTTTAACGCCACTTTCCACAATGTGTCAGGTATAGCATAGAAAATGGTGACCAGTTTTATTGGTGTTTAATGACACTTTCAACAATGTGTCAGGTATAACGTAGAACATGGTGACCAGTTTTATTGGTGCTTAACAACACTTTCAATAATGTGTCAGGTACAACGTAGAACATGGTGACCAGTTTTATTGGTGTTCAACGACACTTTCAACAATGTGTCAGGTATAACGTATAACATGGTGACCAGTTTTATTGGTGTTTAACGCCACTTTCAACAATGTTAGTTATAGCGTAGAACATGTTGACCAGTTTTATTAGTGTTTAACAACACTTTCAACAATATGACAGGTACAACGTAGAACATGGTGACCATTTTTATTGGTGTTTAACGACACTTTCAACAATATGACAGGTATAACGTAGAACATGGTGACCAGTTTTATTGGTGTTTAACGACACTTTCAACAATGTGTCAGGTATAACGTAGAACATGGTGACCAGTTTTATTGGTGTTTAATGCCACTTTCAACAATGTTAGCTATAGCGTAGAACATGTTGACCAGTTTTATTGGTGTTTAATGCCACTTTTCAACAATGTGTCAGGTATAATGTAGAACATAGTGACCAGTTTTATTGGTGTTTAATGCCACTTTCAACAATGTTAGCTATAGCATAGAACATGTTGACCACTTTTAACAATGTGTCAGCTATAACATAGAACATGGTGACCAGTTTTATTGGTGTTTAACAACACTTTCAACAATGTGTCAGGTATAATGTAGAACATGGTGACCAGCTTTATTGGTGTTTAACGACACTTTCAACAATGTGTCAGGTATAACGTAGAACATGGTGACCAGTTTTATTGGTGTATAACGACACTTTCAACAATGTGTCAGGTATAACGTAGAACATGGTGACCAGTTTTATTGGTGTTTAACAACACTTTCAACGATGTGTCAGGTATAACGTATAACATGGTGACCAGTTTTATTGGTGTTTAACGCCACTTTCAACAATGTTAGTTATAGCGTAGAACATGGAGACCAGTTTTATTGGTGCTTAACGCCACTTTCAACAATGTGACAGATATAAAGTATAACATGGTGACCAGTTTTATTGGTGTTTAACGCCACTTTCAACAATGTTAGTTATAGCATAGAACATGGTGGCCTGTTTTATTGGTGTTGAATGCCACTTTCAACAATATGTTAGTTATAGCACAGAACATGGTGACCAGTTTTATTGGTGTTTAACGACACTTTCAACAATGTGTCAGTTATAGCATACAACATGGTTACCAGTTTTATTAGTGTTTAACGACATTTTCAACAATGTCAGGTATAACGTAGAACATGGTGACCAGTTTTATTGGTGTTTAATGCTACTTTCAACAATGTTAGTTATAGCATAGAACATCGTGACCAATTTTTTTGGTGTTTAACGACACTTTCAACAATGTGTCAGGTATAGCGTAGAACATGGTGACCAGTTTTATTGGTGTTTAATGACATTTTCAACAATGTGTCAGGTATAACATAGAACATGGTGACCAGTTTTATTGGTGCTTAACAACACTTTCAATAATGTGTCAGGTACAACGTAGAACATGGTGACCAGTTTTATTGGTGTTCAACGACACTTTCAACAATGTGCCAGGTATAACGTATAACATGGTGACCAGTTTTATTGGTGTTTAACGCCACTTTCAACAATGTTAGCTATAGCGTAGAACATGTTGACCAGTTTTATTAGTGTTTAACAACACTTTCAACAATATGACAGGTATAACGTATAACATGGTGACCAGTTTTATTGGTGTTCAACGACACTTTCAACAATGTTAGCTATAGCGTAGAACATGTTGACCAGTTTTATTGGTGTTTAACGACACTTTCAACAATGTGTCAGGTATAATGTAGAACATGGTGACCATTTTTATTGGTATTAACGCCACTGTCAACAATATTTCAGCTATGATGTATAATATGGTGCACAGTTTTATTGGTGTTTAACGACACTTTCAACAATGTGTTAGTTATAACGTACAACATGGTTACCAGTTTTATTAGTGTTTAACGACTTTCAACAATGTCAGGTATAACGTAGAACATGGTGACCAGTTTTATTGACGTTTAACGACACTTTCAACAATGTGTCAGGTATAACGTATTACATGGTGACCAGTTTTATTGGTGCTTAACGACACTTTCAACAATATGTCAGGTATTACGTATAACATGGTCACCAGTTTTATTTGTGTTTAACGACACTTTCAACAATGTGTCAGGTATAACGTAGAACATGATGACCAGTTTTATTGGTGTTTAATGCCACTTTCTACAATGTTAGCTATAGCGTAGAACATGGTGACCAGTTTTATTGGTGTTTAATGACATTTTCAACAATGTGTCAGGTATAACATAGAACATGGTGACCAGTTTTATTGGTTCTTAACAACACTTTCAATAATGTGTCAGGTACAACGTAGAACATGGTGACCAGTTTTATTGGTGTTCAACGACACTTTCAACAATGTGCCAGGTATAACGTATAACATGGTGACCAGTTTTATTGGTGTTTAACGCCACTTTCAACAATGTTAGCTATAGCGTAGAACATGTTGACCAGTTTTATTAGTGTTTAACAACACTTTCAACAATATGACAGGTATAACGTATAACATGGTGACCAGTTTTATTGGTGTTCAACGACACTTTCAACAATGTTAGCTATAGCGTAGAACATGTTGACCAGTTTTATTGGTGTTTAACGACACTTTCAACAATGTGTCAGGTATAATGTAGAACATGGTGACCATTTTTATTGGCATTAACGCCACTGTCAACAATATTTGAGCTATGATGTATAATATGGTGCACAGTTTTATTGGTGTTTAACGACACTTTCAACAATGTGTTAGTTATAACGTACAACATGGTTACCAGTTTTATTAGTGTTTAACGACTTTCAACAATGTCAGGTATAACGTAGAACATGGTGACCAGTTTTATTGACGTTTAACGACACTTTCAACAATGTGTCAGGTATAACGTATTACATGGTGACCAGTTTTATTGGTGCTTAACGACACTTTCAACAATATGTCAGGTATTACGTATAACATGGTCACCAGTTTTATTTGTGTTTAACGACACTTTCAACAATGTGTCAGGTATAACGTAGAACATGATGACCAGTTTTATTGGTGTTTAATGCCACTTTCAACAATGTTAGCTATAGCGTAGAACATGTTGACCAGTTTTATTGGTGTTTAATGCCACTTTTCAACAATGTGTCAGGTATAATGTAGAACATAGTGATCAGTTTTATTGGTGTTTAATGCCACTTTCAACAATGTTAGCTATAGCATAGAACATGTTGACCACTTTTAACAATGTGTCAGCTATAACATAGAACATGGTGACCAGTTTTATTGGTGTTTAACAACACTTTCAATAATGTGTCAGGTATCACGTAGAACATGGTGACCCGCTTTATTGGTGTTTAACGACACTTTCAACAATGTGTCAGGTATAACGTAGAACATGGTGACCAGTTTTATTGGTGTTTAACGACACTTTCAACAATGTGTCAGGTATAACGTAGAACATGGTGACCAGTTTTATTGGTGTTTAACGACACTTTCAACGATGTGTCAGGTATAACGTATAACATGGTGACCAGTTTTATTGGTGTTTAACGCCACTTTCAACAATGTTAGTTATAGCGTAGAACATGGAGACCAGTTTTATTGGTGCTTAACGCCACTTTCAACTATGTGACAGATATAAAGTATAACATGGTGACCAGTTTTATTGGTGTTTAACGCCACTTTCAACAATGTTAGTTATAGCATAGAACATGGTGGCCAGTTTTAATGGTGTTGAATGCCACTTTCAACAATATGTTAGTTATAGCGCAGAACATGGTGACCAGTTTTATTGGTGTTTAACGACACTTTCAACAATGTGTCAGTTATAACGTACAACATGGTTACCAGTTTTATTAGTGTTTAACGACACTTTCAACAATGTCAGGTATAACGTAGAACATGGTGACCAGTTTTATTGGTGTTTAATGCCACTTTCAACAATATGTTAGTTATAGCACAGAACATGGTGACCAGTTTTATTGGTGTTTAACGACACTTTCAACAATGTGTCAGTTATAACGTACAACATGGTTACCAGTTTTATTGGTGTTTAACGACATTTTCAACAATGTCAGGTATAACGTAGAACATGGTGACCAGTTTTATTGGTGTTTAATGCCACTTTCAACAATGTTAGTTATAGCATAGAACATCGTGACCAATTTTTTTGGTGTTTAACGACACTTTCAACAATGTGTCAGGTATAGCGTAGAACATGGTGACCAGTTTTATTGGTGTTCAACGACACTTTCAACAATGTGCCAGGTATAACGTATAACATGCTGACCAGTTTTATTGGTGTTTAACGCCACTTTCAACAATGTTACCTATAGCGTAGAACATGTTGACCAGTTTTATTAGTGTTTAACAACACTTTCAACAATATGACAGGTATAACGTATAACATGGTGACCAGTTTTATTGGTGTTCAACGACACTTTCAACAATGTTAGCTATAGCGTAGAACATGTTGACCAGTTTTATTGGTGTTTAACGACACTTTCAACAATGTGTCAGGTATAATGTAGAACATGGTGACCATTTTTATTGGTATTAACGCCACTGTCAACAATATTTCAGCTATGATGTATAATATGGTGCACAGTTTTATTGGTGTTTAACGACACTTTCAACAATGTGTTAGTTATAACGTACAACATGGTTACCAGTTTTATTAGTGTTTAACGACTTTCAACAATGTCAGGTATAACGTAGAACATGGTGACCAGTTTTATTGACGTTTAACGACACTTTCAACAATGTGTCAGGTATAACGTATTACATGGTGACCAGTTTTATTGGTGCTTAACGACACTTTCAACAATATGTCAGGTATTACGTATAACATGGTCACCAGTTTTATTTGTGTTTAACGACACTTTCAACAATGTGTCAGGTATAACGTAGAACATCATGACCAGTTTTATTGGTGTTTAATGCCACTTTCAACAATGTTAGCTATAGCGTAGAACATGTTGACCAGTTTTATTGGTGTTTAATGCCACTTTTCAACAATGTGTCAGGTATAATGTAGAACATAGTGATCAGTTTTATTGGTGTTTAATGCCACTTTCAACAATGTTAGCTATAGCATAGAACATGTTGACCACTTTTAACAATGTGTCAGCTATAACATAGAACATGGTGACCAGTTTTATTGGTGTTTAACAACACTTTCAACAATGTGTCAGGTATCACGTAGAACATGGTGACCCGCTTTATTGGTGTTTAACGACACTTTCAACAATGTGTCAGGTATAACGTAGAACATGGTGACCAGTTTTATTGGTGTTTAACGACACTTTCAACAATGTGTCAGGTATAACGTAGAACATGGTGACCAGTTTTATTGGTGTTTAACGACACTTTCAACGATGTGTCAGGTATAACGTATAACATGGTGACCAGTTTTATTGGTGTTTAGCGCCACTTTCAACAATGTTAGTTATAGCGTAGAACATGGAGACCAGTTTTATTGGTGCTTAACGCCACTTTCAACTATGTGACAGATATAAAGTATAACATGGTGACCAGTTTTATTGGTGTTTAACGCCACTTTCAACAATGTTAGTTATAGCATAGAACATGGTGGCCAGTTTTAATGGTGTTGAATGCCACTTTCAACAATATGTTAGTTATAGCGCAGAACATGGTGACCAGTTTTATTGGTATTTAACGACACTTTCAACAATGTGTCAGTTATAACGTACAACATGGTTACCAGTTTTATTAGTGTTTAACGACACTTTCAACAATGTCAGGTATAACGTAGAACATGGTGACCAGTTTTATTGGTATTTAATGCCACTTTCAACAATGTTAGTTATAGCATAGAACATCGTGACCAATTTTTTTGGTGTTTAACGACACTTTCAACAATGTGTCAGGTATAGCGTAGAACATGGTGACCAGTTTTATTGGTGTTTAATGACACTTTCAACAATGTGTCAGGTATAACATAGAACATGGTGACCAGTTTTATTGGTGCTTAACAACACTTTCAATAATGTGTCAGGTACAACGTAGAACATGGTGACCAGTTTTATTGGTGTTCAACGACACTTTCAACAATGTGTCAGGTATAGCGTATAACATGGTGACCAGTTTTATTGGTGTTTAACGCCACTTTCAACAATGTTAGCTATAGCGTAGAACATGTTGACCAGTTTTATTAGTGTTTAACAACAATTTCAACAATGTCAGGTATAACGTAGAACATGGTGACCAGTTTTATTGGTGTTTAACGACACTTTCAACAATGTGTCAGGTATAATGTAGAACATGGTGACCATTTTTATTGGTATTAACGCCACTGTCAACTATATTTCAGCTATTATGTATAATATGGCGCACAGTTTTGTTGGTGTTTAACGACACTTTCAACAATGTGTTAGTTATAACGTACAACATGGTTACCAGTTTTATTAGTGTTTAACGACTTTCAACAATGTCAGGTATAACGTAGAACATGGTGACCAGTTTTATTGGTGTTTAATGACACTTTCAACAATGTGTCAGGTATAACGTATAACATGGTCACCAGTTTTATTTGTGTTTAACAACACTTCCAACAATGTGTCAGGTATAACGTAGAACATGGTGACCAGTTTTATTGGTGTTTAATGCCACTTTCAACAATGTTAGCTATAGCGTAGAACATGTTGACCAGTTTTATTGGTGTTTAATGCCACCTTCAACAATGTTAGTTATAGCGTAGAACATGTTGACCAGTTATATTGGTGTTTAACGCCACTTTTAACAATGTGTCAGCTATAACATAGAACATGGTGACCAGTTTAATTGGTGTTTAATGCCACTTTCAACAATGTTAGCTATAGCGTAGAACATGTTGACCAGTTTTATTGGTGTTTAATGCCACTTTTCAACAATGTGTCAGGTATAATGTAGAACATGGTGACCAGTTTTATTGGTGTTTAATGCCACTTTCAACAATGTTAGTTATAGCGTAGAACATGTTGACCAGTTATATTGGTGTTTAACGCCACTTTTAGCAATGTGTCAGCTATAGCATAGAACATGGTGACCAGTTTTATTGGTGTTTAATGCCACTTTTCAACAATGTGTCAGGTATAATGTAGAACATAGTGATCAGTTTTATTGGTGTTTAATGCCACTTTTCAACAATGTGTCAGGTATAACGTATAACATGGTGACCAGTTTTATTGGTGCTTAATGCCACTTTCAACAATGTTAGCTATAGCGTAGAACATGTTGACCAGTTTTATTGGTGTTTAATGCCACTTTTCAACACTGTGTCAGGTATAATGTAGAACATGGTGACCAGTTTTATTGGTGCTTAACGCCACTTTCAACAATGTTAGTTATAGCGTAGAACATGTTGACCAGTTCTATTGGTGTTTAATGCCACTTTTAACAATGTGTCAGCTATAACATAGAACATGGTGACCAGTTTTATTGGTGTTTAACCACACTTTCAACAATGTGTCAGGTATCACATAGAACATGGTGACCAGCTTTATTGGTGTTTAACGACACTTTCAACAATGTGTCAGGAATAACGTAGAACATGGTGACCAGTTTTATTGGTGTTTAACGACACTTTCAACAATGTGTCAGTTATAATGTAGAACATGGTGACCATTTTTATTGGTATTAACGCCACTGTCAACAATATTTCAACTATTATGTATAATATGGCGCACAGTTTTGTTGGTGTTTAACGACACTTTCAACAATGTGTTAGTTATAACGTACAACATGGTTACCAGTTTTATTAGTGTTTAACGACTTTCAACAATGTCAGGTATAACGTAAAACATGGTGACCAGTTTTATTGGTGTTTAATGACACTTTCAACAATGTGTCAGGTATAACGTATTACATGGTGACCAGTTTTATTGGTGCTTAACGACACTTTCAATAATATGTCAGGTATTACGTATAACATGGTCACCAGTTTTATTTGTGTTTAACGAAACTTTCAACAATGTGTCACGTATAACGTAGAACAAGGTGACCAGTTTTATTGGTGTTTAATGCCACTTTCAACAATGTTAGCTATAGCGTAGAACATGTTGACCAGTTTTATTGGTGTTTAATGCCACTTTTCAACAATGTGTCAGGTATAACGTAGAACATAGTGATCAGTTTTATTGGTGTTTAATGCCACTTTCAACAATGTTAGTTATAGCGTAGAACATGTTGACCAGTTATATTGGTGTTTAACGCCACTTTTAACAATGTGTCAGCTATAACATAGAACATGGTGACCAGTTTTATTGGTGTTTAATGCCACTTTCAACAATGTTAGCTATAGCGTAGAACATGTTGACCAGTTTTATTGGTGTTTAATGCCACTTTTCAACAATGTGTCAGGTATAATGTAGAACATGGTGACCAGCTTTATTGGTGTTTAACGACACTTTCAACAATGTGTCAGGAATAACGTAGAACATGGTGACCAGTTTTATTGGTGTTTAACGACACTTTCAACAATGTGTCAGTTATAATGTAGAACATGGTGACCATTTTTATTGGTATTAACGCCACTGTCAACAATATTTCAACTATTATGTATAATATGGCGCACAGTTTTGTTGGTGTTTAACGACACTTTCAACAATGTGTTAGTTATAACGTACAACATGGTTACCAGTTTTATTAGTGTTTAACGACTTTCAACAATGTCAGGTATAACGTAAAACATGGTGACCAGTTTTATTGGTGTTTAATGACATTTTCAACAATGTGTCAGGTATAGCGTATTACATGGTGACCAGTTTTATTGGTGCTTAACGACACTTTCAACAATATGTCAGGTATTACGTATAACATGGTCACCAGTTTTATTTGTGTTTAACGAAACTTTCAACAATGTGTCAGGTATAACGTAGAACAAGGTGACCAGTTTTATTGGTGTTTAATGCCACTTTCAACAATGTTAGCTATAGCGTAGAACATGTTGACCAGTTTTATTGGTGTTTAATGCCACTTTTCAACAATGTGTCAGGTATAACGTAGAACATAGTGATCAGTTTTATTGGTGTTTAATGCCACTTTCAACAATGTTAGTTATAGCGTAGAACATGTTGACCAGTTATATTGGTGTTTAACGCCACTTTTAACAATGTGTCAGCTATAACATAGAACATGGTGACCAGTTTTATTGGTGTTTAATGCCACTTTTCAACAATGTGTCAGGTATAACGTATAACATGGTGACCAGTTTTATTGGTGTTTAATGCCACTTTCAACAATGTTAGCTATAGCGTAGAACATGTTGACCAGTTTTATTGGTGTTTAATGCCACTTTTCAACAATGTGTCAGGTATAATGTAGAACATGGTGACCAGCTTTATTGGTGTTTAACGACACTTTCAACAATGTGTCATGAATAACGTAGAACATGGTGACCAGTTTTATTGGTGTTTAACGACACTTTCAACAATGTGTCAGTTATAATGTAGAACATGGTGACCATTTTTATTGGTATTAACGCCACTGTCAACAATATTTCAACTATTATGTATAATATGGCGCACAGTTTTGTTGGTGTTTAACGACACTTTCAACAATGTGTTAGTTATAACGTACAACATGGTTAACAGTTTTATTAGTGTTTAACGACTTTCAACAATGTCAGGTATAACGTAAAACATGGTGACCAGTTTTATTGGTGTTTAATGACACTTTCAACAATGTGTCAGGTATAACGTATTACATGGTGACCAGTTTTATTGGTGCTTAACGACACTTTCAACAATATGTCAGGTATTACATATAACATGGTCACCAGTTTTATTTGTGTTTAACGAAACTTTCAACAATGTGTCAGGTATAACGTAGAACAAGGTTACCAGTTTTATTAGTGTTTAACGACTTTCAACAATGTCAGGTATAACGTAAAACATGGTGACCAGTTTTATTGGTGTTTAATGACACTTTCAACAATGTGTCAGGTATAACGTATTACATGGTGACCAGTTTTATTGGTGCTTAACGACACTTTCAACAATATGTCAGGTATTACGTATAACATGGTCACCAGTTTTATTTGTGTTTAACGAAACTTTCAACAATGTGTCAGGTATAACGTAGAACAAGGTGACCAGTTTTATTGGTGTTTAATGCCACTTTCAACAATGTTAGCTATAGCGTAGAACATGTTGACCAGTTTTATTGGTGTTTAATGCCACTTTTCAACAATGTGTCAGGTATAACGTAGAACATAGTGATCAGTTTTATTGGTGTTTAATACCACTTTCAACAATGTTAGTTATAGCGTAGAACATGTTGACCAGTTATATTGGTGTTTAACGCCACTTTTAACAATGTGTCAGCTATAACATAGAACATGGTGACCAGTTTTATTGGTGTTTAATGCCACTTTTCAACAATGTGTCAGGTATAACGTATAACATGGTGACCAGTTTTATTGGTGTTTAATGCCACTTTCAACAATGTTAGCTATAGCGTAGAACATGTTGACCAGTTTTATTGGTGTTTAATGCCACTTTTCAACAATGTGTCAGGTATAATGTAGAACATGGTGACCAGTTTTATTGGTGTTTAGCACCACTTTTAACAATGTGTCAGCTATAACATAGAACATGGTGACCAGTTTTATTGGTGTTTAACCACACTTTCAACAATGTGTCAGGTATCACATAGAACATGGTGACCAGCTTTATTGGTGTTTAACGACACTTTCAACAATGTGTCAGGTATAACGTAGAACATGGTGACCAGTTTTATTGGTGTTTAATGCCACTTTCAGCAATGTTAGTTATAGCATAGAACATCGTGTCCAATTTTTTTGGTGTTTAACGACACTTTCAACAATGTGTCAGGTATAGCGTAGAACATGGTGACCAGTTTTATTGGTGTTTAATGACACTTTCAACAATGTGTCAGGTATAGCGTAAAACATGGTGACCAGTTTTATTGGTGCTTAACAACACTTTCAATAATGTGTCGGGTACAACGTAGAACATGGTGACCAGTTTTATTGGTGTTTAACGCCACTTTCAACAATGTTAGCTATAGCATAGAACATGTTGACCAGTTTTATTAGTGTTTAACAACACTTTCAACAATGTCAGGTATAACGTAGAACATGGTGACCAGTTTTATTGGTGTTTAACGACACTTTCAACAATGTGTCAGGTATAATGTATAAAATGCTGGCCAGATTTATTGGTGTTTAACAACACTTTCAACAATGTGTAAGGTATAATGTAGAACATGGTGACCAGTTTTATTGGCTTTTAACGCCACTTTCAACAATGTTAGTTATAGCGTAGAACATGTTGACCAGTTATATTGGTGTTTAACGCCACTTTTAACAATGTGTCAGCTATAACATAGAACATGGTGACCAGTTTTATTGGCATTTAATGCCACTTTTCAACAATGTGTCAGGTATAACGTATAACATGGTGACCAGTTTTATTGGTGTTTAATGCCACTTTCAACAATGTTAGCTATAGCGTAGTACATGTTGACCAGTTTTATTGGTGTTTAATGCCACTTTTCAACAATGTGTCAGGTATAATGTAGAACATAGTGACCAGTTTTATTGGTGTTTAATGCCACTTTCAACAATGTTAGTTATAGCGTAGAACATGTTGACCAGTTCTATTGGTGTTTAACGCCACTTTTAACAATGTGTCAGCTATAACATAGAACATGGTGACCAGTTTTATTGGTGTTTAACAACACTTTCAACAATGTGTCAGGTATCACGTAGTACATGGTGACCAGCTTTATTGGTGTTTAACGACACTTTCAACAATGTGTCAGGTATAACGTAGAACATGGTGACCAGTTTTATTGGTGTTTAACGACACTTTCAACAATGTGTCAGGTATAACGTAAAACATGGTGACCAGTTTTATTGGTGTTTAACGACAATTTCAACGATGTGTCAGGTATAACGTATAACATGGTGACCAGTTTTATTGGTGTTTAATGCCACTTTCAACAATGTGACAGGTATAAAGTATAACATGATGACCAGTTTTATTGGTGTTTAATGCCACTTTCAACAATGTTAGTTATAGCATAGAACATGGTGGCCAGTTTTATTGGTTTTTAGCACCACTTTCAACAATATGTCAGGTATAACGTAGAACATGGTGGCCAGTTTTATTGGTGTTGAATGCCACTTTCAAAAATATGTTAGTTATAGCGCAGAACTTGGTGACCAGTTTTATTGGTGTTTAACGACACTTTCAACAATGTGTCAGGTATAACGTAGAACATGGTGACCAGTTTTATTGGTGTTTAATGCCACTTTCAGCAATGTTAGTTATAGCATAGAACATCGTGTCCAATTTTTTTGGTGTTTAACGACACTTTCAACAATGTGTCAGGTATAGCATAGAACATGGTGACCAGTTTTATTGGTGTTTAACGACACTTTCAACAATGTGTCAGGTATAACGTATAACATGGTGACCAGTTTTATTGGTGTTTAACGACACTTTCAACGATGTGTCAGGTATAGCGTATAACATGGTGACCAGTTTTATTGGTGTTTTACACCACTTTCAACAATGTTAGTTATAGCGTAGAACATGGAGACCAGCTTTATTGGTGCTTAGCGCCACTTTCTACTATGTGACAGATATAAAGTATAACATGGTGACCAGTTTTATTGGTGTTTAATGCCACTTTCAACAATGTTAGTTATAGCATAGAACATGGTGGCCAGTTTTAATGGTGTTGAATGCCACTTTCAACAATATGTTAGTTATAGCGCAGAACATGGTGACCAGTTTTATTGGTGTTTAACGACACTTTCAACAATGTGTCAGTTATAACGTACAACATGGTTACCAGTTTTATTAGTGTTTAACGACACTTTCAACAATGTCAGGTATAACGTAGAACATGGTGACCAGTTTTATTGGTGTTTAATGCCACTTTCAACAATGTTAGTTATAGCATAGAACATCGTGACCAATTTTTTTGGTGTTTAACGACACTTTCAACAATGTGTCAGGTATAGCGTAGAACATGGTGACCAGTTTTATTGGTGTTTAATGACACTTTCAACAATGTGTCAGGTATAACATAGAACATGGTGACCAGTTTTATTGGTGCTTAACAACACTTTCAATAATGTGTCAGCTACAACGTAGAACATGGTGACCAGTTTTATTGGTGTTCAACGACACTTTCAACAATGTGTCAGGTATAGCGTATAACATGGTGACCAGTTTTATTGGTGTTTAATGCCACTTTTAACAATGTTAGTTATAGCGTAGAACATGTTGACCAGTTTTATTAGTGTTTAACAACACTTTCAACAATGTCAGGTATAACGTAGAACATGGTGACCAGTTTTATTGGTGTTTAACGACACTTTCAACAATGTGTCAGGTATAATGTAGAACATGGTGACCATTTTTATTGGTATTAACGCCACTGTCAACAATATTTCAGCTATTATGTATAATATGGCGCACAGTTTTGTTGGTGTTTAACGACACTTTCAACAATGTGTTAGTTATAACGTACAACATGGTTACCAGTTTTATTAGTGTTTAACGACTTTCAACAATGTCAGGTATAACGTAAAACATGGTGACCAGTTTTATTGGTGTTTAATGACACTTTCAACAATGTGTCAGGTATAGCGTATTACATGGTGACCAGTTTTATTGGTGCTTAGCGACACTTTCAACAATATGTCAGGTATTACGTATAACATGGTCACCAGTTTTATTTGTGTTTAACGAAACTTTCAACAATGTGTCAGGTATAACGTAGAACAAGGTGACCAGTTTTATTGGTGTTTAATGCCACTTTCAACAATGTTAGCTATAGCGTAGAACATGTTGACCAGTTTTATTGGTGTTTAATGCCACTTTTCAACAATGTGTCAGGTATAACGTAGAGCATAGTGATCAGTTTTATTGGTGTTTAATGCCACTTTCAACAATGTTAGTTATAGCGTAGAACATGTTGACCAGTTATATTGGTGTTTAACGCCACTTTTAACAATGTGTCAGCTATAACATAGAACATGGTGACCAGTTTTATTGGTGTTTAATGCCACTTTTCAACAATGTGTCAGGTATAACGTATAACATGGTGACCAGTTTTATTGGTGTTTAATGCCACTTTCAACAATGTTAGCCATAGCGTAGAACATGTTGACCAGTTTTATTGGTGTTTAATGCCACTTTTCAACAATGTGTCAGGTATAATGTAGAACATGGTGACCAGCTTTATTGGTGTTTAACCACACTTTCAACAATGTGTCAGTTATAATGTAGAACATGGTGACCATTTTTATTGGTATTAACGCCACTGTCAACAATATTTCAACTATTATGTATAATATGGCGCACAGTTTTGTTGGTGTTTAACGACACTTTCAACAATGTGTTAGTTATAACGTACAACATGGTTACCAGTTTTATTAGTGTTTAACGACTTTCAACAATGTCAGGTATAAAGTAAAACATGGTGACCAGTTTTATTGGTGTTTAATGACACTTTCAACAATGTGTCAGGTATAACGTATAACATGGTGACCAGTTTTATTGGTGTTTAACGCCACTTTCAACAATGTTAGCTATAGCATAGAACATGTTGACCAGTTTTATTGGTGTTCAACCACACTTTCAACAATGTTAGCTATAGCGTAGAACATGTTGACCAGTTTTATTGGTGTTTAAAGACACTTTCAACAATGTGTCAGGTATAATGTAGAACATGGTGACCATTTTTATTGGTATTAACGCCACTGTCAACAATATTTCAGCTATGATGTATAATATGGTGCACAGTTTTATTGGTGTTTAACGACACTTTCAACAATGTGTTAGTTATAACGTACAACATGGTTACCAGTTTTATTAGTGTTTAACGACTTTCAACAATGTCAGGTATAACGTAGAACATGGTGACCAGTTTTATTGACGTTTAACGACACTTTCAACAATGTGTCAGGTATAACGTATTACATGGTGACCAGTTTTATTGGTGCTTAACGACACTTTCAACAATATGTCAGGTATTACGTATAACATGGTCACCAGTTTTATTTGTGTTTAACGACACTTTCAACAATGTGTCAGTTATAACGTACAACATGGTTACCAGTTTTATTAGTGTTTAACGACATTTTCAACAATGTCAGGTATAACGTAGAACATGGTGACCAGTTCTATTGGTGTTTAATGCCACTTTCAACAATGTTAGTTATAGCATAGAACATCGTGACCAATTTTTTTGGTGTTTAACGACACTTTCAACAATGTGTCAGGTATAGCGTAGAACATGGTGACCAGTTTTATTGGTGTTTAATGACATTTTCAACAATGTGTCAGGTATAACATAGAACATGGTGACCAGTTTTATTGGTGCTTAACAACACTTTCAATAATGTGTCAGGTACAACATAGAACATGGTGACCAGTTTTATTGGTGTTCAACGACACTTTCAACAATGTGCCAGGTATAACGTATAACATGGTGACCAGTTTTATTGGTGTTTAACGCCACTTTCAACAATTTTAGCTATAACGTAGAACATGGTGACCAGTTTTATTGACGTTTAACGACACTTTCAACAATGTGTCAGGTATAACGTATTACATGGTGACCAGTTTTATTGGTGCTTAACGACACTTTCAACAATATGTCAGGTATTATGTATAACATGGTCACCAGTTTTATTTGTGCTTAACGACACTTTCAACAATGTGTCAGGTATAACGTAGAACATGATGACCAGTTTTATTGGTGCTTAATGCCACTTTCAACAATGTTAGCTATAGCGTAGAACATGTTGACCAGTTTTATTGGTGTTTAATGCCACTTTCAACAATGTTAGCTATAGCATAGAACATGTTGACCACTTTTAACAATGTGTCAGCTATAACATAGAACATGGTGACCAGTTTTATTGGTGTTTAACAACACTTTCAACGATGTGTCAGGTATCACGTAGAACATGGTGACCCGCTTTATTGGTGTTTAACGACACTTTCAACAATGTGTCAGGTATAACGTAGAACATGGTGACCAGTTTTATTGGTGTTTAACGACACTTTCAACAATGTGTCAGGTATAACGTATAACATGGTCACCAGTTTTATTGGTGTTTAATGCCACTTTTCAACAATGTGTCAGGCATAACGTAGAACATAGTGATCAGTTTTATTGGTGTTTAATGCCACTTTCAACAATGTTAGTTATAGCGTAGAACATGTTGACCAGTTATATTGGTGTTTAACGCCACTTTTAACAATGTGTCAGCTATAACATAGAACATGGTGACCAGTTTTATTGGTGTTTAATGCCACTTTTCAACAATGTGTCAGGTATAACGTATAACATCGTGACCAGTTTTATTGGTGTTTAATGCCACTTTTCAACAATGTGTCAGGTATAATGTAGAACATGGTGACCAGCTTTATTGGTGTTTAACGACACTTTCAACAATGTGTCAGGAATAACGTAGAACATGGTGACCAGTTTTATTGGTGTTTAATGACACTTTCAACAATGTGTCAGTTATAATGTAGAACATGGTGACCATTTTTATTGGTATTAACGCCACTGTCAACAATATTTCAACTATTATGTATAATATGGCGCACAGTTTTGTTGGTGTTTAATGACACTTTCAACAATGTGTTAGTTATAACGTACAACATGGTTACCAGTTTTATTAGTGTTTAACGACTTTCAACAATGTCAGGTATAACGTAAAACATGGTGACCAGTTTTATTGGTGTTTAATGACACTTTCAACAATGTGTCAGGTATAACGTATTACATGGTGACCAGTTTTATTGGTGCTTAACGACACTTTCAACAATATGTCAGGTATTACATATAACATGGTCACCAGTTTTATTTGTGTTTAACGAAACTTTCAACAATGTGTCAGGTATAACGTAGAACAAGGTGACCAGTTTTATTGGTGTTTAATGCCACTTTCAACAATGTTAGCTATAGCGTAGAACATGTTGACCAGTTTTATTGGTGTTTAATGCCACTTTTCAACAATGTGTCAGGTATAACGTAGAACATAGTGATCAGTTTTATTGGTGTTTAATGCCACTTTCAACAATGTTAGTTATAGCGTAGAACATGTTGACCAGTTATATTGGTGTTTAACGCCACTTTTAACAATGTGTCAGCTATAACATAGAACATGGTGACCAGTTTTATTGGTGTTTAATGCCACTTTTCAACAATGTGTCAGGTATAACGTATAACATGGTGACCAGTTTTATTGGTGTTTAATGCCACTTTCAACAATGTTAGCTATAGCGTAGAACATGTTGACCAGTTTTATTGGTGTTTAATGCCACTTTTCAACAATGTGTCAGGTATAATGTAGAACATGGTGACCAGTTTTATTGGTGTTTAACGCCACTTTCAACAATGTTAGTTATAGCGTAGAACATGTTGACCAGTTCTATTGGTGTTTAGCACCACTTTTAACAATGTGTCAGCTATAACATAGAACATGGTGACCAGTTTTATTGGTGTTTAACCACACTTTCAACAATGTGTCAGGTATCACATAGAACATGGTGACCAGCTTTATTGGTGTTTAACGACACTTTCAACAATGTGTCAGGTATAACGTAGAACATGGTGACCAGTTTTATTGGTGTTTAATGCCACTTTCAGCAATGTTAGTTATAGCATAGAACATCGTGTCCAATTTTTTTGGTGTTTAACGACACTTTCAACAATGTGTCAGGTATAGCGTAGAACATGGTGACCAGTTTTATTGGTGTTTAATGACACTTTCAACAATGTGTCAGGTATAGCGTAAAACATGGTGACCAGTTTTATTGGTGCTTAACAACACTTTCAATAATGTGTCAGGTACAACGTAGAACATGGTGACCAGTTTTATTGGTGTTTAACGCCACTTTCAACAATGTTAGCTATAGCATAGAACATGTTGACCAGTTTTATTAGTGTTTAACAACACTTTCAACAATGTCAGGTATAACGTAGAACATGGTGACCAGTTTTATTGGTGTTTAACGACACTTTCAACAATGTGTCAGGTATAATGTATAAAATGCTGGCCAGATTTATTGGTGTTTAACAACACTTTCAACAATGTGTAAGGTATAATGTAGAACATGGTGACCAGTTTTATTGGCTTTTAACGCCACTTTCAACAATGTTAGTTATAGCGTAGAACATGTTGACCAGTTATATTGGTGTTTAACGCCACTTTTAACAATGTGTCAGCTATAACATAGAACATGGTGACCAGTTTTATTGGCATTTAATGCCACTTTTCAACAATGTGTCAGGTATAACGTATAACATGGTGACCAGTTTTATTGGTGTTTAATGCCACTTTCAACAATGTTAGCTATAGCGTAGTACATGTTGACCAGTTTTATTGGTGTTTAATGCCACTTTTCAACAATGTGTCAGGTATAATGTAGAACATAGTGACCAGTTTTATTGGTGTTTAATGCCACTTTCAACAATGTTAGTTATAGCGTAGAACATGTTGACCAGTTCTATTGGTGTTTAACGCCACTTTTAACAATGTGTCAGCTATAACATAGAACATGGTGACCAGTTTTATTGGTGTTTAACAACACTTTCAACAATGTGTCAGGTATCACGTAGTACATGGTGACCAGCTTTATTGGTGTTTAACGACACTTTCAACAATGTGTCAGGTATAACGTAGAACATGGTGACCAGTTTTATTGGTGTTTAACGACACTTTCAACAATGTGTCAGGTATAACGTAAAACATGGTGACCAGTTTTATTGGTGTTTAACGACAATTTCAACGATGTGTCAGGTATAACGTATAACATGGTGACCAGTTTTATTGGTGTTTAATGCCACTTTCAACAATGTGACAGGTATAAAGTATAACATGATGACCAGTTTTATTGGTGTTTAATGCCACTTTCAACAATGTTAGTTATAGCATAGAACATGGTGGCCAGTTTTATTGGTGTTTAGCACCACTTTCAACAATATGTCAGGTATAACGTAGAACATGATGGCCAGTTTTATTGGTGTTGAATGCCACTTTCAAAAATATGTTAGTTATAGCGCAGAACTTGGTGACCAGTTTTATTGGTGTTTAACGACACTTTCAACAATGTGTTAGTTATAACGTACAACATGGTTACCAGTTTTATTAGTGTTTAACGACTTTCAACAATGTCAGGTATAACATAAAACATGGTGACCAGTTTTATTGGTGTTTAATGACACTTTCAACAATGTGTCAGGTATAACGTATTACATGGTCACCAGTTTTATTTGTGTTTAACGAAACTTTCAACAATGTGTCAGGTATAACGTAGAACAAGGTGACCAGTTTTATTGGTGTTTAATGCCACTTTCAACAATGTTAGCTATAGCGTAGAACATGTTGACCAGTTTTATTGGTGTTTAATGCCACTTTTCAACAATGTGTCAGGTATAACGTAGAACATAGTGATCAGTTTTATTGGTGTTTAATGCCACTTTCAACAATGTTAGTTATAGCGTAGAACATGTTGACCAGTTATATTGGTGTTTAACGCCACTTTTAACAATGTGTCAGCTATAACATAGAACATGGTGACCAGTTTTATTGGTGTTTAATGCCACTTTTCAACAATGTGTCAGGTATAACGTATAACATGGTGACCAGTTTTATTGGTGTTTAATGCCACTTTCAACAATGTTAGCTATAGCGTAGAACATGTTGACCAGTTTTATTGGTGTTTAATGCCACTTTTCAACAATGTGTCAGGTATAATGTAGAACATGGTGACCAGTTTTATTGGTGTTTAACGCCACTTTCAACAATGTTAGTTATAGCGTAGAACATGTTGACCAGTTCTATTGGTGTTTAGCACCACTTTTAACAATGTGTCAGCTATAACATAGAACATGGTGACCAGTTTTATTGGTGTTTAACCACACTTTCAACAATGTGTCAGGTATCACATAGAACATGGTGACCAGCTTTATTGGTGTTTAACGACACTTTCAACAATGTGTCAGGTATAACGTAGAACATGGTGACCAGTTTTATTGGTGTTTAATGCCACTTTCAGCAATGTTAGTTATAGCATAGAACATCGTGTCCAATTTTTTTGGTGTTTAACGACACTTTCAACAATGTGTCAGGTATAGCGTAGAACATGGTGACCAGTTTTATTGGTGTTTAATGACACTTTCAACAATGTGTCAGGTATAGCGTAAAACATGGTGACCAGTTTTATTGGTGCTTAACAACACTTTCAATAATGTGTCAGGTACAACGTAGAACATGGTGACCAGTTTTATTGGTGTTTAACGCCACTTTCAACAATGTTAGCTATAGCATAGAACATGTTGACCAGTTTTATTAGTGTTTAACAACACTTTCAACAATGTCAGGTATAACGTATAACATGGTGACCAGTTTTATTGGTGTTTAATGCCACTTTCAACAATGTTAGCTATAGCGTAGTACATGTTGACCAGTTTTATTGGTGTTTAATGCCACTTTTCAACAATGTGTCAGGTATAATGTAGAACATAGTGACCAGTTTTATTGGTGTTTAATGCCACTTTCAACAATGTTAGTTATAGCGTAGAACATGTTGACCAGTTCTATTGGTGTTTAACGCCACTTTTAACAATGTGTCAGCTATAACATAGAACATGGTGACCAGTTTTATTGGTGTTTAACAACACTTTCAACAATGTGTCAGGTATCACGTAGTACATGGTGACCAGCTTTATTGGTGTTTAACGACACTTTCAACAATGTGTCAGGTATAACGTAGAACATGGTGACCAGTTTTATTGGTGTTTAACGACACTTTCAACAATGTGTCAGGTATAACGTAAAACATGGTGACCAGTTTTATTGGTGTTTAACGACAATTTCAACGATGTGTCAGGTATAACGTATAACATGGTGACCAGTTTTATTGGTGTTTAATGCCACTTTCAACAATGTGACAGGTATAAAGTATAACATGATGACCAGTTTTATTGGTGTTTAATGCCACTTTCAACAATGTTAGTTATAGCATAGAACATGGTGGCCAGTTTTATTGGTGTTTAGCACCACTTTCAACAATATGTCAGGTATAACGTAGAACATGATGGCCAGTTTTATTGGTGTTGAATGCCACTTTCAAAAATATGTTAGTTATAGCGCAGAACTTGGTGACCAGTTTTATTGGTGTTTAACGACACTTTCAACAATGTGTTAGTTATAACGTACAACATGGTTACCAGTTTTATTAGTGTTTAACGACTTTCAACAATGTCAGGTATAACATAAAACATGGTGACCAGTTTTATTGGTGTTTAATGACACTTTCAACAATGTGTCAGGTATAACGTATTACATGGTCACCAGTTTTATTTGTGTTTAACAAAACTTTCAACAATGTGTCAGGTATAACGTAGAACAAGGTGACCAGTTTTATTGGTGTTTAATGCCACTTTCAACAATGTTAGCTATAGCGTAGAACATGTTGACCAGTTTTATTGGTGTTTAATGCCACTTTTCAACAATGTGTCAGGTATAACGTAGAACATAGTGATCAGTTTTATTGGTGTTTAATGCCACTTTCAACAATGTTAGTTATAGCGTAGAACATGTTGACCAGTTATATTGGTGTTTAACACCACTTTTAACAATGTGTCAGCTATAACATAGAACATGGTGACCAGTTTTATTGGTGTTTAATGCCACTTTTCAACAATGTGTCAGGTATAACGTATAACATGGTGACCAGTTTTATTGGTGTTTAATGCCACTTTCAACAATGTTAGCTATAGCGTAGAACATGTTGACCAGTTTTATTGGTGTTTAATGCCACTTTTCAACAATGTGTCAGGTATAATGTAGAACATGGTGACCAGTTTTATTGGTGTTTAACGCCACTTTCAACAATGTTAGTTATAGCGTAGAACATGTTGACCAGTTCTATTGGTGTTTAGCACCACTTTTAACAATGTGTCAGCTATAACATAGAACATGGTGACCAGTTTTATTGGTGTTTAACCACACTTTCAACAATGTGTCAGGTATCACATAGAACATGGTGACCAGCTTTATTGGTGTTTAACGACACTTTCAACAATGTGTCAGGTATAACGTAGAACATGGTGACCAGTTTTATTGGTGTTTAATGCCACTTTCAGCAATGTTAGTTATAGCATAGAACATCGTGTCCAATTTTTTTGGTGTTTAACGACACTTTCAACAATGTGTCAGGTATAGCATAGAACATGGTGACCAGTTTTATTGGTGTTTAACGACACTTTCAACAATGTGTCAGGTATAACGTAGAACATGGTGACCAGTTTTATTGGTGTTTAACGACACTTTCAACGATGTGTCAGGTATAACGTATAACATGGTGACCAGTTTTATTGGTGTTTAACGCCACTTTCAACAATGTTAGTTATAGCGTAGAACATGGAGACCAGTTTTATTGGTGCTTAGCGCCACTTTCAACTATGTGACAGATATAAAGTATAACATGGTGACCAGTTTTATTGGTGTTTAATGCCACTTTCAACAATGTTAGTTATAGCATAGAACATGGTGGCCAGTTTTAATGGTGTTGAATGCCACTTTCAACAATATGTTAGTTATAGCGCAGAACATGGTGACCAGTTTTATTGGTGTTTAACGACACTTTCAACAATGTGTCAGTTATAACGTACAACATGGTTACCAGTTTTATTAGTGTTTAACGACACTTTCAACAATGTCAGGTATAACGTAGAACATGGTGACCAGTTTTATTGGTGTTTAATGCCACTTTCAACAATGTTAGTTATAGCATAGAACATCGTGACCAATTTTTTTGGTGTTTAACGACACTTTCAACAATGTGTCAGGTATAGCGTAGAACATGGTGACCAGTTTTATTGGTGTTTAATGACACTTTCAACAATGTGTCAGGTATAACATAGAACATGGTGACCAGTTTTATTGGTGCTTAACAACACTTTCAATAATGTGTCAGCTACAACGTAGAACATGGTGACCAGTTTTATTGGTGTTCAACGACACTTTCAACAATGTGTCAGGTATAGCGTATAACATGGTGACCAGTTTTATTGGTGTTTAACGCCACTTTTAACAATGTTAGTTATAGCGTAGAACATGTTGACCAGTTTTATTAGTGTTTAACAACACTTTCAACAATGTCAGGTATAACGTAGAACATGGTGACCAGTTTTATTGGTGTTTAACGACACTTTCAACAATGTGTCAGGTATAATGTAGAACATGGTGACCATTTTTATTGGTATTAACGCCACTGTCAACAATATTTCAGCTATTATGTATAATATGGTGCACAGTTTTGTTGGTGTTTAACGACACTTTCAACAATGTGTTAGTTATAACGTACAACATAATTACCAGTTTTATTAGTGTTTAACGACTTTCAACAATGTCAGGTATAACGTAAAACATGGTGACCAGTTTTATTGGTGTTTAATGACACTTTCAACAATGTGTCAGGTATAACGTATTACATGGTGACCAGTTTTATTGGTGCTTAACGACACTTTCAACAATATGTCAGGTATTATGTATAACATGGTCACCAGTTTTATTTGTGTTTAACGAAACTTTCAACAATGTGTCAGGTATAACGTAGAACAAGATGACCAGTTTTATTGGTGTTTAATGCCACTTTCAACAATGTTAGCTATAGCGTAGAACATGTTGACCAGTTTTATTGGTGTTTAATGCCACTTTTCAACAATGTGTCAGGTATAACGTAGAACATAGTGATCAGTTTTATTGGTGTTTAATGCCACTTTCAACAATGTTAGTTATAGCGTAGAACATGTTGACCAGTTATATTGGTGTTTAACGCCACTTTTAACAATGTGTCAGCTATAACATAGAACATGGTGACCAGTTTTATTGGTGTTTAATGCCACTTTTCAACAATGTGTCAGGTATAACGTATAACATGGTGACCAGTTTTATTGGTGTTTAATGCCACTTTCAACAATGTTAGCCATAGCGTAGAACATGTTGACCAGTTTTATTGGTGTTTAATGCCACTTTTCAACAATGTGTCAGGTATAATGTAGAACATGGTGACCAGCTTTATTGGTGTTTAACCACACTTTCAACAATGTGTCAGTTATAATGTAGAACATGGTGACCATTTTTATTGGTATTAACGCCACTGTCAACAATATTTCAACTATTATGTATAATATGGCGCACAGTTTTGTTGGTGTTTAACGACACTTTCAACAATGTGTTAGTTATAACGTACAACATGGTTACCAGTTTTATTAGTGTTTAACGACTTTCAACAATGTCAGGTATAAAGTAAAACATGGTGACCAGTTTTATTGGTGTTTAATGACACTTTCAACAATGTGTCAGGTATAACGTATAACATGGTGACCAGTTTTATTGGTGTTTAACACCACTTTCAACAATGTTAGCTATAGCATAGAACATGTTGACCAGTTTTATTAGTGTTTAACAACACTTTCAACAATATGACAGGTATAACGTATAACATGGTGACCAGTTTTATTGGTGTTCAACCACACTTTCAACAATGTTAGCTATAGCGTAGAACATGTTGACCAGTTTTATTGGTGTTTAACGACACTTTCAACAATGTGTCAGGTATAATGTAGAACATGGTGACCATTTTTATTGGTATTAACGCCACTGTCAACAATATTTCAGCTATGATGTATAATATGGTGCACAGTTTTATTGGTGTTTAACGACACTTTCAACAATGTGTTAGTTATAACGTACAACATGGTTACCAGTTTTATTAGTGTTTAACGACTTTCAACAATGTCAGGTATAACGTAGAACATGGTGACCAGTTTTATTGACGTTTAACGACACTTTCAACAATGTGTCAGGTATAACGTATTACATGGTGACCAGTTTTATTGGTGCTTAACGACACTTTCAACAATATGTCAGGTATTACGTATAACATGGTCACCAGTTTTATTTGTGTTTAACGACACTTTCAACAATGTGTCAGGTATAACGTAGAACATGATGACCAGTTTTATTGGTGTTTAATGCCACTTTCAACAATGTTAGCTATAGCGTAGAACATGTTGACCAGTTTTAATGGTGTTTAATGCCACTTTTCAACAATGTGTCAGGTATAATGTAGAACATAGTGATCAGTTTTATTGGTGTTTAATGCCACTTTCAACAATGTTAGCTATAGCATAGAACATGTTGACCACTTTTAACAATGTGTCAGCTATAACATAGAACATGGTGACCAGTTTTATTGGTGTTTAACAACACTTTCAACAATGTGTCAGGTATCACGTAGAACATGGTGACCCGCTTTATTGGTGTTTAACGACACTTTCAACAATGTGTCAGGTATAACGTAGAACATGGTGACCAGTTTTATTGGTGTTTAACGACACTTTCAACAATGTGTCAGGTATAACGTAGAACATGGTGACCAGTTTTATTGGTGTTTAACGACACTTTCAACGATGTGTCAGGTATAGCGTATAACATGGTGACCAGTTTTATTGGTGTTTAACGCCACTTTCAACAATGTTAGTTATAGCGTAGAACATGGAGACCAGTTTTATTGGTGCTTAACGCCACTTTCAACTATGTGACAGATATAAAGTATAACATGGTGACCAGTTTTATTGGTGTTTAACGCCACTTTCAACAATGTTAGTTATAGCATAGAACATGGTGGCCAGTTTTAATGGTGTTGAATGCCACTTTCAACAATATGTTAGTTATAGCGCAGAACATGGTGACCAGTTTTATTGGTGTTTAACGACACTTTCAACAATGTGTCAGTTATAACGTACAACATGGTTACCAGTTTTATTAGTGTTTAACGACACTTTCAACAATGTCAGGTATAACGTAGAACATGGTGACCAGTTTTATTGGTGTTTAATGCCACTTTCAACAATGTTAGTTATAGCATAGAACATCGTGACCAATTTTTTTGGTGTTTAACGACACTTTCAACAATGTGTCAGGTATAGCGTAGAACATGGTGACCAGTTTTATTGGTGTTTAATGACACTTTCAACAATGTGTCAGGTATAACATAGAACATGGTGACCAGTTTTATTGGTGCTTAACAACACTTTCAATAATGTGTCAGGTACAACGTAGAACATGGTGACCAGTTTTATTGGTGTTCAACGACACTTTCAACAATGTGTCAGGTATAGCGTATAACATGGTGACCAGTTTTATTGGTGTTTAACAACACTTTCAACAATATGACAGGTATAACGTATAACATGGTGACCAGTTTTATTGGTGTTCAACCACACTTTCAACAATGTTAGCTATAGCGTAGAACATGTTGACCAGTTTTATTGGTGTTTAACGACACTTTCAACAATGTGTCAGGTATAATGTAGAACATGGTGACCATTTTTATTGGTATTAACGCCACTGTCAACAATATTTCAGCTATGATGTATAATATGGTGCACAGTTTTATTGGTGTTTAACGACACTTTCAACAATGTGTTAGTTATAACGTACAACATGGTTACCAGTTTTATTAGTGTTTAACGACTTTCAACAATGTCAGGTATAACGTAGAACATGGTGACCAGTTTTATTGACGTTTAACGACACTTTCAACAATGTGTCAGGTATAACGTATTACATGGTGACCAGTTTTATTGGTGCTTAACGACACTTTCAACAATATGTCAGGTATTACGTATAACATGGTCACCAGTTTTATTTGTGTTTAACGACACTTTCAACAATGTGTCAGGTATAACGTAGAACATGATGACCAGTTTTATTGGTGTTTAATGCCACTTTCAACAATGTTAGCTATAGCGTAGAACATGTTGACCAGTTTTAATGGTGTTTAATGCCACTTTTCAACAATGTGTCAGGTATAATGTAGAACATAGTGATCAGTTTTATTGGTGTTTAATGCCACTTTCAACAATGTTAGCTATAGCATAGAACATGTTGACCACTTTTAACAATGTGTCAGCTATAACATAGAACATGGTGACCAGTTTTATTGGTGTTTAACAACACTTTCAACAATGTGTCAGGTATCACGTAGAACATGGTGACCCGCTTTATTGGTGTTTAACGACACTTTCAACAATGTGTCAGGTATAACGTAGAACATGGTGACCAGTTTTATTGGTGTTTAACGACACTTTCAACAATGTGTCAGGTATAACGTAGAACATGGTGACCAGTTTTATTGGTGTTTAACGACACTTTCAACGATGTGTCAGGTATAGCGTATAACATGGTGACCAGTTTTATTGGTGTTTAACGCCACTTTCAACAATGTTAGTTATAGCGTAGAACATGGAGACCAGTTTTATTGGTGCTTAACGCCACTTTCAACTATGTGACAGATATAAAGTATAACATGGTGACCAGTTTTATTGGTGTTTAACGCCACTTTCAACAATGTTAGTTATAGCATAGAACATGGTGGCCAGTTTTAATGGTGTTGAATGCCACTTTCAACAATATGTTAGTTATAGCGCAGAACATGGTGACCAGTTTTATTGGTGTTTAACGACACTTTCAACAATGTGTCAGTTATAACGTACAACATGGTTACCAGTTTTATTAGTGTTTAACGACACTTTCAACAATGTCAGGTATAACGTAGAACATGGTGACCAGTTTTATTGGTGTTTAATGCCACTTTCAACAATGTTAGTTATAGCATAGAACATCGTGACCAATTTTTTTGGTGTTTAACGACACTTTCAACAATGTGTCAGGTATAGCGTAGAACATGGTGACCAGTTTTATTGGTGTTTAATGACACTTTCAACAATGTGTCAGGTATAACATAGAACATGGTGACCAGTTTTATTGGTGCTTAACAACACTTTCAATAATGTGTCAGGTACAACGTAGAACATGGTGACCAGTTTTATTGGTGTTCAACGACACTTTCAACAATGTGTCAGGTATAGCGTATAACATGGTGACCAGTTTTATTGGTGTTTAACGCCACTTTTAACAATGTTAGTTATAGCGTAGAACATGTTGACCAGTTTTATTAGTGTTTAACAACACTTTCAACAATGTCAGGTATAACGTAGAACATGGTGACCAGTTTTATTGGTGTTTAACGACACTTTCAACAATGTGTCAGGTATAATGTAGAACATGGTGACCATTTTTATTGGTATTAACGCCACTGTCAACAATATTTCAGCTATTATGTATAATATGGCGCACAGTTTTGTTGGTGTTTAACGACACTTTCAACAATGTGTTAGTTATAACGTACAACATGGTTACCAGTTTTATTAGTGTTTAACGACTTTCAACAATGTCAGGTATAACGTAAAACATGGTGACCAGTTTTATTGGTGTTTAATGACACTTTCAACAATGTGTCAGGTATAGCGTATTACATGGTGACCAGTTTTATTGGTGCTTATCGACACTTTCAACAATATGTCAGGTATTACGTATAACATGGTCACCAGTTTTATTTGTGTTTAACGAAACTTTCAACAATGTGTCAGGTATAACGTAGAACAAGGTGACCAGTTTTATTGGTGTTTAATGCCACTTTCAACAATGTTAGCTATAGCGTAGAACATGTTGACCAGTTTTATTGGTGTTTAATGCCACTTTTCAACAATGTGTCAGGTATAACGTAGAACATAGTGATCAGTTTTATTGGTGTTTAATGCCACTTTCAACAATGTTAGTTATAGCGTAGAACATGTTGACCAGTTATATTGGTGTTTAACGCCACTTTTAACAATGTGTCAGCTATAACATAGAACATGGTGACCAGTTTTATTGGTGTTTAATGCCACTTTTCAACAATGTGTCAGGTATAACGTATAACATGGTGACCAGTTTTATTGGTGTTTAATGCCACTTTCAACAATGTTAGCCATAGCGTAGAACATGTTGACCAGTTTTATTGGTGTTTAATGCCACTTTTCAACAATGTGTCAGGTATAATGTAGAACATGGTGACCAGCTTTATTGGTGTTTAACCACACTTTCAACAATGTGTCAGTTATAATGTAGAACATGGTGACCATTTTTATTGGTATTAACGCCACTGTCAACAATATTTCAACTATTATGTATAATATGGCGCACAGTTTTGTTGGTGTTTAACGACACTTTCAACAATGTGTTAGTTATAACGTACAACATGGTTACCAGTTTTATTAGTGTTTAACGACTTTCAACAATGTCAGGTATAAAGTAAAACATGGTGACCAGTTTTATTGGTGTTTAATGACACTTTCAACAATGTGTCAGGTATAACGTATTACATGGTGACCAGTTTTATTGGTACTTAACGACACTTTCAACAATATGTCAGGTATTACGTATAACATGGTCACCAGTTTTATTTGTGTTTAACGAAACTTTCAACAATGTGTCAGGTATAACGTAGAACAAGGTGACCAGTTTTATTGGTGTTTAATGCCACTTTCAACAATATTAGCTATAGCGTAGAACATGTTGACCAGTTTTATTGGTGTTTAATGCCACTTTTCAACAATGTGTCAGGCATAACGTAGAACATAGTGATCAGTTTTATTGGTGTTTAATGCCACTTTCAACAATGTTAGTTATAGCGTAGAACATGTTGACCAGTTATATTGGTGTTTAACGCCACTTTTAACAATGTGTCAGCTATAACATAGAACATGGTGACCAGTTTTATTGGTGTTTAATGCCACTTTTCAACAATGTGTCAGGTATAACGTATAACATGGTGACCAGTTTCATTGGTGTTTAATGCCACTTTCAACAATGTTAGCTATAGCGTAGAACATGTTGACCAGTTTTATTGGTGTTTAATGCCACTTTTCAACAATGTGTCAGGTATAATGTAGAACATGGTGACCAGCTTTATTGGTGTTTAATGACACTTTCAACAATGTGTCAGGAATAACGTAGAACATGGTGACCAGTTTTATTGGTGTTTAACGACACTTTCAACAATGTGTCAGTTATAATGTAGAACATGGTGACCATTTTTATTGGTATTAACGCCACTGTCAACAATATTTCAACTATTATGTATAATATGGTGCACAGTTTTGTTGGTGTTTAACGACACTTTCAACAATGTGTTAGTTATAACGTACAACATGGTTACCAGTTTTATTAGTGTTTAACGACTTTCAACAATGTCAGGTATAACGTAAAACATGGTGACCAGTTTTATTGGTGTTTAATGACACTTTCAACAATGTGTCAGGTATAACGTATTACATGGTGACCAGTTTTATTGGTGCTTAACGACACTTTCAACAATATGTCAGGTATTACGTATAACATGGTCACCAGTTTTATTTGTGTTTAACGAAACTTTCAACAATGTGTCAGGTATAACGTAGAACAAGGTGACCAGTTTTATTGGTGTTTAATGCCACTTTCAACAATGTTAGCTATAGCGTAGAACATGTTGACCAGTTTTATTGGTGTTTAATGCCACTTTTCAACAATGTGTCAGGTATAACGTAGAACATAGTGATCAGTTTTATTGGTGTTTAATGCCACTTTCAACAATGTTAGTTATAGCGTAGAACATGTTGACCAGTTATATTGGTGTTTAACGCCACTTTTAACAATGTGTCAGCTATAACATAGAACATGGTGACCAGTTTTATTGGTGTTTAATGCCACTTTTCAACAATGTGTCAGGTATAACGTATAACATGGTGACCAGTTTTATTGGTGTTTAATGCCACTTTCAACAATGTTAGCTATAGCGTAGAACATGTTGACCAGTTTTATTGGTGTTTAATGCCACTTTTCAACAATGTGTCAGGTATAATGTAGAACATGGTGACCAGTTTTATTGGTGTTTAACGCCACTTTCAACAATGTTAGTTATAGCGTAGAACATGTTGACCAGTTCTATTGGTGTTTAGCACCACTTTTAACAATGTGTCAGCTATAGCATAGAACATGGTGACCAGTTTTATTGGTGTTTAACCACACTTTCAACAATGTGTCAGGTATCACATAGAACATGGTGACCAGTTTTATTGGTGTTTAATGCCACTTTCAGCAATGTTAGTTATAGCATAGAACATCGTGTCCAATTTTTTTGGTGTTTAACGACACTTTCAACAATGTGTCAGGTATAGCGTAGAACATGGTGACCAGTTTTATTGGTGTTTAATGACACTTTCAACAATGTGTCAGGTATAGCGTAAAACATGGTGACCAGTTTTATTGGTGCTTAACAACACTTTCAACAATGTGTCAGGTACAACGTAGAACATGGTGACCAGTTTTATTGGTGTTTAACGCCACTTTCAACAATGTTAGCTATAGCATAAAACATGTTGACCAGTTTTATTAGTGTTTAACAACACTTTCAACAATGTCAGGTATAACGTAGAACATGGTGACCAGTTTTATTGGTGTTTAACGACACTTTCAACAATGTGTCAGGTATAATGTATAAAATGCTGGCCAGATTTATTGGTGTTTAACAACACTTTCAACAATGTGTCAGGTATAATGTAGAACATGGTGACCAGTTTTATTGGCTTTTAACGCCACTTTCAACAATGTTAGTTATAGCGTAGAACATGTTGACCAGTTATATTGGTGTTTAACGCCACTTTTAACAATGTGTCAGCTATAACATAGAACATGGTGACCAGTTTTATTGGCATTTAATGCCACTTTTCAACAATGTGTCAGGTATAACGTATAACATGGTGACCAGTTTTATTGGTGTTTAATGCCACTTTCAACAATGTTAGCTATAGCGTAGTACATGTTGACCAGTTTTATTGGTGTTTAATGCCACTTTTCAACAATGTGTCAGGTATAATGTAGAACATAGTGACCAGTTTTATTGGTGTTTAATGCCACTTTCAACAATGTTAGTTATAGCGTAGAACATGTTGACCAGTTCTATTGGTGTTTAACGCCACTTTTAACAATGTGTCAGCTATAACATAGAACATGGTGACCAGTTTTATTGGTGTTTAACAACACTTTCAACAATGTGTCAGGTATCACGTAGTACATGGTGACCAGCTTTATTGGTGTTTAACGACACTTTCAACAATGTGTCAGGTATAACGTAGAACATGGTGACCAGTTTTATTGGTGTTTAACGACACTTTCAACAATGTGTCAGGTATAACGTAAAACATGGTGACCAGTTTTATTGGTGTTTAACGACAATTTCAACGATGTGTCAGGTATAACGTATAACATGGTGACCAGTTTTATTGGTGTTTAATGCCACTTTCAACAATGTGACAGGTATAAAGTATAACATGATGACCAGTTTTATTGGTGTTTAATGCCACTTTCAACAATGTTAGTTATAGCATAGAACATGGTGGCCAGTTTTATTGGTGTTTAGCACCACTTTCAACAATATGTCAGGTATAACGTAGAACATGGTGGCCAGTTTTATTGGTGTTGAATGCCACTTTCAAAAATATGTTAGTTATAGCGCAGAACTTGGTGACCAGTTTTATTGGTGTTTAACGACACTTTCAACAATGTGTTAGTTATAACGTACAACATGGTTACCAGTTTTATTAGTGTTTAACGACTTTCAACAATGTCAGGTATAACATAAAACATGGTGACCAGTTTTATTGGTGTTTAATGACACTTTCAACAATGTGTCAGGTATAACGTATTACATGGTCACCAGTTTTATTTGTGTTTAACGAAACTTTCAACAATGTGTCAGGTATAACGTAGAACAAGGTGACCAGTTTTATTGGTGTTTAATTCCACTTTCAACAATGTTAGCTATAGCGTAGAACATGTTGACCAGTTTTATTGGTGTTTAATGCCACTTTTCAACAATGTGTCAGGTATAACGTAGAACATAGTGATCAGTTTTATTGGTGTTTAATGCCACTTTCAACAATGTTAGTTATAGCGTAGAACGTGTTGACCAGTTATATTGGTGTTTAACGCCACTTTTAACAATGTGTCAGCTATAACATAGAACATGGTGACCAGTTTTATTGGTTTTTAATGCCACTTTTCAACAATGTGTCAGGTATAACGTATAACATGGTGACCAGTTTTATTGGTGTTTAATGCCACTTTCAACAATGTTAGCTATAGCATAGAACATGTTGACCAGTTTTATTGGTGTTTAATGCCACTTTTCAACAATGTGTCAGGTATAATGTAGAACATGGTGACCAGTTTTATTGGTGTTTAACGCCACTTTCAACAATGTTAGTTATAGCGTAGAACATGTTGACCAGTTCTATTGGTGTTTAGCACCACTTTTAACAATGTGTCAGCTATAACATAGAACATGGTGACCAGTTTTATTGGTGTTTAACCACACTTTCAACAATGTGTCAGGTATCACATAGAACATGGTGACTAGCTTTATTGGTGTTTAACGACACTTTCAACAATGTGTCAGGTATAACGTAGAACATGGTGACCAGTTTTATTGGTGTTTAATGCCACTTTCAGCAATGTTAGTTATAGCATAGAACATCGTGTCCAATTTTTTTGGTGTTTAACGACACTTTCAACAATGTGTCAGGTATAGCATAGAACATGGTGACCAGTTTTATTGGTGTTTAATGACACTTTCAACAATGTGTCAGGTATAGCGTAAAACATGGTGACCAGTTTTATTGGTGCTTAACAACACTTTCAATAATGTGTCAGGTACAACGTAGAACATGGTGACCAGTTTTATTGGTGTTTAACGCCACTTTCAACAATGTTAGCTATAGCATAGAACATGTTGACCAGTTTTATTAGTGTTTAACAACACTTTCAACAATGTCAGGTATAACGTAGAACATGGTGACCAGTTTTATTGGTGTTTAACGACACTTTCAACAATGTGTCAGGTATAATGTATAAAATGCTGGCCAGATTTATTGGTGTTTAACGACACTTTCAACAATGTGTAAGGTATAATGTAGAACATGGTGACCAGTTTTATTGGCTTTTAACGCCACTTTCAACAATGTTAGTTATAGCGTAGAACATGTTGACCAGTTATATTGGTGTTTAACGCCACTTTTAACAATGTGTCAGCTATAACATAGAACATGGTGATCAGTTTTATTGGCGTTTAATGCCACTTTTCAACAATGTGTCAGGTATAACGTATAACATGGTGACCAGTTTTATTGGTGTTTAATGCCACTTTCAACAATGTTAGCTATAGCGTAGTACATGTTGACCAGTTTTATTGGTGTTTAATGCCACTTTTCAACAATGTGTCAGGTATAATGTAGAACATAGTGACCAGTTTTATTGGTGTTTAATGCCACTTTCAACAATGTTAGTTATAGCGTAGAACATGTTGACCAGTTCTATTGGTGTTTAACGCCACTTTTAACAATGTGTCAGCTATAACATAGAACATGGTGACCAGTTTTATTGGTGTTTAACAACACTTTCAACAATGTGTCAGGTATCACGTAGTACATGGTGACCAGCTTTATTGGTGTTTAACGACACTTTCAACAATGTGTCAGGTATAACGTAGAACATGGTGACCAGTTCTATTGGTGTTTAACAACACTTTCAACAATGTGTCAGGTATCACGTAGTACATGGTGACCAGCTTTATTGGTGTTTAACGACACTTTCAACAATGTGTCAGGTATAACGTAGAACATGGTGACCAGTTTTATTGGTGTTTAACGACACTTTCAACAATGTGTCAGGTATAACGTAAAACATGGTGACCAGTTTTATTGGTGTTTAACGACAATTTCAACGATGTGTCAGGTATAACGTATAACATGGTGACCAGTTTTATTGGTGTTTAACGCCACTTTCAACAATGTGACAGGTATAAAGTATAACATGGTGACCAGTTTTATTGGTGTTTAATGCCACTTTCAACAATGTTAGTTATAGCATAGAACATGGTGGCCAGTTTTATTGGTGTTTAGCACCACTTTCAACAATATGTCAGGTATAACGTAGAACATGGTGGCCAGTTTTATTGGTGTTGAATGCCACTTTCAAAAATATGTTAGTTATAGCGCAGAACTTGGTGACCAGTTTTATTGGTGTTTAACGACACTTTCAACAATGTGTTAGTTATAACGTACAACATGGTTACCAGTTTTATTAGTGTTTAACGACTTTCAACAATGTCAGGTATAACATAAAACATGGTGACCAGTTTTATTGGTGTTTAATGACACTTTCAACAATGTGTCAGGTATAACGTATTACATGGTCACCAGTTTTATTTGTGTTTAACGAAACTTTCAACAATGTGTCAGGTATAACGTAGAACAAGGTGACCAGTTTTATTGGTGTTTAATGCCACTTTCAACAATGTTAGCTATAGCGTAGAACATGTTGACCAGTTTTATTGGTGTTTAATGCCACTTTTCAACAATGTGTCAGGTATAACGTAGAACATAGTGATCAGTTTTATTGGTGTTTAATGCCATTTTCAACAATGTTAGTTATAGCGTAGAACATGTTGACCAGTTATATTGGTGTTTAACGCCACTTTTAACAATGTGTCAGCTATAACATAGAACATGGTGACCAGTTTTATTGGTGTTTAATGCCACTTTTCAACAATGTGTCAGGTATAACGTATAACATGGTGACCAGTTTTATTGGTGTTTAATGCCACTTTCAACAATGTTAGCTATAGCGTAGAACACGTTGACCAGTTTTATTGGTGTTTAATGCCACTTTTCAACAATGTGTCAGGTATAATGTAGAACATGGTGACCAGTTTTATTGGTGTTTAACGCCACTTTCAACAATGTTAGTTATAGCGTAGAACATGTTGACCAGTTCTATTGGTGTTTAGCACCACTTTTAACAATGTGTCATCTATAACATAGAACATGGTGACCAGTTTTATTGGTGTTTAACCACACTTTCAACAATGTGTCAGGTATCACATAGAACATGGTGACCAGCTTTATTGGTGTTTAACGACACTTTCAACAATGTGTCAGGTATAACGTAGAACATGGTGACCAGTTTTATTGGTGTTTAATGCCACTTTCAGCAATGTTAGTTATAGCATAGAACATCGTGTCCAATTTTTTTGGTGCTTAACGACACTTTCAACAATGTGTCAGGTATAGCATAGAACATGGTGACCAGTTTTATTGGTGTTTAATGACACTTTCAACAATGTGTCAGGTATAGCGTAAAACATGGTGACCAGTTTTATTGGTGCTTAACAACACTTTCAATAATGTGTCAGGTACAACGTAGAACATGGTGACCAGTTTTATTGGTGTTTAACGCCACTTTCAACAATGTTAGCTATAGCATAGAACATGTTGACCAGTTTTATTAGTGTTTAACAACACTTTCAACAATGTCAGGTATAACGTAGAACATGGTGACCAGTTTTATTGGTGTTTAACGACACTTTCAACAATGTGTCAGGTATAATGTATAAAATGCTGGCCAGATTTATTGGTGTTTAACGACACTTTCAACAATGTGTAAGGTATAATGTAGAACATGGTGACCAGTTTTATTGGCTTTTAACGCCACTTTCAACAATGTTAGTTATAGCGTAGAACATGTTGACCAGTTATATTGGTGTTTAACGCCACTTTTAACAATGTGTCAGCTATAACATAGAACATGGTGATCAGTTTTATTGGCGTTTAATGCCACTTTTCAACAATGTGTCAGGTATAACGTATAACATGGTGACCAGTTTTATTGGTGTTTAATGCCACTTTCAACAATGTTAGCTATAGCGTAGTACATGTTGACCAGTTTTATTGGTGTTTAATGCCACTTTTCAACAATGTGTCAGGTATAATGTAGAACATAGTGACCAGTTTTATTGGTGTTTAATGCCACTTTCAACAATGTTAGTTATAGCGTAGAACATGTTGACCAGTTCTATTGGTGTTTAACGCCACTTTTAACAATGTGTCAGGTATAATGTAGAACATAGTGACCAGTTTTATTGGTGTTTAATGCCACTTTCAACAATGTTAGCTATAGCATAGAACATGTTGACCACTTTTAACAATGTGTCAGCTATAACATAGAACATGGTGACCAGTTTTATTGGTGTTTAACAACACTTTCAACAATGTGTCAGGTATCACGTAGTACATGGTGACCAGCTTTATTGGTGTTTAACGACACTTTCAACAATGTGTCAGGTATAACGTAGAACATGGTGACCAGTTTTATTGGTGTTTAACGACACTTTCAACAATGTGTCAGGTATAACGTAAAACATGGTGACCAGTTTTATTGGTGTTTAACGACAATTTCAACGATGTGTCAGGTATAACGTATAACATGGTGACCAGTTTTATTGGTGTTTAACGCCACTTTCAACAATGTGACAGGTATAAAGTATAACATGGTGACCAGTTTTATTGGTGTTTAATGCCACTTTCAACAATGTTAGTTATAGCATAGAACATGGTGGCCAGTTTTATTGATGTTTAGCACCACTTTCAACAATATGTCAGGTATAACGTAGAACATGGTGGCCAGTTTTATTGGTGTTGAATGCCACTTTCAAAAATATGTTAGTTATAGCGCAGAACTTGGTGACCAGTTTTATTGGTGTTTAACGACACTTTCAACAATGTGTTAGTTATAACGTACAACATGTTTACCAGTTTTATTAGTGTTTAACGACTTTCAACAATGTCAGGTATAGCGTAGAACATGGTGACTAGTTTTATTGGTGTTTAACGCCACTTTCAACAATGTTAGTTATATCATAGAACATGGTGACCAGTTTTATTGGTGTTTAACGCCACTTTCAACAATGTTAGTTATAGCGTAGAACATGGAGACCAGTTTTATTGGTGTTTAACGCCACTTTCCACAATGTGTCAGGTATAGCATAGAAAATGGTGACCAGTTTTATTGGTGTTTAATGACACTTTCAACAATGTGTCAGGTATAACGTAGAACATGGTGACCAGTTTTATTGGTGCTTAACAACACTTTCAATAATGTGTCAGGTACAACGTAGAACATGGTGACCAGTTTTATTGGTGTTCAACGACACTTTCAACAATGTGTCAGGTATAACGTAGAACATGGTGACCATTTTTATTGGTGTTTAACGACACTTTCAACAATGTGTCAGGTATAACGTAGAACATGGTGACCAGTTTTATTGGTGTTTAATGCCACTTTCAACAATGTTAGCTATAGCGTAGAACATGTTGACCAGTTTTATTGGTGTTTAATGCCACTTTTCAACAATGTGTCAGGTATAATGTAGAACATAGTGACCAGTTTTATTGGTGTTTAATGCCACTTTCAACAATGTTAGCTATAGCATAGAACATGTTGACCACTTTTAACAATGTGTCAGCTATAACATAGAACATGGTGACCAGTTTTATTGGTGTTTAACAACACTTTCAACAATGTGTCAGGTATAATGTAGAACATGGTGACCAGCTTTATTGGTGTTTAACGACACTTTCAACAATGTGTAAGGTATAATGTAGAACATGGTGACCAGTTTTATTGGCTTTTAACGCCACTTTCAACAATGTTAGTTATAGCGTAGAACATGGAGACCAGTTTTATTGGTGTTTAACGCCACTTTCCACAATGTGTCAGGTATAGCATAGAAAATGGTGACCAGTTTTATTGGTGTTTAATGACACTTTCAACAATGTGTCAGGTATAACGTAGAACATGGTGACCAGTTTTATTGGTGCTTAACAACACTTTCAATAATGTGTCAGGTACAACGTAGAACATGGTGACCAGTTTTATTGGTGTTCAACGACACTTTCAACAATGTGTCAGGTATAACGTATAACATGGTGACCAGTTTTATTGGTGTTTAACGCCACTTTCAACAATGTTAGCTATAGCGTAGAACATGTTGACCAGTTTTATTAGTGTTTAACAACACTTTCAACAATATGACAGGTACAACGTAGAACATGGTGACCATTTTTATTGGTGTTTAACGACACTTTCAACAATATGACAGGTATAACGTAGAACATGGTGACCAGTTTTATTGGTGTTTAACGACACTTTCAACAATGTGTCAGGTATAACGTAGAACATGGTGACCAGTTTTATTGGTGTTTAATGCCACTTTCAACAATGTTAGCTATAGCGTAGAACATGTTGACCAGTTTTATTGGTGTTTAATGCCACTTTTCAACAATGTGTCAGGTATAATGTAGAACATAGTGACCAGTTTTATTGGTGTTTAATGCCACTTTCAACAATGTTAGCTATAGCATAGAACATGTTGACCACTTTTAACAATGTGTCAGCTATAACATAGAACATGGTGACCAGTTTTATTGGTGTTTAATGCCACTTTCAACAATGTTAGCTATAGCGTAGTACATGTTGACCAGTTTTATTGGTGTTTAATGCCACTTTTCAACAATGTGTCAGGTATAATGTAGAACATAGTGACCAGTTTTATTGGTGTTTAATGCCACTTTCAACAATGTTAGTTATAGCGTAGAACATGTTGACCAGTTCTATTGGTGTTTAACGCCACTTTTAACAATGTGTCAGGTATAATGTAGAACATAGTGACCAGTTTTATTGGTGTTTAATGCCACTTTCAACAATGTTAGCTATAGCATAGAACATGTTGACCACTTTTAACAATGTGTCAGCTATAACATAGAACATGGTGACCAGTTTTATTGGTGTTTAACAACACTTTCAACAATGTGTCAGGTATCACGTAGTACATGGTGACCAGCTTTATTGGTGTTTAACGACACTTTAACAATGTGTCAGGTATAACGTAGAACATGGTGACCAGTTTTATTGGTGTTTAACGACACTTTCAACAATGTGTCAGGTATAACGTAAAACATGGTGACCAGTTTTATTGGTGTTTAACGACAATTTCAACGATGTGTCAGGTATAACATATAACATGGTGACCAGTTTTATTGGTGTTTAACGCCACTTTCAACAATGTGACAGGTATAAAGTATAACATGGTGACCAGTTTTATTGGTGTTTAATGCCACTTTCAACAATGTTAGTTATAGCATAGAACATGGTGGCCAGTTTTATTGATGTTTAGCACCACTTTCAACAATATGTCAGGTATAACGTAGAACATGGTGGCCAGTTTTATTGGTGTTGAATGCCACTTTCAAAAATATGTTAGTTATAGCGCAGAACTTGGTGACCAGTTTTATTGGTGTTTAACGACACTTTCAACAATGTGTTAGTTATAACGTACAACATGTTTACCAGTTTTATTAGTGTTTAACGACTTTCAACAATGTCAGGTATAGCGTAGAACATGGTGACTAGTTTTATTGGTGTTTAACGCCACTTTCAACAATGTTAGTTATAGCATAGAACATGGTGACCAGTTTTATTGGTGTTTAACGCCACTTTCAACAATGTTAGTTATAGCGTAGAACATGGAGACCAGTTTTATTGGTGTTTAACGCCACTTTCCACAATGTGTCAGGTATAGCATAGAAAATGGTGACCAGTTTTATTGGTGTTTAATGACACTTTCAACAATGTGTCAGGTATAACGTAGAACATGGTGACCAGTTTTATTGGTGCTTAACAACACTTTCAATAATGTGTCAGGTACAACGTAGAACATGGTGACCAGTTTTATTGGTGTTCAACGACACTTTCAACAATGTGTCAGGTATAACGTATAACATGGTGACCAGTTTTATTGGTGTTTAACGCCACTTTCAACAATGTTAGCTATAGCGTAGAACATGTTGACCAGTTTTATTAGTGTTTAACAACACTTTCAACAATATGACAGGTACAACGTAGAACATGGTGACCATTTTTATTGGTGTTTAACGACACTTTCAACAATATGACAGGTATAACGTAGAACATGGTGACCAGTTTTATTGGTGTTTAACGACACTTTCATCAATGTGTCAGGTATAATGTAGAACATAGTGACCAGTTTTATTGGTGTTTAATGCCACTTTCAACAATGTTAGCTATAGCATAGAACATGTTGACCACTTTTAACAATGTGTCAGCTATAACATAGAACATGGTGACCAGTTTTATTGGTGTTTAACAACACTTTCAACAATGTGTCAGGTATAATGTAGAACATGGTGACCAGCTTTATTGGTGTTTAACGACACTTTCAACAATGTGTCAGGTATAACGTAGAACATGGTGACCAGTTTTATTGGTGTATAACGACACTTTCAACAATGTGTCAGGTATAACGTAGAACATGGTGACCAGTTTTTTTGGTGTTTAACAACACTTTCAACGATGTGTCAGGTATAACGTATAACATGGTGACCAGTTTTATTGGTGTTTAACGCCACTTTCAACAATGTTAGTTATAGCGTAGAACATGGAGACCAGTTTTATTGGTGCTTAACGCCACTTTCAACAATGTGACAGATATAAAGTATAACATGGTGACCAGTTTTATTGGTGTTTAACGCCACTTTCAACAATGTTAGTTATAGCATAGAACATGGTGGCCTGTTTTATTGGTGTTGAATGCCACTTTCAACAATATGTTAGTTATAGCACAGAACATGGTGACCAGTTTTATTGGTGTTTAACGACACTTTCAACAATGTGTCAGTTATAGCATACAACATGGTTACCAGTTTTATTAGTGTTTAACGACATTTTCAACAATGTCAGGTATAACGTAGAACATGGTGACCAGTTTTATTGGTGTTTAATGCTACTTTCAACAATGTTAGTTATAGCATAGAACATCGTGACCAATTTTTTTGGTGTTTAACGACACTTTCAACAATGTGTCAGGTATAGCGTAGAACATGGTGACCAGTTTTATTGGTGTTTAATGACATTTTCAACAATGTGTCAGGTATAACATAGAACATGGTGACCAGTTTTATTGGTGCTTAACAACACTTTCAATAATGTGTCAGGTACAACGTAGAACATGGTGACCATTTTTATTGGTATTAACGCCACTGTCAACAATATTTCAGCTATGATGTATAATATGGTGCACAGTTTTATTGGTGTTTAACGACACTTTCAACAATGTGTTAGTTATAACGTACAACATGGTTACCAGTTTTATTAGTGTTTAACGACTTTCAACAATGTCAGGTATAACGTAGAACATGGTGACCAGTTTTATTGACGTTTAACGACACTTTCAACAATGTGTCAGGTATAACGTATTACATGGTGACCAGTTTTATTGGTGCTTAACGACACTTTCAACAATATGTCAGGTATTACGTATAACATGGTCACCAGTTTTATTTGTGTTTAACGACACTTTCAACAATGTGTCAGGTATAACGTAGAACATGATGACCAGTTTTATTGGTGTTTAATGCCACTTTCAACAATGTTAGCTATAGCGTAGAACATGGTGACCAGTTTTATTGGTGTTTAATGACATTTTCAACAATGTGTCAGGTATAACATAGAACATGGTGACCAGTTTTATTGGTTCTTAACAACACTTTCAATAATGTGTCAGGTACAACGTAGAACATGGTGACCAGTTTTATTGGTGTTCAACGACACTTTCAACAATGTGCCAGGTATAACGTATAACATGGTGACCAGTTTTATTGGTGTTTAACGCCACTTTCAACAATGTTAGCTATAGCGTAGAACATGTTGACCAGTTTTATTAGTGTTTAACAACACTTTCAACAATATGACAGGTATAACGTATAACATGGTGACCAGTTTTATTGGTGTTCAACGACACTTTCAACAATGTTAGCTATAGCGTAGAACATGTTGACCAGTTTTATTGGTGTTTAACGACACTTTCAACAATGTGTCAGGTATAATGTAGAACATGGTGACCATTTTTATTGGTATTAACGCCACTGTCAACAATATTTGAGCTATGATGTATAATATGGTGCACAGTTTTATTGGTGTTTAACGACACTTTCAACAATGTGTTAGTTATAACGTACAACATGGTTACCAGTTTTATTAGTGTTTAACGACTTTCAACAATGTCAGGTATAACGTAGAACATGGTGACCAGTTTTATTGACGTTTAACGACACTTTCAACAATGTGTCAGGTATAACGTATTACATGGTGACCAGTTTTATTGGTGCTTAACGACACTTTCAACAATATGTCAGGTATTACGTATAACATGGTCACCAGTTTTATTTGTGTTTAACGACACTTTCAACAATGTGTCAGGTATAACGTAGAACATGATGACCAGTTTTATTGGTGTTTAATGCCACTTTCAACAATGTTAGCTATAGCGTAGAACATGTTGACCAGTTTTATTGGTGTTTAATGCCACTTTTCAACAATGTGTCAGGTATAATGTAGAACATAGTGATCAGTTTTATTGGTGTTTAATGCCACTTTCAACAATGTTAGCTATAGCATAGAACATGTTGACCACTTTTAACAATGTGTCAGCTATAACATAGAACATGGTGACCAGTTTTATTGGTGTTTAACAACACTTTCAATAATGTGTCAGGTATCACGTAGAACATGGTGACCCGCTTTATTGGTGTTTAACGACACTTTCAACAATGTGTCAGGTATAACGTAGAACATGGTGACCAGTTTTATTGGTGTTTAACGACACTTTCAACAATGTGTCAGGTATAACGTAGAACATGGTGACCAGTTTTATTGGTGTTTAACGACACTTTCAACGATGTGTCAGGTATAACGTATAACATGGTGACCAGTTTTATTGGTGTTTAACGCCACTTTCAACAATGTTAGTTATAGCGTAGAACATGGAGACCAGTTTTATTGGTGCTTAACGCCACTTTCAACTATGTGACAGATATAAAGTATAACATGGTGACCAGTTTTATTGGTGTTTAATGCCACTTTCAACAATGTTAGTTATAGCATAGAACATGGTGGCCAGTTTTAATGGTGTTGAATGCCACTTTCAACAATATGTTAGTTATAGCGCAGAACATGGTGACCAGTTTTATTGGTGTTTAACGACACTTTCAACAATGTGTCAGCTATAACGTACAACATGGTTACCAGTTTTATTAGTGTTTAACGACACTTTCAACAATGTCAGGTATAACGTAGAACATGGTGACCAGTTTTATTGGTGTTTAATGCCACTTTCAACAATATGTTAGTTATAGCACAGAACATGGTGACCAGTTTTATTGGTGTTTAACGACACTTTCAACAATGTGTCAGTTATAACGTACAACATGGTTACCAGTTTTATTAGTGTTTAACGACATTTTCAACAATGTCAGGTATAACGTAGAACATGGTGACCAGTTTTATTGGTGCTTAATGCCACTTTCAACAATGTTAGTTATAGCATAGAACATCGTGACCAATTTTTTTGGTGTTTAACGACACTTTCAACAATGTGTCAGGTATAGCGTAGAACATGGTGACCAGTTTTATTGGTGTTTAATGACATTTTCAACAATGTGTCAGGTATAACATAGAACATGGTGACCAGTTTTATTGGTGCTTAACAACACTTTCAATATTGTGTCAGGTACAACGTAGAACATGGTGACCAGTTTTATTGGTGTTCAACGACACTTTCAACAATGTGCCAGGTATAACGTATAACATGCTGACCAGTTTTATTGGTGTTTAACGCCACTTTCAACAATGTTACCTATAGCGTAGAACATGTTGACCAGTTTTATTAGTGTTTAACAACACTTTCAACAATATGACAGGTATAACGTATAACATGGTGACCAGTTTTATTGGTGTTCAACGACACTTTCAACAATGTTAGCTATAGCGTAGAACATGTTGACCAGTTTTATTGGTGTTTAACGACACTTTCAACAATGTGTCAGGTATAATGTAGAACATGGTGACCATTTTTATTGGTATTAACGCCACTGTCAACAATATTTCAGCTATGATGTATAATATGGTGCACAGTTTTATTGGTGTTTAACGACACTTTCAACAATGTGTTAGTTATAACGTACAACATGGTTACCAGTTTTATTAGTGTTTAACGACTTTCAACAATGTCAGGTATAACGTAGAACATGGTGACCAGTTTTATTGACGTTTAACGACACTTTCAACAATGTGTCAGGTATAACGTATTACATGGTGACCAGTTTTATTGGTGCTTAACGACACTTTCAACAATATGTCAGGTATTACGTATAACATGGTCACCAGTTTTATTTGTGTTTAACGACACTTTCAACAATGTGTCAGGTATAACGTAGAACATCATGACCAGTTTTATTGGTGTTTAATGCCACTTTCAACAATGTTAGCTATAGCGTAGAACATGTTGACCAGTTTTATTGGTGTTTAATGCCACTTTTCAACAATGTGTCAGGTATAATGTAGAACATAGTGATCAGTTTTATTGGTGTTTAATGCCACTTTCAACAATGTTAGCTATAGCATAGAACATGTTGACCACTTTTAACAATGTGTCAGCTATAACATAGAACATGGTGACCAGTTTTATTGGTGTTTAACAACACTTTCAACAATGTGTCAGGTATCACGTAGAACATGGTGACCCGCTTTATTGGTGTTTAACGACACTTTCAACAATGTGTCAGGTATAACGTAGAACATGGTGACCAGTTTTATTGGTGTTTAACGACACTTTCAACAATGTGTCAGGTATAACGTAGAACATGGTGACCAGTTTTATTGGTGTTTAACGACACTTTCAACGATGTGTCAGGTATAACGTATAACATGGTGACCAGTTTTATTGGTGTTTAGCGCCACTTTCAACAATGTTAGTTATAGCGTAGAACATGGAGACCAGTTTTATTGGTGCTTAACGCCACTTTCAACTATGTGACAGATATAAAGTATAACATGGTGACCAGTTTTATTGGTGTTTAACGCCACTTTCAACAATGTTAGTTATAGCATAGAACATGGTGGCCAGTTTTAATGGTGTTGAATGCCACTTTCAACAATATGTTAGTTATAGCGCAGAACATGGTGACCAGTTTTATTGGTGTTTAACGACACTTTCAACAATGTGTCAGTTATAACGTACAACATGGTTACCAGTTTTATTAGTGTTTAACGACACTTTCAACAATGTCAGGTATAACGTAGAACATGGTGACCAGTTTTATTGGTATTTAATGCCACTTTCAACAATGTTAGTTATAGCATAGAACATCGTGACCAATTTTTTTGGTGTTTAACGACACTTTCAACAATGTGTCAGGTATAGCGTAGAACATGGTGACCAGTTTTATTGGTGTTTAATGACACTTTCAACAATGTGTCAGGTATAACATAGAACATGGTGACCAGTTTTATTGGTGCTTAACAACACTTTCAATAATGTGTCAGGTATAGCGTATAACATGGTGACCAGTTTTATTGGTGTTTAACGCCACTTTCAACAATGTTAGCTATAGCGTAGAACATGTTGACCAGTTTTATTAGTGTTTAACAACAATTTCAACAATGTCAGGTATAACGTAGAACATGGTGACCAGTTTTATTGGTGTTTAACGACACTTTCAACAATGTGTCAGGTATAATGTAGAACATGGTGACCATTTTTATTGGTATTAACGCCACTGTCAACTATATTTCAGCTATTATGTATAATATGGCGCACAGTTTTGTTGGTGTTTAACGACACTTTCAACAATGTGTTAGTTATAACGTACAACATGGTTACCAGTTTTATTAGTGTTTAACGACTTTCAACAATGTCAGGTATAACGTAGAACATGGTGACCAGTTTTATTGACGTTTAACGACACTTTCAACAATGTGTCAGGTATAACGTATTACATGGTGACCAGTTTTATTGGTGCTTAACGACACTTTCAACAATATGTCAGGTATTACGTATAACATGGTCACCAGTTTTATTTGTGTTTAACGACACTTTCAACAATGTGTCAGGTATAACGTAGAACATCATGACCAGTTTTATTGGTGTTTAATGCCACTTTCAACAATGTTAGCTATAGCGTAGAACATGTTGACCAGTTTTATTGGTGTTTAATGCCACTTTTCAACAATGTGTCAGGTATAATGTAGAACATAGTGATCAGTTTTATTGGTGTTTAATGCCACTTTCAACAATGTTAGCTATAGCATAGAACATGTTGACCACTTTTAACAATGTGTCAGCTATAACATAGAACATGGTGACCAGTTTTATTGGTGTTTAACAACACTTTCAACAATGTGTCAGGTATCACGTAGAACATGGTGACCCGCTTTATTGGTGTTTAACGACACTTTCAACAATGTGTCAGGTATAACGTAGAACATGGTGACCAGTTTTATTGGTGTTTAACGACACTTTCAACAATGTGTCAGGTATAACGTAGAACATGGTGACCAGTTTTATTGGTGTTTAACGACACTTTCAACGATGTGTCAGGTATAACGTATAACATGGTGACCAGTTTTATTGGTGTTTAGCGCCACTTTCAACAATGTTAGTTATAGCGTAGAACATGGAGACCAGTTTTATTGGTGCTTAACGCCACTTTCAACTATGTGACAGATATAAAGTATAACATGGTGACCAGTTTTATTGGTGTTTAACGCCACTTTCAACAATGTTAGTTATAGCATAGAACATGGTGGCCAGTTTTAATGGTGTTGAATGCCACTTTCAACAATATGTTAGTTATAGCGCAGAACATGGTGACCAGTTTTATTGGTGTTTAACGACACTTTCAACAATGTGTCAGTTATAACGTACAACATGGTTACCAGTTTTATTAGTGTTTAACGACACTTTCAACAATGTCAGGTATAACGTAGAACATGGTGACCAGTTTTATTGGTATTTAATGCCACTTTCAACAATGTTAGTTATAGCATAGAACATCGTGACCAATTTTTTTGGTGTTTAACGACACTTTCAACAATGTGTCAGGTATAGCGTAGAACATGGTGACCAGTTTTATTGGTGTTTAATGACACTTTCAACAATGTGTCAGGTATAACATAGAACATGGTGACCAGTTTTATTGGTGCTTAACAACACTTTCAATAATGTGTCAGGTACAACGTAGAACATGGTGACCAGTTTTATTGGTGTTCAACGACACTTTCAACAATGTGTCAGGTATAGCGTATAACATGGTGACCAGTTTTATTGGTGTTTAACGCCACTTTCAACAATGTTAGCTATAGCGTAGAACATGTTGACCAGTTTTATTAGTGTTTAACAACAATTTCAACAATGTCAGGTATAACGTAGAACATGGTGACCAGTTTTATTGGTGTTTAACGACACTTTCAACAATGTGTCAGGTATAATGTAGAACATGGTGACCATTTTTATTGGTATTAACGCCACTGTCAACTATATTTCAGCTATTATGTATAATATGGCGCACAGTTTTGTTGGTGTTTAACGACACTTTCAACAATGTGTTAGTTATAACGTACAACATGGTTACCAGTTTTATTAGTGTTTAACGACTTTCAACAATGTCAGGTATAACGTAGAACATGGTGACCAGTTTTATTGGTGTTTAATGACACTTTCAACAATGTGTCAGGTATAACGTATTACATGGTGACCAGTTTTATTGGTGCTTAACGACACTTTCAACAATATGTCAGGTATTACGTATAACATGGTCACCAGTTTTATTTGTGTTTAACAACACTTCCAACAATGTGTCAGGTATAACGTAGAACATGGTGACCAGTTTTATTGGTGTTTAATGCCAATTTCAACAATGTTAGCTATAGCGTAGAACATGTTGACCAGTTTTATTGGTGTTTAATGCCACCTTCAACAATGTTAGTTATAGCGTAGAACATGTTGACCAGTTATATTGGTGTTTAACGCCACTTTTAACAATGTGTCAGCTATAACATAGAACATGGTGACCAGTTTAATTGGTGTTTAATGCCACTTTCAACAATGTTAGCTATAGCGTAGAACATGTTGACCAGTTTTATTGGTGTTTAATGCCACTTTTCAACAATGTGTCAGGTATAATGTAGAACATGGTGACCAGTTTTATTGGTGTTTAACGCCACTTTCAACAATGTTAGTTATAGCGTAGAACATGTTGACCAGTTATATTGGTGTTTAACGCCACTTTTAGCAATGTGTCAGCTATAGCATAGAACATGGTGACCAGTTTTATTGGTGTTTAATGCCACTTTTCAACAATGTGTCAGGTATAATGTAGAACATAGTGATCAGTTTTATTGGTGTTTAATGCCACTTTTCAACAATGTGTCAGGTATAACGTATAACATGGTGACCAGTTTTATTGGTGCTTAATGCCACTTTCAACAATGTTAGCTATAGCGTAGAACATGTTGACCAGTTTTATTGGTGTTTAATGCCACTTTTCAACACTGTGTCAGGTATAATGTAGAACATGGTGACCAGTTTTATTGGTGCTTAACGCCACTTTCAACAATGTTAGTTATAGCGTAGAACATGTTGACCAGTTCTATTGGTGTTTAATGCCACTTTTAACAATGTGTCAGCTATAACATAGAACATGGTGACCAGTTTTATTGGTGTTTAACCACACTTTCAACAATGTGTCAGGTATCACATAGAACATGGTGACCAGCTTTATTGGTGTTTAACGACACTTTCAACAATGTGTCAGGAATAACGTAGAACATGGTGACCAGTTTTATTGGTGTTTAACGACACTTTCAACAATGTGTCAGTTATAATGTAGAACATGGTGACCATTTTTATTGGTATTAACGCCACTGTCAACAATATTTCAACTATTATGTATAATATGGCGCACAGTTTTGTTGGTGTTTAACGACACTTTCAACAATGTGTTAGTTATAACGTACAACATGGTTACCAGTTTTATTAGTGTTTAACGACTTTCAACAATGTCAGGTATAACGTAAAACATGGTGACCAGTTTTATTGGTGTTTAATGACACTTTCAACAATGTGTCAGGTATAACGTATTACATGGTGACCAGTTTTATTGGTGCTTAACGACACTTTCAATAATATGTCAGGTATTACGTATAACATGGTCACCAGTTTTATTTGTGTTTAACGAAACTTTCAACAATGTGTCAGGTATAACGTAGAACAAGGTGACCAGTTTTATTGGTGTTTAATGCCACTTTCAACAATGTTAGCTATAGCGTAGAACATGTTGACCAGTTTTATTGGTGTTTAATGCCACTTTTCAACAATGTGTCAGGTATAACGTAGAACATAGTGATCAGTTTTATTGGTGTTTAATGCCACTTTCAACAATGTTAGTTATAGCGTAGAACATGTTGACCAGTTATATTGGTGTTTAACGCCACTTTTAACAATGTGTCAGCAATAACATAGAACATGGTGACCAGTTTTATTGGTGTTTAATGCCACTTTCAACAATGTTAGCTATAGCGTAGAACATGTTGACCAGTTTTATTGGTGTTTAATGCCACTTTTCAACAATGTGTCAGGTATAATGTAGAACATGGTGACCAGCTTTATTGGTGTTTAACGACACTTTCAACAATGTGTCATGAATAACGTAGAACATGGTGACCAGTTTTATTGGTGTTTAACGACACTTTCAACAATGTGTCAGTTATAATGTAGAACATGGTGACCATTTTTATTGGTATTAACGCCACTGTCAACAATATTTCAACTATTATGTATAATATGGCGCACAGTTTTGTTGGTGTTTAACGACACTTTCAACAATGTGTTAGTTATAACGTACAACATGGTTAACAGTTTTATTAGTGTTTAACGACTTTCAACAATGTCAGGTATAACGTAAAACATGGTGACCAGTTTTATTGGTGTTTAATGACACTTTCAACAATGTGTCAGGTATAACGTATTACATGGTGACCAGTTTTATTGGTGCTTAACGACACTTTCAACAATATGTCAGGTATTACGTATAACATGGTCACCAGTTTTATTTGTGTTTAACGAAACTTTCAACAATGTGTCAGGTATAACGTAGAACAAGGTGACCAGTTTTATTGGTGTTTAATGCCACTTTCAACAATGTTAGCTATAGCGTAGAACATGTTGACCAGTTTTATTGGTGTTTAATGCCACTTTTCAACAATGTGTCAGGTATAACGTAGAACATAGTGATCAGTTTTATTGGTGTTTAATGCCACTTTCAACAATGTTAGTTATAGCGTAGAACATGTTGACCAGTTATATTGGTGTTTAACGCCACTTTTAACAATGTGTCAGCTATAACATAGAACATGGTGACCAGTTTTATTGGTGTTTAATGCCACTTTTCAACAATGTGTCAGGTATAACGTATAACATGGTGACCAGTTTTATTGGTGTTTAATGCCACTTTCAACAATGTTAGCTATAGCGTAGAACATGTTGACCAGTTTTATTGGTGTTTAATGCCACTTTTCAACAATGTGTCAGGTATAATGTAGAACATGGTGACCAGTTTTATTGGTGTTTAACGCCACTTTCAACAATGTTAGTTATAGCGTAGAACATGTTGACCAGTTCTATTGGTGTTTAGCACCACTTTTAACAATGTGTCAGCTATAACATAGAACATGGTGACCAGCTTTATTGGTGTTTAACGACACTTTCAACAATGTGTCAGGTATAACGTAGAACATGGTGACCAGTTTTATTGGTGTTTAATGCCACTTTCAGCAATGTTAGTTATAGCATAGAACATCGTGTCCAATTTTTTTGGTGTTTAACGACACTTTCAACAATGTGTCAGGTATAGTGTAGAACATGGTGACCAGTTTTATTGGTGTTTAATGACACTTTCAACAATGTGTCAGGTATAGCGTAAAACATGGTGACCAGTTTTATTGGTGCTTAACAACACTTTCAATAATGTGTCAGGTACAACGTAGAACATGGTGACCAGTTTTATTGGTGTTCAACGACACTTTCAACAATGTGTCAGGTATAGCGTATAACATGGTGACCAGTTTTATTGGTGTTTAACGCCACTTTCAACAATGTTAGCTATAGCATAGAACATGTTGACCAGTTTTATTAGTGTTTAACAACACTTTCAACAATGTCAGGTATAACGTAGAACATGGTGACCAGTTTTATTGGTGTTTAACGACACTTTCAACAATGTGTCAGGTATAATGTATAAAATGCTGGCCAGATTTATTGGTGTTTAACGACACTTTCAACAATGTGTAAGGTATAATGTAGAACATGGTGACCAGTTTTATTGGCTTTTAACGCCACTTTCAACAATGTTAGTTATAGCGTAGAACATGTTGACCAGTTATATTGCTGTTTAACGCCACTTTTAACAATGTGTCAGCTATAACATAGAACATGGTGACCAGTTTTATTGGCGTTTAATGCCACTTTTCAACAATGTGTCAGGTATAACGTATAACATGGTGACCAGTTTTATTGGTGTTTAATGCCACTTTCAACAATGTTAGCTATAGCGTAGTACATGTTGACCAGTTTTATTGGTGTTTAATGCCACTTTTCAACAATGTGTCAGGTATAATGTAGAACATAGTGACCAGTTTTATTGGTGTTTAATGCCACTTTCAACAATGTTAGTTATAGCGTAGAACATGTTGACCAGTTCTATTGGTGTTCAACGCCACTTTTAACAATGTGTCAGCTATAACGTAGAACATGGTGACCAGTTTTATTGGTGTTTAACGACACTTTCAACAATGTGTCAGGTATAACGTAGAACATGGTGATCAGTTTTATTGGTGTTTAACGACACTTTCAACGATGTGTCAGGTATAACGTATAACATGGTGACCAGTTTTATTGGTGTTTAGCGCCACTTTCAACAATGTTAGTTATAGCGTAGAACATGGAGACCAGTTTTATTGGTGCTTAACGCCACTTTCAACTATGTGACAGATATAAAGTATAACATGGTGACCAGTTTTATTGGTGTTTAACGCCACTTTCAACAATATGTTAGTTATAGCGCAGAACATGGTGACCAGTTTTATTGGTGTTTAACGACACTTTCAACAATGTGTCAGTTATAACGTACAACATGGTTACCAGTTTTATTAGTGTTTAACGACACTTTCAACAATGTCAGGTATAACGTAGAACATGGTGACCAGTTTTATTGGTGTTTAATGCCACTTTCAACAATGTTAGTTATAGCATAGAACATCGTGACCAATTTTTTTGGTGTTTAACGACACTTTCAACAATGTGTCAGGTATAGCGTAGAACATGGTGACCAGTTTTATTGGTGCTTAACAACACTTTCAATAATGTGTCAGGTACAACGTAGAACATGGTGACCAGTTTTATTGGTGTTCAACGACACTTTCAACAATGTGTCAGGTATAGCGTATAACATGGTGACCAGTTTTATTGGTGTTTAACGCCACTTTCAACAATGTTAGCTATAGCGTAGAACATGTTGACCAGTTTTATTAGTGTTTAACAACACTTTCAACAATGTCAGGTATAACGTAGAACATGGTGACCAGTTTTATTGGTGTTTAACGACACTTTCAACAATGTGTCAGGTATAATGTAGAACATGGTGACCATTTTTATTGGTATTAACGCCACTGTCAACAATATTTCAGCTATTATGTATAATATGGCGCACAGTTTTGTTGGTGTTTAACGACACTTTCAACAATGTGTTAGTTATAACGTACAACATGGTTACCAGTTTTATTAGTTTTTAACGACTTTCAACAATGTCAGGTATAACGTAGAACATGGTGACCAGTTTTATTGGTGTTTAATGACACTTTCAACAATGTGTCAGGTATAACGTATTACATGGTGACCAGTTTTATTGGTGCTTAACGACACTTTCAACAATGTGTCAGGTATAGCGTAGAACATGGTGACCAGTTTTATTGGTGTTTAATGCCACTTTCAACAATGTTAGCTATAGCGTAGAACATGTTGACCAGTTTTATTGGTGTTTAATGCCACCTTCAACAATGTTAGTTATAGCGTAGAACATGTTGACCAGTTATATTGGTGTTTAACGCCATTTTAAAAATGTGTCAGCTATAACATAGAACATGGTGACCAGTTTAATTGGTGTTTAATGCCACTTTCAACAATGTTAGCTATAGCGTAGAACATGTTGACCAGTTTTATTGGTGTTTAATGCCACTTTTCAACAATGTGTCAGGTATAATGTAGAACATGGTGACCAGTTTTATTGGTGTTTAACGCCACTTTCAACAATGTTAGTTATAGCGTAGAACATGTTGACCAGTTATATTGGTGTTTAACGCCACTTTTAGCAATGTGTCAGCTATAGCATAGAACATGGTGACCAGTTTTATTGGTGTTTAATGCCACTTTTCAACAATGTGTCAGGTATAATGTAGAACATAGTGATCAGTTTTATTGGTGTTTAATGCCACTTTTCAACAATGTGTCAGGTATAACGTATGACATGGTGACCAGTTTTATTGGTGCTTAATGCCACTTTCAACAATGTTAGCAATAGCGTAGAACATGTTGACCAGTTTTATTGGTGTTTAATGCCACTTTTCAACACTGTGTCAGGTATAATGTAGAACATGGTGACCAGTTTTATTGCTGCTTAACGCCACTTTCAACAATGTTAGTTATAGCGTAGAACATGTTGACCAGTTCTATTGGTGTTTAATGCCACTTTTAACAATGTGTCAGCTATAACATAGAACATGGTGACCAGTTTTATTGGTGTTTAACCACACTTTCAACAATGTGTCAGGAATAACGTAGAACATGGTGACCAGTTTTATTGGTGTTTAACGACACTTTCAACAATGTGTCAGTTATAATGTAGAACATGGTGACCATTTTTATTGGTATTAACGCCACTGTCAACAATATTTCAACTATTATGTATAATATGGCGCACAGTTTTGTTGGTGTTTAACGACACTTTCAACAATGTGTTAGTTATAACGTACAACATGGTTACCAGTTTTATTAGTGTTTAACGACTTTCAACAATGTCAGGTATAACGTAAAACATGGTGACCAGTTTTATTGGTGTTTAATGACATTTTCAACAATGTGTCAGGTATAACGTATTACATGGTGACCAGTTTTATTGGTGCTTAACGACACTTTCAACAATATGTCAGGTATTACGTATAACATGGTCACCAGTTTTATTTGTGTTTAACGAAACTTTCAACAATGTGTCAGGTATAACGTAGAACACGGTGACCAGTTTTATTGGTGTTTAATGCCACTTTCAACAATGTTAGCTATAGCGTAGAACATGTTGACCAGTTTTATTGGTGTTTAATGCCACTTTTCAACAATGTGTCAGGTATAACGTAGAACATAGTGATCAGTTTTATTGGTGTTTAATGCCACTTTCAACAATGTTAGTTATAGCGTAGAACATGTTGACCAGTTATATTGGTGTTTAACGCCACTTTTAACAATGTGTCAGCTATAACATAGAACATGGTGACCAGTTTTATTGGTGTTTAATGCCACTTTTCAACAATGTGTCAGGTATAACGTATAACATGGTGACTAGTTTTATTGGTGTTTAATGCCACTTTCAACAATGTTAGCTATAGCGTAGAACATGTTGACCAGTTTTATTGGTGTTTAATGCCACTTTTCAACAATGTGTCAGGTATAATGTAGAACATGGTGACCAGCTTTATTGGTGTTTAACGACACTTTCAACAATGTGTCATGAATAACGTAGAACATGGTGACCAGTTTTATTGGTGTTTAACGACACTTTCAACAATGTGTCAGTTATAATGTAGAACATGGTGACCATTTTTATTGGTATTAACGCCACTGTCAACAATATTTCAACTATTATGTATAATATGGCGCACAGTTTTGTTGGTGTTTAACGACACTTTCAACAATGTGTTAGTTATAACGTACAACATGGTTACCAGTTTTATTAGTGTTTAACGACTTTCAACAATGTCAGGTATAACGTAAAACATGGTGACCAGTTTTATTGGTGTTTAATGACACTTTCAACAATGTGTCAGGTATAACGTATTACATGGTGACCAGTTTTATTGGTGCTTAACGACACTTTCAACAATATGTCAGGTATTACATATAACATGGTCACCAGTTTTATTTGTGTTTAACGAAACTTTCAACAATGTGTCAGGTATAACGTAGAACAAGGTTACCAGTTTTATTAGTGTTTAACGACTTTCAACAATGTCAGGTATAACGTAAAACATGGTGACCAGTTTTATTGGTGTTTAATGACACTTTCAACAATGTGTCAGGTATAACGTATTACATGGTGACCAGTTTTATTGGTGCTTAACGACACTTTCAACAATATGTCAGGTATTACGTATAACATGGTCACCAGTTTTATTTGTGTTTAACGAAACTTTCAACAATGTGTCAGGTATAACGTAGAACAAGGTGACCAGTTTTATTGGTGTTTAATGCCACTTTCAACAATGTTAGCTATAGCGTAGAACATGTTGACCAGTTTTATTGGTGTTTAATGCCACTTTTCAACAATGTGTCAGGTATAACGTAGAACATAGTGATCAGTTTTATTGGTGTTTAATACCACTTTCAACAATGTTAGTTATAGCGTAGAACATGTTGACCAGTTATATTGGTGTTTAACGCCACTTTTAGCAATGTGTCAGCTATAACATAGAACATGGTGACCAGTTTTATTGGTGTTTAATGCCACTTTTCAACAATGTGTCAGGTATAACGTATAACATGGTGACCAGTTTTATTGGTGTTTAATGCCACTTTCAACAATGTTAGCTATAGCGTAGAACATGTTGACCAGTTTTATTGGTGTTTAATGCCACTTTTCAACAATGTGTCAGGTATAATGTAGAACATGGTGACCAGTTTTATTGGTGTTTAGCACCACTTTTAACAATGTGTCAGCTATAACATAGAACATGGTGACCAGTTTTATTGGTGTTTAACCACACTTTCAACAATGTGTCAGGTATCACATAGAACATGGTGACCAGCTTTATTGGTGTTTAACGACACTTTCAACAATGTGTCAGGTATAACGTAGAACATGGTGACCAGTTTTATTGGTGTTTAATGCCACTTTCAGCAATGTTAGTTATAGCATAGAACATCGTGTCCAATTTTTTTGGTGTTTAACGACACTTTCAACAATGTGTCAGGTATAGCGTAGAACATGGTGACCAGTTTTATTGGTGTTTAATGACACTTTCAACAATGTGTCAGGTATAGCGTAAAACATGGTGACCAGTTTTATTGGTGCTTAACAACACTTTCAATAATGTGTCGGGTACAACGTAGAACATGGTGACCAGTTTTATTGGTGTTTAACGCCACTTTCAACAATGTTAGCTATAGCATAGAACATGTTGACCAGTTTTATTAGTGTTTAACAACACTTTCAACAATGTCAGGTATAACGTAGAACATGGTGACCAGTTTTATTGGTGTTTAACGACACTTTCAACAATGTGTCAGGTATAATGTATAAAATGCTGGCCAGATTTATTGGTGTTTAACAACACTTTCAACAATGTGTAAGGTATAATGTAGAACATGGTGACCAGTTTTATTGGCTTTTAACGCCACTTTCAACAATGTTAGTTATAGCGTAGAACATGTTGACCAGTTATATTGGTGTTTAACGCCACTTTTAACAATGTGTCAGCTATAACATAGAACATGGTGACCAGTTTTATTGGCATTTAATGCCACTTTTCAACAATGTGTCAGGTATAACGTATAACATGGTGACCAGTTTTATTGGTGTTTAATGCCACTTTCAACAATGTTAGCTATAGCGTAGTACATGTTGACCAGTTTTATTGGTGTTTAATGCCACTTTTCAACAATGTGTCAGGTATAATGTAGAACATAGTGACCAGTTTTATTGGTGTTTAATGCCACTTTCAACAATGTTAGTTATAGCGTAGAACATGTTGACCAGTTCTATTGGTGTTTAACGCCACTTTTAACAATGTGTCAGCTATAACATAGAACATGGTGACCAGTTTTATTGGTGTTTAACAACACTTTCAACAATGTGTCAGGTATCACGTAGTACATGGTGACCAGCTTTATTGGTGTTTAACGACACTTTCAACAATGTGTCAGGTATAACGTAGAACATGGTGACCAGTTTTATTGGTGTTTAACGACACTTTCAACAATGTGTCAGGTATAACGTAAAACATGGTGACCAGTTTTATTGGTGTTTAACGACAATTTCAACGATGTGTCAGGTATAACGTATAACATGGTGACCAGTTTTATTGGTGTTTAATGCCACTTTCAACAATGTGACAGGTATAAAGTATAACATGATGACCAGCTTTATTGGTGTTTAATGCCACTTTCAACAATGTTAGTTATAGCATAGAACATGGTGGCCAGTTTTATTGGTTTTTAGCACCACTTTCAACAATATGTCAGGTATAACGTAGAACATGGTGGCCAGTTTTATTGGTGTTGAATGCCACTTTCAAAAATATGTTAGTTATAGCGCAGAACTTGGTGACCAGTTTTATTGGTGTTTAACGACACTTTCAACAATGTGTCAGGTATAACGTAGAACATGGTGACCAGTTTTATTGGTGTTTAATGCCACTTTCAGCAATGTTAGTTATAGCATAGAACATCGTGTCCAATTTTTTTGGTGTTTAACGACACTTTCAACAATGTGTCAGGTATAGCATAGAACATGGTGACCAGTTTTATTGGTGTTTAACGACACTTTCAACAATGTGTCAGGTATAACGTAGAACATGGTGACCAGTTTTATTGGTGTTTAACGACACTTTCAACGATGTGTCAGGTATAGCGTATAACATGGTGACCAGTTTTATTGGTGTTTTACACCACTTTCAACAATGTTAGTTATAGCGTAGAACATGGAGACCAGCTTTATTGGTGCTTAGCGCCACTTTCTACTATGTGACAGATATAAAGTATAACATGGTGACCAGTTTTATTGGTGTTTAATGCCACTTTCAACAATGTTAGTTATAGCATAGAACATGGTGGCCAGTTTTAATGGTGTTGAATGCCACTTTCAACAATATGTTAGTTATAGCGCAGAACATGGTGACCAGTTTTATTGGTGTTTAACGACACTTTCAACAATGTGTCAGTTATAACGTACAACATGGTTACCAGTTTTATTAGTGTTTAACGACACTTTCAACAATGTCAGGTATAACGTAGAACATGGTGACCAGTTTTATTGGTGTTTAATGCCACTTTCAACAATGTTAGTTATAGCATAGAACATCGTGACCAATTTTTTTGGTGTTTAACGACACTTTCAACAATGTGTCAGGTATAGCGTAGAACATGGTGACCAGTTTTATTGGTGTTTAATGACACTTTCAACAATGTGTCAGGTATAACATAGAACATGGTGACCAGTTTTATTGGTGCTTAACAACACTTTCAATAATGTGTCAGCTACAACGTAGAACATGGTGACCAGTTTTATTGGTGTTCAACGACACTTTCAACAATGTGTCAGGTATAGCGTATAACATGGTGACCAGTTTTATTGGTGTTTAATGCCACTTTTAACAATGTTAGTTATAGCGTAGAACATGTTGACCAGTTTTATTAGTGTTTAACAACACTTTCAACAATGTCAGGTATAACGTAGAACATGGTGACCAGTTTTATTGGTGTTTAACGACACTTTCAACAATGTGTCAGTTATAATGTAGAACATGGTGACCATTTTTATTGGTATTAACGCCACTGTCAACAATATTTCAACTATTATGTATAATATGGCGCACAGTTTTGTTGGTGTTTAACGACACTTTCAACAATGTGTTAGTTATAACGTACAACATGGTTACCAGTTTTATTAGTGTTTAACGACTTTCAACAATGTCAGGTATAACGTAAAAGATGGTGACCAGTTTTATTGGTGTTTAATGACACTTTCAACAATGTGTCAGGTATAGCGTATTACATGGTGACCAGTTTTATTGGTGCTTAGCGACACTTTCAACAATATGTCAGGTATTACGTATAACATGGTCACCAGTTTTATTTGTGTTTAACGAAACTTTCAACAATGTGTCAGGTATAACGTAGAACAAGGTGACCAGTTTTATTGGTGTTTAATGCCACTTTCAACAATGTTAGCTATAGCGTAGAACATGTTGACCAGTTTTATTGGTGTTTAATGCCACTTTTCAACAATGTGTCAGGTATAACGTAGAGCATAGTGATCAGTTTTATTGGTGTTTAATGCCACTTTCAACAATGTTAGTTATAGCGTAGAACATGTTGACCAGTTATATTGGTGTTTAACGCCACTTTTAACAATGTGTCAGCTATAACATAGAACATGGTGACCAGTTTTATTGGTGTTTAATGCCACTTTTCAACAATGTGTCAGGTATAACGTATAACATGGTGACCAGTTTTATTGGTGTTTAATGCCACTTTCAACAATGTTAGCCATAGCGTAGAACATGTTGACCAGTTTTATTGGTGTTTAATGCCACTTTTCAACAATGTGTCAGGTATAATGTAGAACATGGTGACCAGCTTTATTGGTGTTTAACCACACTTTCAACAATGTGTCAGTTATAATGTAGAACATGGTGACCATTTTTATTGGTATTAACGCCACTGTCAACAATATTTCAACTATTATGTATAATATGGCGCACAGTTTTGTTGGTGTTTAACGACACTTTCAACAATGTGTTAGTTATAACGTACAACATGGTTACCAGTTTTATTAGTGTTTAACGACTTTCAACAATGTCAGGTATAAAGTAAAACATGGTGACCAGTTTTATTGGTGTTTAATGACACTTTCAACAATGTGTCAGGTATAACGTATAACATGGTGACCAGTTTTATTGGTGTTTAACGCCACTTTCAACAATGTTAGCTATAGCATAGAACATGTTGACCAGTTTTATTGGTGTTCAACCACACTTTCAACAATGTTAGCTATAGCGTAGAACATGTTGACCAGTTTTATTGGTGTTTAAAGACACTTTCAACAATGTGTCAGGTATAATGTAGAACATGGTGACCATTTTTATTGGTATTAACGCCACTGTCAACAATATTTCAGCTATGATGTATAATATGGTGCACAGTTTTATTGGTGTTTAACGACACTTTCAACAATGTGTTAGTTATAACGTACAACATGGTTACCAGTTTTATTAGTGTTTAACGACTTTCAACAATGTCAGGTATAACGTAGAACATGGTGACCAGTTTTATTGACGTTTAACGACACTTTCAACAATGTGTCAGGTATAACGTATTACATGGTGACCAGTTTTATTGGTGCTTAACGACACTTTCAACAATATGTCAGGTATTACGTATAACATGGTCACCAGTTTTATTTGTGTTTAACGACACTTTCAACAATGTGTCAGTTATAACGTACAACATGGTTACCAGTTTTATTAGTGTTTAACGACATTTTCAACAATGTCAGGTATAACGTAGAACATGGTGACCAGTTCTATTGGTGTTTAATGCCACTTTCAACAATGTTAGTTATAGCATAGAACATCGTGACCAATTTTTTTGGTGTTTAACGACACTTTCAACAATGTGTCAGGTATAGCGTAGAACATGGTGACCAGTTTTATTGGTGTTTAATGACATTTTCAACAATGTGTCAGGTATAACATAGAACATGGTGACCAGTTTTATTGGTGCTTAACAACACTTTCAATAATGTGTCAGGTACAACATAGAACATGGTGACCAGTTTTATTGGTGTTCAACGACACTTTCAACAATGTGCCAGGTATAACGTATAACATGGTGACCAGTTTTATTGGTGTTTAACGCCACTTTCAACAATTTTAGCTATAGCGTAGAACATGTTGACCAGTTTTATTAGTGTTTAACAACACTTTCAACAATATGACAGGTATAACGTATAACATGGTGACCCGTTTTATTGGTGTTCAACGACACTTTCAACAATGTTAGCTATAGCGTAGAACATGTTGACCAGTTTTATTGGTGTTTAACGACACTTTCAACAATGTGTCAGGTATAATGGTGACCATTTTTATTGGTATTAACGCCACTGTCAACAATATTTCAGCTATGATGTATAATATGGTGCACAGTTTTATTGGTGTTTAACGACACTTTCAACAATGTGTTAGTTATAACGTACAACATGGTTACCAGTTTTATTAGTGTTTAACGACTTTCAACAATGTCAGGTATAACGTAGAACATGGTGACCAGTTTTATTGACGTTTAACGACACTTTCAACAATGTGTCAGGTATAACGTATTACATGGTGACCAGTTTTATTGGTGCTTAACGAAACTTTCAACAATATGTCAGGTATTATGTATAACATGGTCACCAGTTTTATTTGTGCTTAACGACACTTTCAACAATGTGTCAGGTATAACGTAGAACATGATGACCAGTTTTATTGGTGCTTAATGCCACTTTCAACAATGTTAGCTATAGCGTAGAACATGTTGACCAGTTTTATTGGTGTTTAATGCCACTTTTCAACAATGTGTCAGGTATAATGTAGAACATAGTGATCAGTTTTATTGGTGTTTAATGCCACTTTCAACAATGTTAGCTATAGCATAGAACATGTTGACCACTTTTAACAATGTGTCAGCTATAACATAGAACATGGTGACCAGTTTTATTGGTGTTTAACAACACTTTCAACGATGTGTCAGGTATCACGTAGAACATGGTGACCCGCTTTATTGGTGTTTAACGACACTTTCAACAATGTGTCAGGTATAACGTAGAACATGGTGACCAGTTTTATTGGTGTTTAACGACACTTTCAACAATGTGTCAGGTATAACGTATAACATGGTCACCAGTTTTATTGGTGTTTAATGCCACTTTTCAACAATGTGTCAGGCATAACGTAGAACATAGTGATCAGTTTTATTGGTGTTTAATGCCACTTTCAACAATGTTAGTTATAGCGTAGAACATGTTGACCAGTTATATTGGTGTTTAACGCCACTTTTAACAATGTGTCAGCTATAACATAGAACATGGTGACCAGTTTTATTGGTGTTTAATGCCACTTTTCAACAATGTGTCAGGTATAACGTATAACATCGTGACCAGTTTTATTGGTGTTTAATGCCATTTTCAACAATGTTAGCTATAGCGTAGAACATGTTGACCAGTTTTATTGGTGTTTAATGCCACTTTTCAACAATGTGTCAGGTATAATGTAGAACATGGTGACCAGCTTTATTGGTGTTTAACGACACTTTCAACAATGTGTCAGGAATAACGTAGAACATGGTGACCAGTTTTATTGGTGTTTAACGACACTTTCAACAATGTGTCAGTTATAATGTAGAACATGGTGACCATTTTTATTGGTATTAACGCCACTGTCAACAATATTTCAACTATTATGTATAATATGGCGCACAGTTTTGTTGGTGTTTAATGACACTTTCAACAATGTGTTAGTTATAACGTACAACATGGTTACCAGTTTTATTAGTGTTTAACGACTTTCAACAATGTCAGGTATAACGTAAAACATGGTGACCAGTTTTATTGGTGTTTAATGACACTTTCAACAATGTGTCAGGTATAACGTATTACATGGTGACCAGTTTTATTGGTGCTTAACGACACTTTCAACAATATGTCAGGTATTACGTATAACATGGTCACCAGTTTTATTTGTGTTTAACGAAACTTTCAACAATGTGTCAGGTATAACGTAGAACAAGGTGACCAGTTTTATTGGTGTTTAATGCCACTTTCAACAATGTTAGCTATAGCGTAGAACATGTTGACCAGTTTTATTGGTGTTTAATGCCACTTTTCAACAATGTGTCAGGTATAACGTAGAACATAGTGATCAGTTTTATTGGTGTTTAATGCCACTTTCAACAATGTTAGTTATAGCGTAGAACATGTTGACCAGTTATATTGGTGTTTAACGCCACTTTTAACAATGTGTCAGCTATAACATAGAACATGGTGACCAGTTTTATTGGTGTTTAATGCCACTTTTCAACAATGTGTCAGGTATAACGTATAACATGGTGACCAGTTTTATTGGTGTTTAATGCCACTTTCAACAATGTTAGCTATAGCGTAGAACATGTTGACCAGTTTTATTGGTGTTTAATGCCACTTTTCAACAATGTGTCAGGTATAATGTAGAACATGGTGACCAGTTTTATTGGTGTTTAACGCCACTTTCAACAATGTTAGTTATAGCGTAGAACATGTTGACCAGTTCTATTGGTGTTTAGCACCACTTTTAACAATGTGTCAGCTATAACATAGAACATGGTGACCAGTTTTATTGGTGTTTAACCACACTTTCAACAATGTGTCAGGTATCACATAGAACATGGTGACCAGCTTTATTGGTGTTTAACGACACTTTCAACAATGTGTCAGGTATAACGTAGAACATGGTGACCAGTTTTATTGGTGTTTAATGCCACTTTCAGCAATGTTAGTTATAGCATAGAACATCGTGTCCAATTTTTTTGGTGTTTAACGACACTTTCAACAATGTGTCAGGTATAGCGTAGAACATGGTGACCAGTTTTATTGGTGTTTAATGACACTTTCAACAATGTGTCAGGTATAGCGTAAAACATGGTGACCAGTTTTATTGGTGCTTAACAACACTTTCAATAATGTGTCAGGTACAACGTAGAACATGGTGACCAGTTTTATTGGTGTTTAACGCCACTTTCAACAATGTTAGCTATAGCATAGAACATGTTGACCAGTTTTATTAGTGTTTAACAACACTTTCAACAATGTCAGGTATAACGTAGAACATGGTGACCAGTTTTATTGGTGTTTAACGACACTTTCAACAATGTGTCAGGTATAATGTATAAAATGCTGGCCAGATTTATTGGTGTTTAACAACACTTTCAACAATGTGTAAGGTATAATGTAGAAGATGGTGACCAGTTTTATTGGCTTTTAACGCCACTTTCAACAATGTTAGTTATAGCGTAGAACATGTTGACCAGTTATATTGGTGTTTAACGCCACTTTTAACAATGTGTCAGCTATAACATAGAACATGGTGACCAGTTTTATTGGCATTTAATGCCACTTTTCAACAATGTGTCAGGTATAACGTATAACATGGTGACCAGTTTTATTGGTGTTTAATGCCACTTTCAACAATGTTAGCTATAGCGTAGTACATGTTGACCAGTTTTATTGGTGTTTAATGCCACTTTTCAACAATGTGTCAGGTATAATGTAGAACATAGTGACCAGTTTTATTGGTGTTTAATGCCACTTTCAACAATGTTAGTTATAGCGTAGAACATGTTGACCAGTTCTATTGGTGTTTAACGCCACTTTTAACAATGTGTCAGCTATAACATAGAACATGGTGACCAGTTTTATTGGTGTTTAACAACACTTTCAACAATGTGTCAGGTATCACGTAGTACATGGTGACCAGCTTTATTGGTGTTTAACGACACTTTCAACAATGTGTCAGGTATAACGTAGAACATGGTGACCAGTTTTATTGGTGTTTAACGACACTTTCAACAATGTGTCAGGTATAACGTAAAACATGGTGACCAGTTTTATTGGTGTTTAACGACAATTTCAACGATGTGTCAGGTATAACGTATAACATGGTGACCAGTTTTATTGGTGTTTAATGCCACTTTCAACAATGTGACAGGTATAAAGTATAACATGATGACCAGTTTTATTGGTGTTTAATGCCACTTTCAACAATGTTAGTTATAGCATAGAACATGGTGGCCAGTTTTATTGGTGTTGAATGCCACTTTCAAAAATATGTTAGTTATAGCGCAGAACTTGGTGACCAGTTTTATTGGTGTTTAACGACACTTTCAACAATGTGTTAGTTATAACGTACAACATGGTTACCAGTTTTATTAGTGTTTAACGACTTTCAACAATGTCAGGTATAACATAAAACATGGTGACCAGTTTTATTGGTGTTTAATGACACTTTCAACAATGTGTCAGGTATAACGTATTACATGGTCACCAGTTTTATTTGTGTTTAACGAAACTTTCAACAATGTGTCAGGTATAACGTAGAACAAGGTGACCAGTTTTATTGGTGTTTAATGCCACTTTCAACAATGTTAGCTATAGCGTAGAACATGTTGACCAGTTTTATTGGTGTTTAATGCCACTTTTCAACAATGTGTCAGGTATAACGTAGAACATAGTGATCAGTTTTATTGGTGTTTAATGCCACTTTCAACAATGTTAGTTATAGCGTAGAACATGTTGACCAGTTATATTGGTGTTTAACACCACTTTTAACAATGTGTCAGCTATAACATAGAACATGGTGACCAGTTTTATTGGTGTTTAATGCCACTTTTCAACAATGTGTCAGGTATAACGTATAACATGGTGACCAGTTTTATTGGTGTTTAATGCCACTTTCAACAATGTTAGCTATAGCGTAGAACATGTTGACCAGTTTTATTGGTGTTTAATGCCACTTTTCAACAATGTGTCAGGTATAATGTAGAACATGGTGACCAGTTTTATTGGTGTTTAACGCCACTTTCAACAATGTTAGTTATAGCGTAGAACATGTTGACCAGTTCTATTGGTGTTTAGCACCACTTTTAACAATGTGTCAGCTATAACATAGAACATGGTGACCAGTTTTATTGGTGTTTAACCACACTTTCAACAATGTGTCAGGTATCACATAGAACATGGTGACCAGCTTTATTGGTGTTTAACGACACTTTCAACAATGTGTCAGGTATAACGTAGAACATGGTGACCAGTTTTATTGGTGTTTAATGCCACTTTCAGCAATGTTAGTTATAGCATAGAACATCGTGTCCAATTTTTTTGGTGTTTAACGACACTTTCAACAATGTGTCAGGTATAGCATAGAACATGGTGACCAGTTTTATTGGTGTTTAACGACACTTTCAACAATGTGTCAGGTATAACGTAGAACATGGTGACCAGTTTTATTGGTGTTTAACGACACTTTCAACGATGTGTCAGGTATAACGTATAACATGGTGACCAGTTTTATTGGTGTTTAACGCCACTTTCAACAATGTTAGTTATAGCGTAGAACATGGAGACCAGTTTTATTGGTGCTTAGCGCCACTTTCAACTATGTGACAGATATAAAGTATAACATGGTGACCAGTTTTATTGGTGTTTAATGCCACTTTCAACAATGTTAGTTATAGCATAGAACATGGTGGCCAGTTTTAATGGTGTTGAATGCCACTTTCAACAATATGTTAGTTATAGCGCAGAACATGGTGACCAGTTTTATTGGTGTTTAACGACACTTTCAACAATGTGTCAGTTATAACGTACAACATGGTTACCAGTTTTATTAGTGTTTAACGACACTTTCAACAATGTCAGGTATAACGTAGAACATGGTGACCAGTTTTATTGGTGTTTAATGCCACTTTCAACAATGTTAGTTATAGCATAGAACATCGTGACCAATTTTTTTGGTGTTTAACGACACTTTCAACAATGTGTCAGGTATAGCGTAGAACATGGTGACCAGTTTTATTGGTGTTTAATGACACTTTCAACAATGTGTCAGGTATAACATAGAACATGGTGACCAGTTTTATTGGTGCTTAACAACACTTTCAATAATGTGTCAGCTACAACGTAGAACATGGTGACCAGTTTTATTGGTGTTCAACGACACTTTCAACAATGTGTCAGGTATAGCGTATAACATGGTGACCAGTTTTATTGGTGTTTAACGCCACTTTTAACAATGTTAGTTATAGCGTAGAACATGTTGACCAGTTTTATTAGTGTTTAACAACACTTTCAACAATGTCAGGTATAACGTAGAACATGGTGACCAGTTTTATTGGTGTTTAACGACACTTTCAACAATGTGTCAGGTATAATGTAGAACATGGTGACCATTTTTATTGGTATTAACGCCACTGTCAACAATATTTCAGCTATTATGTATAATATGGCGCACAGTTTTGTTGGTGTTTAACGACACTTTCAACAATGTGTTAGTTATAACGTACAACATAATTACCAGTTTTATTAGTGTTTAACGACTTTCAACAATGTCAGGTATAACGTAAAACATGGTGACCAGTTTTATTGGTGTTTAATGACACTTTCAACAATGTGTCAGGTATAACGTATTACATGGTGACCAGTTTTATTGGTGCTTAACGACACTTTCAACAATATGTCAGGTATTATGTATAACATGGTCACCAGTTTTATTTGTGTTTAACGAAACTTTCAACAATGTGTCAGGTATAACGTAGAACAAGATGACCAGTTTTATTGGTGTTTAATGCCACTTTCAACAATGTTAGCTATAGCGTAGAACATGTTGACCAGTTTTATTGGTGTTTAATGCCACTTTTCAACAATGTGTCAGGTATAACGTAGAACATAGTGATCAGTTTTATTGGTGTTTAATGCCACTTTCAACAATGTTAGTTATAGCGTAGAACATGTTGACCAGTTATATTGGTGTTTAACGCCACTTTTAACAATGTGTCAGCTATAACATAGAACATGGTGACCAGTTTTATTGGTGTTTAATGCCACTTTTCAACAATGTGTCAGGTATAACGTATAACATGGTGACCAGTTTTATTGGTGTTTAATGCCACTTTCAACAATGTTAGCCATAGCGTAGAACATGTTGACCAGTTTTATTGGTGTTTAATGCCACTTTTCAACAATGTGTCAGGTATAATGTAGAACATGGTGACCAGCTTTATTGGTGTTTAACCACACTTTCAACAATGTGTCAGTTATAATGTAGAACATGGTGACCATTTTTATTGGTATTAACGCCACTGTCAACAATATTTCAACTATTATGTATAATATGGCGCACAGTTTTGTTGGTGTTTAACGACACTTTCAACAATGTGTTAGTTATAACGTACAACATGGTTACCAGTTTTATTAGTGTTTAACGACTTTCAACAATGTCAGGTATAAAGTAAAACATGGTGACCAATTTTATTGGTGTTTAATGACACTTTCAACAATGTGTCAGGTATAACGTATAACATGGTGACCAGTTTTATTGGTGTTTAACACCACTTTCAACAATGTTAGCTATAGCATAGAACATGTTGACCAGTTTTATTAGTGTTTAACAACACTTTCAACAATATGACAGGTATAACGTATAACATGGTGACCAGTTTTATTGGTGTTCAACCACACTTTCAACAATGTTAGCTATAGCGTAGAACATGTTGACCAGTTTTATTGGTGTTTAACGACACTTTCAACAATGTGTCAGGTATAATGTAGAACATGGTGACCATTTTTATTGGTATTAACGCCACTGTCAACAATATTTCAGCTATGATGTATAATATGGTGCACAGTTTTATTGGTGTTTAACGACACTTTCAACAATGTGTTAGTTATAACGTACAACATGGTTACCAGTTTTATTAGTGTTTAACGACTTTCAACAATGTCAGGTATAACGTAGAACATGGTGACCAGTTTTATTGACGTTTAACGACACTTTCAACAATGTGTCAGGTATAACGTATTACATGGTGACCAGTTTTATTGGTGCTTAACGACACTTTCAACAATATGTCAGGTATTACGTATAACATGGTCACCAGTTTTATTTGTGTTTAACGACACTTTCAACAATGTGTCAGGTATAACGTAGAACATGATGACCAGTTTTATTGGTGTTTAATGCCACTTTCAACAATGTTAGCTATAGCGTAGAACATGTTGACCAGTTTTATTGGTGTTTAATGCCACTTTTCAACAATGTGTCAGGTATAATGTAGAACATAGTGATCAGTTTTATTGGTGTTTAATGCCACTTTCAACAATGTTAGCTATAGCATAGAACATGTTGACCACTTTTAACAATGTGTCAGCTATAACATAGAACATGGTGACCAGTTTTATTGGTGTTTAACAACACTTTCAACAATGTGTCAGGTATCACGTAGAACATGGTGACCCGCTTTATTGGTGTTTAACGACACTTTCAACAATGTGTCAGGTATAACGTAGAACATGGTGACCAGTTTTATTGGTGTTTAACGACACTTTCAACAATGTGTCAGGTATAACGTAGAACATGGTGACCAGTTTTATTGGTGTTTAACGACACTTTCAACGATGTGTCAGGTATAGCGTATAACATGGTGACCAGTTTTATTGGTGTTTAACGCCACTTTCAACAATGTTAGTTATAGCGTAGAACATGGAGACCAGTTTTATTGGTGCTTAACGCCACTTTCAACTATGTGACAGATATAAAGTATAACATGGTGACCAGTTTTATTGGTGTTTAACGCCACTTTCAACAATGTTAGTTATAGCATAGAACATGGTGGCCAGTTTTAATGGTGTTGAATGCCACTTTCAACAATATGTTAGTTATAGCGCAGAACATGGTGACCAGTTTTATTGGTGTTTAACGACACTTTCAACAATGTGTCAGTTATAACGTACAACATGGTTACCAGTTTTATTAGTGTTTAACGACACTTTCAACAATGTCAGGTATAACGTAGAACATGGTGACCAGTTTTATTGGTGTTTAATGCCACTTTCAACAATGTTAGTTATAGCATAGAACATCGTGACCAATTTTTTTGGTGTTTAACGACACTTTCAACAATGTGTCAGGTATAGCGTAGAACATGGTGACCAGTTTTATTGGTGTTTAATGACACTTTCAACAATGTGTCAGGTATAACATAGAACATGGTGACCAGTTTTATTGGTGCTTAACAACACTTTCAATAATGTGTCAGGTACAACGTAGAACATGGTGACCAGTTTTATTGGTGTTCAACGACACTTTCAACAATGTGTCAGGTATAGCGTATAACATGGTGACCAGTTTTATTGGTGTTTAACGCCACTTTTAACAATGTTAGTTATAGCGTAGAACATGTTGACCAGTTTTATTAGTGTTTAACAACACTTTCAACAATGTCAGGTATAACGTAGAACATGGTGACCAGTTTTATTGGTGTTTAACGACACTTTCAACAATGTGTCAGGTATAATGTAGAACATGGTGACCATTTTTATTGGTATTAACGCCACTGTCAACAATATTTCAGCTATTATGTATAATATGGCGCACAGTTTTGTTGGTGTTTAACGACACTTTCAACAATGTGTTAGTTATAACGTACAACATGGTTACCAGTTTTATTAGTGTTTAACGACTTTCAACAATGTCAGGTATAACGTAAAACATGGTGACCAGTTTTATTGGTGTTTAATGACACTTTCAACAATGTGTCAGGTATAGCGTATTACATGGTGACCAGTTTTATTGGTGCTTAGCGACACTTTCAACAATATGTCAGGTATTACGTATAACATGGTCACCAGTTTTATTTGTGTTTAACGAAACTTTCAACAATGTGTCAGGTATAACGTAGAACAAGGTGACCAGTTTTATTGGTGTTTAATGCCACTTTCAACAATGTTAGCTATAGCGTAGAACATGTTGACCAGTTTTATTGGTGTTTAATGCCACTTTTCAACAATGTGTCAGGTATAACGTAGAACATAGTGATCAGTTTTATTGGTGTTTAATGCCACTTTCAACAATGTTAGTTATAGCGTAGAACATGTTGACCAGTTATATTGGTGTTTAACGCCACTTTTAACAATGTGTCAGCTATAACATAGAACATGGTGACCAGTTTTATTGGTGTTTAATGCCACTTTTCAACAATGTGTCAGGTATAACGTAGAACATGGTGACCAGTTTTATTGGTGTTTAATGCCACTTTCAACAATGTTAGCCATAGCGTAGAACATGTTGACCAGTTTTATTGGTGTTTAATGCCACTTTTCAACAATGTGTCAGGTATAATGTAGAACATGGTGACCAGCTTTATTGGTGTTTAACCACACTTTCAACAATGTGTCAGTTATAATGTAGAACATGGTGACCATTTTTATTGGTATTAACGCCACTGTCAACAATATTTCAACTATTATGTATAATATGGCGCACAGTTTTGTTGGTGTTTAACGACACTTTCAACAATGTGTTAGTTATAACGTACAACATGGTTACCAGTTTTATTAGTGTTTAGCGACTTTCAACAATGTCAGGTATAAAGTAAAACATGGTGACCAGTTTTATTGGTGTTTAATGACACTTTCAACAATGTGTCAGGTATAACGTATTACATGGTGACCAGTTTTATTGGTACTTAACGACACTTTCAACAATATGTCAGGTATTACGTATAACATGGTCACCAGTTTTATTTGTGTTTAACGAAACTTTCAACAATGTGTCAGGTATAACGTAGAACAAGGTGACCAGTTTTATTGGTGTTTAATGCCACTTTCAACAATATTAGCTATAGCGTAGAACATGTTGACCAGTTTTATTGGTGTTTAATGCCACTTTTCAACAATGTGTCAGGCATAACGTAGAACATAGTGATCAGTTTTATTGGTGTTTAATGCCACTTTCAACAATGTTAGTTATAGCGTAGAACATGTTGACCAGTTATATTGGTGTTTAACGCCACTTTTAACAATGTGTCAGCTATAACATAGAACATGGTGACCAGTTTTATTGGTGTTTAATGCCACTTTTCAACAATGTGTCAGGTATAACGTATAACATGGTGACCAGTTTCATTGGTGTTTAATGCCACTTTCAACAATGTTAGCTATAGCGTAGAACATGTTGACCAGTTTTATTGGTGTTTAATGCCACTTTTCAACAATGTGTCAGGTATAATGTAGAACATGGTGACCAGCTTTATTGGTGTTTAATGACACTTTCAACAATGTGTCAGGAATAACGTAGAACATGGTGACCAGTTTTATTGGTGTTTAACGACACTTTCAACAATGTGTCAGTTATAATGTAGAACATGGTGACCATTTTTATTGGTATTAACGCCACTGTCAACAATATTTCAACTATTATGTATAATATGGTGCACAGTTTTGTTGGTGTTTAACGACACTTTCAACAATGTGTTAGTTATAACGTACAACATGGTTACCAGTTTTATTAGTGTTTAACGACTTTCAACAATGTCAGGTATAACGTAAAACATGGTGACCAGTTTTATTGGTGTTTAATGACACTTTCAACAATGTGTCAGGTATAACGTATTACATGGTGACCAGTTTTATTGGTGCTTAACGACACTTTCAACAATATGTCAGGTATTACGTATAACATGGTCACCAGTTTTATTTGTGTTTAACGAAACTTTCAACAATGTGTCAGGTATAACGTAGAACAAGGTGACCAGTTTTATTGGTGTTTAATGCCACTTTCAACAATGTTAGCTATAGCGTAGAACATGTTGACCAGTTTTATTGGTGTTTAATGCCACTTTTCAACAATGTGTCAGGTATAACGTAGAACATAGTGATCAGTTTTATTGGTGTTTAATGCCACTTTCAACAATGTTAGTTATAGCGTAGAACATGTTGACCAGTTATATTGGTGTTTAACGCCACTTTTAACAATGTGTCAGCTATAACATAGAACATGGTGACCAGTTTTATTGGTGTTTAATGCCACTTTTCAACAATGTGTCAGGTATAACGTATAACATGGTGACCAGTTTTATTGGTGTTTAATGCCACTTTCAACAATGTTAGCTATAGCGTAGAACATGTTGACCAGTTTTATTGGTGTTTAATGCCACTTTTCAACAATGTGTCAGGTATAATGTAGAACATGGTGACCAGTTTTATTGGTGTTTAACGCCACTTTCAACAATGTTAGTTATAGCGTAGAACATGTTGACCAGTTCTATTGGTGTTTAGCACCACTTTTAACAATGTGTCAGCTATAACATAGAACATGGTGACCAGTTTTATTGGTGTTTAACCACACTTTCAACAATGTGTCAGGTATCACATAGAACATGGTGACCAGTTTTATTGCTGTTTAATGCCACTTTCAGCAATGTTAGTTATAGCATAGAACATCGTGTCCAATTTTTTTGGTGTTTAACGACACTTTCAACAATGTGTCAGGTATAGCGTAGAACATGGTGACCAGTTTTATTGGTGTTTAATGACACTTTCAACAATGTGTCAGGTATAGCGTAAAACATGGTGACCAGTTTTATTGGTGCTTAACAACACTTTCAACAATGTGTCAGGTACAACGTAGAACATGGTGACCAGTTTTATTGGTGTTTAACGCCACTTTCAACAATGTTAGCTATAGCATAGAACATGTTGACCAGTTTTATTAGTGTTTAACAACACTTTCAACAATGTCAGGTATAACGTAGAACATGGTGACCAGTTTTATTGGTGTTTAACGACACTTTCAACAATGTGTCAGGTATAATGTATAAAATGCTGGCCAGATTTATTGGTGTTTAACAACACTTTCAACAATGTGTAAGGTATAATGTAGAACATGGTGACCAGTTTTATTGGCTTTTAACGCCACTTTCAACAATGTTAGTTATAGCGTAGAACATGTTGACCAGTTATATTGGTGTTTAACGCCACTTTTAATAATGTGTCAGCTATAACATAGAACATGGTGACCAGTTTTATTGGCATTTAATGCCACTTTTCAACAATGTGTCAGGTATAACGTATAACATGGTGACCAGTTTTATTGGTGTTTAATGCCACTTTCAACAATGTTAGCTATAGCGTAGTACATGTTGACCAGTTTTATTGGTGTTTAATGCCACTTTTCAACAATGTGTCAGGTATAATGTAGAACATAGTGACCAGTTTTATTGGTGTTTAATGCCACTTTCAACAATGTTAGTTATAGCGTAGAACATGTTGACCAGTTCTATTGGTGTTTAACGCCACTTTTAACAATGTGTCAGCTATAACATAGAACATGGTGACCAGTTTTATTGGTGTTTAACAACACTTTCAACAATGTGTCAGGTATCACGTAGTACATGGTGACCAGCTTTATTGGTGTTTAACGACACTTTCAACAATGTGTCAGGTATAACGTAGAACATGGTGACCAGTTTTATTGGTGTTTAACGACACTTTCAACAATGTGTCAGGTATAACGTAAAACATGGTGACCAGTTTTATTGGTGTTTAACGACAATTTCAACGATGTGTCAGGTATAACGTATAACATGGTGACCAGTTTTATTGGTGTTTAATGCCACTTTCAACAATGTGACAGGTATAAAGTATAACATGATGACCAGTTTTATTGGTGTTTAATGCCACTTTCAACAATGTTAGTTATAGCATAGAACATGGTGGCCAGTTTTATTGGTGTTTAGCACCACTTTCAACAATATGTCAGGTATAACGTAGAACATGGTGGCCAGTTTTATTGGTGTTGAATGCCACTTTCAAAAATATGTTAGTTATAGCGCAGAACTTGGTGACCAGTTTTATTGGTGTTTAACGACACTTTCAACAATGTGTTAGTTATAACGTACAACATGGTTACCAGTTTTATTAGTGTTTAACGACTTTCAACAATGTCAGGTATAACATAAAACATGGTGACCAGTTTTATTGGTGTTTAATGACACTTTCAACAATGTGTCAGGTATAACGTATTACATGGTCACCAGTTTTATTTGTGTTTAACGAAACTTTCAACAATGTGTCAGGTATAACGTAGAACAAGGTGACCAGTTTTATTGGTGTTTAATGCCACTTTCAACAATGTTAGCTATAGCGTAGAACATGTTGACCAGTTTTATTGGTGTTTAATGCCACTTTTCAACAATGTGTCAGGTATAACGTAGAACATAGTGATCAGTTTTATTGGTGTTTAATGCCACTTTCAACAATGTTAGTTATAGCGTAGAACGTGTTGACCAGTTATATTGGTGTTTAACGCCACTTTTAACAATGTGTCAGCTATAACATAGAACATGGTGACCAGTTTTATTGGTGTTTAATGCCACTTTTCAACAATGTGTCAGGTATAACGCATAACATGGTGACCAGTTTTATTGGTGTTTAATGCCACTTTCAACAATGTTAGCTATAGCATAGAACATGTTGACCAGTTTTATTGGTGTTTAATGCCACTTTTCAACAATGTGTCAGGTATAATGTAGAACATGGTGACCAGTTTTATTGGTGTTTAACGCCACTTTCAACAATGTTAGTTATAGCGTAGAACATGTTGACCAGTTCTATTGGTGTTTAGCACCACTTTTAACAATGTGTCAGCTATAACATAGAACATGGTGACCAGTTTTATTGGTGTTTAACCACACTTTCAACAATGTGTCAGGTATCACATAGAACATGGTGACTAGCTTTATTGGTGTTTAACGACACTTTCAACAATGTGTCAGGTATAACGTAGAACATGGTGACCAGTTTTATTGGTGTTTAATGCCACTTTCAGCAATGTTAGTTATAGCATAGAACATCGTGTCCAATTTTTTTGGTGTTTAACGACACTTTCAACAATGTGTCAGGTATAGCATAGAACATGGTGACCAGTTTTATTGGTGTTTAATGACACTTTCAACAATGTGTCAGGTATAGCGTAAAACATGGTGACCAGTTTTATTGGTGCTTAACAACACTTTCAATAATGTGTCAGGTACAACGTAGAACATGGTGACCAGTTTTATTGGTGTTTAACGCCACTTTCAACAATGTTAGCTATAGCATAGAACATGTTGACCAGTTTTATTAGTGTTTAACAACACTTTCAACAATGTCAGGTATAACGTAGAACATGGTGACCAGTTTTATTGGTGTTTAACGACACTTTCAACAATGTGTCAGGTATAATGTATAAAATGCTGGCCAGATTTATTGGTGTTTACCGACACTTTCAACAATGTGTAAGGTATAATGTAGAACATGGTGACCAGTTTTATTGGCTTTTAACGCCACTTTCAACAATGTTAGTTATAGCGTAGAACATGTTGACCAGTTATATTGGTGTTTAACGCCACTTTTAACAATGTGTCAGCTATAACATAGAACATGGTGACCAGTTTTATTGGCGTTTAATGCCACTTTTCAACAATGTGTCAGGTATAACGTATAACATGGTGACCAGTTTTATTGGTGTTTAATGCCACTTTCAACAATGTTAGCTATAGCGTAGTACATGTTGACCAGTTTTATTGGTGTTTAATGCCACTTTTCAACAATGTGTCAGGTATAATGTAGAACATAGTGACCAGTTTTATTGGTGTTTAATGCCACTTTCAACAATGTTAGTTATAGCGTAGAACATGTTGACCAGTTCTATTGGTGTTTAACGCCACTTTTAACAATGTGTCAGCTATAACATAGAACATGGTGACCAGTTTTATTGGTGTTTAACGACAATTTCAACGATGTGTCAGGTATAACGTATAACATGGTGACCAGTTTTATTGGTGTTTAATGCCACTTTCAACAATGTGACAGGTATAAAGTATAACATGATGACCAGTTTTATTGGTGTTTAATGCCACTTTCAACAATGTTAGTTATAGCATAGAACATGGTGGCCAGTTTTATTGGTGTTTAGCACCACTTTCAACAATATGTCAGGTATAACGTAGAACATGGTGGCCAGTTTTATTGGTGTTGAATGCCACTTTCAAAAATATGTTAGTTATAGCGCAGAACTTGGTGACCAGTTTTATTGGTGTTTAACGACACTTTCAACAATGTGTTAGTTATAACGTACAACATGGTTACCAGTTTTATTAGTGTTTAACGACTTTCAACAATGTCAGGTATAACATAAAACATGGTGACCAGTTTTATTGGTGTTTAATGACACTTTCAACAATGTGTCAGGTATAACGTATTACATGGTCACCAGTTTTATTTGTGTTTAACGAAACTTTCAACAATGTGTCAGGTATAACGTAGAACAAGGTGACCAGTTTTATTGGTGTTTAATGCCACTTTCAACAATGTTAGCTATAGCGTAGAACATGTTGACCAGTTTTATTGGTGTTTAATGCCACTTTTCAACAATGTGTCAGGTATAACGTAGAACATAGTGATCAGTTTTATTGGTGTTTAATGCCACTTTCAACAATGTTAGTTATAGCGTAGAACGTGTTGACCAGTTATATTGGTGTTTAACGCCACTTTTAACAATGTGTCAGCTATAACATAGAACATGGTGACCAGTTTTATTGGTGTTTAATGCCACTTTTCAACAATGTGTCAGGTATAACGCATAACATGGTGACCAGTTTTATTGGTGTTTAATGCCACTTTCAACAATGTTAGCTATAGCATAGAACATGTTGACCAGTTTTATTGGTGTTTAATGCCACTTTTCAACAATGTGTCAGGTATAATGTAGAACATGGTGACCAGTTTTATTGGTGTTTAACGCCACTTTCAACAATGTTAGTTATAGCGTAGAACATGTTGACCAGTTCTATTGGTGTTTAGCACCACTTTTAACAATGTGTCAGCTATAACATAGAACATGGTGACCAGTTTTATTGGTGTTTAACCACACTTTCAACAATGTGTCAGGTATCACATAGAACATGGTGACTAGCTTTATTGGTGTTTAACGACACTTTCAACAATGTGTCAGGTATAACGTAGAACATGGTGACCAGTTTTATTGGTGTTTAATGCCACTTTCAGCAATGTTAGTTATAGCATAGAACATCGTGTCCAATTTTTTTGGTGTTTAACGACACTTTCAACAATGTGTCAGGTATAGCATAGAACATGGTGACCAGTTTTATTGGTGTTTAATGACACTTTCAACAATGTGTCAGGTATAGCGTAAAACATGGTGACCAGTTTTATTGGTGCTTAACAACACTTTCAATAATGTGTCAGGTACAACGTAGAACATGGTGACCAGTTTTATTGGTGTTTAACGCCACTTTCAACAATGTTAGCTATAGCATAGAACATGTTGACCAGTTTTATTAGTGTTTAACAACACTTTCAACAATGTCAGGTATAACGTAGAACATGGTGACCAGTTTTATTGGTGTTTAACGACACTTTCAACAATGTGTCAGGTATAATGTATAAAATGCTGGCCAGATTTATTGGTGTTTAACGACACTTTCAACAATGTGTAAGGTATAATGTAGAACATGGTGACCAGTTTTATTGGCTTTTAACGCCACTTTCAACAATGTTAGTTATAGCGTAGAACATGTTGACCAGTTATATTGGTGTTTAACGCCACTTTTAACAATGTGTCAGCTATAACATAGAACATGGTGACCAGTTTTATTGGCGTTTAATGCCACTTTTCAACAATGTGTCAGGTATAACGTATAACATGGTGACCAGTTTTATTGGTGTTTAATGCCACTTTCAACAATGTTAGCTATAGCGTAGTACATGTTGACCAGTTTTATTGGTGTTTAATGCCACTTTTCAACAATGTGTCAGGTATAATGTAGAACATAGTGACCAGTTTTATTGGTGTTTAATGCCACTTTCAACAATGTTAGTTATAGCGTAGAACATGTTGACCAGTTCTATTGGTGTTTAACGCCACTTTTAACAATGTGTCAGCTATAACATAGAACATGGTGACCAGTTTTATTGGTGTTTAACAACACTTTCAACAATGTGTCAGGTATCACGTAGTACATGGTGACCAGCTTTATTGGTGTTTAACGACACTTTCAACAATGTGTCAGGTATAACGTAGAACATGGTGACCAGTTCTATTGGTGTTTAACAACACTTTCAACAATGTGTCAGGTATCACGTAGTACATGGTGACCAGCTTTATTGGTGTTTAACGACACTTTCAACAATGTGTCAGGTATAACGTAGAACATGGTGACCAGTTTTATTGGTGTTTAACGACACTTTCAACAATGTGTCAGTTATAACGTAAAACATGGTGACCAGTTTTATTGGTGTTTAACGACAATTTCAACGATGTGTCAGGTATAACGTATAACATGGTGACCAGTTTTATTGGTGTTTAACGCCACTTTCAACAATGTGACAGGTATAAAGTATAACATGGTGACCAGTTTTATTGGTGTTTAATGCCACTTTCAACAATGTTAGTTATAGCATAGAACATGGTGGCCAGTTTTATTGGTGTTTAGCACCACTTTCAACAATATGTCAGGTATAACGTAGAACATGGTGGCCAGTTTTATTGGTGTTGAATGCCACTTTCAAAAATATGTTAGTTATAGCGCAGAACTTGGTGACCAGTTTTATTGGTGTTTAACGACACTTTCAACAATGTGTTAGTTATAACGTACAACATGGTTACCAGTTTTATTAGTGTTTAACGACTTTCAACAATGTCAGGTATAACATAAAACATGGTGACCAGTTTTATTGGTGTTTAATGACACTTTCAACAATGTGTCAGGTATAACGTATTACATGGTCACCAGTTTTATTTGTGTTTAACGAAACTTTCAACAATGTGTCAGGTATAACGTAGAACAAGGTGACCAGTTTTATTGGTGTTTAATGCCACTTTCAACAATGTTAGCTATAGCGTAGAACATGTTGACCAGTTTTATTGGTGTTTAATGCCACTTTTCAACAATGTGTCAGGTATAACGTAGAACATAGTGATCAGTTTTATTGGTGTTTAATGCCATTTTCAACAATGTTAGTTATAGCGTAGAACATGTTGACCAGTTATATTGGTGTTTAACGCCACTTTTAACAATGTGTGAGCTATAACATAGAACATGGTGACCAGTTTTATTGGTGTTTAATGCCACTTTTCAACAATGTGTCAGGTATAACGTATAACATGGTGACCAGTTTTATTGGTGTTTAATGCCACTTTCAACAATGTTAGCTATAGCGTAGAACACGTTGACCAGTTTTATTGGTGTTTAATGCCACTTTTCAACAATGTGTCAGGTATAATGTAGAACATGGTGACCAGTTTTATTGGTGTTTAACGCCACTTTCAACAATGTTAGTTATAGCGTAGAACATGTTGACCAGTTCTATTGGTGTTTAGCACCACTTTTAACAATGTGTCATCTATAACATAGAACATGGTGACCAGTTTTATTGGTGTTTAACCACACTTTCAACAATGTGTCAGGTATCACATAGAACATGGTGACCAGCTTTATTGGTGTTTAACGACACTTTCAACAATGTGTCAGGTATAACGTAGAACATGGTGACCAGTTTTATTGGTGTTTAATGCCACTTTCAGCAATGTTAGTTATAGCATAGAACATCGTGTCCAATTTTTTTGGTGTTTAACGACACTTTCAACAATGTGTCAGGTATAGCATAGAACATGGTGACCAGTTTTATTGGTGTTTAATGACACTTTCAACAATGTGTCAGGTATAGCGTAAAACATGGTGACCAGTTTTATTGGTGCTTAACAACACTTTCAATAATGTGTCAGGTACAACGTAGAACATGGTGACCAGTTTTATTGGTGTTTAACGCCACTTTCAACAATGTTAGCTATAGCATAGAACATGTTGACCAGTTTTATTAGTGTTTAACAACACTTTCAACAATGTCAGGTATAACGTAGAACATGGTGACCAGTTTTATTGGTGTTTAACGACACTTTCAACAATGTGTCAGGTATAATGTATAAAATGCTGGCCAGATTTATTGGTGTTTAACGACACTTTCAACAATGTGTAAGGTATAATGTAGAACATGGTGACCAGTTTTATTGGCTTTTAACGCCACTTTCAACAATGTTAGTTATAGCGTAGAACATGTTGACCAGTTATATTGGTGTTTAACGCCACTTTTAACAATGTGTCAGCTATAACATAGAACATGGTGATCAGTTTTATTGGCGTTTAATGCCACTTTTCAACAATGTGTCAGGTATAACGTATAACATGGTGACCAGTTTTATTGGTGTTTAATGCCACTTTCAACAATGTTAGCTATAGCGTAGTACATGTTGACCAGTTTTATTGGTGTTTAATGCCACTTTTCAACAATGTGTCAGGTATAATGTAGAACATAGTGACCAGTTTTATTGGTGTTTAATGCCACTTTCAACAATGTTAGTTATAGCGTAGAACATGTTGACCAGTTCTATTGGTGTTTAACGCCACTTTTAACAATGTGTCAGGTATAATGTAGAACATAGTGACCAGTTTTATTGGTGTTTAATGCCACTTTCAACAATGTTAGCTATAGCATAGAACATGTTGACCACTTTTAACAATGTGTCAGCTATAACATAGAACATGGTGACCAGTTTTATTGGTGTTTAACAACACTTTCAACAATGTGTCAGGTATCACGTAGTACATGGTGACCAGCTTTATTGGTGTTTAACGACACTTTCAACAATGTGTCAGGTATAACGTAGAACATGGTGACCAGTTTTATTGGTGTTTAACGACACTTTCAACAATGTGTCAGGTATAACGTAAAACATGGTGACCAGTTTTATTGGTGTTTAACGACAATTTCAACGATGTGTCAGGTATAACGTATAACATGGTGACCAGTTTTATTGGTGTTTAACGCCACTTTCAACAATGTGACAGGTATAAAGTATAACATGGTGACCAGTTTTATTGGTGTTTAATGCCACTTTCAACAATGTTAGTTATAGCATAGAACATGGTGGCCAGTTTTATTGATGTTTAGCACCACTTTCAACAATATGTCAGGTATAACGTAGAACATGGTGGCCAGTTTTATTGGTGTTGAATGCCACTTTCAAAAATATGTTAGTTATAGCGCAGAACTTGGTGACCAGTTTTATTGGTGTTTAACGACACTTTCAACAATGTGTTAGTTATAACGTACAACATGTTTACCAGTTTTATTAGTGTTTAACGACTTTCAACAATGTCAGGTATAGCGTAGAACATGGTGACTAGTTTTATTGGTGTTTAACGCCACTTTCAACAATGTTAGTTATATCATAGAACATGGTGACCAGTTTTATTGGTGTTTAACGCCACTTTCAACAATGTTAGTTATAGCGTAGAACATGGAGACCAGTTTTATTGGTGTTTAACGCCACTTTCCACAATGTGTCAGGTATAGCATAGAAAATGGTGACCAGTTTTATTGGTGTTTAATGACACTTTCAACAATGTGTCAGGTATAACGTAGAACATGGTGACCAGTTTTATTGGTGCTTAACAACACTTTCAATAATGTGTCAGGTACAACGTAGAACATGGTGACCAGTTTTATTGGTGTTCAACGACACTTTCAACAATGTGTCAGGTATAACGTATAACATGGTGACCAGTTTTATTGGTGTTTAACGCCACTTTCAACAATGTTAGCTATAACGTAGAACATGTTGACCAGTTTTATTAGTGTTTAACAACACTTTCAACAATATGACAGGTACAACGTAGAACATGGTGACCATTTTTATTGGTGTTTAACGACACTTTCAACAATATGACAGGTATAACGTAGAACATGGTGACCAGTTTTATTGGTGTTTAACGACACTTTCAACAATGTGTCAGGTATAACGTAGAACATGGTGACCAGTTTTATTGGTGTTTAATGCCACTTTCAACAATGTTAGCTATAGCGTAGAACATGTTGACCAGTTTTATTGGTGTTTAATGCCACTTTTCAACAATGTGTCAGGTATAATGTAGAACATAGTGACCAGTTTTATTGGTGTTTAATGCCACTTTCAACAATGTTAGCTATAGCATAGAACATGTTGACCACTTTTAACAATGTGTCAGCTATAACATAGAACATGGTGACCAGTTTTATTGGTGTTTAACAACACTTTCAACAATGTGTCAGGTATAATGTAGAACATGGTGACCAGCTTTATTGGTGTTTAACGACACTTTCAACAATGTGTAAGGTATAATGTAGAACATGGTGACCAGTTTTATTGGCTTTTAACGCCACTTTCAACAATGTTAGTTATAGCGTAGAACATGTTGACCAGTTATATTGGTGTTTAACGCCACTTTTAACAATGTGTCAGCTATAACATAGAACATGGTGACCAGTTTTATTGGCGTTTAATGCCACTTTTCAACAATGTGTCAGGTATAACGTATAACATGGTGACCAGTTTTATTGGTGTTTAATGCCACTTTCAACAATGTTAGCTATAGCGTAGTACATGTTGACCAGTTTTATTGGTGTTTAATGCCACTTTTCAACAATGTGTCAGGTATAACGTATAACATGGTGACCAGTTTTATTGGTGTTTAATGCCACTTTCAACAATGTTAGCTATAGCGTAGTACATGTTGACCAGTTTTATTGGTGTTTAATGCCACTTTCAACAATGTTAGTTATAGCGTAGAACATGTTGACCAGTTCTATTGGTGTTTAACGCCACTTTTAACAATGTGTCAGGTATAATGTAGAACATAGTGACCAGTTTTATTGGTGTTTAATGCCACTTTCAACAATGTTAGCTATAGCATAGAACATGTTGACCACTTTTAACAATGTGTCAGCTATAACATAGAACATGGTGACCAGTTTTATTGGTGTTTAACAACACTTTCAACAATGTGTCAGGTATCACGTAGTACATGGTGACCAGCTTTATTGGTGTTTAACGACACTTTCAACAATGTGTCAGGTATAACGTAGAACATGGTGACCAGTTTTATTGGTGTTTAACGACACTTTCAACAATGTGTCAGGTATAACGTAAAACATGGTGACCAGTTTTATTGGTGTTTAACGACAATTTCAACGATGTGTCAGGTATAACATATAACATGGTGACCAGTTTTATTGGTGTTTAACGCCACTTTCAACAATGTGACAGGTATAAAGTATAACATGGTGACCAGTTTTATTGGTGTTTAATGCCACTTTCAACAATGTTAGTTATAGCATAGAACATGGTGGCCAGTTTTATTGATGTTTAGCACCACTTTCAACAATATGTCAGGTATAACGTAGAACATGGTGGCCAGTTTTATTGGTGTTGAATGCCACTTTCAAAAATATGTTAGTTATAGCGCAGAACTTGGTGACCAGTTTTATTGGTGTTTAACGACACTTTCAACAATGTGTTAGTTATAACGTACAACATGTTTACCAGTTTTATTAGTGTTTAACGACTTTCAACAATGTCAGGTATAGCGTAGAACATGGTGACTAGTTTTATTGGTGTTTAACGCCACTTTCAACAATGTTAGTTATAGCATAGAACATGGTGACCAGTTTTATTGGTGTTTAACGCCACTTTCAACAATGTTAGTTATAGCGTAGAACATGGAGACCAGTTTTATTGGTGTTTAACGCCACTTTCCACAATGTGTCAGGTATAGCATAGAAAATGGTGACCAGTTTTATTGGTGTTTAATGACACTTTCAACAATGTGTCAGGTATAACGTAGAACATGGTGACCAGTTTTATTGGTGCTTAACAACACTTTCAATAATGTGTCAGGTACAACGTAGAACATGGTGACCAGTTTTATTGGTGTTCAACGACACTTTCAACAATGTGTCAGGTATAACGTATAACATGGTGACCAGTTTTATTGGTGTTTAACGCCACTTTCAACAATGTTAGCTATAGCGTAGAACATGTTGACCAGTTTTATTAGTGTTTAACAACACTTTCAACAATATGACAGGTACAACGTAGAACATGGTGACCATTTTTATTGGTGTTTAACGACACTTTCAACAATATGACAGGTATAACGTAGAACATGGTGACCAGTTTTATTGGTGTTTAACGACACTTTCAACAATGTGTCAGGTATAACGTGGAACATGGTGACCAGTTTTATTGGTGTTTAATGCCACTTTCAACAATGTTAGCTATAGCGTAGAACATGTTGACCAGTTTTATTGGTGTTTAATGCCACTTTTCAACAATGTGTCAGGTATAATGTAGAACATAGTGACCAGTTTTATTGGTGTTTAATGCCACTTTCAACAATGTTAGCTATAGCATAGAACATGTTGACCACTTTTAACAATGTGTCAGCTATAACATAGAACATGGTGACCAGTTTTATTGGTGTTTAACAACACTTTCAACAATGTGTCAGGTATAATGTAGAACATGGTGACCAGCTTTATTGGTGTTTAACGACACTTTCAACAATGTGTCAGGTATAACGTAGAACATGGTGACCAGTTTTATTGGTGTATAACGACACTTTCAACAATGTGTCAGGTATAACGTAGAACATGGTGACCAGTTTTATTGGTGTTTAACAACACTTTCAACGATGTGTCAGGTATAGCGTATAACATGGTGACCAGTTTTATTGGTGTTTAACGCCACTTTCAACAATGTTAGTTATAGCGTAGAACATGGAGACCAGTTTTATTGGTGCTTAACGCCACTTTCAACAATGTGACAGATATAAAGTATAACATGGTGACCAGTTTTATTGGTGTTTAATGCCACTTTCAACAATGTTAGTTATAGCATAGAACATGGTGGCCTGTTTTATTGGTGTTGAATGCCACTTTCAACAATATGTTAGTTATAGCACAGAACATGGTGATCAGTTTTATTGGTGTTTAACGACACTTTCAACAATGTGTCAGTTATAGCATACAACATGGTTACCAGTTTTATTAGTGTTTAACGACATTTTCAACAATGTCAGGTATAACGTAGAACATGGTGACCAGTTTTATTGGTGTTTAATGCTACTTTCAACAATGTTAGTTATAGCATAGAACATCGTGACCAATTTTTTTGGTGTTTAACGACACTTTAAACAATGTGTCAGGTATAGCGTAGAACATGGTGACCAGTTTTATTGGTGTTTAATGACATTTTCAACAATGTGTCAGGTATAACATAGAACATGGTGACCAGTTTTATTGGTGCTTAACAACACTTTCAATAATGTGTCAGGTACAACGTAGAACATGGTGACCAGTTTTATTGGTGTTCAACGACACTTTCAACAATGTGCCAGGTATAACGTATAACATGGTGACCAGTTTTATTGGTGTTTAACGCCACTTTCAACAATGTTAGCTATAGCGTAGAACATGTTGACCAGTTTTATTAGTGTTTAACAACACTTTCAACAATATGACAGGTATAACGTATAACATGGTGACCAGTTTTATTGGTGTTCAACGACACTTTCAACAATGTTAGCTATAGCGTAGAACATGTTGACCAGTTTTATTGGTGTTTAACGACACTTTCAACAATGTGTCAGGTATAATGTAGAACATGGTGACCATTTTTATTGGTATTAACGCCACTGTCAACAATATTTCAGCTATGATGTATAATATGGTGCACAGTTTTATTGGTGTTTAACGACACTTTCAACAATGTGTTAGTTATAACGTACAACATGGTTACCAGTTTTATTAGTGTTTAACGACTTTCAACAATGTCAGGTATAACGTAGAACATGGTGACCAGTTTTATTGACGTTTAACGACACTTTCAACAATGTGTCAGGTATAACGTATTACATGGTGACCAGTTTTATTGGTGCTTAACGACACTTTCAACAATATGTCAGGTATTACGTATAACATGGTCACCAGTTTTATTTGTGTTTAACGACACTTTCAACAATGTGTCAGGTATAACGTAGAACATGATGACCAGTTTTATTGGTGTTTAATGCCACTTTCAACAATGTTAGCTATAGCGTAGAACATGGTGACCAGTTTTATTGGTGTTTAATGACATTTTCAACAATGTGTCAGGTATAACATAGAACATGGTGACCAGTTTTATTGGTTCTTAACAACACTTTCAATAATGTGTCAGGTACAACGTAGAACATGGTGACCAGTTTTATTGGTGTTCAACGACACTTTCAACAATGTGCCAGGTATAACGTATAACATGGTGACCAGTTTTATTGGTGTTTAACGCCACTTTCAACAATGTTAGCTATAGCGTAGAACATGTTGACCAGTTTTATTAGTGTTTAACAACACTTTCAACAATATGACAGGTATAACGTATAACATGGTGACCAGTTTTATTGGTGTTCAACGACACTTTCAACAATGTTAGCTATAGCGTAGAACATGTTGACCAGTTTTATTGGTGTTTAACGACACTTTCAACAATGTGTCAGGTATAATGTAGAACATGGTGACCATTTTTATTGGTATTAACGCCACTGTCAACAATATTTGAGCTAAGATGTATAATATGGTGCACAGTTTTATTGGTGTTTAACGACACTTTCAACAATGTGTTAGTTATAACGTACAACATGGTTACCAGTTTTATTAGTGTTTAACGACTTTCAACAATGTCAGGTATAACGTAGAACATGGTGACCAGTTTTATTGACGTTTAACGACACTTTCAACAATGTGTCAGGTATAACGTATTACATGGTGACCAGTTTTATTGGTGCTTAACGACACTTTCAACAATATGTCAGGTATTACGTATAACATGGTCACCAGTTTTATTTGTGTTTAACGACACTTTCAACAATGTGTCAGGTATAACGTAGAACATGATGACCAGTTTTATTGGTGTTTAATGCCACTTTCAACAATGTTAGCTATAGCGTAGAACATGTTGACCAGTTTTATTGGTGTTTAATGCCACTTTTCAACAATGTGTCAGGTATAATGTAGAACATAGTGATCAGTTTTATTGGTGTTTAATGCCACTTTCAACAATGTTAGCTATAGCATAGAACATGTTGACCACTTTTAACAATGTGTCAGCTATAACATAGAACATGGTGACCAGTTTTATTGGTGTTTAACAACACTTTCAATAATGTGTCAGGTATCACGTAGAACATGGTGACCCGCTTTATTGGTGTTTAACGACACTTTCAACAATGTGTCAGGTATAACGTAGAACATGGTGACCAGTTTTATTGGTGTTTAACGACACTTTCAACAATGTGTCAGGTATAACGTAGAACATGGTGACCAGTTTTATTGGTGTTTAACGACACTTTCAACGATGTGTCAGGTATAACGTATAACATGGTGACCAGTTTTATTGGTGTTTAACGCCACTTTCAACAATGTTAGTTATAGCGTAGAACATGGAGACCAGTTTTATTGGTGCTTAACGCCACTTTCAACTATGTGACAGATATAAAGTATAACATGGTGACCAGTTTTATTGGTGTTTAACGCCACTTTCAACAATGTTAGTTATAGCATAGAACATGGTGGCCAGTTTTAATGGTGTTGAATGCCACTTTCAACAATATGTTTGTTATAGCGCAGAACATGGTGACCAGTTTTATTGGTGTTTAACGACACTTTCAACAATGTGTCAGTTATAACGTACAACATGGTTACCAGTTTTATTAGTGTTTAACGACACTTTCAACAATGTCAGGTATAACGTAGAACATGGTGACCAGTTTTATTGGTGTTTAATGCCACTTTCAACAATATGTTAGTTATAGCACAGAACATGGTGACCAGTTTTATTGGTGTTTAACGACACTTTCAACAATGTGTCAGTTATAACGTACAACATGGTTACCAGTTTTATTAGTGTTTAACGACATTTTCAACAATGTCAGGAATAACGTAGAACATGGTGACCAGTTTTATTGGTGTTTAATGCCACTTTCAACAATGTTAGTTATAGCATAGAACATCGTGACCAATTTTTTTGGTGTTTAACGACACTTTCAACAATGTGTCAGGTATAGCGTAGAACATGGTGACCAGTTTTATTGGTGTTTAATGACATTTTCAACAATGTGTCAGGTATAACATAGAACATGGTGACCAGTTTTATTGGTGCTTAACAACACTTTCATTATTGTGTCAGGTACAACGTAGAACATGGTGACCAGTTTTATTGGTGTTCAACGACACTTTCAACAATGTGCCAGGTATAACGTATAACATGCTGACCAGTTTTATTGGTGTTTAACGCCACTTTCAACAATGTTACCTATAGCGTAGAACATGTTGACCAGTTTTATTAGTGTTTAACAACACTTTCAACAATATGACAGGTATAACGTATAACATGGTGACCAGTTTTATTGGTGTTCAACGACACTTTCAACAATGTTAGCTATAGCGTAGAACATGTTGACCAGTTTTATTGGTGTTTAACGACACTTTCAACAATGTGTCAGGTATAATGTAGAACATGGTGACCATTTTTATTGGTATTAACGCCACTGTCAACAATATTTCAGCTATGATGTATAATATGGTGCACAGTTTTATTGGTGTTTAACGACACTTTCAACAATGTGTTAGTTATAACGTACAACATGGTTACCAGTTTTATTAGTGTTTAACGACTTTCAACAATGTCAGGTATAACGTAGAACATGGTGACCAGTTTTATTGACGTTTAACGACACTTTCAACAATGTGTCAGGTATAACGTATTACATGGTGACCAGTTTTATTGGTGCTTAACGACACTTTCAACAATATGTCAGGTATTACGTATAACATGGTCACCAGTTTTATTTGTGTTTAACGACACTTTCAACAATGTGTCAGGTATAACGTAGAACATGATGACCAGTTTTATTGGTGTTTAATGCCACTTTCAACAATGTTAGCTATAGCGTAGAACATGTTGACCAGTTTTATTGGTGTTTAATGCCACTTTTCAACAATGTGTCAGGTATAATGTAGAACATAGTGATCAGTTTTATTGGTGTTTAATGCCACTTTCAACAATGTTAGCTATAGCATAGAACATGTTGACCACTTTTAACAATGTGTCAGCTATAACATAGAACATGGTGACCAGTTTTATTGGTGTTTAACAACACTTTCAACAATGTGTCAGGTATCACGTAGAACATGGTGACCCGCTTTATTGGTGTTTAACGACACTTTCAACAATGTGTCAGGTATAACGTAGAACATGGTGACCAGTTTTATTGGTGTTTAACGACACTTTCAACAATGTGTCAGGTATAACGTAGAACATGGTGACCAGTTTTATTGGTGTTTAACGACACTTTCAACGATGTGTCAGGTATAACGTATAACATGGTGACCAGTTTTATTGGTGTTTAGCGCCACTTTCAACAATGTTAGTTATAGCGTAGAACATGGAGACCAGTTTTATTGGTGCTTAACGCCACTTTCAACTATGTGACAGATATAAAGTATAACATGGTGACCAGTTTTATTGGTGTTTAACGCCACTTTCAACAATGTTAGTTATAGCATAGAACATGGTGGCCAGTTTTAATGGTGTTGAATGCCACTTTCAACAATATGTTAGTTATAGCGCAGAACATGGTGACCAGTTTTATTGGTGTTTAACGACACTTTCAACAATGTGTCAGTTATAACGTACAACATGGTTACCAGTTTTATTAGTGTTTAACGACACTTTCAACAATGTCAGGTATAACGTAGAACATGGTGACCAGTTTTATTGGTATTTAATGCCACTTTCAACAATGTTAGTTATAGCATAGAACATCGTGACCAATTTTTTTGGTGTTTAACGACACTTTCAACAATGTGTCAGGTATAGCGTAGAACATGGTGACCAGTTTTATTGGTGTTTAATGACACTTTCAACAATGTGTCAGGTATAACATAGAACATGGTGACCAGTTTTATTGGTGCTTAACAACACTTTCAATAATGTGTCAGGTACAACGTAGAACATGGTGACCAGTTTTATTGGTGTTCAACGACACTTTCAACAATGTGTCAGGTATAGCGTATAACATGGTGACCAGTTTTATTGGTGTTTAACGCCACTTTCAACAATGTTAGCTATAGCGTAGAACATGTTGACCAGTTTTATTAGTGTTTAACAACAATTTCAACAATGTCAGGTATAACGTAGAACATGGTGACCAGTTTTATTGGTGTTTAACGACACTTTCAACAATGTGTCAGGTATAATGTAGAACATGGTGACCATTTTTATTGGTATTAACGCCACTGTCAACTATATTTCAGCTATTATGTATAATATGGCGCACAGTTTTGTTGGTGTTTAACAACACTTTCAACAATGTGTTAGTTATAACGTACAACATGGTTACCAGTTTTATTAGTGTTTAACGACTTTCAACAATGTCAGGTATAACGTAGAACATGGTGACCAGTTTTATTGGTGTTTAATGACACTTTCAACAATGTGTCAGGTATAACGTATTACATGGTGACCAGTTTTATTGGTGCTTAACGACACTTTCAACAATATGTCAGGTATTACGTATAACATGGTCACCAGTTTTATTTGTGTTTAACAACACTTTCAACAATGTGTCAGGTATAACGTAGAACATGGTGACCAGTTTTATTGGTGTTTAATGCCACTTTCAACAATGTTAGCTATAGCGTAGAACATGTTGACCAGTTTTATTGGTGTTTAATGCCACCTTCAACAATGTTAGTTATAGCGTAGAACATGTTGACCAGTTATATTGGTGTTTAACGCCACTTTTAACAATGTGTCAGCTATAACATAGAACATGGTGACCAGTTTAATTGGTGTTTAATGCCACTTTCAACAATGTTAGTTATAGCGTAGAACATGTTGACCAGTTATATTGGTGTTTAACGCCACTTTTAACAATGTGTCAGCTATAACATAGAACATGGTGACCAGTTTTATTGGTGTTTAATGCCACTTTCAACAATGTTAGCTATAGCGTAGAACATGTTGACCAGTTTTATTGGTGTTTAATGCCACTTTTCAACAATGTGTCAGGTATAATGTAGAACATGGTGACCAGCTTTATTGGTGTTTAACGACACTTTCAACAATGTGTCATGAATAACGTAGAACATGGTGACCAGTTTTATTGGTGTTTAACGACACTTTCAACAATGTGTCAGTTATAATGTAGAACATGGTGACCATTTTTATTGGTATTAACGCCACTGTCAACAATATTTCAACTATTATGTATAATATGGCGCACAGTTTTGTTGGTGTTTAACGACACTTTCAACAATGTGTTAGTTATAACGTAAAACATGGTTAACAGTTTTATTAGTGTTTAACGACTTTCAACAATGTCAGGTATAACGTAAAACATGGTGACCAGTTTTATTGGTGTTTAATGACACTTTCAACAATGTGTCAGGTATAACGTATTACATGGTGACCAGTTTTATTGGTGCTTAACGACACTTTCAACAATATGTCAGGTATTACGTATAACATGGTCACCAGTTTTATTTGTGTTTAACGAAACTTTCAACAATGTGTCAGGTATAACGTAGAACAAGGTGACCAGTTTTATTGGTGTTTAATGCCACTTTCAACAATGTTAGCTATAGCGTAGAACATGTTGACCAGTTTTATTGGTGTTTAATGCCACTTTTCAACAATGTGTCAGGTATAACGTAGAACATAGTGATCAGTTTTATTGGTGTTTAATGCCACTTTCAACAATGTTAGTTATAGCGTAGAACATGTTGACCAGTTATATTGGTGTTTAACGCCACTTTTAACAATGTGTCAGCTATAACATAGAACATGGTGACCAGTTTTATTGGTGTTTAATGCCACTTTTCAACAATGTGTCAGGTATAACGTATAACATGGTGACCAGTTTTATTGGTGTTTAATGCCACTTTCAACAATGTTAGCTATAGCGTAGAACAAGTTGACCAGTTTTATTGGTGTTTAATGCCACTTTTCAACAATGTGTCAGGTATAATGTAGAACATGGTGACCAGTTTTATTGGTGTTTAACGCCACTTTCAACAATGTTAGTTATAGCGTAGAACATGTTGACCAGTTCTATTGGTGTTTAGCACCACTTTTAACAATGTGTCAGCTATAACATAGAACATGGTGACCAGCTTTATTGGTGTTTAACGACACTTTCAACAATGTGTCAGGTATAACGTAGAACATGGTGACCAGTTTTATTGGTGTTTAATGCCACTTTCAGCAATGTTAGTTATAGCATAGAACATCGTGTCCAATTTTTTTGGTGTTTAACGACACTTTCAACAATGTGTCAGGTATAGCGTAGAACATGGTGACCAGTTTTATTGGTGTTTAATGACACTTTCAACAATGTGTCAGGTATAGCGTAAAACATGGTGACCAGTTTTATTGGTGCTTAACAACACTTTCAATAATGTGTCAGGTACAACGTAGAACATGGTGACCAGTTTTATTGGTGTTCAACGACACTTTCAACAATGTGTCAGGTATAGCGTATAACATGGTGACCAGTTTTATTGGTGTTTAACGCCACTTTCAACAATGTTAGCTATAGCATAGAACATGTTGACCAGTTTTATTAGTGTTTAACAACACTTTCAACAATGTCAGGTATAACGTAGAACATGGTGACCAGTTTTATTGGTGTTTAACGACACTTTCAACAATGTGTCAGGTATAATGTATAAAATGCTGGCCAGATTTATTGGTGTTTAACGACACTTTCAACAATGTGTAAGGTATAATGTAGAACATGGTGACCAGTTTTATTGGCTTTTAACGCCACTTTCAACAATGTTAGTTATAGCGTAGAACATGTTGACCAGTTATATTGCTGTTTAACGCCACTTTTAACAATGTGTCAGCTATAACATAGAACATGGTGACCAGTTTTATTGGTGTTTAATGCCACTTTTCAACAATGTGTCAGGTATAACGTATAACATGGTGACCAGTTTTATTGGTGTTTAATGCCACTTTCAACAATGTTAGCTATAGCGTAGTACATGTTGACCAGTTTTATTGGTGTTTAGTGCCACTTTTCAACAATGTGTCAGGTATAATGTAGAACATAGTGACCAGTTTTATTGGTGTTTAATGCCACTTTCAACAATGTTAGTTATAGCGTAGAACATGTTGACCAGTTCTATTGGTGTTCAACGCCACTTTTAACAATGTGTCAGCTATAACGTAGAACATGGTGACCAGTTTTATTGGTGTTTAACGACACTTTCAACAATGTGTCAGGTATAACGTAGAACATGGTGATCAGTTTTATTGGTGTTTAACGACACTTTCAACGATGTGTCAGGTATAACGTATAACATGGTGACCAGTTTTATTGGTGTTTAGCGCCACTTTCAACAATGTTAGTTATAGCGTAGAACATGGAGACCAGTTTTATTGGTGCTTAACGCCACTTTCAACTATGTGACAGATATAAAGTATAACATGGTGACCAGTTTTATTGGTGTTTAACGCCACTTTCAACAATGTTAGTTATAGCATAGAACATGGTGGCCAGTTTTAATGGTGTTGAATGCCACTTTCAACAATATGTTAGTTATAGCGCAGAACATGGTGACCAGTTTTATTGGTGTTTAACGACACTTTCAACAATGTGTCAGTTATAACGTACAACATGGTTACCAGTTTTATTAGTGTTTAACGACACTTTCAACAATGTCAGGTATAACGTAGAACATGGTGACCAGTTTTATTGGTGTTTAATGCCACTTTCAACAATGTTAGTTATAGCATAGAACATCGTGACCAATTTTTTTGGTGTTTAACGACACTTTCAACAATGTGTCAGGTATAGCGTAGAACATGGTGACCAGTTTTATTGGTGCTTAACAACACTTTCAATAATGTGTCAGGTACAACGTAGAACATGGTGACCAGTTTTATTGGTGTTCAACGACACTTTCAACAATGTGTCAGGTATAGCGTATAACATGGTGACCAGTTTTATTGGTGTTTAACGCCACTTTCAACAATGTTAGCTATAGCGTAGAACATGTTGACCAGTTTTATTAGTGTTTAACAACACTTTCAACAATGTCAGGTATAATGTAGAACATGGTGACCAGTTTTATTGGTGTTTAACGACACTTTCAACAATGTGTCAGGTATAATGTAGAACATGGTGACCATTTTTATTGGTATTAACGCCACTGTCAACAATATTTCAGCTATTATGTATAATATGGCGCACAGTTTTGTTGGTGTTTAACGACACTTTCAACAATGTGTTAGTTATAACGTACAACATGGTTACCAGTTTTATTAGTGTTTAACGACTTTCAACAATGTCAGGTATAACGTAGAACATGGTGACCAGTTTTATTGGTGTTTAATGACACTTTCAACAATGTGTCAAGTATAACGTATTACATGGTGACCAGTTTTATTGGTGCTTAACGACACTTTCAACAATGTGTCAGGTATAGCGTAGAACATGGTGACCAGTTTTATTGGTGTTTAATGCCACTTTCAACAATGTTAGCTATAGCGTAGAACATGTTGACCAGTTTTATTGGTGTTTAATGCCACCTTCAACAATGTTAGTTATAGCGTAGAACATGTTGACCAGTTATATTGGTGTTTAACGCCATTTTAAAAATGTGTCAGCTATAACATAGAACATGGTGACCAGTTTAATTGGTGTTTAATGCCACTTTCAACAATGTTAGCTATAGCGTAGAACATGTTGACCAGTTTTATTGGTGTTTAATGCCACTTTTCAACAATGTGTCAGGTATAATGTAGAACATGGTGACCAGTTTTATTGGTGTTTAACGCCACTTTCAACAATGTTAGTTATAGCGTAGAACATGTTGACCAGTTATATTGGTGTTTAACGCCACTTTTAGCAATGTGTCAGCTATAGCATAGAACATGGTGACCAGTTTTATTGGTGTTTAATGCCACTTTTCAACAATGTGTCAGGTATAATGTAGAACATAGTGATCAGTTTTATTGGTGTTTAATGCCACTTTTCAACAATGTGTCAGGTATAACGTATAACATGGTGACCAGTTTTATTGGTGTTTAATGCCACTTTTCAACACTGTGTCAGGTATAATGTAGAACATGGTGACCAGTTTTATTGCTGCTTAACGCCACTTTCAACAATGTTAGTTATAGCGTAGAACATGTTGACCAGTTCTATTGGTATTTAATGCCACTTTTAACAATGTGTTAGCTATAACATAGAACATGGTGACCAGTTTTATTGGTGTTTAACCACACTTTCAACAATGTGTCAGGAATAACGTAGAACATGGTGACCAGTTTTATTGGTGTTTAACGACACTTTCAACAATGTGTCAGTTATAATGTAGAACATGGTGACCATTTTTATTGGTATTAACGCCACTGTCAACAATATTTCAACTATTATGTATAATATGGCGCACAGTTTTGTTGGTGTTTAACGACACTTTCAACAATGTGTTAGTTATAACGTACAACATGGTTACCAGTTTTATTAGTGTTTAACGACTTTCAACAATGTCAGGTATAACGTAAAACATGGTGACCAGTTTTATTGGTGTTTAATGACATTTTCAACAATGTGTCAGGTATAACGTATTACATGGTGACCAGTTTTATTGGTGCTTAACGACACTTTCAACAATATGTCAGGTATTACGTATAACATGGTCACCAGTTTTATTTGTGTTTAACGAAACTTTCAACAATGTGTCAGGGATAACGTAGAACAAGGTGACCAGTTTTATTGGTGTTTAATGCCACTTTCAACAATGTTAGCTATAGCGTAGAACATGTTGACCAGTTTTATTGGTGTTTAATGCCACTTTTCAACAATGTGTCAGGTATAACGTAGAACATAGTGATCAGTTTTATTGGTGTTTAATGCCACTTTCAACAATGTTAGTTATAGCGTAGAACATGTTGACCAGTTATATTGGTGTTTAACGCCACTTTTAACAATGTGTCAGCTATAACATAGAACATGGTGACCAGTTTTATTGGTGTTTAATGCCACTTTTCAACAATGTGTCAGGTATAACGTATAACATGGTGACCAGTTTTATTGGTGTTTAATGCCACTTTCAACAATGTCAGCTATAACATAGAACATGGTGACCAGTTTTATTGGTGTTTAACCACACTTTCAACAATGTGTCAGGAATAACGTAGAACATGGTGACCAGTTTTATTGGTGTTTAACGACACTTTCAACAATGTGTCAGTTATAATGTAGAACATGGTGACCATTTTTATTGGTATTAACGCCACTGTCAACAATATTTCAACTATTATGTATAATATGGCGCACAGTTTTGTTGGTGTTTAACGACACTTTCAACAATGTGTTAGTTATAACGTACAACATGGTTACCAGTTTTATTAGTGTTTAACGACTTTCAACAATGTGAGGTATAACGTAGAACATGGTGACCAGTTTTATTGGTGTTTAATGACACTTTCAACGTGTCAGGTATAACGTAGAACAGGGTGACCAGTTTTATTGGTGTTTAATGCCACTTTTCAACAATGTGTCAGGTATAACGTATAACATGGTGACCAGTTTTATTGGTGTTTAATGCCACTTTCAACAATGTTAGCTATAGCGTAGAACATGTTGACCAGTTTTATTGGTGTTTAATGCCACTTTTCAACAATGTGTCAGGTATAATGTAGAACATGGTGACCAGCTTTATTGGTGTTTAACGACACTTTCAACAATGTGTCATGAATAACGTAGAACATGGTGACCAGTTTTATTGGTGTTTAACGACACTTTCAACAATGTGTCAGTTATAATGTAGAACATGGTGACCATTTTTATTGGTATTAACGCCACTGTCAACAATATTTCAACTATTATGTATAATATGGCGCACAGTTTTGTTGGTGTTTAACGACACTTTCAACAATGTGTTAGTTATAACGTACAACATGGTTAACAGTTTTATTAGTGTTTAACGACTTTCAACAATGTCAGGTATAACGTAAAACATGGTGACCAGTTTTATTGGTGTTTAATGACACTTTCAACAATGTGTCAGGTATAACGTATTACATGGTGACCAGTTTTATTGGTGCTTAACGACACTTTCAACAATATGTCAGGTATTACGTATAACATGGTCACCAGTTTTATTTGTGTTTAACGAAACTTTCAACAATGTGTCAGGTATAACGTAGAACATGTTGACCAGTTTTATTGGTGTTTAATGCCACTTTTCAACAATGTGTCAGGTATAACGTAGAACATAGTGATCAGTTTTATTGGTGTTTAATGCCACTTTCAACAATGTTAGTTATAGCGTAGAACATGTTGACCAGTTATATTGGTGTTTAACGCCACTTTTAACAATGTGTCAGCTATAACATAGAACATGGTGACCAGTTTTATTGGTGTTTAATGCCACTTTTCAACAATGTGTCAGGTATAACGTATAACATGGTGACCAGTTTTATTGGTGTTTAATGCCACTTTCAACAATGTTAGCTATAGCGTAGAACATGTTGACCAGTTTTATTGGTGTTTAATGCCACTTTTCAACAATGTGTCAGGTATAATGTAGAACATGGTGACCAGTTTTATTGGTGTTTAACGCCACTTTCAACAATGTTAGTTATAGCGTAGAACATGTTGACCAGTTCTATTGGTGTTTAGCACCACTTTTAACAATGTGTCAGCTATAACATAGAACATGGTAACCAGCTTTATTGGTGTTTAACGACACTTTCAACAATGTGTCAGGTATAACGTAGAACATGGTGACCAGTTTTATTGGTGTTTAATGCCACTTTCAGCAATGTTAGTTATAGCATAGAACATCGTGTCCAATTTTTTTGGTGTTTAGCGACACTTTCAACAATGTGTCAGGTATAGCGTAGAACATGGTGACCAGTTTTATTGGTGTTTAATGACACTTTCAACAATGTGTCAGGTATAGCGTAAAACATGGTGACCAGTTTTATTGGTGCTTAACAACACTTTCAATAATGTGTCAGGTACAACGTAGAACATGGTGACCAGTTTTATTGGTGTTCAACGACACTTTCAACAATGTGTCAGGTATAGCGTATAAGATGGTGACCAGTTTTATTGGTGTTTAACGCCACTTTCAACAATGTTAGCTATAGCATAGAACATGTTGACCAGTTTTATTAGTGTTTAACAACACTTTCAACAATGTCAGGTATAACGTAGAACATGGTGACCAGTTTTATTGGTGTTTAACGACACTTTCAACAATGTGTCAGGTATAATGTATAAAATGCTGGCCAGATTTATTGGTGTTTAACGACACTTTCAACAATGTGTAAGGTATAATGTAGAACATGGTGACCAGTTTTATTGGCTTTTAACGCCACTTTCAACAATGTTAGTTATAGCGTAGAACATGTTGACCAGTCATATTGCTGTTTAACGCCACTTTTAACAATGTGTCAGCTATAACATAGAACATGGCGACCAGTTTTATTGGCGTTTAATGCCACTTTTCAACAATGTGTCAGGTATAACGTATAACATGGTGACCAGTTTTATTGGTGTTTAATGCCACTTTCAACAATGTTAGCTATAGCGTAGTACATGTTGACCAATTTTATTGGTGTTTAATGCCACTTTTCAACAATGTGTCAGGTATAATGTAGAACATAGTGATCAGTTTTATTGGTGTTTAATGCCACTTTTCAACAATGTGTCAGGTATAACGTATAACATGGTGACCAGTTTTATTGGTGCTTAATGCCACTTTCAACAATGTTAGCTATAGCGTAGAACATGTTGACCAGTTTTATTGGTGTTTAATGCCACTTTTCAACACTGTGTCAGGTATAATGTAGAACATGGTGACCAGTTTTATTGCTGCTTAACGCCACTTTCAACAATGTTAGTTATAGCGTAGAACATGTTGACCAGTTCTATTGGTGTTTAATGCCACTTTTAACAATGTGTCAGCTATAACATAGAACATGGTGACCAGTTTTATTGGTGTTTAACCACACTTTCAACAATGTGTCAGGAATAACGTAGAACATGGTGACCAGTTTTATTGGTGTTTAACGACACTTTCAACAATGTGTCAGTTATAATGTAGAACATGGTGACCATTTTTATTGGTATTAACGCCACTGTCAACAATATTTCAACTATTATGTATAATATGGCGCACAGTTTTGTTGGTGTTTAACGACACTTTCAACAATGTGTTAGTTATAACGTACAACATGGTTACCAGTTTTATTAGTGTTTAACGACTTTCAACAATGTGAGGTATAACGTAGAACATGGTGACCAGTTTTATTGGTGTTTAATGACACTTTCAACGTGTCAGGTATAACGTAGAACAGGGTGACCAGTTTTATTGGTGTTTAATGCCACTTTTCAACAATGTGTCAGGTATAACGTATAACATGGTGACCAGTTTTATTGGTGTTCAACGACACTTTCAACAATGTGTCAGGTATAACGTATAACATGGTGACCAGTTTTATTGGTGTTTAACGCCACTTTCAACCATGTTAGTTATAGCGTAGAACATGGAGACCAGTTTTATTGGTGCTTAACGCCACTTTCAACAATGTGACAGATATAAAGTATAACATGGTGACCAGTTTTATTGGTGTTTAACGCCACTTTCAACAATGTTAGTTATAGCATAGAACATGGTGGCCTGTTTTATTGGTGTTGAATGCCACTTTCAACAATATGTTAGTTATAGCACAGAACATGGTGACCAGTTTTATTGGTGTTTAACGACACTTTCAACAATGTGTCAGTTATAACGTACAACATGGTTACCAGTTTTATTAGTGTTTAACGACATTTTCAACAATGACAGGTATAACGTAGAACATGGTGACCAGTTTTATTGGTGTTTAATGCCACTTTCAACAATGTTAGTTATAGCATAGAACATCGTGACCAATTTTTTTGGTGTTTAACGACACTTTCAACAATGTGTCAGGTATAGCGTAGAACATGGTGACCAGTTTTATTGGTATTTAATGACATTTTCAACAATGTGTCAGGTATAACATAGAACATGGTGACCAGTTTTATTGGTGCTTAACAACACTTTCAATAATGTGTCAGGTACAACGTAGAACATGGTGACCAGTTTTATTGGTGTTCAACGACACTTTCAACAATGTGCCAGGTATAACGTATAACATGGTGACCAGTTTTATTGGTGTTTAACGCCACTTTCAACAATGTTAGCTATAGCGTAGAACATGTTGACCAGTTTTATTAGTGTTTAACAACACTTTCAACAATATGACAGGTATAACGTATAACATGGTGACCAGTTTTATTGGTGTTCAACGACACTTTCAACAATGTTAGCTATAGCGTAGAACATGTTGACCAGTTTTATTGGTGTTTAACGACACTTTCAACAATGTGTCAGGTATAATGTAGAACATGGTGACCATTTTTATTGGTATTAACGCCACTGTCAACAATATTTCAGCTATGATGTATAATATGGTGCACAGTTTTATTGGTGTTTAACGACACTTTCAACAATGTGTTAGTTATAACGTACAACATGGTTACCAGTTTTATTAGTGTTTAACGACTTTCAACAATGTCAGGTATAACGTAGAACATGGTGACCAGTTTTATTGACGTTTAACGACACTTTCAACAATGTGTCAGGTATAACGTATTACATGGTGACCAGTTTTATTGGTGCTTAACGACACTTTCAACAATATGTCAGGTATTACGTATAACATGGTCACCAACTTTATTTGTGTTTAACGACACTTTCAACAATGTGTCAGGTATAACGTAGAACATGATGACCAGTTTTATTGGTGTTTAATGCCACTTTCAACAATGTTAGCTATAGCGTAGAACATGTTGACCAGTTTTATTGGTGTTTAATGCCACTTTTCAACAATGTGTCAGGTATAATGTAGAACATAGTGATCAGTTTTATTGGTGTTTAATGCCACTTTCAACAATGTTAGCTATAGCATAGAACATGTTGACCACTTTTAACAATGTGTCAGCTATAACATAGAACATGGTGACCAGTTTTATTGGTGTTTAACAACACTTTCAACAATGTGTCAGGTATCACGTAGAACATGGTGACCCGCTTTATTGGTGTTTAACGACACTTTCAACAATGTGTCAGGTATAACGTAGAACATGGTGACCAGTTTTATTGGTGTTTAACGACACTTTCAACAATGTGTCAGGTATAACGTAGAACATGGTGACCAGTTTTATTGGTGTTTAACGCCACTTTCAACTATGTGACAGATATAAAGTATAACATGGTGACCAGTTTAATTGGTGTTTAACGCCACTTTCAACAATGTTAGTTATAGCATAGAACATGGTGGCCAGTTTTAATGGTGTTGAATGCCACTTTCAACAATATGTTAGTTATAGCGCAGAACATGGTGACCAGTTTTATTGGTGTTTAACGACACTTTCAACAATGTGTCAGTTATAACGTACAACATGGTGACCAGTTTTATTGGTGTTTAATGCCACTTTCAACAATATGTTAGTTATAGCACAGAACATGGTGACCAGTTTTATTGGTGTTTAACGACACTTTCAACAATGTGTCAGTTATAACGTACAACATGGTTACCAGTTTTATTAGTGTTTAACGACATTTTCAACAATGTCAGTTATAACGTAGAACATGGTGACCAGTTTTATTGGTGTTTAATGCCACTTTCAACAATGTTAGTTATAGCATAGAACATCGTGACCAATTTTTTTGGTTTTTAACGACACTTTCAACAATGTGTCAGGTATAGCGTAGAACATGGTGACCAGTTTTATTGGTGTTTAATGACATTTTCAACAATGTGTCAGGTATAACATAGAACATGGTGACCAGTTTTATTGGTGCTTAACAACACTTTCAATAATGTGTCAGGTACAACGTAGAACATGGTGACCAGTTTTATTGGTGTTCAACGACACTTTCAACAATGTGCCAGGTATAACGTATAACATGGTGACCAGTTTTATTGGTGTTTAACGCCACTTTCAACAATGTTAGCTATAGCGTAGAACATGTTGACCAGTTTTATTAGTGTTTAACAACACTTTCAACAATATGACAGGTATAACGTAGAACATGATGACCAGTTTTATTGGTGTTTAATGCCACTTTCAACAATGTTAGCTATAGCGTAGAACATGTTGACCAGTTTTATTGGTGTTTAATGCCACTTTTCAACAATGTGTCAGGTATAATGTAGAACATAGTGATCAGTTTTATTGGTGTTTAATGCCACTTTCAACAATGTTAGCTATAGCATAAAACATGTTGACCACTTTTAACAATGTGTCAGCTATAACATAGAACATGGTGACCAGTTTTATTGGTGTTTAACAACACTTTCAACAATGTGTCAGGTATCACGTAGAACATGGTGACCCGCTTTATTGGTGTTTAACGACACTTTCAACAATGTGTCAGGAATAACGTAGAACATGGTGACCAGTTTTATTGGTGTTTAACGACACTTTCAACAATGTGTCAGGTATAACGTAGAACATGGTGACCAGTTTTATTGGTGTTTAACGACACTTTCAACAATGTGTCAGTTATAACGTACAACATGGTTACCAGTTTTATTAGTGTTTAACGACATTTTCAACAATGTCAGTTATAACGTAGAACATGGTGACCAGTTTTATTGGTGTTTAATGCCACTTTCAACAATGTTAGTTATAGCATAGAACATCGTGACCAATTTTTTTGGTTTTTAACGACACTTTCAACAATGTGTCAGGTATAGCGTAGAACATGGTGACCAGTTTTATTGGTGTTTAATGACATTTTCAACAATGTGTCAGGTATAACATAGAACATGGTGACCAGTTTTATTGGTGCTTAACAACACTTTCAATAATGTGTCAGGTACAACGTAGAACATGGTGACCAGTTTTATTGGTGTTCAACGACACTTTCAACAATGTGCCAGGTATAACGTATAACATGGTGACCAGTTTTATTGGTGTTTAACGCCACTTTCAACAATGTTAGCTATAGCGTAGAACATGTTGACCAGTTTTATTAGTGTTTAACAACACTTTCAACAATATGACAGGTATAACGTAGAACATGATGACCAGTTTTATTGGTGTTTAATGCCACTTTCAACAATGTTAGCTATAGCGTAGAACATGTTGACCAGTTTTATTGGTGTTTAATGCCACTTTTCAACAATGTGTCAGGTATAATGTAGAACATAGTGATCAGTTTTATTGGTGTTTAATGCCACTTTCAACAATGTTAGCTATAGCATAAAACATGTTGACCACTTTTAACAATGTGTCAGCTATAACATAGAACATGGTGACCAGTTTTATTGGTGTTTAACAACACTTTCAACAATGTGTCAGGTATCACGTAGAACATGGTGACCCGCTTTATTGGTGTTTAACGACACTTTCAACAATGTGTCAGGAATAACGTAGAACATGGTGACCAGTTTTATTGGTGTTTAACGACACTTTCAACAATGTGTCAGGTATAACGTAGAACATGGTGACCAGTTTTATTGGTGTTTAACGACACTTTCAACGATGTGTCAGGTATAACGTATAACATGGTGACCAGTTTTATTGGTGTTTAACGACACTTTCAACAATGTGTCAGGTATAACGTAGAACATGGTGACCAGTTTTATTGGTGTTTAATGCCACTTTCAACAATGTTAGCTATAGCGTAGAACATGTTGACCAGTTTTATTGGTGTTTAATGCCACTTTTCAACAATGTGTCAGGTATAATGTAGAACATAGTGACCAGTTTTATTGGTGTTTAATGCCTCTTTCAACAATGTTAGCTATAGCATAGAACATGTTGACCACTTTTAACAATGTGTCAGCTATAACATAGAACATGGTGACCAGTTTTATTGGTGTTTAACAACACTTTCAACAATGTGTCAGGTATCACGTAGAACATGGTGACCCGCTTTATTGGTGTTTAACGACACTTTCAACAATGTGTCAGGTATAACGTAGAACATGGTGACCAGTTTTATTGGTGTTTAACGACACTTTCAACGATGTGTCAGGTATAACGTATAACATGGTGACCAGTTTTATTGGTGTTTAACGCCACTTTCAACAATGTTAGTTATAGCGTAGAACATGGAGACCAGTTTTATTGGTGCTTAACGCCACTTTCAACTATGTGACAGATATAAAGTATAACATGGTGACCAGTTTTATTGGTGTTTAACGCCACTTTCAACAATGTTAGTTATAGCATAGAACATGGTGGCCAGTTTTAATGGTGTTGAATGCCACTTTCAACAATATGTTAGTTATAGCGCAGAACATGGTGACCAGTTTTATTGGTGTTTAACGACACTTTCAACAATGTGTCAGTTATAACGTACAACATGGTTACCAGTTTTATGAGTGTTTAACGACAATTTCAACAATGTCAGGAATAACGTAGAACATGGTGACCAGTTTTATTGGTGTTTAATGCCACTTTCAACAATGTTAGTTATAGCATAGAACATCGTGACCAATTTTTTTGGTGTTTAACGACACTTTCAACAATGTGTCAGGTATAGCGTAGAACATGGTGACCAGTTTTATTGGTGTTTAATGACACTTTCAACAATGTGTCAGGTATAACGTAGAACATGGTGACCAGTTTTATTGGTGTTTAACGACACTTTCAACGATGTGTCAGGTATAACGTATAACATGGTGACCAGTTTTATTGGTGTTTAACGCCACTTTCAACAATGTTAGTTATAGCGTAGAACATGGAGACCAGTTTTATTGGTGCTTAACGCCACTTTCAACTATGTGACAGATATAAAGTATAACATGGTGACCAGTTTTATTGGTGTTTAACGCCACTTTCAACAATGTTAGTTATAGCATAGAACATGGTGGCCAGTTTTAATGGTGTTGAATGCCACTTTCAACAATATGTTAGTTATAGCGCAGAACATGGTGACCAGTTTTATTGGTGTTTAACGACACTTTCAACAATGTGTCAGTTATAACGTACAACATGGTTACCAGTTTTATGAGTGTTTAACGACAATTTCAACAATGTCAGGAATAACGTAGAACATGGTGACCAGTTTTATTGGTGTTTAATGCCACTTTCAACAATGTTAGTTATAGCATAGAACATCGTGACCAATTTTTTTGGTGTTTAACGACACTTTCAACAATGTGTCAGGTATAGCGTAGAACATGGTGACCAGTTTTATTGGTGTTTAATGACACTTTCAACAATGTGTCAGGTATAACGTAGAACATGGTGACCAGTTTTATTGGTGCTTAACAACACTTTCAATAATGTGTCAGGTACAACGTAGAACATGGTGACCAGTTTTATTGGTGTTCAACGACACTTTCAACAATGTGTCAGGTATAACGTATAACATGAGGACCAGTTTTATTGGTGTTTAACGCCACTTTCAACAATGTTAGCTATAGCGTAGAACATGTTGACCAGTTTTATTAGTGTTTAACAACACTTTCAACAATGTCAGGTATAATGTAGAACATGGTGACCATTTTTATTGGTATTAACGCCACTGTCAACAATATTTCAGCTATTATGTATAATATGGCGCACAGTTTTGTTGGTGTTTAACGACACTTTCAACAATGTGTTAGTTATAACGTACAACATGGTTACCAGTTTTATTAGTGTTTAACGACTTTCAACAATGTTAGGTATAACGTAGAACATGGTGACCAGTTTTATTGGTGTTTAATGACACTTTCAACAATGTGTCAGGTATAACGTATTACATGGTGACCAGTTTTATTGGTGCTTAACGACACTTTCAACAATATGTCAGGTATTACGTATAACATGGTCACCAGTTTTATTTGTGTTTAACGACACTTTCAACAATGTGTCAGGTATAACGTAGAACATAGTGACCAGTTTTATTGGTGTTTAATGCCACTTTCAACAATGTTAGCTATAGCGTAGAACATGTTGACCAGTTTTATTGGTGTTTAATGCCACTTTTCAACAATGTGTCAGGTATAATGTAGAACATAGTGATCAGTTTTATTGGTGTTTAATGCCACTTTCAACAATGTTAGCTATAGCATAGAACATGTTGACCACTTTTAACAATGTGTCAGCTATAACATAGAACATGGTGACCAGTTTTATTGGTGTTTAACAACACTTTCAACAATGTGTCAGGTATCACGTAGAACATGGTGACCCGCTTTATTGCTGTTTAACGACACTTTCAACAATGTGTCAGGTATAACGTAGAACATGGTGACCAGTTTTATTGGCGTTTAACGACACTTTCAACAATGTGTCAGGTATAACGTAGAACATGGTGACCAGTTTTATTGGTGTTTAACGACACTTTCAACGATGTGTCAGGTATAACGTATAACATGGTGACCAGTTTTATTGGTGTTTAACGCCACTTTCAACAATGTTAGTTATAGCGTAGAACATGGAGACCAGTTTTATTGGTGCTTAACGCCACTTTCAACTATGTGACAGATATAAAGTATAACATGGTGACCAGTTTTATTGGTGTTTAACGCCACTTTCAACAATGTTAGTTATAGCATAGAACATGGTGGCCAGTTTTAATGGTGTTGAATGCCACTTTCAACAATATGTTAGTTATAGTGCAGAACATGGTGACCAGTTTTATTGGTGTTTAACGACACTTTCAACAATGTGTCAGTTATAACGTACAACATGGTTACCAGTTTTATTAGTGTTTAACGACACTTTCAACAATGTCAGGTATAACGTAGAACATGGTGACCAGTTTTATTGGTGTTTAATGCCACTTTCAACAATGTTAGTTATAGCATAGAACATCGTGACCAATTTTTTTGGTGTTTAACGACACTTTCAACAATGTGTCAGGTATAGCGTAGAACATGGTGACCAGTTTTATTGGTGTTTAATGACACTTTCAACAATGTGTCAGGTATAACATAGAACATGGTGACCAGTTTTATTGGTGCTTAACAACACTTTCAATAATGTGTCAGGTACAACGTAGAACATGGTGACCAGTTTTATTGGTGTTCAACGACACTTTCAACAATGTGTCAGGTATAGCGTATAACATGGTGACCAGTTTTATTGGTGTTTAACGCCACTTTCAACAATGTTAGCTATAGCGTAGAACATGTTGACCAGTTTTATTAGTGTTTAACAATACTTTCAACAATGTCAGGTATAACGTAGAACATGGTGACCAGTTTTATTGGTGTTTAACGACACTTTCAACAATGTGTCAGGTATAATGTAGAACATGGTGACCATTTTTATTGGTATTAACGCCACTGTCAACAATATTTCAGCTATTATGTATAATATGGCGCACAGTTTTGTTGGTGTTTAACGACACTTTCAACAATGTGTTAGTTATAACGTACAACATGGTTACCAGTTTTATTAGTGTTTAACGACTTTCAACAATGTCAGGTATAACGTAGAACATGGTGACCAGTTTTATTGGTGTTTAATGACACTTTCAACAATGTGTCAGGTATAACGTATTACATGGTGACCAGTTTTATTGGTGCTTAACAACACTTTCAATAATGTGTCAGGTACAACGTAGAACATGGTGACCAGTTTTATTGGTGTTCAACGACACTTTCAACAATGTGTCAGGTATAACGTAGAACATGGTGACCAGTTTTATTGGTGTTTAACGACACTTTCAACGATGTGTCAGGTATAACGTATAACATGGTGACCAGTTTTATTGGTGTTTAACGCCACTTTCAACAATGTTAGTTATAGCGTAGAACATGGAGACCAGTTTTATTGGTGCTTAAAGCCACTTTCAACTATGTGACAGATATAAAGTATAACATGGTGACCAGTTTTATTGGTGTTTAACGCCACTTTCAACAATGTTAGTTATAGCATAGAACATGGTGGCCAGTTTTAATGGTGTTGAATGCCACTTTCAACAATATGTTAGTTATAGTGCAGAACATGGTGACCAGTTTTATTGGTGTTTAACGACACTTTCAACAATGTGTCAGTTATAACGTACAACATGGTTACCAGTTTTATTAGTGTTTAACGACACTTTCAACAATGTCAGGTATAACGTAGAACATGGTGACCAGTTTTATTGGTGTTTAATGCCACTTTCAACAATGTTAGTTATAGCATAGAACATCGTGACCAATTTTTTTGGTGTTTAACGACACTTTCAACAATGTGTCAGGTATAGCGTAGAACATGGTGACCAGTTTTATTGGTGTTTAATGACACTTTCAACAATGTGTCAGGTATAACATAGAACATGGTGACCAGTTTTATTGGTGCTTAACAACACTTTCAATAATGTGTCAGGTACAACGTAGCACATGGTGACCAGTTTTATTGGTGTTCAACGACACTTTCAACAATGTGTCAGGTATAGCGTATAACATGGTGACCAGTTTTATTGGTGTTTAACGCCACTTTCAACAATGTTAGCTATAGCGTAGAACATGTTGACCAGTTTTATTAGTGTTTAACAATACTTTCAACAATGTCAGGTATAACGTAGAACATGGTGACCAGTTTTATTGGTGTTTAACGACACTTTCAACAATGTGTCAGGTATAATGTAGAACATGGTGACCATTTTTATTGGTATTAACGCCACTGTCAACAATATTTCAGCTATTATGTATAATATGGCGCACAGTTTTGTTGGTGTTTAACGACACTTTCAACAATGTGTTAGTTATAACGTACAACATGGTTACCAGTTTTATTAGTGTTTAACGACTTTCAACAATGTCAGGTATAACGTAGAACATGGTGACCAGTTTTATTGGTGTTTAATGACACTTTCAACAATGTGTCAGGTATAACGTATTACATGGTGACCAGTTTTATTGGTGCTTAACAACACTTTCAATAATGTGTCAGGTACAACGTAGAACATGGTGACCAGTTTTATTGGTGTTCAACGACACTTTCAACAATGTGTCAGGTATAGCGTATAACATGGTGACCAGTTTTATTGGTGTTTAACGCCACTTTCAACAATGTTAGCTATAGCGTAGAACATGTTGACCAGTTTTATTGGTGTTTAATGCCACTTTTCAACAATGTGTCAGGTATAATGTAGAACATAGTGACAAGTTTTATTGGTGTTTAATGCCACCTTCAACAATGTTAGTTATAGCGAAGAACATGTTGACCAGTTATATTGGTGTTTAACGCCACTTTTAACAATGTGTCAGCTATAACATAGAACATGGTGACCAGTTTTATTGGTGTTTAATGCCACTTTCAACAATGTTAGCTATAGCGTAGAACATGTTGACCAGTTTTATTGGTGTTTAATGCCACTTTTCAACAATGTGTCAGGTATAATGTAGAACATGGTGACCAGTTTTATTGGTGTTTAACGCCACTTTCAACAATGTTAGTTATAGCGTAGAACATGTTGACCAGTTCTATTGGTGTTTAACGCCACTTTTAACAATGTGTCAGCTATAACATAGAACATGGTGACCAGTTTTATTGATGTTTAACAACACTTTCAACAATGTGTCAGGTATCACATAGAACATGGTGACCAGCTTTATTGGTGTTTAACGACACTTTCAACAATGTGTCAGGTATAGCGTAGAACATGGTGACCAGTTTTATTGGTGTTTAATGCCACTTTCAACAATGTTAGTTATAGCATAGAACATCGTGGCCAATTTTTTGGGTGTTTAACGACACTTTCAACAATGTGTCAGGTATAGCGTAGAACATGGTGACCAGTTTTATTGGTGTTTAATGACACTTTCAAGAATGTGTCAGGTATAACGTAGAACATGGTGACCAGTTTTATTGGTGCTTAACAACACTTTCAATAATGTGTCAGGTACAACGTAGAACATGGTGACCAGTTTTATTGGTGTTTAATGCCACCTTCAACAATGTTAGTTATAGCGTAGAACTTGTTGACCAGTTATATTGGTGTTTAACGCCACTTTTAACAATGTGTCAGCTATAAAATACAACATGGTGACCAGTTTTATTGGTGTTTAATGCCACTTTTCAACAATGTGTCAGGTATAGCGTATAACATGGTGACCAGTTTTATTGGTGTTTAATGCCACTTTCAACAATGTTAGCTATAGCGTAGAACATGTTGACCAGTTTTATTGGTGTTTAATGCCACTTTTCAACAATGTGTCAGGTATAATGTAGAACATGGTGACCAGTTTTATTGGTGTTTAACGCCACTTTCAACAATGTTAGTTATAGCGTAGAACATGTTGACCAGTTCTATTGTGGTTTAACGCCACTTTTAACAATGTGTCAGCTATAACATAGAACATGGTGACCAGTTTTATTGATGTTTAACAACACTTTCAACAATGTGTCAGGTATCACATAGAACATGGTGACCAGCTTTATTGGTGTTTAACGACACTTTCAACAATGTGTCAGGTATAACGTAGAACATGGTGACCAGTTTTATTGGTGTTTAATGCCACTTTCAACAATGTTAGTTATAGCATAGAACATCGTGACCAATTTTTTTGGTGTTTAACGACACTTTCAACAATGTGTCAGGTATAGCGTAGAACATGGTGACCAGTTTTATTGGTGTTTAATGACACTTTCAACAATGTGTCAGGTATAACGTAGAACATGGTGACCAGTTTTATTGGTGCTTAACAACACTTTCAATAATGTGTCAGGTACAACGTAGAACATGGTGACCAGTTTTATTGGTGTTCAACGACACTTTCAACAATGTGTCAGGTATAGCGTATAACATGGTGACCAGTTTTATTGGTGTTTAACGCCACTTTCAACAATGTTAGCTATAGCGTAGAACATGTTGTCCAGTTTTATTAGTGTTTAACAACACTTTCAACAATGTCAGGTATAACGTAGAACATGGTGACCAGTTTTATTGGTGTTTAACGACACTTTCAACAATGTGTCAGGTATAATGTAGAACATGGTGACCATTTTTATTGGTATTAACGCCACTGTCAACAATATTTTAGCTATTATGTATAATATGGCGCACAGTTTTGTTGGTGTTTAACGACACTTTCAACAATGTGTTAGTTATAACGTACAACATGGTTACCAGTTTTATTAGTGTTTAACGCCTTTCAACAATGTCAGGTATAACGTAGAACATGGTGACCAGTTTTATTGGTGTTTAATGACACTTTCAACAATGTGTCAGGTATAACGTATTACATGGTGGCCAGTTTTATTGGTGCTTAACGACACTTTCAACAATATGTCAGGTATTACGTATAACATGGTCACCAGTTTTATTTGTGTTTAACGACACTTTCAACAATGTGTCAGGTATAACGTAGAACATGGTGACCAGTTTTATTGGTGTTTAATGCCACTTTCAACAATGTTAGCTATAGCGTAGAACATGTTGACCAGTTTTATTGGTGTTTAATGCCATTTTTCAACAATGTGTCAGGTATAATGTAGAACATAGTTACCAGTTTTATTGGTGTTTAATGCCACTTTCAACAATGTTAGTTATAGCTTAGAACATGTTGACCAGTTATATTGGTGTTTAACGTCACTTTTAACAATGTGTCAGCTATAACATAGAACATGGTGACCAGTTTTATTGGTGTGTAATGCCACTTTTCAACAATGTGTCAGGTATCACATAGAACATGGTGACCAGTTTTATTGGTGTTTAATGCCACTTTCAACAATGTTAGCTATAGCGTAGAACATGTTGACCAGTTTTATTGGTGTTTAATGCCACTTTTCAACAATTAGTCAGGTATAATGTAGAACATGGTGGCCAGCTTTATCGGTGTTTAACGCCACTTTCAACAATGTTAGTTATAGCATAGAACATGTTGAGCAGTTCTATTGGTGTTTAACGCCACTTTTAACAATGTGTCAGCTATAACATAGAACATGGTGACCAGTTTTATTGGTGTTTAATGCCACTTTCAACAATGTTAGTTATAGCATAGAACATCGTGACCAATTTTTTTGGTGTTTAACGACACTTTCAACAATGTGTCAGGTATAGCGTAGAACATGGTGACCAGTTTTATTGGTGTTTAATGACATTTTCAACAATGTGTCAGGTATAACATAGAACATGGTGACCAGTTTTATTGGTGCTTAACAACACTTTCAATAATGTGTCAGGTACAACGTAGAACATGGTGACCAGTTTTATTGGTGTTCAACGACACTTTCAACAATGTGCCAGGTATAACGTATAACATGGTGACCAGTTTTATTGGTGTTTAATGCCACTTTCAACAATGTTAGCTATAGCGTAGAACATGTTGACCAGTTTTATTAGTGTTTAACAACACTTTCAACAATATGACAGGTATAACGTATAACATGGTGACCAGTTTTATTGGTGTTCAACGACACTTTCAACAATGTTAGCTATAGCGTAGAACATGTGGACCAGTTTTATTGGTATTAACGCCACTGTCAACAATATTTCAGCTATGATGTATAATATGGTGCACAGTTTTATTGGTGTTTAACGACACTTTCAACAATGTGTTAGTTATAACGTACAACATGGTTACCAGTTTTATTAGTGTTTAACGACTTTCAACAATGTCAGGTATAACGTAGAACATGGTGACCAGTTTTATTGATGTTTAACGACACTTTCAACAATGTGTCAGGTATAACGTATTACATGGTGACCAGTTTTATTGGTGCTTAACGACACTTTCAACAATATGTCAGGTATTACGTATAACATGGTCACCAGTTTTATTTGTGTTTAACGACACTTTCAACAATGTGTCAGGTATAACGTAGAACATGGTGACCAGTTTTATTGGTGTTTAATGCCACTTTCAACAATGTTAGCTATAGCGTAGAACATGTTGACCAGTTTTATTGGTGTTTAATGCCACTTTTCAACAATGTGTCAGGTATAATGTAGAACATAGTGATCAGTTTTATTGGTGTTTAATGCCACTTTCAACAATGTTAGCTATAGCATAGAACATGTTGACCACTTTTAACAATGTGTCAGCTATAACATAGAACATGGTGACCAGTTTTATTGGTGTTTAACAACACTTTCAACAATGTGTCAGGTATCACGTAGAACATGGTGACCCGCTTTATTGGTGTTTAACGACACTTTCAACAATGTGTCAGGTATAACGTAGAACATGGTGACCAGTTTTATTGGTGTTTAACGACACTTTCAACAATGTGTTAGGTATAACGTAGAACATGGTGACCAGTTTTATTGGTGTTTAACGACACTTTCAACAATGTGTCAGGTATAACGTAGAACATGGTGACCAGTTTTATTGGTGTTTAACGCCACTTTCAACAATGTTAGTTATCGCGTAGAACATGGAGACCAGTTTTATTGGTGCTTAACGCCACTTTCAACTATGTGACAGATATAAAGTATAACATGGTGACCAGTTTTATTGGTGTTTAACGCCACTTTCAACAATGTTAGTTATAGCATAGAACATGGTGGCCAGTTTTAATGGTGTTGAATGCCACTTTCAACAATATGTTAGTTATAGCGCAGAACATGGTGACCAGTTTTATTGGTGTTTAACGACACTTTCAACAATGTGTCAGTTATAACGTACAACATAGTTACCAGTTTTATTAGTGTTTAACGACACTTTCAACAATGTCAGGTATAACGTAGAACATGGTGACCAGTTTTATTGGTGTTTAATGCCACTTTCAACAATGTTAGTTATAGCATAGAACATCGTGACCAATTTTTTTGGTGTTTAACGACACTTTCAACAATGTGTCAGGTATAGCGTAGAACATGGTGACCAGTTTTATTGGTGTTTAATGACACTTTCAACAATGTGTCAGGTATAACATAGAACATGGTGACCAGTTTTATTGGTGCTTAACAACACTTTCAATAATGTGTCAGGTACAACGTAGAACATGGTGACCAGTTTTATTGGTGTTCAACGACACTTTCAACAATGTGTCAGGTATAGCGTATAACATGGTGACCAGTTTTATTGGTGTTTAACGCCACTTTCAACAATGTTAGCTATAGCGTAGAACATATTGACCAGTTTTATTAGTGTTTAACAACACTTTCAACAATGTCAGGTATAACGTAGAACATGGTGACCAGTTTTATTGGTGTTTAACGACACTTTCAACAATGTGTCAGGTATAATGTAGAACATGGTGACCATTTTTATTGGTATTAACGCCACTGTCAACAATATTTCAGCTATTATGTGTAATATGGCGCACAGTTTTGTTGCTGTTTAACGACACTTTCAACAATGTGTTAGTTATAACGTACAACATGGTTACCAGTTTTATTAGTGTTTAACGACTTTCAACAATGTCAGGTATAACGTAGAACATGGTGACCAGTTTTATTGGTGTTTAATGACACTTTCAACAATGTGTCAGGTATAACGTATTACATGGTGACCAGTTTTATTGGTGCTTAACGACACTTTCAACAATATGTCAGGTATTACGTATAACATGGTCACCAGTTTTATTTGTGTTTAACAACACTTTCAACAATGTGTCAGGTATAACGTAGAACATGTTGACCAGTTATATTGGTGTTTAACGCCACTTTTAACAATGTGTCAGCTATAAAATAGAACATGGTGACCAGTTTTATTGGTGTTTAATGCCACTTTTCAACAATGTGTCAGGTATAACGTATAACATGGTGACCAGTTTTATTGGTGTTTAACGCCACTTTCAACAATGTTAGCTATAGCGTAGAACATGTTGACCAGTTTTATTAGTGTTTAACAACACTTTCAACAATATGACAGGTATAACGTATAACATGGTGACCAGTTTTATTGGTGTTCAACGACACTTTCAACAATGTTAGCTATAGCGTAGAACATGTTGACCAGTTTTATTGGTGTTTAACGACACTTTCAACAATGTGTCAGGTATAATGTAGAACATGGTGACCATTTTTATTGGTATTAACGCCACTGTCAACAATATTTCAGCTATGATGTATAATATGGTGCACAGTTTTATTGGTGTTTAACGACACTTTCAACAATGTGTTAGTTATAACGTACAACATGGTTACCAGTTTTATTAGTGTTTAACGACTTTCAACAATGTCAGGTATAACGTAGAACATGGTGACCAGTTTTATTGACGTTTAACGACACTTTCAACAATGTGTCAGGTATAACGTATTACATGGTGACCAGTTTTATTGGTGCTTAACGACACTTTCAACAATATGTCAGGTATTACGTATAACATGGTCACCAGTTTTATTTGTGTTTAACGACACTTTCAACAATGTGTCAGGTATAACGTAGAACATGATGACCAGTTTTATTGGTGTTTAATGCCACTTTCAACAATGTTAGCTATAGCGTAGAACATGTTGACCAGTTTTATTGGTGTTTAATGCCACTTTTCAACAATGTGTCAGGTATAATGTAGAACATAGTGATCAGTTTTATTGGTGTTTAATGCCACTTTCTATAATGTTAGCTATAGCATAGAACATGTTGACCACTTTTAACAATGTGTCAGCTATAACATAGAACATGGTGACCAGTTTTATTGGTGTTTAACAACACTTTCAACAATGTGTCAGGTATCACGTAGAACATGGTGACCCGCTTTATTGGTGTTTAACGATACTTTCAACAATGTGTCAGGTATAACGTAGAACATGGTGACCAGTTTTATTGGTGTTTAACGACACTTTCAACAATGTGTCAGGTATAACGTAGAACATGGTGACCAGTTTTATTGGTGTTTAACGCCACTTTCAACTATGTGACAGATATAAAGAATAACATGGTGACCAGTTTTATTGGTGTTTAACGCCACTTTCAACAATGTTAGTTATAGCATAGAACATGGTGGCCAGTTTTAATGGTGTTGAATGCCACTTTCAACAATATGTTAGTTATAGCGCAGAACATGGTGACCAGTTTTATTGGTGTTTAACGACACTTTCAACAATGTGTCAGTTATAACGTACAACATGGTGACCAGTTTTATTGGTGTTTAATGCCACTTTCAACAATATGTTAGTTATAGCACAGAACATGGTGACCAGTTTTATTGGTGTTTAACGACACTTTCAACAATGTGTCATTTATAACGTACAACATGGTTACCAGTTTTATTAGTGTTTAACGACATTTTCAACAATGTCAGGTATAACGTAGAACATGGTGACCAGTTTTATTGGTGTTTAATGCCACTTTCAACAATGTTAGTTATAGCATAGAACATCGTGACCAATTTTTTTGGTGTTTAACGACACTTTCAACAATGTGTCAGGTATAGCGTAGAACATGGTGACCAGTTTTATTGGTGTTTAATGACATTTTCAACAATGTGTCAGGTATAACATAGAACATGGTGACCAGTTTTATTGGTGCTTAACAACACTTTCAATAATGTGTCAGGTACAACGTAGAACATGGTGACCAGTTTTATTGGTGTTCAACGACACTTTCAACAATGTGCCAGGTATAACGTATAACATGGTGACCAGTTTTATTGGTGTTTAACGCCACTTTCAACAATGTTAGCTATAGCGTAGAACATGTTGACCAGTTTTATTAGTGTTTAACAACACTTTCAACAATATGACAGGTATAACGTAGAACATGATGACCAGTTTTATTGGTGTTTAATGCCACTTTCAACAATGTTAGCTATAGCGTAGAACATGTTGACCAGTTTTATTGGTGTTTAATGCCACTTTTCAACAATGTGTCAGGTATAATGTAGAACATAGTGATCAGTTTTATTGGTGTTTAATGCCACTTTCAACAATGTTAGCTATAGCATAAAACATGTTGACCACTTTTAACAATGTGTCAGCTATAACATAGAACATGGTGACCAGTTTTATTGGTGTTTAACAACACTTTCAACAATGTGTCAGGTATCACGTAGAACATGGTGACCCGCTTTATTGGTGTTTAACGACACTTTCAACAATGTGTCAGGAATAACGTAGAACATGGTGACCAGTTTTATTGGTGTTTAACGACACTTTCAACAATGTGTCAGGTATAACGTAGAACATGGTGACCAGTTTTATTGGTGTTTAACGACACTTTCAACGATGTGTCAGGTATAACGTATAACATGGTGACCAGTTTTATTGGTGTTTAACGACACTTTCAACAATGTGTCAGGTATAACGTAGAACATGGTGACCAGTTTTATTGGTGTTTAATGCCACTTTCAACAATGTTAGCTATAGCGTAGAACATGTTGACCAGTTTTATTGGTGTTTAATGCCACTTTTCAACAATGTGTCAGGTATAATGTAGAACATAGTGACCAGTTTTATTGGTGTTTAATGCCTCTTTCAACAATGTTAGCTATAGCATAGAACATGTTGACCACTTTTAACAATGTGTCAGCTATAACATAGAACATGGTGACCAGTTTTATTGGTGTTTAACAACACTTTCAACAATGTGTCAGGTATCACGTAGAACATGGTGACCCGCTTTATTGGTGTTTAACGACACTTTCAACAATGTGTCAGGTATAACGTAGAACATGGTGACCAGTTTTATTGGTGTTTAACGACACTTTCAACGATGTGTCAGGTATAACGTATAACATGGTGACCAGTTTTATTGGTGTTTAACGCCACTTTCAACAATGTTAGTTATAGCGTAGAACATGGAGACCAGTTTTATTGGTGCTTAACGCCACTTTCAACTATGTGACAGATATAAAGTATAACATGGTGACCAGTTTTATTGGTGTTTAACGCCACTTTCAACAATGTTAGTTATAGCATAGAACATGGTGGCCAGTTTTAATGGTGTTGAATGCCACTTTCAACAATATGTTAGTTATAGCGCAGAACATGGTGACCAGTTTTATTGGTGTTTAACGACACTTTCAACAATGTGTCAGTTATAACGTACAACATGGTTACCAGTTTTATGACTGTTTAACGACAATTTCAACAATGTCAGGAATAACGTAGAACATGGTGACCAGTTTTATTGGTGTTTAATGCCACTTTCAACAATGTTAGTTATAGCATAGAACATCGTGACCAATTTTTTTGGTGTTTAACGACACTTTCAACAATGTGTCAGGTATAGCGTAGAACATGGTGACCAGTTTTATTGGTGTTTAATGACACTTTCAACAATGTGTCAGGTATAACGTAGAACATGGTGACCAGTTTTATTGGTGTTTAACGACACTTTCAACGATGTGTCAGGTATAACGTATAACATGGTGACCAGTTTTATTGGTGTTTAACGCCACTTTCAACAATGTTAGTTATAGCGTAGAACATGGAGACCAGTTTTATTGGTGCTTAACGCCACTTTCAACTATGTGACAGATATAAAGTATAACATGGTGACCAGTTTTATTGGTGTTTAACGCCACTTTCAACAATGTTAGTTATAGCATAGAACATGGTGGCCAGTTTTAATGGTGTTGAATGCCACTTTCAACAATATGTTAGTTATAGCGCAGAACATGGTGACCAGTTTTATTGGTGTTTAACGACACTTTCAACAATGTGTCAGTTATAACGTACAACATGGTTACCAGTTTTATGAGTGTTTAACGACAATTTCAACAATGTCAGGAATAACGTAGAACATGGTGACCAGTTTTATTGGTGTTTAATGCCACTTTCAACAATGTTAGTTATAGCATAGAACATCGTGACCAATTTTTTTGGTGTTTAACGACACTTTCAACAATGTGTCAGGTATAGCGTAGAACATGGTGACCAGTTTTATTGGTGTTTAATGACACTTTCAACAATGTGTCAGGTATAACGTAGAACATGGTGACCAGTTTTATTGGTGCTTAACAACACTTTCAATAATGTGTCAGGTACAACGTAGAACATGGTGACCAGTTTTATTGGTGTTCAACGACACTTTCAACAATGTGTCAGGTATAACGTATAACATGAGGACCAGTTTTATTGGTGTTTAACGCCACTTTCAACAATGTTAGCTATAGCGTAGAACATGTTGACCAGTTTTATTAGTGTTTAACAACACTTTCAACAATGTCAGGTATAATGTAGAACATGGTGACCATTTTTATTGGTATTAACGCCACTGTCAACAATATTTCAGCTATTATGTATAATATGGCGCACAGTTTTGTTGGTGTTTAACGACACTTTCAACAATGTGTTAGTTATAACGTACAACATGGTTACCAGTTTTATTAGTGTTTAACGACTTTCAACAATGTCAGGTATAACGTAGAACATGGTGACCAGTTTTATTGGTGTTTAATGACACTTTCAACAATGTGTCAGGTATAACGTATTACATGGTGACCAGTTTTATTGGTGCTTAACGACACTTTCAACAATATGTCAGGTATTACGTATAACATGGTCACCAGTTTTATTTGTGTTTAACGACACTTTCAACAATGTGTCAGGTATAACGTAGAACATAGTGACCAGTTTTATTGGTGTTTAATGCCACTTTCAACAATGTTAGCTATAGCGTAGAACATGTTGACCAGTTTTATTGGTGTTTAATGCCACTTTTCAACAATGTGTCAGGTATAATGTAGAACATAGTGATCAGTTTTATTGGTGTTTAATGCCACTTTCAACAATGTTAGCTATAGCATAGAACATGTTGACCACTTTTAACAATGTGTCAGCTATAACATAGAACATGGTGACCAGTTTTATTGGTGTTTAACAACACTTTCAACAATGTGTCAGGTATCACGTAGAACATGGTGACCCGCTTTATTGCTGTTTAACGACACTTTCAACAATGTGTCAGGTATAACGTAGAACATGGTGACCAGTTTTATTGGCGTTTAACGACACTTTCAACAATGTGTCAGGTATAACGTAGAACATGGTGACCAGTTTTATTGGTGTTTAACGACACTTTCAACGATGTGTCAGGTATAACGTATAACATGGTGACCAGTTTTATTGGTGTTTAACGCCACTTTCAACAATGTTAGTTATAGCGTAGAACATGGAGACCAGTTTTATTGGTGCTTAACGCCACTTTCAACTATGTGACAGATATAAAGTATAACATGGTGACCAGTTTTATTGGTGTTTAACGCCACTTTCAACAATGTTAGTTATAGCATAGAACATGGTGGCCAGTTTTAATGGTGTTGAATGCCACTTTCAACAATATGTTAGTTATAGTGCAGAACATGGTGACCAGTTTTATTGGTGTTTAACGACACTTTCAACAATGTGTCAGTTATAACGTACAACATGGTTACCAGTTTTATTAGTGTTTAACGACACTTTCAACAATGTCAGGTATAACGTAGAACATGGTGACCAGTTTTATTGGTGTTTAATGCCACTTTCAACAATGTTAGTTATAGCATAGAACATCGTGACCAATTTTTTTGGTGTTTAACGACACTTTCAACAATGTGTCAGGTATAGCGTAGAACATGGTGACCAGTTTTATTGGTGTTTAATGACACTTTCAACAATGTGTCAGGTATAACATAGAACATGGTGACCAGTTTTATTGGTGCTTAACAACACTTTCAATAATGTGTCAGGTACAACGTAGAACATGGTGACCAGTTTTATTGGTGTTCAACGACACTTTCAACAATGTGTCAGGTATAGCGTATAACATGGTGACCAGTTTTATTGGTGTTTAACGCCACTTTCAACAATGTTAGCTATAGCGTAGAACATGTTGACCAGTTTTATTAGTGTTTAACAATACTTTCAACAATGTCAGGTATAACGTAGAACATGGTGACCAGTTTTATTGGTGTTTAACGACACTTTCAACAATGTGTCAGGTATAATGTAGAACATGGTGACCATTTTTATTGGTATTAACGCCACTGTCAACAATATTTCAGCTATTATGTATAATATGGCGCACAGTTTTGTTGGTGTTTAACGACACTTTCAACAATGTGTTAGTTATAACGTACAACATGGTTACCAGTTTTATTAGTGTTTAACGACTTTCAACAATGTCAGGTATAACGTAGAACATGGTGACCAGTTTTATTGGTGTTTAATGACACTTTCAACAATGTGTCAGGTATAACGTATTACATGGTGACCAGTTTTATTGGTGCTTAACAACACTTTCAATAATGTGTCAGGTACAACGTAGAACATGGTGACCAGTTTTATTGGTGTTCAACGACACTTTCAACAATGTGTCAGGTATAGCGTATAACATGGTGACCAGTTTTATTGGTGTTTAACGCCACTTTCAACAATGTTAGCTATAGCGTAGAACATGTTGACCAGTTTTATTGGTGTTTAATGCCACTTTTCAACAATGTGTCAGGTATAATGTAGAACATAGTGACAAGTTTTATTGGTGTTTAATGCCACCTTCAACAATGTTAGTTATAGCGAAGAACATGTTGACCAGTTATATTGGTGTTTAACGCCACTTTTAACAATGTGTCAGCTATAACATAGAACATGGTGACCAGTTTTATTGGTGTTTAATGCCACTTTCAACAATGTTAGCTATAGCGTAGAACATGTTGACCAGTTTTATTGGTGTTTAATGCCACTTTTCAACAATGTGTCAGGTATAATGTAGAACATGGTGACCAGTTTTATTGGTGTTTAACGCCACTTTCAACAATGTTAGTTATAGCGTAGAACATGTTGACCAGTTCTATTGGTGTTTAACGCCACTTTTAACAATGTGTCAGCTATAACATAGAACATGGTGACCAGTTTTATTGATGTTTAACAACACTTTCAACAATGTGTCAGGTATCACATAGAACATGGTGACCAGCTTTATTGGTGTTTAACGACACTTTCAACAATGTGTCAGGTATAGCGTAGAACATGGTGACCAGTTTTATTGGTGTTTAATGCCACTTTCAACAATGTTAGTTATAGCATAGAACATCGTGGCCAATTTTTTGGGTGTTTAACGACACTTTCAACAATGTGTCAGGTATAGCGTAGAACATGGTGACCAGTTTTATTGGTGTTTAATGACACTTTCAAGAATGTGTCAGGTATAACGTAGAACATGGTGACCAGTTTTATTGGTGCTTAACAACACTTTCAATAATGTGTCAGGTACAACGTAGAACATGGTGACCAGTTTTATTGGTGTTTAATGCCACCTTCAACAATGTTAGTTATAGCGTAGAACTTGTTGACCAGTTATATTGGTGTTTAACGCCACTTTTAACAATGTGTCAGCTATAAAATAGAACATGGTGACCAGTTTTATTGGTGTTTAATGCCACTTTTCAACAATGTGTCAGGTATAGCGTATAACATGGTGACCAGTTTTATTGGTGTTTAATGCCACTTTCAACAATGTTAGCTATAGCGTAGAACATGTTGACCAGTTTTATTGGTGTTTAATGCCACTTTTCAACAATGTGTCAGGTATAATGTAGAACATGGTGACCAGTTTTATTGGTGTTTAACGCCACTTTCAACAATGTTAGTTATAGCGTAGAACATGTTGACCAGTTCTATTGGTGTTTAACGCCACTTTTAACAATGTGTCAGCTATAACATAGAACATGGTGACCAGTTTTATTGATGTTTAACAACACTTTCAACAATGTGTCAGGTATCACATAGAACATGGTGACCAGCTTTATTGGTGTTTAACGACACTTTCAACAATGTGTCAGGTATAACGTAGAACATGGTGACCAGTTTTATTGGTGTTTAATGCCACTTTCAACAATGTTAGTTATAGCATAGAACATCGTGACCAATTTTTTTGGTGTTTAACGACACTTTCAACAATATGTCAGGTATAGCGTAGAACATGGTGACCAGTTTTATTGGTGTTTAATGACACTTTCAACAATGTGTCAGGTATAACGTAGAACATGGTGACCAGTTTTATTGGTGCTTAACAACACTTTCAATAATGTGTCAGGTACAACGTAGAACATGGTGACCAGTTTTATTGGTGTTCAACGACACTTTCAACAATGTGTCAGGTATAGCGTATAACATGGTGACCAGTTTTATTGGTGTTTAACGCCACTTTCAACAATGTTAGCTATAGCGTAGAACATGTTGACCAGTTTTATTAGTGTTTAACAACACTTTCAACAATGTCAGGTATAACGTAGAACATGGTGACCAGTTTTATTGGTGTTTAACGACACTTTCAACAATGTGTCAGGTATAATGTAGAACATGGTGACCATTTTTATTGGTATTAACGCCACTGTCAACAATATTTTAGCTATTATGTATAATATGGCGCACAGTTTTGTTGGTGTTTAACGACACTTTCAACAATGTGTTAGTTATAACGTACAACATGGTTACCAGTTTTATTAGTGTTTAACGCCTTTCAACAATGTCAGGTATAACGTAGAACATGGTGACCAGTTTTATTGGTGTTTAATGACACTTTCAACAATGTGTCAGGTATAACGTATTACATGGTGGCCAGTTTTATTGGTGGTTAACGACACTTTCAACAATATGTCAGGTATTACGTATAACATGGTCACCAGTTTTATTTGTGCTTAACGACACTTTCAACAATGTGTCAGGTATAACGTAGAACATGGTGACCAGTTTTATTGGTGTTTAATGCCACTTTCAACAATGTTAGCTATAGCGTAGAACATGTTGACCAGTTTTATTGGTGTTTAATGCCATTTTTCAACAATGTGTCAGGTATAATGTAGAACATAGTTACCAGTTTTATTGGTGTTTAATGCCACTTTCAACAATGTTAGTTATAGCTTAGAACATGTTGACCAGTTATATTGGTGTTTAACGTCACTTTTAACAATGTGTCAGCTATAACATAGAACATGGTGACCAGTTTTATTGGTGTGTAATGCCACTTTTCAACAATGTGTCAGGTATCACATAGAACATGGTGACCAGTTTTATTGGTGTTTAATGCCACTTTCAACAATGTTAGCTATAGCGTAGAACATGTTGACCAGTTTTATTGGTGTTTAATGCCACTTTTCAACAATTAGTCAGGTATAATGTAGAACATGGTGGCCAGCTTTATCGGTGTTTAACGCCACTTTCAACAATGTTAGTTATAGCATAGAACATGTTGAGCAGTTCTATTGGTGTTTAACGCCACTTTTAACAATGTGTCAGCTATAACATAGAACATGGTGACCAGTTTTATTGGTGTTTAATGCCACTTTCAACAATGTTAGTTATAGCATAGAACATCGTGACCAATTTTTTTGGTGTTTAACGACACTTTCAACAATGTGTCAGGTATAGCGTAGAACATGGTGACCAGTTTTATTGGTGTTTAATGACATTTTCAACAATGTGTCAGGTATAACATAGAACATGGTGACCAGTTTTATTGGTGCTTAACAACACTTTCAATAATGTGTCAGGTACAACGTAGAACATGGTGACCAGTTTTATTGGTGTTCAACGACACTTTCAACAATGTGCCAGGTATAACGTATAACATGGTGACCAGTTTTATTGGTGTTTAACGCCACTTTCAACAATGTTAGCTATAGCGTAGAACATGTTGACCAGTTTTATTAGTGTTTAACAACACTTTCAACAATATGACAGGTATAACGTATAACATGGTGACCAGTTTTATTGGTGTTCAACGACACTTTCAACAATGTTAGCTATAGCGTAGAACATGTTGACCAGTTTTATTGGTGTTTAACGACACTTTCAACAATGTGTCAGGTATAATGTAGAACATGGTGACCATTTTTATTGGTATTAACGCCACTGTCAACAATATTTCAGCTATGATGTATAATATGGTGCACAGTTTTATTGGTGTTTAACGACACTTTCAACAATGTGTTAGTTATAACGTACAACATGGTTACCAGTTTTATTAGTGTTTAACGACTTTCAACAATGTCAGGTATAACGTAGAACATGGTGACCAGTTTTATTGATGTTTAACGACACTTTCAACAATGTGTCAGGTATAACGTATTACATGGTGACCAGTTTTATTGGTGCTTAACGACACTTTCAACAATATGTCAGGTATTACGTATAACATGGTCACCAGTTTTATTTGTGTTTAACGACACTTTCAACAATGTGTCAGGTATAACGTAGAACATGGTGACCAGTTTTATTGGTGTTTAATGCCACTTTCAACAATGTTAGCTATAGCGTAGAACATGTTGACCAGTTTTATTGGTGTTTAATGCCACTTTTCAACAATGTGTCATGTATAATGTAGAACATAGTGATCAGTTTTATTGGTGTTTAATGCCACTTTCAACAATGTTAGCTATAGCATAGAACATGTTGACCACTTTTAACAATGTGTCAGCTATAACATAGAACATGGTGACCAGTTTTATTGGTGTTTAACAACACTTTCAACAATGTGTCAGGTATCACGTAGAACATGGTGACCCGCTTTATTGGTGTTTAACGACACTTTCAACAATGTGTCAGGTATAACGTAGAACATGGTGACCAGTTTTATTGGTGTTTAACGACACTTTCAACAATGTGTTAGGTATAACGTAGAACATGGTGACCAGTTTTATTGGTGTTTAACGACACTTTCAACAATGTGTCAGGTATAACGTAGAACATGGTGACCAGTTTTATTGGTGTTTAACGCCACTTTCAACAATGTTAGTTATCGCGTAGAACATGGAGACCAGTTTTATTGGTGCTTAACGCCACTTTCAACTATGTGACAGATATAAAGTATAACATGGTGACCAGTTTTATTGGTGTTTAACGCCACTTTCAACAATGTTAGTTATAGCATAGAACATGGTGGCCAGTTTTAATGGTGTTGAATGCCACTTTCAACAATATGTTAGTTATAGCGCAGAACATGGTGACCAGTTTTATTGGTGTTTAACGACACTTTCAACAATGTGTCAGTTATAACGTACAACATAGTTACCAGTTTTATTAGTGTTTAACGACACTTTCAACAATGTCAGGTATAACGTAGAACATGGTGACCAGTTTTATTGGTGTTTAATGCCACTTTCAACAATGTTAGTTATAGCATAGAACATCGTGACCAATTTTTTTGGTGTTTAACGACACTTTCAACAATGTGTCAGGTATAGCGTAGAACATGGTGACCAGTTTTATTGGTGTTTAATGACACTTTCAACAATGTGTCAGGTATAACATAGAACATGGTGACCAGTTTTATTGGTGCTTAACAACACTTTCAATAATGTGTCAGGTACAACGTAGAACATGGTGACCAGTTTTATTGGTGTTCAACGACACTTTCAACAATGTGTCAGGTATAGCGTATAACATGGTGACCAGTTTTATTGGTGTTTAACGCCACTTTCAACAATGTTAGCTATAGCGTAGAACATATTGACCAGTTTTATTAGTGTTTAACAACACTTTCAACAATGTCAGGTATAACGTAGAACATGGTGACCAGTTTTATTGGTGTTTAACGACACTTTCAACAATGTGTCAGGTATAATGTAGAACATGGTGACCATTTTTATTGGTATTAACGCCACTGTCAACAATATTTCAGCTATTATGTGTAATATGGCGCACAGTTTTGTTGCTGTTTAACGACACTTTCAACAATGTGTTAGTTATAACGTACAACATGGTTACCAGTTTTATTAGTGTTTAACGACTTTCAACAATGTCAGGTATAACGTAGAACATGGTGACCAGTTTTATTGGTGTTTAATGACACTTTCAACAATGTGTCAGGTATAACGTATTACATGGTGACCAGTTTTATTGGTGCTTAACGACACTTTCAACAATATGTCAGGTATTACGTATAACATGGTCACCAGTTTTATTTGTGTTTAACAACACTTTCAACAATGTGTCAGGTATAACGTAGAACATGTTGACCAGTTATATTGGTGTTTAACGCCACTTTTAACAATGTGTCAGCTATAAAATAGAACATGGTGACCAGTTTTATTGGTGTTTAATGCCACTTTTCAACAATGTGTCAGGTATAACGTATAACATGGTGACCAGTTTTATTGGTGTTTAATGCCACTTTCAACAATGTTAGCTATAGCGTAGAACATGTTGACCAGTTTTATTGGTGTTTAATGCCACTTTTCAACCATGTGTCAGGTATAATGTATAACATGGTGACCAGTTTTATTGGTGTTTAACGCCACTTTCAACAATGTTAGTTATAGCGTAGAACATGTTGACCAGTTCTATTGGTGTTTAACGCCACTTTTAACAATGTGTCAGCTATAACATAGAACATGGTGACCAGTTTTATTGATGTTTAACAACACTTTCAACAATGTGTCAGGTATCACATAGAACATGGTGACCAGTTTTATTGGTGTTTAACGACACTTTCAACAATGTGTCAGGTATAACGTAGAACATGGTGACCAGTTTTATTGGTGTTTAATGCCACTTTCAACAATGTTAGTTATAGCATAGAACATCGTGACCAATTTTTTGGGTGTTTAACGACACTTTCAACAATGTGTCAGGTATAGCGTAGAACATGGTGACCAGTTTTATTGGTGTTTAATGACACTTTCAACAATGTGTCAGGTATAACGTAGAACATGGTGACCAGTTTTATTGGTGCTTAACAACACTTTCAATAATGTGTCAGGTACAACGTAGAACATGGTGACCAGTTTTATTGGTGTTCAACGACACTTTCAACAATGTGTCAGGTATAGCGTATAACATGGCGACCAGTTTTATTGGTGTTTAACGCCACTTTCAACAATGTTAGCTATAGCGTAGAACATGTTGACCAGTTTTATTAGTGTTTAACAACACTTTCAACAATGTCAGGTATAACGTAGAACATGGTGACCAGTTTTATTGGTGTTTAACGACACTTTCAACAATGTGTCAGGTATAATGTAGAACATGGTGACCATTTTTATTGGTATTAACGCCACTGTCAACAATATTTCAGCTATTATGTATAATATGGCGCACAGTTTTGTTGGTGTTTAACGACACTTTCAACAATGTGTTAGTTATAACGTACAACATGGTTACCAGTTTTATTAGTGTTTAACGCCTTTCAACAATGTCAGGTATAACGTAGAACATGGTGACCAGTTTTATTGGTGTTTAACGCCACTTTCAACAATGTTAGCTATAGCGTAGAACATGTTGACCAGTTTTATTAGTGTTTAACAACACTTTCAACAATATGACAGGTATAGCGTATAACATGGTGACCAGTTTTATTGGTGTTCAACGACACTTTCAACAATGTTAGCTATAGCGTAGAACATGTTGACCAGTTTTATTGGTGTTTAACGACACTTTCAACAATGTGTCAGGTATAATGTAGAACATGGTGACCATTTTTATTGGTATTAACGCCACTGTCAACAATATTTCAGCTATGATGTATAATATGGTGCACAGTTTTATTGGTGTTTAACGACACTTTCAACAATGTGTTAGTTATAACGTACAACATGGTTACCAGTTTTATTAGTGTTTAACGACTTTCAACAATGTCAGGTATAACGTAGAACATGGTGACCAGTTTTATTGATGTTTAACGACACTTTCAACAATGTGTCAGGTATAACGTATTACATGGTGACCAGTTTTATTGGTGCTTAACGACACTTTCAACAATATGTCAGGTATTACGTATAACATGGTCACCAGTTTTATTTGTGTTTAACGACACTTTCAACAATGTGTCAGGTATAACGTAGAACATGGTGACCAGTTTTATTGGTGTTTAATGCCACTTTCAACAATGTTAGCTATAGCGTAGAACATGTTGACCAGTTTTATTGGTGTTTAATGCCACTTTTCAACAATGTGTCAGGTATAATGTAGAACATAGTGATCAGTTTTATTGGTGTTTAATGCCACTTTCAACAATGTTAGCTATAGCATAGAACATGTTGACCACTTTTAACAATGTGTCAGCTATAACATAGAACATGGTGACCAGTTTTATTGGTGTTTAACAACACTTTCAACAATGTGTCAGGTATCACGTAGAACATGGTGACCCGCTTTATTGGTGTTTAACGACACTTTCAACAATGTGTCAGGTATAACGTAGAACATGGTGACCAGTTTTATTGGTGTTTAACGACACTTTCAACAATGTGTCAGGTATAACGTAGAACATGGTGACCAGTTTTATTGGTGTTTAACGACACTTTCAACAATGTGTCAGGTATAACGTAGAACATGGTGACCAGTTTTATTGGTGTTTAACGCCACTTTCAACAATGTTAGTTATAGCGTAGAACATGGAGACCAGTTTTATTGGTGCTTAACGCCACTTTCAACTATGTGACAGATATAAAGTATAACATGGTGACCAGTTTTATTGGTGTTTAACGCCACTTTCAACAATGTTAGTTATAGCATAGAACATGGTGGCCAGTTTTAATGGTGTTGAATGCCACTTTCAACAATATGTTAGTTATAGCGCAGAACATGGTGACCAGTTTTATTGGTGTTTAACGACACTTTCAACAATGTGTCAGTTATAACGTACAACATAGTTACCAGTTTTATTGGTGTTTAACGACACTTTCAACAATGTCAGGTATAACGTAGAACATGGTGACCAGTTTTATTGGTGTTTAATGCCACTTTCAACAATGTTAGTTATAGCATAGAACATCGTGACCAATTTTTTTGGTGTTTAACGACACTTTCAACAATGTGTCAGGTATAGCATAGAACATGGTGACCAGTTTTATTGGTGTTTAATGACACTTTCAACAATGTGTCAGGTATAACATAGAACATGGTGACCAGTTTTATTGGTGCTTAACAACACTTTCAATAATGTGTCAGGTACAACGTAGAACATGGTGACCAGTTTTATTGGTGTTCAACGACACTTTCAACAATGTGTCAGGTATAGCGTATAACATGGTGACCAGTTTTATTGGTGTTTAACGCCACTTTCAACAATGTTAGCTATAGCGTAGAACATGTTGACCAGTTTTATTAGTGTTTAACAACACTTTCAACAATGTCAGGTATAACGTAGAACATGGTGACCAGTTTTATTGGTGTTTAACGACACTTTCAACAATGTGTCAGGTATAATGTAGAACATGGTGACCATCTTTATTGGTATTAACGCCACTGTCAACAATATTTCAGCTATTATGTGTAATATGGCGCACAGTTTTGTTGCTGTTTAACGACACTTTCAACAATGTGTTAGTTATAACGTACAACATGGTTACCAGTTTTATTAGTGTTTAACGACTTTCAACAATGTCAGGTATAACGTAGAACATGGTGACCAGTTTTATTGGTGTTTAATGACACTTTCAACAATGTGTCAGGTATAACGTATTACATGGTGACCAGTTTTATTGGTGCTTAACGACACTTTCAACAATATGTCAGGTATTACGTATAACATGGTCACCAGTTTTATTTGTGTTTAACAACACTTTCAACAATGTGTCAGGTATAACGTAGAACATGGTGACCAGTTTTATTGGTGTTTAATGCCACTTTTCAACAATGTGTCAGGTATAATGTAGAACATAGTGACAAGTTTTATTGGTGTTTAATGCCACCTTCAACAATGTTAGTTATAGCGTAGAACATGTTGACCAGTTATATTGGTGTTTAACGCCACTTTTAACAATGTGTCAGCTATAACATAGAACATGGTGACCAGTTTTATTGGTGTTTAATGCCACTTTCAACAATGTTAGCTATAGCGTAGAACATGTTGACCAGTTTTATTGGTGTTTAATGCCACTTTTCAACAATGTGTCAGGTATAATGTAGAACATGGTGACCAGTTTTATTGGTGTTTAACGCCACTTTCAACAATGTTAGTTATAGCATAGAACATGTTGACCAGTTCTATTGGTGTTTAACGCCACTTTTAACAATGTGTCAGCTATAACATAGAACATGGTGACCAGTTTTATTGATGTTTAACAACACTTTCAACAATGTGTCAGGTATCACATAGAACATGGTGACCAGCTTTATTGGTGTTTAACGACACTTTCAACAATGTGTCAGCTATAACGTAGAACATGGTGACCAGTTTTATTGGTGTTTAATGCCACTTTCAACAATGTTAGTTATAGCATAGAACATCGTGACCAATTTTTGGGGTGTTTAACGACACTTTCAACAATGTGTCAGGTATAGCGTAGAACATGGTGACCAGTTTTATTGATGTTTAATGACACTTTCAACAATGTGTCAGGTATAACGTAGAACATGGTGACCAGTTTTATTGGTGCTTAACAACACTTTCAATAATGTGTCAGGTACAACGTAGAACATGGTGACCAGTTTTATTGGTGTTTAATGCCACCTTCAACAATGTTAGTTATAGCGTAGAACATGTTGACCAGTTATATTGGTGTTTAACGCCAGTTTTAACAGTGTCAGCTATAAAATAGAACATGGTGACCAGTTTTATTGGTGTTTAATGCCACTTTTCAACAATGTGTCAGGTATAACGTATAACATGGTGACCAGTTTTATTGGTGTTTAATGCCACTTTCAACAATGTTAGCTATAGCGTAGAACATGTTGACCAGTTTTATTGGTGTTTAATGCCACTTTTCAACAATGTGTCAGGTATAATGTATAACATGGTGACCAGTTTTATTGGTGTTTAACGCCACTTTCAACAATGTTAGTTATAGCGTAGAACATGTTGACCAGTTCTATTGGTGTTTAACGCCACTTTTAACAATGTGTCAGCTATAACATAGAACATGGTGACCAGTTTTATTGATGTTTAACGACACTTTCAACAATGTGTCAGGTATAGCGTAGAACATGGTGACCAGTTTTATTGGTGTTTAATGACACTTTCAACAATGTGTCAGGTATAACATAGAACATGGTGACCAGTTTTATTGGTGCTTAACAACACTTTCAATAATGTGTCAGGTACAACGTAGAACATGGTGACCAGTTTTATTGGTGTTCAACGACACTTTCAACAATGTGTCAGGTATAGCGTATAACATGGTGACCAGTTTTATTGGTGTTTAACGCCACTTTCAACAATGTTAGCTATAGCGTAGAACATGTTGACCAGTTTTATTAGTGTTTAACAACACTTTCAACAATGTCAGGTATAACGTAGAACATGGTGACCAGTTTTATTGGTGTTTAACGACACTTTCAACAATGTGTCAGGTATAATGTAGAACATGGTGACCATTTTTATTGGTATTAACGCCACTGTCAACAATATTTCAGCTATTATGTATAATATGGCGCACAGTTTTGTTGGTGTTTAACGACACTTTCAACAATGTGTTAGTTATAACGTACAACATGGTTACCAGTTTTATTAGTGTTTAACGCCTTTCAACAATGTCAGGTATAACGTAGAACATGGTGACCAGTTTTATTGGTGTTTAATGACACTTTCAACAATGTGTCAGGTATAACGTATTACATGGTGGCCAGTTTTATTGGTGCTTAACGACACTTTCAACAATATGTCAGGTATTACGTATAACATGGTCACCAGTTTTATTTGTGTTTAACGACACTTTCAACAATGTGTCAGGTATAACGTAGAACATGGTGACCAGTTTTATTGGTGTTTAATGCCACTTTTCTTCAATGTGTCAGGTATAATGTAGAACATGGTGACCAGTTTTATTGGTGTTTAACGTCACTTTCAACAATGTTAGTTATAGCGTAGAACATGTTGACCAGTTCTATTGGTGTTTAACCCCACTTTTAACAATGTGTCAGCTATAACATAGAACATGGTGACCAGTTTTATTGATGTTTAACAACACTTTCAACAATGTGTCAGGTATCACATAGAACATGGTGACCAGCTTTATTGGTGTTTAACGACACTTTCAACAATGTGTCAGGTATAACGTAGAACATGGTGACCAGTTTTATTGGTGTTTAATGCCACTTTCAACAATGTTAGTTATAGCATAGAACATCGTGACCATTTTTTTGGTGTTTAACGACACTTTCAACAATGTGTCAGGTATAGCGTAGAACATGGTGACCAGTTTTATTGGTGTTTAATGACACTTTCAACAATGTGTCAGGTATAACGTAGAACATGGTGACCAGTTTTATTGGTGCTTAACAACACTTTCAATAATGTGTCAGGTACAACGTAGAACATGGTGACCAGTTTTATTGGTGTTCAACGACACTTTCAACAATGTGTCAGGTATAGCGTATAACATGGTGACCAGTTTTATTGGTGTTTAACGCCACTTTCAACAATGTTAGCTATAGCGTAGAACATGTTGACCAGTTTTATTAGTGTTTAACAACACTTTCAACAATGTCAGGTATAACGTAGAACATGGTGACCAGTTTTATTGGTGTTTAACGACACTTTCAACAATGTGTCAGGTATAATGTAGAACATGGTGACCATTTTTATTGGTATTAACGCCAGTCAACAATATTTCAGCTATGATGTATAATATGGCGCACAGTTTTGTTGGTGCTTAACGACACTTTCAACAATGTGTAAGTTATAGCGTACATCATGGTTACCAGTTTTATTAGTGTTTAACGACTTTCAACAATGTCAGGTATAACGTAGAACATGGTGACCAGTTTTATTGGTGTTTAATGACACTTTCAACAATGTGTCAGTTATAACGTATTACATGGTGACCAGTTTTATTGGTGTTTAATGCCACTTTCAACAATGTTAGCTATAGCGTAGAACATGTTGACCAGTTTTATTGGTGTTTAATGCCACTTTTCAACAATGTGTCAGGTATAATGTAGAACATAGTTACCAGTTTTATTGGTGTTTAATGCCACTTTCAACAATGTTAGTCATAGCGTAGAACATGTTGACCAGTTATATTGGTGCTTAACGCCACTTTTAACAATCTGTCAGCTATAACGTAGAACATGGTGACCAGTTTTATTGGTGTTTAATGCCACTTTTCAACAATGTGTCAGGTATAATGTATAACATGGTGACCAGTTTTATTGGTGTTTAATGCCACTTTCAACAATGTTAGCTATAGCGTAGAACATGTTGACCAGTTTTATTGGTGTTTAATGCCACTTTTCAACAATGTGTCAGGTATAATGTAGAACATGGTGACCAGTTTTATTGGTGTTTAACGCCACTTTCAACAATGTTAGTTATAGGGTAGAACATGTTGACCAGTTCTATTGGTGTTTAACGCCACTTTTAACAATGTGTCAGCTATAACATAGAACATGGTGACCAGTTTTATTGGTGTTTAAAAACACTTTCAACAATGTGTCAGGTATAACGTAGAACATGGTGACCAGTTTTATTGGTGTTTAACGACACTTTCAACAATGTGTCAGGTATAACGTAGAACATGGTGACCAGTTTTATTGATGTTTAACGACACTTTCAACGATGTGTCAGGTATAACGTATAACATGGTGACCAGTTTTATTGGTGTTTAACGCTACTTTCAACAATGTTAGTTATAGCATAGAACGGGGTGACCACTTTTATTGGTGCTTAACGCCACTTTCAATAATGTGACAGGTATAAAGTATAACATGGTGACCAGTTTTATTGGTGTTTAACGCCACTTTCAACAATGTTAGTTATAGCATAGAACATGGGGGCCAGTTTTATTGGTGTTGAATGCCACTTTCAACAATATGTTAGTTATAGCGCAGAACATGGTGACCAGTTTTATTGGTGTTTAACGACACTTTCAACAATGTGTTAGTTATAACGTACAACATGGTGACCAGTTTTATCAGTGTTCAACGACTTTCAACAATGTCAGGTATAACGTAGAACATGGTGACCAGTTTTATTGGTGTTTAACGACACTTTCAACAATGTGTCAGTTATAACGTACAACATGGTTACCAGTTTTACGAGTGTTTAACGACAATTTCAACAATGTCAGGAATAACGTAGAACATGGTGACCAGTTTTATTGGTGTTTAATGCCACTTTCAACAATGTTAGTTATAGCATAGAACATCGTGACCAATTTTTTTGGTGTTTAACGACACTTTCAACAATGTGTCAGGTATAGCGTAGAACATGGTGACCAGTTTTATTGGTGTTTAATGACACTTTCAACAATGTGTCAGGTATAACGTAGAACATGGTGACCAGTTTTATTGGTGCTTAACAACACTTTCAATAATGTGTCAGGTACAACGTAGAACATGGTGACCAGTTTTATTGGTGTTCAACGACACTTTCAACAATGTGTCAGGTATAACGTATAACATGGTGACCAGTTTTATTGGTGTTTAACGCCACTTTCAACAATGTTAGCTATAGCGTAGAACATGTTGACCAGTTTTATTAGTGTTTAACAACACTTTCAACAATGTCAGGTATAACGTAGAACATGGTGACCCGTTGTATTGGTGTTTAACGACACTTTCAACAATGTGTCAGGTATAATGTAGAACATGGTGACCATTTTTATTGGTATTAACGCCACTGTCAACAATATTTCAGCTATGATGTATAATATGGCGCACAGTTTTGTTGGTGTTTAACGACACTTTCAACAATGTGTTAGTTATAACGTACAACATGGTTACCAGTTTTATTAGTGTTTAACGACTTTCAACAATGTCAGGTATAACGTAGAACATGGTGACCAGTTTTATTGGTGCTTAACGACACTTTCAACAATATGTCAGGTATTACGTATAACATGGTCACCAGTTTTATTTGTGTTTAACGACACTTTCAACAATGTGTCAGGTATAACGTAGAACATGGTGACCAGTTTTATTGGTGTTTAATGCCACTTTCAACAATGTTAGCTATAGCGTAGAACATGTTGACCAGTTTTATTGGTGTTTAATGCCACTTTTCAACAATGTGTCAGGTATAATGTAGAACATAGTTACCAGTTTTATTGGTGTTTAATGCCACTTTCAACAATGTTAGTCATAGCGTAGAACATGTTGACCAGTTATATTGGTGTTTAACGCCACTTTTAACAATGTGTCAGCTATAACATAGAACATGGTGACCAGTTTTATTGGTGTTTAATGCCACTTTTCAACAATGTGTCAGGTATAATGTATAACATGGTGACCAGTTTTATTGGTGTTTAATGCCACTTTCAACAATGTTAGCTATAGCGTAGAACATGTTGACCAGTTTTATTGGTGTTTAATGCCACTTTTCAACAATGTGTCAGGTATAATGTAGAACATGGTGACCAGTTTTATTGGTGTTTAACACCACTTTCAACAATGTTAGTTATAGAGTAGAACATGTTGACCAGTTCTATTGGTGTTTAACGCCACTTTTAACAATGTGTCAGCTATAACATAGAACATGGTGACCAGTTTTATTGGTGTTTAAAAACACTTTCAACAATGTGTCAGGTATAACGTAGAACATGGTGACCAGTTTTATTGGTGTTTAACGACACTTTCAACAATGTGTCAGGTATAACGTAGAACATGGTGACCAGTTTTATTGGTGTTTAACGACACTTTCAACGATGTGTCAGGTATAACGTATAACATGGTGACCAGTTTTATTGGTGTTTAATGCCACTTTCAACAATGTTAGTTATAGCATAGAACGGGGTGACCAGTTTTATTGGTGCTTAACGCCACTTTCAATAATGTGACAGGTATAAAGTATAACATGGTGACCAGTTTTATTGGTGTTTAACGCCACTTTCAACAATGTTAGTTATAGCATAGAACATGGGGGCCAGTTTTATTGGTGTTGAATGCCACTTTCAACAATATGTTAGTTATAGCACAGAACATGGTGACCAGTTTTATTGGTGTTTAACGACACTTTCAACAATGTGTTAGTTATAACGTACAACATGGTGACCAGTTTTATCAGTGTTCAACGACTTTCAACAATGTCAGGTATAACGTAGAACATGGTGACCAGTTTTATTGGTGTTTAACGACACTTTCAACAATGTGTCAGTTATAACGTACAACATGGTTACCAGTTTTACGAGTGTTTAACGACAATTTCAACAATGTCAGGAATAACGTAGAACATGGTGACCAGTTTTATTGGTGTTTAATGCCACTTTCAACAATGTTAGTTATAGCATAGAACATCGTGACCAATTTTTTTGGTGTTTAACGACACTTTCAACAATGTGTCAGGTATAGCGTAGAACATGGTGACCAGTTTTATTGGTGTTTAATGACACTTTCAACAATGTGTCAGGTATAACGTAGAACATGGTGACCAGTTTTATTGGTGCTTAACAACACTTTCAATAATGTGTCAGGTACAACGTAGAACATGGTGACCAGTTTTATTGGTGTTCAACGACACTTTCAACAATGTGTCAGGTATAACGTATAACATGGTGACCAGTTTTATTGGTGTTTAACGCCACTTTCAACAATGTTAGCAATAGCGTAGAACATGTTGACCAGTTTTATTAGTGTTTAACAACACTTTCAACAATGTCAGGTATAACGTAGAACATGGTGACCCGTTGTATTGGTGTTTAACGACACTTTCAACAATGTGTCAGGTATAATGTAGAACATGGTGACCATTTTTATTGGTATTAACGCCACTGTCAACAATATTTCAGCTATGATGTATAATATGGCGCACAGTTTTGTTGGTGTTTAACGACACTTTCAACAATGTGTTAGTTATAACGTACAACATGGTTACCAGTTTTATTAGTGTTTAACGACTTTCAACAATGTCAGGTATAACGTAGAACATGGTGACCAGTTTTATTGGTGCTTAACGACACTTTCAACAATATGTCAGGTATTACGTATAACATGGTCACCAGTTTTATTTGTGTTTAACGACACTTTCAACAATGTGTCAGGTATAACGTAGAACATGGTGACCAGTTTTATTGGTGTTTAATGCCACTTTCAACAATGTTAGCTATAGCGTAGAACATGTTGACCAGTTTTATTGGTGTTTAATGCCACTTTTCAACAATGTGTCAGGTATAATGTAGAACATAGTTACCAGTTTTATTGGTGTTTAATGCCACTTTCAACAATGTTAGTCATAGCGTAGAACATGTTGACCAGTTATATTGGTGTTTAACGCCACTTTTAACAATGTGTCAGCTATAACATAGAACATGGTGACCAGTTTTATTGGTGTTTAATGCCACTTTTCAACAATGTGTCAGGTATAATGTATAACATGGTGACCAGTTTTATTGGTGTTTAATGCCACTTTCAACAATGTTAGCTATAGCGTAGAACATGTTGACCAGTTTTATTGGTGTTTAATGCCACTTTTCAACAATGTGTCAGGTATAATGTAGAACATGGTGACCAGTTTTATTGGTGTTTAACACCACTTTCAACAATGTTAGTTATAGAGTAGAACATGTTGACCAGTTCTATTGGTGTTTAACGCCACTTTTAACAATGTGTCAGCTATAACATAGAACATGGTGACCAGTTTTATTGGTGTTTAAAAACACTTTCAACAATGTGTCAGGTATAACGTAGAACATGGTGACCAGTTTTATTGGTGTTTAACGACACTTTCAACAATGTGTCAGGTATAACGTAGAACATGGTGACCAGTTTTATTGGTGTTTAACGACACTTTCAACGATGTGTCAGGTATAACGTATAACATGGTGACCAGTTTTATTGGTGTTTAATGCCACTTTCAACAATGTTAGTTATAGCATAGAACGGGGTGACCAGTTTTATTGGTGCTTAACGCCACTTTCAATAATGTGACAGGTATAAAGTATAACATGGTGACCAGTTTTATTGGTGTTTAACGCCACTTTCAACAATGTTAGTTATAGCATAGAACATGGGGGCCAGTTTTATTGGTGTTGAATGCCACTTTCAACAATATGTTAGTTATAGCACAGAACATGGTGACCAGTTTTATTGGTGTTTAACGACACTTTCAACAATGTGTTAGTTATAACGTACAACATGGTGACCAGTTTTATCAGTGTTCAACGACTTTCAACAATGTCAGGTATAACGTAGAACATGGTGACCAGTTTTATTGGTGTTTAACGACACTTTCAACAATGTGTCAGTTATAACGTACAACATGGTTACCAGTTTTACGAGTGTTTAACGACAATTTCAACAATGTCAGGAATAACGTAGAACATGGTGACCAGTTTTATTGGTGTTTAATGCCACTTTCAACAATGTTAGTTATAGCATAGAACATCGTGACCAATTTTTTTGGTGTTTAACGACACTTTCAACAATGTGTCAGGTATAGCGTAGAACATGGTGACCAGTTTTATTGGTGTTTAATGACACTTTCAACAATGTGTCAGGTATAACGTAGAACATGGTGACCAGTTTTATTGGTGCTTAACAACACTTTCAATAATGTGTCAGGTACAACGTAGAACATGGTGACCAGTTTTATTGGTGTTCAACGACACTTTCAACAATGTGTCAGGTATAACGTATAACATGGTGACCAGTTTTATTGGTGTTTAACGCCACTTTCAACAATGTTAGCTATAGCGTAGAACATGTTGACCAGTTTTATTAGTGTTTAACAACACTTTCAACAATGTCAGGTATAACGTAGAACATGGTGACCCGTTGTATTGGTGTTTAACGACACTTTCAACAATGTGTCAGGTATAATGTAGAACATGGTGACCATTTTTATTGGTATTAACGCCACTGTCAACAATATTTCAGCTATGATGTATAATATGGCGCACAGTTTTGTTGGTGTTTAACGACACTTTCAACAATGTGTTAGTTATAACGTACAACATGGTTACCAGTTTTATTAGTGTTTAACGACTTTCAACAATGTCAGGTATAACGTAGAACATGGTGACCAGTTTTATTGGTGCTTAACGACACTTTCAACAATATGTCAGGTATTACGTATAACATGGTCACCAGTTTTATTTGTGTTTAACGACACTTTCAACAATGTGTCAGGTATAACGTAGAACATGGTGACCAGTTTTATTGGTGTTTAATGCCACTTTCAACAATGTTAGCTATAGCGTAGAACATGTTGACCAGTTTTATTGGTGTTTAATGCCACTTTTCAACAATGTGTCAGGTATAATGTAGAACATAGTTACCAGTTTTATTGGTGTTTAATGCCACTTTCAACAATGTTAGTCATAGCGTAGAACATGTTGACCAGTTATATTGGTGTTTAACGCCACTTTTAACAATGTGTCAGCTATAACATAGAACATGGTGACCAGTTTTATTGGTGTTTAATGCCACTTTTCAACAATGTGTCAGGTATAATGTATAACATGGTGACCAGTTTTATTGGTGTTTAATGCCACTTTCAACAATGTTAGCTATAGCGTAGAACATGTTGACCAGTTTTATTGGTGTTTAATGCCACTTTTCAACAATGTGTCAGGTATAATGTAGAACATGGTGACCAGTTTTATTGGTGTTTAACACCACTTTCAACAATGTTAGTTATAGAGTAGAACATGTTGACCAGTTCTATTGGTGTTTAACGCCACTTTTAACAATGTGTCAGCTATAACATAGAACATGGTGACCAGTTTTATTGGTGTTTAAAAACACTTTCAACAATGTGTCAGGTATAACGTAGAACATGGTGACCAGTTTTATTGGTGTTTAACGACACTTTCAACAATGTGTCAGGTATAACGTAGAACATGGTGACCAGTTTTATTGGTGTTTAACGACACTTTCAACGATGTGTCAGGTATAACGTATTACATGGTGACCAGTTTTATTGGTGTTTAATGCCACTTTCAACAATGTTAGTTATAGCATAGAACGGGGTGACCAGTTTTATTGGTGCTTAACGCCACTTTCAATAATGTGACAGGTATAAAGTATAACATGGTGACCAGTTTTATTGGTGTTTAACGCCACTTTCAACAATGTTAGTTATAGCATAGAACATGGGGGCCAGTTTTATTGGTGTTGAATGCCACTTTCAACAATATGTTAGTTATAGCACAGAACATGGTGACCAGTTTTATTGGTGTTTAACGACACTTTCAACAATGTGTTAGTTATAACGTACAACATGGTTACCAGTTTTATTAGTGTTCAACGACTTTCAACAATGTCAGGTATAACGTAGAACATGGTGACCAGTTTAATTGGTGTTTAACGCCACTTTCAACAATGTTAGTTATAGCGTAGAACATGGTGACCAGTTTTATTGGTGTTTAACGCCACTTTCAACAATGTGACAGGTATAAAGTATAACATGGTGACCAGTTTTATTGGTGTTTAAGGTCCCTTTCAACAATATGTTAGTTATAGCGTAGAACATGGTGACCAGTTTTATTGGTGTTTAACGACACTTTCAACAATGTGTCAATTATAACGTACAACATGGTTACCAGTTTTATTAGTGTTTAACGACACTTTCAACAATGTCAGGTATAACGTAGAACATGGTGACCAGTTTTATTGGTGTTTAATGCCACTTTCAACAATTTTAGTTATAGCATAGAACATCGTGACCAATTTTTTTGGTGTTTAACGACACTTTCAACAATGTGTCAGGTATAGCGTAGAACATGGTGACCAGTTTTATTGGTGTTTAATGACACTTTCAACAATGTGTCAGGTATAACGTAGAACATGGTGACCAGTTTTATTGGTGCTTAACAACACTTTCAATGTGTCAGGTACAACGTAGAACATGGTAACCAGTTTTATTGGTGTTCAACAACACTTTCAACAATGTTAGCTATAGCGTAGAACATGTTGACCAGTTTTATTAGTGTTTAACAACACTTTCAACAATGTCAGGTATTACGTAGAACATGGTGACCAGTTTTATTGGTGTTTAACGACACTTTCAACAATGTGTCGGGTATAATGTAGAACATGGTGACCATTTTTATTGGTATTAACGCCACTGTCAACAATATTTCAGCTATGATGTATAATATGGCGCAGTTTTATTGGTGTTTAACGACACTTTCAACAATGTGTTAGTTATAACGTACAACATGGTTACCAGTTTTATTAGTGTTTAATGACTTTCAACAATGTCAGGTATAACGTAGAACATGGTGACCAGTTTTATTGGTGTTTAACGTCACTTTCAACGTGTCAGGTATAACGTAGAACAGGGTGACCAGTTTTATTGGTGTTTAACGTCACTTTCAACAATGTGTCAGGTATAACGTAGAACATGGTGACCTGTTTTATTGGTGTTTAACGACACTTTCAACAATGTGTCAGGTATAACATGTTGGCCAGTTTTATTGGTGTTTAACGACACTTTCAACAATATGTCAGGTATAACGTATAACATGCTGGCAAGTTTTATTGGTGTTTAATGACACTTTCAACAATGTGTCAGGCATACATGTAACGTATAATATGGCATTCAGTTTTATTGGTGCTTAACGACACTTTCAACAATGTGACAGGTATAACGTATAACATGCTGGCAAGTTTTATTGGTGTTTAACGACACTTTCAACAATGTGTCAGGCATACATGTAACGTATAATATGGCCTTCAGTTTTATTGGTGCTTAACGACACTTTCAACAATGTGTCAGGTATAACGTATAACATGCTGGCAAGTTTTATTGGTGTTTAGCGACACTTTCAACAATGTGTCAGGTATTACGTATAACATGGTCACCAGTTTTATTAGTGTTTAACGACTTTCAACAATGTCAGGTATAACGTAGAACATGGTGACCAGTTTTATTGGTGTTTAATGACACTTTCAACAATGTGTCAGGTATAACGTATTACATGGTGACCAGTTTTATTGGTGCTTAACGACACTTTCAACAATATGTCAGGTATTACGTATAACATGGTCACCAGTTTTATTTGTGTTTAACAACACTTTCAACAATGTGTCAGGTATAACGTAGAACATGGTGACCAGTTTTATTGGTGTTTAATGCCACTTTTCAACAATGTGTCAGGTATAATGTAGAACATAGTGACAAGTTTTATTGGTGTTTAATGCCACCTTCAACAATGTTAGTTATAGCGTAGAACATGTTGACCAGTTATATTGGTGTTTAACGCCACTTTTAACAATGTGTCAGCTATAACATAGAACATGGTGACCAGTTTTATTGGTGTTTAATGCCACTTTCAACAATGTTAGCTATAGCGTAGAACATGTTGACCAGTTTTATTGGTGTTTAATGCCACTTTTCAACAATGTGTCAGGTATAATGTAGAACATGGTGACCAGTTTTATTGGTGTTTAACGCCACTTTCAACAATGTTAGTTATAGCATAGAACATGTTGACCAGTTCTATTGGTGTTTAACGCCACTTTTAACAATGTGTCAGCTATAACATAGAACATGGTGACCAGTTTTATTGATGTTTAACAACACTTTCAACAATGTGTCAGGTATCACATAGAACATGGTGACCAGCTTTATTGGTGTTTAACGACACTTTCAACAATGTGTCAGCTATAACGTAGAACATGGTGACCAGTTTTATTGGTGTTTAATGCCACTTTCAACAATGTTAGTTATAGCATAGAACATCGTGACCAATTTTTGGGGTGTTTAACGACACTTTCAACAATGTGTCAGGTATAGCGTAGAACATGGTGACCAGTTTTATTGATGTTTAATGACACTTTCAACAATGTGTCAGGTATAACGTAGAACATGGTGACCAGTTTTATTGGTGCTTAACAACACTTTCAATAATGTGTCAGGTACAACGTAGAACATGGTGACCAGTTTTATTGGTGTTTAATGCCACCTTCAACAATGTTAGTTATAGCGTAGAACATGTTGACCAGTTATATTGGTGTTTAACGCCAGTTTTAACAATGTGTCAGCTATAAAATAGAACATGGTGACCAGTTTTATTGGTGTTTAATGCCACTTTTCAACAATGTGTCAGGTATAACGTATAACATGGTGACCAGTTTTATTGGTGTTTAATGCCACTTTCAACAATGTTAGCTATAGCGTAGAACATGTTGACCAGTTTTATTGGTGTTTAATGCCACTTTTCAACAATGTGTCAGGTATAATGTATAACATGGTGACCAGTTTTATTGGTGTTTAACGCCACTTTCAACAATGTTAGTTATAGCGTAGAACATGTTGACCAGTTCTATTGGTGTTTAACGCCACTTTTAACAATGTGTCAGCTATAACATAGAACATGGTGACCAGTTTTATTGATGTTTAACGACACTTTCAACAATGTGTCAGGTATAGCGTAGAACATGGTGACCAGTTTTATTGGTGTTTAATGACACTTTCAACAATGTGTCAGGTATAACATAGAACATGGTGACCAGTTTTATTGGTGCTTAACAACACTTTCAATAATGTGTCAGGTACAACGTAGAACATGGTGACCAGTTTTATTGGTGTTCAACGACACTTTCAACAATGTGTCAGGTATAGCGTATAACATGGTGACCAGTTTTATTGGTGTTTAACGCCACTTTCAACAATGTTAGCTATAGCGTAGAACATGTTGACCAGTTTTATTAGTGTTTAACAACACTTTCAACAATGTCAGGTATAACGTAGAACATGGTGACCAGTTTTATTGGTGTTTAACGACACTTTCAACAATGTGTCAGGTATAATGTAGAACATGGTGACCATTTTTATTGGTATTAACGCCACTGTCAACAATATTTCAGCTATTATGTATAATATGGCGCACAGTTTTGTTGGTGTTTAACGACACTTTCAACAATGTGTTAGTTATAACGTACAACATGGTTACCAGTTTTATTAGTGTTTAACGCCTTTCAACAATGTCAGGTATAACGTAGAACATGGTGACCAGTTTTATTGGTGTTTAATGACACTTTCAACAATGTGTCAGGTATAACGTATTACATGGTGGCCAGTTTTATTGGTGCTTAACGACACTTTCAACAATATGTCAGGTATTACGTATAACATGGTCACCAGTTTTATTTGTGTTTAACGACACTTTCAACAATGTGTCAGGTATAACGTAGAACATGGTGACCAGTTTTATTGGTGTTTAATGCCACTTTTCTTCAATGTGTCAGGTATAATGTAGAACATGGTGACCAGTTTTATTGGTGTTTAACGTCACTTTCAACAATGTTAGTTATAGCGTAGAACATGTTGACCAGTTCTATTGGTGTTTAACCCCACTTTTAACAATGTGTCAGCTATAACATAGAACATGGTGACCAGTTTTATTGATGTTTAACAACACTTTCAACAATGTGTCAGGTATCACATAGAACATGGTGACCAGCTTTATTGGTGTTTAACGACACTTTCAACAATGTGTCAGGTATAACGTAGAACATGGTGACCAGTTTTATTGGTGTTTAATGCCACTTTCAACAATGTTAGTTATAGCATAGAACATCGTGACCATTTTTTTGGTGTTTAACGACACTTTCAACAATGTGTCAGGTATAGCGTAGAACATGGTGACCAGTTTTATTGGTGTTTAATGACACTTTCAACAATGTGTCAGGTATAACGTAGAACATGGTGACCAGTTTTATTGGTGCTTAACAACACTTTCAATAATGTGTCAGGTACAACGTAGAACATGGTGACCAGTTTTATTGGTGTTCAACGACACTTTCAACAATGTGTCAGGTATAGCGTATAACATGGTGACCAGTTTTATTGGTGTTTAACGCCACTTTCAACAATGTTAGCTATAGCGTAGAACATGTTGACCAGTTTTATTAGTGTTTAACAACACTTTCAACAATGTCAGGTATAACGTAGAACATGGTGACCAGTTTTATTGGTGTTTAACGACACTTTCAACAATGTGTCAGGTATAATGTAGAACATGGTGACCATTTTTATTGGTATTAACGCCAGTCAACAATATTTCAGCTATGATGTATAATATGGCGCACAGTTTTGTTGGTGCTTAACGACACTTTCAACAATGTGTAAGTTATAGCGTACAACATGGTTACCAGTTTTATTAGTGTTTAACGACTTTCAACAATGTCAGGTATAACGTAGAACATGGTGACCAGTTTTATTGGTGTTTAATGACACTTTCAACAATGTGTCAGTTATAACGTATTACATGGTGACCAGTTTTATTGGTGTTTAATGCCACTTTCAACAATGTTAGCTATAGCGTAGAACATGTTGACCAGTTTTATTGGTGTTTAATGCCACTTTTCAACAATGTGTCAGGTATAATGTAGAACATAGTTACCAGTTTTATTGGTGTTTAATGCCACTTTCAACAATGTTAGTCATAGCGTAGAACATGTTGACCAGTTATATTGGTGCTTAACGCCACTTTTAACAATCTGTCAGCTATAACGTAGAACATGGTGACCAGTTTTATTGGTGTTTAATGCCACTTTTCAACAATGTGTCAGGTATAATGTATAACATGGTGACCAGTTTTATTGGTGTTTAATGCCACTTTCAACAATGTTAGCTATAGCGTAGAACATGTTGACCAGTTTTATTGGTGTTTAATGCCACTTTTCAACAATGTGTCAGGTATAATGTAGAACATGGTGACCAGTTTTATTGGTGTTTAACGCCACTTTCAACAATGTTAGTTATAGGGTAGAACATGTTGACCAGTTCTATTGGTGTTTAACGCCACTTTTAACAATGTGTCAGCTATAACATAGAACATGGTGACCAGTTTTATTGGTGTTTAAAAACACTTTCAACAATGTGTCAGGTATAACGTAGAACATGGTGACCAGTTTTATTGGTGTTTAACGACACTTTCAACAATGTGTCAGGTATAACGTAGAACATGGTGACCAGTTTTATTGATGTTTAACGACACTTTCAACGATGTGTCAGGTATAACGTATAACATGGTGACCAGTTTTATTGGTGTTTAACGCTACTTTCAACAATGTTAGTTATAGCATAGAACGGGGTGACCACTTTTATTGGTGCTTAACGCCACTTTCAATAATGTGACAGGTATAAAGTATAACATGGTGACCAGTTTTATTGGTGTTTAACGCCACTTTCAACAATGTTAGTTATAGCATAGAACATGGGGGCCAGTTTTATTGGTGTTGAATGCCACTTTCAACAATATGTTAGTTATAGCGCAGAACATGGTGACCAGTTTTATTGGTGTTTAACGACACTTTCAACAATGTGTTAGTTATAACGTACAACATGGTGACCAGTTTTATCAGTGTTCAACGACTTTCAACAATGTCAGGTATAACGTAGAACATGGTGACCAGTTTTATTGGTGTTTAACGACACTTTCAACAATGTGTCAGTTATAACGTACAACATGGTTACCAGTTTTACGAGTGTTTAACGACAATTTCAACAATGTCAGGAATAACGTAGAACATGGTGACCAGTTTTATTGGTGTTTAATGCCACTTTCAACAATGTTAGTTATAGCATAGAACATCGTGACCAATTTTTTTGGTGTTTAACGACACTTTCAACAATGTGTCAGGTATAGCGTAGAACATGGTGACCAGTTTTATTGGTGTTTAATGACACTTTCAACAATGTGTCAGGTATAACGTAGAACATGGTGACCAGTTTTATTGGTGCTTAACAACACTTTCAATAATGTGTCAGGTACAACGTAGAACATGGTGACCAGTTTTATTGGTGTTCAACGACACTTTCAACAATGTGTCAGGTATAACGTATAACATGGTGACCAGTTTTATTGGTGTTTAACGCCACTTTCAACAATGTTAGCTATAGCGTAGAACATGTTGACCAGTTTTATTAGTGTTTAACAACACTTTCAACAATGTCAGGTATAACGTAGAACATGGTGACCCGTTGTATTGGTGTTTAACGACACTTTCAACAATGTGTCAGGTATAATGTAGAACATGGTGACCATTTTTATTGGTATTAACGCCACTGTCAACAATATTTCAGCTATGATGTATAATATGGCGCACAGTTTTGTTGGTGTTTAACGACACTTTCAACAATGTGTTAGTTATAACGTACAACATGGTTACCAGTTTTATTAGTGTTTAACGACTTTCAACAATGTCAGGTATAACGTAGAACATGGTGACCAGTTTTATTGGTGCTTAACGACACTTTCAACAATATGTCAGGTATTACGTATAACATGGTCACCAGTTTTATTTGTGTTTAACGACACTTTCAACAATGTGTCAGGTATAACGTAGAACATGGTGACCAGTTTTATTGGTGTTTAATGCCACTTTCAACAATGTTAGCTATAGCGTAGAACATGTTGACCAGTTTTATTGGTGTTTAATGCCACTTTTCAACAATGTGTCAGGTATAATGTAGAACATAGTTACCAGTTTTATTGGTGTTTAATGCCACTTTCAACAATGTTAGTCATAGCGTAGAACATGTTGACCAGTTATATTGGTGTTTAACGCCACTTTTAACAATGTGTCAGCTATAACATAGAACATGGTGACCAGTTTTATTGGTGTTTAATGCCACTTTTCAACAATGTGTCAGGTATAATGTATAACATGGTGACCAGTTTTATTGGTGTTTAATGCCACTTTCAACAATGTTAGCTATAGCGTAGAACATGTTGACCAGTTTTATTGGTGTTTAATGCCACTTTTCAACAATGTGTCAGGTATAATGTAGAACATGGTGACCAGTTTTATTGGTGTTTAACACCACTTTCAACAATGTTAGTTATAGAGTAGAACATGTTGACCAGTTCTATTGGTGTTTAACGCCACTTTTAACAATGTGTCAGCTATAACATAGAACATGGTGACCAGTTTTATTGGTGTTTAAAAACACTTTCAACAATGTGTCAGGTATAACGTAGAACATGGTGACCAGTTTTATTGGTGTTTAACGACACTTTCAACAATGTGTCAGGTATAACGTAGAACATGGTGACCAGTTTTATTGGTGTTTAACGACACTTTCAACGATGTGTCAGGTATAACGTATAACATGGTGACCAGTTTTATTGGTGTTTAATGCCACTTTCAACAATGTTAGTTATAGCATAGAACGGGGTGACCAGTTTTATTGGTGCTTAACGCCACTTTCAATAATGTGACAGGTATAAAGTATAACATGGTGACCAGTTTTATTGGTGTTTAACGCCACTTTCAACAATGTTAGTTATAGCATAGAACATGGGGGCCAGTTTTATTGGTGTTGAATGCCACTTTCAACAATATGTTAGTTATAGCACAGAACATGGTGACCAGTTTTATTGGTGTTTAACGACACTTTCAACAATGTGTTAGTTATAACGTACAACATGGTTACCAGTTTTATTAGTGTTCAACGACTTTCAACAATGTCAGGTATAACGTAGAACATGGTGACCAGTTTTATTGGTGTTTAACGACACTTTCAACAATGTGTCAGTTATAACGTACAACATGGTTACCAGTTTTACGAGTGTTTAACGACAATTTCAACAATGTCAGGAATAACGTAGAACATGGTGACCAGTTTTATTGGTGTTTAATGCCACTTTCAACAATGTTAGTTATAGCATAGAACATCGTGACCAATTTTTTTGGTGTTTAACGACACTTTCAACAATGTGTCAGGTATAGCGTAGAACATGGTGACCAGTTTTATTGGTGTTTAATGACACTTTCAACAATGTGTCAGGTATAACGTAGAACATGGTGACCAGTTTTATTGGTGCTTAACAACACTTTCAATAATGTGTCAGGTACAACGTAGAACATGGTGACCAGTTTTATTGGTGTTCAACGACACTTTCAACAATGTGTCAGGTATAACGTATAACATGGTGACCAGTTTTATTGGTGTTTAACGCCACTTTCAACAATGTTAGCTATAGCGTAGAACATGTTGACCAGTTTTATTAGTGTTTAACAACACTTTCAACAATGTCAGGTATAACGTAGAACATGGTGACCCGTTGTATTGGTGTTTAACGACACTTTCAACAATGTGTCAGGTATAATGTAGAACATGGTGACCATTTTTATTGGTATTAACGCCACTGTCAACAATATTTCAGCTATGATGTATAATATGGCGCACAGTTTTGTTGGTGTTTAACGACACTTTCAACAATGTGTTAGTTATAACGTACAACATGGTTACCAGTTTTATTAGTGTTTAACGACTTTCAACAATGTCAGGTATAACGTAGAACATGGTGACCAGTTTTATTGGTGCTTAACGACACTTTCAACAATATGTCAGGTATTACGTATAACATGGTCACCAGTTTTATTTGTGTTTAACGACACTTTCAACAATGTGTCAGGTATAACGTAGAACATGGTGACCAGTTTTATTGGTGTTTAATGCCACTTTCAACAATGTTAGCTATAGCGTAGAACATGTTGACCAGTTTTATTGGTGTTTAATGCCACTTTTCAACAATGTGTCAGGTATAATGTAGAACATAGTTACCAGTTTTATTGGTGTTTAATGCCACTTTCAACAATGTTAGTCATAGCGTAGAACATGTTGACCAGTTATATTGGTGTTTAACGCCACTTTTAACAATGTGTCAGCTATAACATAGAACATGGTGACCAGTTTTATTGGTGTTTAATGCCACTTTTCAACAATGTGTCAGGTATAATGTATAACATGGTGACCAGTTTTATTGGTGTTTAATGCCACTTTCAACAATGTTAGCTATAGCGTAGAACATGTTGACCAGTTTTATTGGTGTTTAATGCCACTTTTCAACAATGTGTCAGGTATAATGTAGAACATGGTGACCAGTTTTATTGGTGTTTAACACCACTTTCAACAATGTTAGTTATAGAGTAGAACATGTTGACCAGTTCTATTGGTGTTTAACGCCACTTTTAACAATGTGTCAGCTATAACATAGAACATGGTGACCAGTTTTATTGGTGTTTAAAAACACTTTCAACAATGTGTCAGGTATAACGTAGAACATGGTGACCAGTTTTATTGGTGTTTAACGACACTTTCAACAATGTGTCAGGTATAACGTAGAACATGGTGACCAGTTTTATTGGTGTTTAACGACACTTTCAACGATGTGTCAGGTATAACGTATAACATGGTGACCAGTTTTATTGGTGTTTAATGCCACTTTCAACAATGTTAGTTATAGCATAGAACGGGGTGACCAGTTTTATTGGTGCTTAACGCCACTTTCAATAATGTGACAGGTATAAAGTATAACATGGTGACCAGTTTTATTGGTGTTTAACGCCACTTTCAACAATGTTAGTTATAGCATAGAACATGGGGGCCAGTTTTATTGGTGTTGAATGCCACTTTCAACAATATGTTAGTTATAGCACAGAACATGGTGACCAGTTTTATTGGTGTTTAACGACACTTTCAACAATGTGTTAGTTATAACGTACAACATGGTTACCAGTTTTATTAGTGTTCAACGACTTTCAACAATGTCAGGTATAACGTAGAACATGGTGACCAGTTTAATTGGTGTTTAACGCCACTTTCAACAATGTTAGTTATAGCGTAGAACATGGTGACCAGTTTTATTGGTGTTTAACGCCACTTTCAACAATGTGACAGGTATAAAGTATAACATGGTGACCAGTTTTATTGGTGTTTAAGGTCCCTTTCAACAATATGTTAGTTATAGCGTAGAACATGGTGACCAGTTTTATTGGTGTTTAACGACACTTTCAACAATGTGTCAATTATAACGTACAACATGGTTACCAGTTTTATTAGTGTTTAACGACACTTTCAACAATGTCAGGTATAACGTAGAACATGGTGACCAGTTTTATTGGTGTTTAATGCCACTTTCAACAATTTTAGTTATAGCATAGAACATCGTGACCAATTTTTTTGGTGTTTAACGACACTTTCAACAATGTGTCAGGTATAGCGTAGAACATGGTGACCAGTTTTATTGGTGTTTAATGACACTTTCAACAATGTGTCAGGTATAACGTAGAACATGGTGACCAGTTTTATTGGTGCTTAACAACACTTTCAATGTGTCAGGTACAACGTAGAACATGGTAACCAGTTTTATTGGTGTTCAACAACACTTTCAACAATGTTAGCTATAGCGTAGAACATGTTGACCAGTTTTATTAGTGTTTAACAACACTTTCAACAATGTCAGGTATTACGTAGAACATGGTGACCAGTTTTATTGGTGTTTAACGACACTTTCAACAATGTGTCGGGTATAATGTAGAACATGGTGACCATTTTTATTGGTATTAACGCCACTGTCAACAATATTTCAGCTATGATGTATAATATGGCGCAGTTTTATTGGTGTTTAACGACACTTTCAACAATGTGTTAGTTATAACGTACAACATGGTTACCAGTTTTATTAGTGTTTAATGACTTTCAACAATGTCAGGTATAACGTAGAACATGGTGACCAGTTTTATTGGTGTTTAACGTCACTTTCAACGTGTCAGGTATAACGTAGAACAGGGTGACCAGTTTTATTGGTGTTTAACGTCACTTTCAACAATGTGTCAGGTATAACGTAGAACATGGTGACCTGTTTTATTGGTGTTTAACGACACTTTCAACAATGTGTCAGGTATAACATGTTGGCCAGTTTTATTGGTGTTTAACGACACTTTCAACAATATGTCAGGTATAACGTATAACATGCTGGCAAGTTTTATTGGTGTTTAATGACACTTTCAACAATGTGTCAGGCATACATGTAACGTATAATATGGCATTCAGTTTTATTGGTGCTTAACGACACTTTCAACAATGTGACAGGTATAACGTATAACATGCTGGCAAGTTTTATTGGTGTTTAACGACACTTTCAACAATGTGTCAGGCATACATGTAACGTATAATATGGCCTTCAGTTTTATTGGTGCTTAACGACACTTTCAACAATGTGTCAGGTATAACGTATAACATGCTGGCAAGTTTTATTGGTGTTTAGCGACACTTTCAACAATGTGTCAGGTATAACGTATAATATGGCGTTCAGTTTTATTGGTGCTTAACGACACTTTCAACAATGTGTCAGGTATAACGTAGAACATGGTGACCAGTTTTATTGGTGTTTAACGTCACTTTCAACAATGTGTCAGGTATAACGTAGAACAGGGCGACCAGTTTTATTGGTGTTTAACGTCACTTTCAACAATGTGTCAGGTATAACGTAGAACATGGTGACCAGTTTTATTGGTGTTTAACGACACTTTCAACAATGTATCAGGTATAACGTAGAACATGGTGACCAGTGTTATTGGTGTTTAACGACACTTTCAACATAGAACATTGTGAATTAAGTCGCTCTGTAAGTTTGAAATAATGATTCATAAACTATGACATAAGGGACCGATCATTTAACTTGCAGGAGGGGGGGGGTATGGTTTTTTGTTTCGTTCAGAAATTTGTTTTCGGACAACACAAGAGTTAGAATATTTATATTTTTGTCGCACGCAAAGCGCAATTTTTTTCCCCAGAATTTAACATTAGGTTATATGATAAAAACTCTGAATCCGATTTTTTTTTCCTCCACCAAAATCAGAATATTTTTTTCAGCAACATTGCGAATCGGATTTTTTTTTTTTTTTTTTTTTTTTAGAAAAAAACCATAATCCCCCCCCCCCGGCAAGCTAAATGGTCAGTCCCTAATCAGATGTACATTTTGTATATCTGGGTTGAAGCGAACCTGTGTTTTTGTTTTGTTTATATCTGCATCGCATTGAACATCCATTTATCAAGGGGGGAAATCCCATTCACTGGTAGGGGCGTCATTGTCGTGACCATGATAGTTGGATTTACAACAACATGTGCAATCAGTGTCTAACACCACTAAAGTTGAGAGTTCGAATCTCGTTCGTGGACAAGTGTACTCGATTCAAAATTATATGATAAAGTTTGTCAGTTACTTGCGACAGGCCGGAGGGTTTCTCTGGTTTCCTCCACCAATAAAACTGACCGCCACGACATAACTGAAATATTGTTGAAAGTGGCACTAAATACCATAAACCAACCAACCCATTCACTGACTTAAACACTCACATTTGTTGTGCCATCTCAAGACCTGGATTTTCATCATCATCACGGTTTAAATTTTCAGTTCATAATTGATGTGTAATAAAAATCAAAACTTAATATACAAGTGTAAAATATAATAAATATAAATAGTATTTAGTTGTTATATCTCTGTTTATTATATTCTTAAGATGTTTTTACAATACTTTTGGAATCCTTTGAAGTAAAAAAATGCACATATGATATCCCCACTTCTGAATTTGGGGATCAAAACATCAAACCAATTTTTTTTCTTATAAAAAATAAAACACAAATAAATATAATGACAACAGACATCTTGTGCAGGTATATCAATTCATACACTTTTAATGTCCAGATTTATCATATATCATCATTTAAAAAGATAAAAATGTCAGGTCTCCAAATAAATCATAGCATTATCTGAAAATGTAATTTGTCCATACATGTACCCCTGTACATACAAAATATGATACCACCAGGATACATGTACAAACTTATTTAAAAAATAAAATTGTCAGGTCTTCAAATATATCAAACAATCTTATTTTGTCATCTGTTTAAATTATCATACAACTCCATTAAAAATAAAAATGTCAGCTGTCCAAATTATTATATAACTCCATTAAAACATAAAAATGTCATGTGTCTAAAGTAAATTATTATAAAACCACATTTTAAAATGTCAGCTGTCAAATTATCATACAATTTCATTGAAATAAAATGTCAGTTTCTAAATTATTATAAAACTCCATTTAATTTAAAAAAAATGGCAGGTGTCAAAAAGAAAAATGTCAGCTATCAAATATAAATAATAAAACTTGATTCATTAAAGAAGTTTTACTTGGTGTATTGTTGCTCCTGACTGTTTACTTGTATTACAACCCACCCATAATTGTCCCCTCATGTCAATGTCAAGTGATACAGGATATTTAATCCCTGTGTCCTCCATTACTTTACATGTCAATATATCTCCTTGTTCAGATAAAACATGGAGGGCATGTGTACTACCGTCACACACAATAATGTGTCCTGTTGTTGTTGTTACTACATCACGAGGATTAAATTGTGTAGCAACATTTATCTTAGAATATCCTGTATATGTCCACCTTAAACCCCCCTCCCTCCCTACAACCACCACCCTCCCAGTATCACGTGATGTCCTGTCAACAACAACTATGTCTTTGTTATTATTTGTTGTGATTCTGTATGGTAAAGTAAACAGTCTGTGTTTGTTACTGTCATATTGATAAGTATGTTGTTGTTTACCATCCATACCAAAGATAAGTAGTGCCCTTGTACTTTTGTCTGTAGGTGTGTAGGTACCACCAGGTTCTTTGACACCTACTATAATATTATTGTCACTAGTCACATGGATTCCCCGGGGTCTCAAGGATGATGACACTGAGAAGAATGGTTTTATTTCTCCTGACTTTGTCAAGAGTTTTATATCTGAACTGTTACACACAGACAGAAGTAGGTCATTGTTTGATGTCAATGTCATGTCATAGATATGACAAGAAATCTGCTTTGTGGTTGTAATGTTGTCATTGTCAATGTTTATTTGTCTTATGACTTGTTTACTATTATCATTAACCCATGTTGATTTGCCATCAACAGTAATTATGTTAAAGATACCTGATAAATCTGTAGTGTATGAATTAACAACCTCAAAATCAATGTCCGATTCTACTTGTGGTATTTTCATTTTCTGAAGTGATCCAAATAAGTTTGATATATCATTGACTGTTTCTTTCCCTGGAATAAAATATTTAATTTCAGAAGGAATTAGATTAAAATTCAAGTCCGACATCATTTTCTTAGATTTTGTAGCTGATGTAAATATTGTACTTCCTTGGATAGATTTCAAAGCTGCCATGATTTCATCTTGGTGGAGTATAATTGTTTTTTCGGCTTGGTCGGCCTGTCTCTTCAAGTCACAGAATGTCTTTTTAACAGTTTTTCTTTCCAGTTCTATTTCATTTTGTAGTTTTTGAGAATGTTTAGTGATTCCATCTATTAATTGTTTTTCTCTTTTTTTAATTGTTGTTATTGATTCATCACACAAAGACTCAAATTTAGTTTCACTGATTTGGAATTCATTAACTTTTGCCTGACAGAGAGTTAAATCTTTACTATATCTCGCCTCCGCTCCTTTAAGATCATCCAATTTTTCCGGGAGAATTTTTTCTATCGGTTCAAAGTTGTGTTTGTTGTGTTTATATGAAACACAATCTGCACACACAAGATGATCACAGGTTCTACAGAATAAACACGTCATTTTTGTCCTATGTTCTGTACATGGAATATTGTCCGTTATTATTTTCGGTTGTACATCTTGAAATAGCGATTTAATATCAATAATCTGGTGCTGAATGTTCGTTTGTACATTCAGGTGAATGTCCTTACATCGGTTGCAGATGAACTTATTACACTCAACACACTTCCATTTTATATTAGTGTCTGATTTACAGAGTTCACAAAGTTTTGGATTTTGTGCTTTTCGAATGGAACTTGAAAACGCCATAATAAACCACAGTTAAATTGTGTTTACTAAAGTCCTTACATCGTGTCGGCAACAGCATTTTATTCAATGGAAGAGTTTATTTACTTTCACGGGTGGTAGTTTTTGGAAACTTGATATTAATTGTAAATTCTGACCTAATAATGTTACAATCTCTGACTTAGAATGGGGGGTACATCTTGTGTAAAGTGGTGAAATATTTTAAAAATAATTTATATTTTTATATTGTGATGTTTTCTACTGATTTGTATTAATTTTGTTGACCCGGTTTTAAATAGACTAATCCAAGCTAAAACTTCCTGGGTATATACGGGGAATTCCCTTAGCCGGATGATTGTGATTTATCGAAAATGAAAAAAAATAAATATTGCATAATCATTATCAATATCTCTATCAATATATTTAAAGATGTTAAAATATCACTCGTGCCAATATTAAACTTATAAATGTAGCAACATAAAAAATAGGGGATGAACAGAGATGTAGCCCGTGGTCAGGATATCGGAAAAGGGGGGGGGGGGGAGGGGGGTGCTTTGAGAGTGGGGCGGATAATGTGTGTGTGTGTTATGTGTCTGTATTGTTTGTCTTCATCCTGTGTCTTGTGTACTCAATGTTATCAGTCCATTCACAGTCGCCAGAAGTTTCAACTAGCCTATTGGAAAAAAAAATATTTATTATAGATGACCAACATTTTTCGAAGTTTTTCTTATGTTTTCCCCTAATTTTTGAAAGTTCAAGTGACTGTGGTCCATTCTTGATTTGCACTTCGGTTTTCTCACAGGCACCTGGGTACAGGATTTTTTTTTTTTATTAAAATAAGTTATCTAGAGTGTATGTTTAATTTTAGAACCCCCTGGCATGTTTTATTACTATTTTAGGTCATATTAACATTTTCCACAAATTTTCTATATATATACAAAATGTACCATCTATTTAACTTTTGGAAAATGTCAATATGGCCTAATATAGTAATAAACCATGCCAGTGGGCTCTAAAATTAAACATACACTATATAACTTATTTTTTTTTTTTTTTAAATTCTGGACCCAAATTCTATATTTATATATGTCTCATCAGTATATGGCTATCGACAGGGGCAGATTCAGGCGGAGGCGTGGTGGGTGTGCGCCCCCCCTAAGAATCCTTTTTGGGTTGCTTTTTTGCCCAAAAGTGTCGCACGCCTCCCCCCTAACTTCATATCCTGGATTCGCCCCTGATAGATATAAATTGTTTGTGGTCTTTTCAATTTTTACCCTATATGGAATATCAGGTTTTTTTCATTACTGTTGTTGGTATATTAAATGATTAAGATGAAAGCCAAGTGTTGTCATATTTTCATTGTGTGTTCTCTGTTATTTTAGTTAATGTTTTGTATCATGTTAAGTTTTGTGAAGAAATACAATTCACTTTCAGTTAGGCCTATTGTAACTCTTTTGACCAGAGTTTTGTTCTCTATATTTATACTGCAACTACAAAATAATGCTCGATGAAGCTTGCAATTCTACCAGTTTCTAAACATTGTAGAAATAAACTTGATATTTGCCGACACTGTATGTATATATTTTCTAATTTGTTAGTTTTTTTTTAAACCATATCTGTTTGTCATACATTTGAAATAATTAACGTTGTATACTTACTGCCGACCCCCAAGGCCTTAGATTACAAACAGGAGGTGGACCTCCGCCAGTGGCACAAGCATTTGCCCTCCTACATGTAGCTGCTTCCTTTTTCTTTGTCGTCCCCTGCACGTCTTGCCATTTCTTTTTGCATTCCGCCACAGTTCTGGCTATGCAAGACATACTAACTGCATTTACACCTTAAAATATATGAAAAATTAAGAAATAGTCAAATAGCAGAAAAAATATCTTTTCATTTGAAATAAACAAAAATTTTAAGACAAGGAATTTAAATTATTTAATATTAAAGTTGGACATGTTGGAAAGTCTCCTGTGACAAGAATGTATGTATTTTACTATTTTATTTTACATTTCTAGTACAGACTCTGAAATTGCATTTCATTAATAGTGACTTAGGCCAATTGGCCCATTAGGTCACTGTGCTTAATGCATACATGTATTGTTTATTATTAATTGTGTGTATTATCATGATTATAATTTAATATATAATTTATTTAATATTCCAATAAATGTAATCCACCAATCACATCACTTGTTTTTCTTGTTAATTCATTATCTATAATGAATTGTACTGCTTCTTGTGGTTGTCATATCTGCCAACTTTTGAAAGTCCAGGGGATTTTATGCGTGACGACATTTTAACGATTGTGTTTTTTCGCGACATTTTGGCATATATGTTTTTTTTTAATGATTTTCAGTTTTTGGTGTCTCATGTTCATAAATTCCATATTTTTGTTGCAGTCTTCCTGATATCAATGTCTCATGTTCATGTATCCCATCATATTATTTATCTATATAAAGTTGTACCTATAAAGTTTGTCAGTTTAGAAGTCTCATGTTCATATTGATCAAAACTTAAAAATTTTAAGAACTGAAATAATATGAATATAATACACAATTTATATAGCACTATATATAATAGATACAAAATTACTCTAAGCGCTTAACATAGATAAAAAAGAACAAAGACTAAAAATTTACATACAAAGTGAAAATTACATTAACCTATAAAACTTACCAGAAGATAACGGAAAGAGACTTTACAGAGTTTGGGTGGATTAAGCTTTTTTAATTGACACACAACATTTTAAGATACTTTTTGAGAAAAATTGGTAGCCCTTAAAAGGGCTGGGTTTTTTTTATAAAAGAAGCTCGACATCTTTACTTCTTCTTTGGTTTTGGTGCTGCCTATTAAAGTGTTTTTTGTGATTTTACAGTCTTCTTTGCAGCGGATTTCTTGGCAGCTGGTGTCTTTGGTGATGAAGACATCTTGTCGAACAAAAAAGGTTGCTGGCAGCATGGGTTGAGTTCTGTGCTTTCAGTGACAGAATGTTTGGTAATGTCATTCAGCCCACCGTGTTCCACTTTGAAGTCACAATTGCATACTCGGCAATAAGCATGAGATGCGCTCTATCTGGACTTTGCAAGCCAGCCACAAAGTCTTTCGTCGTTCCATGGTTCTCCTATTTCTCGAGACAACAGATTAGCCAGCCACAAAGTCTTTCGTCGTTCCATGGTTCTCCTATTTCTCGAGACAACAGACAGCTTTCTAGGAGGGCTGAGAACCATTTTCGAAGTGATTCCTCATTTCCGGGTGTCGTGATATTTATCATCTTTCTACCCAAGTTCACAAAATTAGTGTAAATTACTCAAAATTCCATTTCATTATATTTCAACGAATGCCAGACAACTCGGACCGAGACAACTCGGCTCGCAAGCGAGGACAAGTCGGCCCGTAAGCGAGGACAAGTCGGCCCGTATGTTAAGACAACTCGGACCGTATTATTGTTTTATAATATTGTTCAATATTTATATGTGTATAATATAATTATTTATTTATTTATTTAAAAGACAATTATAATCTTTTAGTGAAAAAGAATTATTGATTCAATGATAATATTACTTGTGACCAAAAATGTGATTAGGACGTGATTTTGTTCTCATAACATGGTCTATTACATATCATTTACAGGAATAAAATTAATATCAAAAATTAAAAATAAATAATTTAAGAAAAAATTATTTAGAGCTTATAAATTATGAAATTTCATATAAGCATTATGTATTATTTTTTGTTTGTATAAGCTTCATGGTTGTTGGAAAAGTTGCAAATGGGTGTCGTTAAACAAAACATAAAATAAAAAAAAATTATATCTTAAAGATGACAATATGTAATATCAAGGCATATCAAGTTGTCTGATAAATATAAAAAATTTAAAAAATTAAACTGTTAACAGGATTTGGTCAAAATTTTGGCGGCTACATAATTTCTTTTAAATACATGCCTGTCAAATTATTTTTAATTGCTGAAGTATTAAGATATTTTTAATTATTTATTTGAAATTTGGTTCATTAATTTTCTAATTTTATTTTTGTTTTGAAAATCATTTTATCCACAACTAGGATTTTTTGTTGGAAAGTTCCAGTTGAAACATTAGTTATTGTCATTATAATTAACTCATCAATGTTTTATTACCAATTTAATACACACCTACTAATGGGGAATATTTGTTGACAAATAGCAACGACCAGATGGCCACTATTGCTCAATTATACACAGACAGGAAACACAAAAATTCAAAAGAAGTCATACCACACTTTTTGACATTTTAAAGATTTCCCAAGTTTTCCATATTGCAATTGCAAACTGAGACCATAAATTACTGAAATGAAATATGGTTTTGGTGGATTATATTTTTAGCAGTGTGGGAAACCACCGCTCGCCAACTCGCCAAAGGCGAGTGAAAATTTCGGGTGGCGAGTAACATCAACTTTATACTCGCCGATCTGGCGAGTAACAGTTGTAAGGCGAGTAGGAACTTGAAAACGATCGCCACGATAACTGGTGTACAGCTTTAAAATATCAGTTCCCAAACAGTTAAATGTTTTGTTAACTATGTCATTTATCCAACATTTTATTAATCATTGTACTCGATAAGAAAACATTCCGCCATGAGTCATGACACTTCCTTTCTGTCAATAGAAAAATTAAGTATACAATCCCGACCCCGCATAATATTGCCAAGGTCCATTTCACGATTAAATGAAATATTGTTTCATTACCAATAGATGTGATGACTTTAAAAATTAATGTAAATAAAATAATTTGGATTTTGAAATATTTCAAATGAATTCGTAGCGAAAACCTACGTAAAAACATAAAGTTAAATATGTGTCGGAACCGAGTTTGACATACATGTTTTATACCGCAACATCATGTCCAAAAAAAATAAAAATGTGTGTTTTCAGGGAGAATAATATATACAGAGAAGGAATAAGCCTTCTAAAAAAAAAAGAAAAAAAAAAGGGAGCAACATAGGGTCCTGTCCACAAGTACCTGTGAACTATTGTAGAAGTTACAACTATTTTGTTCATAAATCTAGAAGGAGGGGAGGGAGTTTTATAACTTGAACAGCTTTTATCTGATCTACATGTACACAATTTACCAGGTGTAAAATGATTAAGCCTATATTTATTGAAATAAGGCGGAGCTTGATAGCATGTTATGATTATGACCAATAAGATTTGTGTTAAGGGGGCTACTGATATGTACAATTATAGAAATGCTATTTATAGGGAATGAATATTGATCATAAACAAACCTCAGCCGTGATGTCACAATGTAATTGTTTCAGTCCACTCGCCAAAATGGCGAGTGTTTGGAAAAAATGGTTTCCCACACTGGATGTCCAAAAAAAATAAAAATGTGTGTATTCAGGGAGAATAATATATACAGAGAAGGAATAAGCCTTCTAAAAAATGGTTTCCCACACGACCAGATGGACACTATTGCTCAATTATACACAGACAGGAAACACAAAAATTCAAAAGAAGTCATACCACACTTTTTGACATTTTAAAGATTTCCCAAGTTTTCCATATTGCAATTGCAAACTGAGACCATAAATTACTGAAATGAAATATGGTTTTGGTGGATTATATAGGGATTTTTTTTTTAACATTTCCCAATACTTTTGACAGATGACTGTATCTTTATGATTTCCGTCAATTTTATTCAAAAAAATCAATAAGACAACACTAATTATTGATGGTCTGCGTAGTCTTTTCATACGGTCCGAGTTGTCTTAACATACGGGCCGACTAGTCCTCGCTTACGGGCCGACTTGGCCTCGCTTACGGGCGGACTTGTCTCGGTCCCAGTTGTCCGCGGGCCGAGTTATCTGGTATCCATTTCAACCTCCCACCGCTCACACACAATTACTGAAAAGCAGTTAGCTCTAACACCACATAATTCTATATCCGAATTTTACCTGGCCCAAATCAGCAATTATTGTCAATGCTAAGTACATTGTCTGTTTTATTTTTTGACAGATCCGACTTATTTGCGACTGGACGTTATACAACTAACAATCAATCAACTTAGGTCAAACATGTCAAATGGGAAATGCACAAAAAAGTTCGAGTCAATAAGTAGGACTAGCTAGATAATAATTAATAGTCTTACGGAGACGTGCGCGTCGATTTTCCGGACACTGCTCGAGTGGGGTCAGACTTGTAGTGTATATATATTAGCTCAAGCTATTCGACCAAGAAATTCTGACCATAGTGTATATAGTGTCACAAAATAGAAACAAGTAATGGAAATTAAAATAAGGGATATGACGGGGAATATATATATAATATGTAAATCGTGCTGAATCTCACGGGGAAAGCTTTTAGTTTTACCTTTCGGCAACTTCGGCCCAACACGTATTTTTGTCTCTGGCCGTTAACCCTGGGCCAAATTGACCGCGGATGACTGAAATGTTAGATCCACTGCACCGGAAAGCGCAAGCAATTCGCTTTCCGACCAGTTTGGTTTACGCTTAGCCATCACAACCTGTACTTTGTCCATGGCCATGTTTTCTAGTTTTCTAGCAGACGATGTTTTTATTTACATCGGAAGTATCCATTGCGCATGATTTTCAGAAGTGAAAGTAGCGTTGCCAAGGTATTTTAGTCTTAAGAAAATCGTAAGTGTGATCGTAAGATCGGTCGTTGTATTTTGTCGTAGGACTGATCCTAAGTTTACGATTAATCTTACGACACGTTTTGTGAAATTGTCGTAGGACCACACTTAGGAAAATCTTAAGTACAAAACTTATGACTAACACTTACGACTTTTTGTGAAAGTGACCCATGTATTCTGTTTAAGAAATGAAAATTAATAAAATGAAAGAAATGAATGAACACTCAATTTATTTAAAAATTTAAATTTATCAATTTTTGGTGGGGGGTTCAAAGGGAAGTCTTTTACATCAAGGATCTATATAGTAGAATTCCTACTATATAAATCCTTGCGTACATCTAATGATCTATATAAAATATATTTATAAACAAATATTAAAATAAATTAATGAGTTATTAATTAGTCAAAAGAGATTGATGATACCAAAGGGATTCCGCAATCCGTATATCGAAGAAGAACAGACAACACAATGGCCAAAAGAAATACAATATTTATATAAACCAAATATAGATTTATTTATGGCAGATCACGTTCTACTATCGGTCAAAGGGAAGTTACTCTTTTGGTCAATGCAAATATTATGTAAGCAAAATTAATTCTTGGCGACTGCACAGAATCATTAAATTCGCTTCGCCAGAAATTTGTGAAGTTTCAAATTAAAAATTAACATCACCTATTTGAATTGAAATGGTCATTTATTATAAATGACGAATAAGATAAGATAAGATATGATTTTATTGTCCAATCAAGGTCCCAGCAAGGGGCAGAGTCATTACAGTGATTTATATTCTCAACTTTTAAGCAACATTGTAAGAAAATAATAAAAGGTAGATACATTTTGTGGTGGAAAAGAAATGCAAGTGTATACTGGAATGGTAAATTGAGATGTTGCTTATTATTTAAATGTAATTTTGGGTTTGAAAATTATCTTAGTATTGTAAGAAGTTTTGAACACAGGAAAAATATTACCAAGCTAAGAATATCAGCTCATAAGCTGCAAATTGAGGTGGGCAGATACCAGGGTATCCTCCTACAGAATCGTGTCTGTCACAGGTGTAGCACAGGGGAAATTGATGATGAAATTCATTATCTTTCTAAATGTGTAAAATTTACCCAAGAAAGAGCAGAACTTAATGATCAGATTACATTGATCTGTCAAAACATTAATAATTTAGATGATAACAATAGATTGTTATGGATATTGAATAATGAAAGTTCTATAATACTTAAGGCTCTTTGTCAGTATATGATTAAGACTGGGTTTAAATAATTTTTTATTTCATTTTTTCCTCTATAATATAAAAATTCAGACTTATTAGATGATTTGCTGTAGGCATAGGACAAAATGTTTTTTGTGGCACCGTCCCCTGATGCCTATTGCAAATCTTCCAAATAAACTGAGTATCTATTCTGCACCAAGCACAAGTTGGAATAAATCTCCATTTGGTACCATCCCTTGGTGCTTTCTGCAGATATGACACTTGTATACTTTTATTATTTATTATTATTTTAATGAGTATATATACTATACTCAAACTGAATATAAAATTTTAAGACAATCTTGCTTGAATTACTTCCCTTTGTTTTAATCTGTGACAGACATGGTTGATGGTAATAAAATAATTATTATATTTTACTTTATTTATTGTGTATGTGCTAATTATAAATGTTGTATCATGCCCTCCAGGGGCCCTGATTTGGAAAATAAAGTATCTTGTATCTTGTATTTTACAAAAAAAAAAACATTCTAATACATAAATGTAGCAATACAACATTTCATGCCGGACAGAATCAGAGATAAAGTAATGATATACACTATACATATAAACACTACTTATGACAACAATAATCCCCTCTTCTAATATCTAGACAATCAATAATATATTTTCCCAGAAGTTTACAAATCCTTGCGGAAACACATGTAATTTTTGTTTTGCTTTAATTAGAGTACAAAGGGAAATAACTCTAGTTAAACAATGGTAAAGTATGACAAATCGGTTCTTTTCAACATAAACACAAACTGCATAACATAACTTATATCAACATAGTCTCAGGTACTCGGGGACAGGACCCCTCCCCCTTTATTCAAGCTATGATTTTTGTTTATCGTATCTGTCAGTTATTATTATCAGCAGCTAATTTAGTAAATCTAATATACGATATATATATTACGGATGAATTTGTTACACATATTTTCATTGGTTATTCAACCATGAATGTCAGCATATATTCGGAAAACAGACGGGATATATATTTCAGTCTCCCAAAAACGATTAAACATGGACGACAAAAATAGAATCACTGAATTAATAGCATATTTTATGTTAAGAAGATCTTCATTAGTTGAGTGTGTTAGTGTGTTACACGGCTGTACCATAATAAACGTGAACATCAAAAAACAAAACGTTGAGCCTTGAAAACTTTCGACGTCATGGGGCCACACCAAGGTTTTATTTACATGTTGTTAACATTTAAATTATTGAAATTGTTCACAAATCCGTTGTTTTGTTATGTGATATATTTTATTAATGTTATATTTATAAAGTTTATAAAATTTACTACATACGATATTGTGTTGATTTAGAAGTAGAGTTTGAGGATACCAAATGAGCAATCAGAAACCGTACAGTTGTTTATCGAAGAAGAACAGACAACACAATGATCAAAAGAAAAAAGTACAAAAGGACAAACAACGATCAACAAACCATAAATATAAAACAAAAGATCGAGTAACACGAACCCCACTGAAAATCGGGGGTGAACTCAGGTGCTCTGGAAGGGTAACAGTTCCTGCTCCACTAATGACACCCGTCGTGTTAATCTAGTTACAAACCGGTGATAAGTCATGAACGAGGAAATTTAGTACAGGATGTTCCTTCATGAGACACCTCATACATGAAATATGACGCGAGTGATTGCTGTTTAACGCTAATTCAGCAATTTTTCAGCTACATGTATATCATGGCGAGAACAAGTTTATTTTAAATGAGATGATGATGAGGTCCCCTTTGTTCTAGACCAACACACTGAGTTGGATTTGTATAGTTCTAGCTCACAACAGTCCGCGGGTAGACATGTATCTACACATTATTCTGATTCTGAGGTAACCAGTCTTTGCTATTTTCCTTATTGCTGCGTGCTTAGCGGAGAAACAACAAATATATAGTGTTTGGTGAAATATGACGTGACACATACATTGACGTCATTGTAGAAATAATGTCAAAGGTACGGAAATATAGGGTCTAACACCGGGAGAGGTGCAAGATAGTAAAATCTGTGACACCCGAGGGTAAGATTGACAAAAAAAAAAAATCGACGCTTTGTAAACACCGATTCCGTGTAACACACTAACACACTCAACTAATGAAGATCTTCTTAACATAAAGCGCAAACGTGATCCTGAAGTCTCGTACCCTCTCTCGTACGTCCGATACCACTGAAACCCGGAACCCGTGTGTAGTGACCCCAGCTGCGCCTGTGGATGTCCTTTAGATAATAAAGGTAATAACAAAATTACCGAACTCCGAACAATCTTACAAAGGGAAAGTCCAAACTCATAATTATATAAACAGACAAAATCAGTCAACAACCGGAAAACTGTGAAAACCGTAATGACCCTGACTTGGTACAGGCATTTCTAAAGAAATGGTGGGTTGAATCAGATTTTAAGGCGCCAAACCTCCCGCTCTCATTACGGTTCAAAGGTTCCGGCTGTCACTGTAACAGTATTTAAATACAGGAACAAAATAGGTAAAATAGTTGTCAAAGCAGTACCATATACGGTGACGTAAATGTCAAAAATATTTTTACGTCACACATTGACAAAAAAATTATTGACATTTTTAACTCTTTATCTTTATACATTTTCACTATATGAAAATGCATCGCTTATAATTTTTTCTGCAGAGACGGAATATATTTCGACAAGATATTGGTATCGGAATATAAACTTTTTAAGAGATCGAATAAGGCGAATCTTTTTATAGCCCTGGTCCAGTAGCCTGTTTCTCAGATGAAGATGACGTTTCAGAAGATGCTATTCATTATTTATTAGAATGTCCCCTTTATACGAATGCAAGAATGCAATTAATTATGAGTATTACACCGTATACAGTTATCTCAATTGAAAACTTATTATTTGGCTCTGATAATTTAACTGACGAAAACAATTTAATAGTGTTTAGAAATGTCCACAAATATATACACCATTCTAATAGATTTGATTGATACGAAATTATACCCTGTACTCAGTATGTTATCATTTATTTGCACTCAATCCCCTTTTCCCCCCTTTTTTCCCATTACTTCTGTTTATCAAATATATTCATGTATACATTTATTATATTATGTAAGTTGCTGTCATTTTCTTATTTATGTATATAACATTATTGTATAGAGCGGATATACTAAGTTGATATAACTTGTTTCCAATCTAATTGTACATTTATAAGACAATAAAATATGTTTAAACTAAACTAATAAAAGTCATTTTGTTAGCTTGTTTTACTTATATTGATATGTTTTAGTTTATTAAATTTCTTCTGACATACTGACAAGAATTTTTGTTTCTACGTGGAAGTTAACTTTTGAGATTTCGAAAGGAACGATAACTCGAATAAAGGAACGACAGCTCGATTGAATGAGACTAGATTCGGCCTTAAAAAAAAGTCGTCCCCAATATATCTCGGCCCAAAAAGTCTCGACCCTTTTTGATGCACTGGATGAGCGTGAAATTGCCAGATAATTTTCAGATGCGTGAGCATTCATGGCCGTGCCGGTTTCATATTAAAGTGATCAAACTTGTGATATGCGAGCTTAAGCGAGCTCTTTATGGTATAAAATGTGTACTTAGGATTTTTTAACAAACATGGCTGAACATACTATCGAAGAAAAAAATTTGCACGGCAACAAAATGTGTACCCTATCCGTCATATCCAGTTTTCCTGTGGCTCAATTTCTTCTTCCCCGTAAAGCAAATAAAAAGGCCACCTTTATACTTAAATGATTAATTGTTAGTAAAATTGCTTTCGTCAATAATACGTGTTAAAAGTACTTCCCACTTGACGTGAAACAAATATAAATTAATTCCATCAGCCATTACTTTTAATAAAAATGTCATTTTGAAATAAGTTGCAATGTATAAAAGTGTTTATGTTAGCATTGAAATATCAAAATAACACATTCTACAGTATGGTAGGTCACATGATTTACGCCTGGATTTATTTTTCTATTATAATAAAACAAGTGTGGACACAGAAATGTGCTGTCCAAAAGGCAAGTGTGGGTGTCAATATTTCATATTATTAACTTAAAAAAGAAAAATTCATGGACACAGGGATCCTTGATTTTTTGGATAAAAAACTAATCCTGGATTATATTTTTGCTTAAAGTCCGGTCGTGTGTTTTTATTTCAAATTTTCATCATAGCACCCCTCCCCTCCCAAGGGATATAAAATTGTATCATTAATAATAAATTAATAAATAATAAATTCAGATTTTCTACTTAAAATACATCTCATTTACAAAACCACTGATATTTGTTAAATTTTTAACGCTGATTTAAGCTTTAGTCACAAGAAATTTTTATTTTTCTCTTTAAACAGCCAAAACATAACACTTATCTAACTGTAAAATTCACAAATAAAATTCTCCCCCCCCCCTCCCTTCTTTCTTGCTTAAATTAATGATCAACAATATTCCAGAATCAAACAAATGAATAAATATAACATAGATTTCTTTTACATGCATCTTTTTACCATGCGGAGTCAGTGTGTTTTAAATCGGTCATCCAATCAGGACGCTCATTATTCTTGTCCAAGATAAAAAATACATCGCTAAAATTACCTTTGGGTGTTTCCCCACTTCAACTCGTAAATTTACATAGAAATCGGAGATATTTCGTCATAAAACTTCACACATGGTTTTGTCTATCATATTTCCTGAAGACAAACATAAAATGTTATTGCATTTATCAATATTTTATGAGTATCAACAGTTTTTGTCAACACCGTATCTGTTTCTCGATACAGCCGCCCGATTACAGTAACCCGTGACCCACTTTAGCACGTTCTACCAGTTTTGTTTTCTTAATAATGTTGTTTAAAGAGAAATAACTCTTCGTATTGTTTTCTTCTTTCAGATTCTTATAACTTATAGATATAGTGGAATGATTTTTAATGGAATTTCGACATCATATTTTAAAATTTTCAATATTTTTATTATTTCAGATTAATATCCCCTGGCCATATTAGATGTCCGATCGAAATGAAACATGATAATTATATTTCAATAAAACATAATTTTAAGGAGATAGGGTTAGGGTTATGGTGTTTAACGCGACTTTCAGCAATATTTCAATTATATCGTGGCCAACAGTTTTAATGGTGGAGGAAACCGGAGAAAATCATCGACCTGTTGCAAGTCACTGACTAACTTTATCACATACATTTTGTAATATTATATCGAGTACACCTCGCCATCAGTGGGATTCGAACCAGTGACATCTTAACGCATGGGCACAATGGGCATTTCCCCCGGTGGGGGACGGGGAGGAGCACAGAACGCCCATGCTAATCTATATATATTGTGCACATCATGTTTTTTAATGTTTAAACATTGATTTTGTTTGAAGTACGAATACAATAAATATATCATTAATTGTATCGATCATTTACATTTGTATTCCTGTGAGTGGTTGTGTATGTAGAGGCCCCATTGCACTGCTTTGACTGGAGGCTTATAATGCTGTTATAAGACGGACCTGATTCGAACTCACAACGTTAGTGATGATAGGCTCTAATTGCATAGCTAGATTTAAATCCAACTACCATACAATCACGACACAAATATTATTTTAACTTTAAGAAGATCATAAATTGATAGTTCTTAAAATGTATACTTCAGCTCACACGGGCTCGTGGCACGGAATTACCACCACCTCTTTTTTTTAACTTTCTGTTTACCTTCAGCTCACAGGCGCTCGTTGTACGGAATTACCCCACCCCCTTTTTTTAACTTTCTCTTTACCTTCAGCTCACAGGCGCTCGTTGTACGGAATTACCCCACCCTCTTTTTTTTTTAGCTTTCTGTTTAACATATTTATTTTCAATAAAAATGTCTTTATAATTTCATCCCTTTTCCCTTAATTTAACTTGGTCGTGTACATATACCTACAATCTTATGTTAACAGCAACTTACATTGTCGATTCAATGATAATTATAGGTTTATAGGGTCGACATAAGACTTGGCATACAATTGTATCAATATGGACACGAACAAGTTAAGAAGAAAAAAAAGGGGGGTAGATGAAAAAATTAAGAAATGTTATCAAAAATATTAAATTTAATTCATATTAAAATTAAATTTATTAAATTTATGCGAATGGTATTATTGTTATAAGTGGCTTGCACTATTGGAGAGTGCAATAATTGTAGAATACGTGTGTGGCCTTCGTATGTATAAAACGAGCGCACCGCATGATATTTTCCTTTTAAGTTGTTGATCTCATTGAGTAAATAACGTTTAGTTGGATTTTGCAGCAGAATATAACTGAGACAAGGACTAATACATTATTGCTTGCATCACAACACGTTTGTTATTGACTACTTGTACCAATAACAATTTAAATAAATTACCTGTTCATTTTAAACTCTTATTTTCTCATATATTTAAAATAAGTCTCGGTTGATAAATATATATATTGATTTAAAGTTCCATATTAGAAGGATGAGCTCGATACGTTGAGAAACATTAAATTACTTCTTTATATTTATTGATTTCATAGCCAAAGTTGCATTGAATATAATAAAGAGTACATATTTATGACTTCTACATTGATGTTCTATACAAATGTATATCCACTGTAGTCCTTTGTAATTACGCTTGAAATAGACTTATGGTAAACGACGCACGTGTGTGTCTTACGGTGAGACACATAAAATAAAACGATATTGCGTATTCTTTTAATCCATTTTGTTTGTTGTGATTTTGTCCTTTAATTAAATTTTTGCTTAATGAAAAATTGTTTAAATTACATAGTATTGATTATCCCAAGAGAACGCCGTGGTGGTCGGGGTCAGTTACAGCGCCGTCCTTAGGTTACTTGTACTTAGTTCAAAGTTCAAAGTTCAAAGTTCTTTATTCCAATTAAGGGCCCCGAAGGACAAACTGACAGTACAGCAACATATACATTCATAATTAAAACACATAGTATAGAACAATTCAATCAAAATGAAATAACCCTACAAGATTGCGGTATTATTATTATATACAGTGTATATATATTTTTTTATAATTATTATTATACCAGTTCTAATATGTATATGCCACGCCAGAGTACTGAATGATAATTTCTATTAAATATTCATGTCAAGGTATCATATTATGGTGTATTAGTTATCATGCTCGTCTAAGTGTAGTAGATTATGTATTAGTTATCATGCTCGTCTGAGTGTAGTAGATTATGTATTATTTATCATGCTCGTCTGAGTGTAATAGATTATGTATTAGTTATCATGCTCGTCTGAGTGTAGTAGATTATGTATTAGTTATCATGCTCGTCTGAGTGTAGTAGATTATGGTGTATTAGTTATCATGCTCGTCTAAGTGTAGTAAATTATGTATTAGTTATCATGCTCATCTGAGTGTAGTAGATTATGTATTAGTTATCATGCTCGTCTGAGTGTAGTAGATTATGTATTAGTTATCATGCTCGTCTGAGTGTAGTAGATTATGTATTAGTTATCATGCTCGTCTGAGTGTAGTAGATTATGTATTGGTTATCATGCTCGTCTGAGTGTAGTAGATTATGTATTAGTTATCAAGCTCGTCTGAGTGTAGTAGATTATGTATTAGTTATCATGCTCGTCTGAGTGTAGTAGATTATGGTGTATTAGTTATCATGCTCGTCTGAGTGTAGTAGATTATGTATTAGTTATCATGCTCGTCTGAGTGTAGTAGATTATGTATTAGTTATCATGCTCGTCTGAGTGTAGTAGATTATGTATTAGTTATCATGCTCGTCTGATTGTAGTAGATTATGTATTAGTTATCATGCTCGTCTGAGTGTAGTGGATTATGTATTAGTTATCATGCTCGTCTGAGTGCAGTAGATTATGTATTAGTTATCATGCTCATCTGAGTGTAGTAGATTATGTATTAGTTATCATGCTCATCTGAGTGTAGTAGATTATGTATTAGTTATCATGCTCGTCTGAGTGTAGTAGATTATGTATTAGTTATCATGCTCGTCTGAGTGTAGTAGATTATGTATTAGTTATCATGCTCGTCTGAGTGTAGTAGATTATATATTAGTTATCATGCTCGTCTGAGTGTAGTAGATTATGGTGTATTAGTTATCATGCTCGTCTGAGTGTAGTAGATTATGTATTAGTTATCATGCTCGTCTGAGTGTAGTAGATGATGTATTAGTTATCATGCTCGTCTAAGTGTAGTAGATTATGTATTAGTTATCATGCTCGTCTGAGAGTAGTAGATTATGTATTAGTTATCATGCATGTCTGAGTGTAGTAGATTATGTATTAGTTATCATGCTCGTCTGAGTGTAGTCGATTATGTATTAGTTATCATGTTCGTCTGAGTGTAGTAGATTAGTTATTATGCTCGTCTGAGTGTAGTAGATTATGTATCAGTTATCATCCTCGTCTGAGTGTAGTAGATTATGGTGTATTAGTTATCATGCTCGTCTAAGTGTAGTAGATTATGTATTAGTTATCATGCTCGTCTGAGTGTAGTAGATTAGTTATTATGCTCGTCTGAGTGTAGTAGATGATGTATTAGTTATCATGCCCGTCTAAGTATAGTAGATTATGTATTAGTTATCATGCCCGTCTGAGTGTAGTAGATTATGTATTAGTTATCATGTTCGTCTGAGTGTAGTAGATTATGCATTAGTTATCATGCTCGTCTGATTGTAGTAGATTATGTATTAGTTATCATGCTCGTCTGAGTGTAGTGGATTATGTATTAGTTATCATGCTCGTCTGAGTGTAGTAGATTATGTATTAGTTATCATGCTCGTCTGAGTGTAGTAGATTATGTATTAGTTATCATGCTCGTCTGAGTGTAGTAGATTATGTATTAGTTATCATGCTCGTCTGAGTGTAGTAGATTATGTACTAGTTATCATGCTCGTCTGAGTGTAGTAGATTATGTATTAGTTATCATGCTCATCTGAGTGTAGTAGATTATGTATTAGTTATCATGCTCGTCTGAGTGTAGTAGATTATGGTGTATTAGTTATCATGCTCCTCTATGTGTAGTAGATTATGTATTACTTATCATGCTCGTCTGAGTGTAGTAGATTATGTAGTAGTTATCATGCTCGTCTGAGTGTAGTAGATTAGTTATTATGCTCGTCTGAGTGTAGTAGATTATGTATTAGTTATCATGCTCGTCTGAGTGTAGTAGATTATGTATTAGTTATCATGCTCGTCTGAGTGTAGTAGATGATATATTAGTTATCATGCTTGTCTGAGTGTAGTAGATTAGTTATCATGCTCGACTGAGTGTAGTGGATTATGTATTAGTTATCATGCTCGTCTGAGTGTAGTAGATTATGGTGTATTAGTTATCATGCTCGTCTATGTGTAGTAGATTATGTATTACTTATCATGCTCGTCTGAGTGTAGTAGATTATGTAGTAGTTATCATGCTCGTCTGAGTGTAGTAGATTAGTTATTATGCTCGTCTGAGTGTAGTAGATTATGTATTAGTTATCTTGCTCGTCTGAGTGTAGTAGATGATATATTAGTTATCATGCTTGTCTGAGTGTAGTAGATTATGTATTGGTTATCATGCTCGTCTGAGTGTAGTAGATTATGTATTAGTTATCATGCTTGTCTGAATGTAGTAGATTATGGTGTATTAGTTATCATGCTCGTCTAAGTGTAGTAGATTATGTATTAGTTATCATGCTCGTCTGAGTGTAGTAGATTATGTATTAGTTATCATGCTTGTCTGAGTGTAGTAGATTATATATTAGTTATCATGCTCCTCTGAATGTAGTTGATTATGTTGTATTAGTTATCATGCTTGTCTGAGTGTAGTAAATTATGTATTAGTTATCATGCTCGTCTGAGTGTAGTAGATTATGTATTAGTTATCATGCTCGTCTGAGTGTAGTAGATTATGGTGTATTAGTTATCATTCTCGTCTAAGTGTAGTAGATTATGTATTAGTTATCATGCTCGTCTGAGTGTAGTAGATTATGTATTAGTTATCATGCTCGTCTGAGTGTAGTAGATTAGTTATTATGCTCGTCTGAGTGTAGTAGATGATGTATTAGTTATCATGCTCGTCTAAGTGTAGTAGATTATGTATTAGTTATCATGCTCGTCTGAGTGTAGTAGATTTTGAATTAGTTATCATGCTCGGCTGAGTGTAGTAGATTATGTAATAGTTATCATGCTCGTCTGAGTGTAGTAGATTAGTTATCATGCTCCTCGTCTGAGTGTAGTAAATTATGTATTAGTTATCATGCTCATCTGAGTGTAGTAGATTATGTATTAGTTATCATGCTCGTCTGAGTGTAGTAGATTATGTATTAGTTATCATGCTCGTCTGAGTGTAGTAGATTATGTATTAGTTATCAAGCTCGTCTGAGTGTAGTAGATTATGTATTAGTTATCATGCTCGTCTGAGTGTAGTAGATTATGGTGTATTAGTTATCATGCTCGTCTGAGTGTAGTAGATTATGTATTAGTTATCATGCTCGTCTGAGTGTAGTAGATTATGTATTAGTTATCATGCTCGTCTAAGTGTAGTAGATTATGTATTAGTTATCATGCTCGTCTGAGTGTAGTAGATTATATATTAGTTATCATGCTCGTCTGAGTGTAGTAGATTATGGTGTATTAGTTATCATGCTCGTCTGAGTGTAGTAGATTATGTATTAGTTATCATGCTCGTCTGAGTGTAGTAGATGATGTATTAGTTATCATGCTCGTCTAAGTGTAGTAGATTATGTATTAGTTATCATGCTCGTCTGAGAGTAGTAGATTATGTATTAGTTATCATGCACGTCTGAGTGTAGTAGATTATGTATTAGTTATCATGCTCGTCTGAGTGTAGTCGATTATGTATTAGTTATCATGTTCGTCTGAGTGTAGTAGATTAGTTATTATGCTCGTCTGAGTGTAGTAGATTATGTATCAGTTATCATCCTCGTCTGAGTGTAGTAGATTATGGTGTATTAGTTATCATGCTCGTCTAAGTGTAGTAGATTATGTATTAGTTATCATGCTCGTCTGAGTGTAGTAGATTAGTTATTATGCTCGTCTGAGTGTAGTAGATGATGTATTAGTTATCATGCTCGTCTAAGTGTAGTAGATTATGTATTAGTTATCATGCTCGTCTGAGTGTAGTAGATTATGTATTAGTTATCATGCTCGTCTGAGTGTAGTAGATTATGTATTAGTTATCATGCTCGTCCGAGTGTAGTAGATTATGTATTAGTTATCATGCTCGTCTGAGTGTAGTAGATTATATACTAGTTATCATGCTCGTCTGAGTGTAGTAGATTATGTATTAGTTATCATGCTCATCTGAGTGTAGTAGATTATGTATTAGTTATCATGCTCGTCTGAGTGTAGTAGATTATGGTGTATTAGTTATCATGCTCGTCTATGTGTAGTAGATTATGTATTACTTATCATGCTCGTCTGAGTGTAGTAGATTATGTAGTAGTTATCATGCTCGTCTGAGTGTAGTAGATTAGTTATTATGCTCGTCTGAGTGTAGTAGATTATGTATTAGTTATCATGCTCGTTTGAGTGTAGTAGATTATGGTGTATTAGTCTTCATGCTCGTCTATGTGTAGTAGATTATGTATTACTTATCATGCTCGTCTGAGTGTAGTAGATTATGTAGTAGTTATCATGCTCGTCTGAGTGTAGTAGATTAGTTATTATGCTCGTCTGAGTGTAGTAGATTATGTATTAGTTATCTTGCTCGTCTGAGTGTAGTAGATGATATATTAGTTATCATGCTTGTCTGAGTGTAGTAGATTATGTATTAGTTATCATGCTCGTCTGAGTGTAGTAGATTATGTATTAGTTATCATGCTCGTCTGAGTGTAGTAGATTATGGTGTATTAGTTATCATGCTCGTCTAAGTGTAGTAGATTATGTATTAGTTATCATGCTCGTCTGAGTGTAGTAGATTATGTATTAGTTATCATGCTTGTCTGAGTGTAGTAGATTATATATTAGTTATCATGCTCGTCCGAGTGTAGTAGATTATGTTGTATTAGTTATCATGCTTGTCTGAGTGTAGTAGATTATGTATTAGTTATCATGCTCGTCTGAGTGTAGTAGATTATGTATTAGTTATCATGCTCGTCTGAGTGTAGTAGATTATGGTGTATTAGTTATCATTCTCGTCTAAGTGTAGTAGATTATGTATTAGTTATCATGCTCGTCTGAGTGTAGTAGAATATGTATTAGTTATCATGCTCGTCTGAGTGTAGGAGATTAGTTATTATGCTCGTCTGAGTGTAGTAGATGATGTATTAGTTATCATGCTCGTCTAAGTGTAGTAGATTATGTATTAGTTATCATGCTCGTCTGAGTGTAGTAGATTTTGTATTAGTTATCATGCTCGGCTGAGTGTAGTAGATTATGTATTAGTTATCATGCTCGTCTGAGTGTAGTAGATTAGTTATCATGCTCCTCGTCTGAGTGTAGTAAATTATGTATTAGTTATCATGCTCGTCTGAGTGTAGTAGATTATGTATTAGTTATCATGCTCGTCTGAGTGTAGTAGATTATGTATTAGTTATCATGCTCGTCTGAGTGTAGTAGATTATGTACTAGTTATCATGCTCGTCTGAGTGTAGTAGATTATGTATTAGTTATCATGCTCATCTGAGTGTAGTAGATTATGTATTAGTTATCATGCTCGTCTGAGTGTAGTAGATTATGGTGTATTAGTTATCATGCTCCTCTATGTGTAGTAGATTATGTATTACTTATCATGCTCGTCTGAGTGTATTAGATTATGTAGTAGTTATCATGCTCGTCTGAGTGTAGTAGATTAGTTATTATGCTCGTCTGAGTGTAGTAGACTATGTATTAGTTATCATGCTCGTCTGAGTGTAGTAGATTATGGTGTATTAGTTATCATGCTCGTCTATGTGTAGTAGATTATGTATTACTTATCATGCTCGTCTGAGTGTAGTAGATTATGTAGTAGTTATCATGCTCGTCTGAGTGTAGTAGATTAGTTATTATGCTCGTCTGAGTGTAGTAGATTATGTATTAGTTATCTTGCTCGTCTGAGTGTAGTAGATGATATATTAGTTATCATGCTTGTCTGAGTGTAGTAGATTAGTTATCATGCTCGACTGAGTGTAGTGGATTATGTATTAGTTATCATGCTCGTCTGAGTGTAGTAGATTATGTATTAGTTATCATGCTCGTCTGAGTGTAGTAGATTATGTAGTAGTTATCATGCTCGTCTGAGTGTAGTAGATTATGTATTAGTTATCATGCTCGTCTGAGTGTAGTAGATTATGGTGTATTAGTTATCATGCTCGTCTATGTGTAGTATATTATGTATTACTTATCATGCTCGTCTGAGTGTAGTAGATTATGTAGTAGTTATCATGCTCGTCTGAGTGTAGTAGATTAGTTATTATGCTCGTATGAGTGTAGTAGATTATGTATTAGTTATCATCCTCGTCTGGGTGTAGTAGATTATGTATTAGTTATCATGCTCGTCTGAGTGTAGTAGATTATGGTGTATTAGTTATCATGCTCGTCTGAGTGTAGTAGATTATGTATTAGTTATCTTGCTCGTCTGAGTGTAGTAGATTATGGTGTATTAGTTATCATGCTCGTCTAAGTGTAGTAGATTATGTATTAGTTATTATGCTCGTCTGAGTGTAGTAGATTATGTATTAGTTATCATGCTTGTCTGAGTGTAGTAGATTATATATTAGTTATCATGCTCGTCCGAGTGTAGTAGATTATGTTGTATTAGTTATCATGCTTGTCTGAGTGTAGTAGATTATGTATTAGTTATCATGCTCGTCTGAGTGTAGTAGATTATGTATTAGTTATCATGCTCGTCTGAGTGTAGTAGATTATGGTGTATTAGTTTTCATTCTCGTCTAAGTGTAGTAGATTATGTATTAGTTATCATGCTCGTCTGAGTGTAGTAGAATATGTATTAGTTATCATGCTCGTCTGAGTGTAGGAGATTAGTTATTATGCTCGTCTGAGTGTAGTAGATGATGTATTAGTTATCATGCTCGTCTAAGTGTAGTAGATTATGTATTAGTTATCATGCTCGTCTGAGTGTAGTAGATTTTGTATTAATTATCATGCTCGGCTGAGTGTAGTAGATTATGTATTAGTTATCATGCTCGTCTGAGTGTAGTAGATTAGTTATCATGCTCCTCGTCTGAGTGTAGTAAATTATGTATTAGTTATCATGCTCGTCTGAGTGTAGTAGATTATGTATTAGTTATCATGCTCGTCTGAGTGTAGTAGATTATGTATTAGTTATCATCCTCGTCTGAGTGTAGTAGATTAGTTATCATGCTCGACTGAGTGTAGTGGATTATGTATTAGTTATCATGCTCGTCTGAGTGTAGTAGATTATGTATTAGTTATCATGCTCGTCTGAGTGTAGTAGATTATGTATTAGTTATCATGCTCGTCTGAGTGTAGTAGATTATGTATTAGTTATCATGCTCGTCCGAGTGTAGTAGATTATGTATTAGTTATCATGCTCGTCTGAGTGTAGTAGATTAGTTATTATGCTCGTCTGAGTGTAGTAGATGATGTATTAGTTATCATGCCCGTCTAAGTATAGTAGATTATGTATTAGTTATCATGCCCGTCTGAGTGTAGTAGATTATGTATTAGTTATCATGTTCGTCTGAGTGTAGTAGATTATGCATTAGTTATCATGCTCGTCTGATTGTAGTAGATTATGTATTAGTTATCATGCTCGTCTGAGTGTAGTGGATTATGTATTAGTTATCATGCTCGTCTGAGTGTAGTAGATTATGTATTAGTTATCATGCTCGTCTGAGTGTAGTAGATTATGTATTAGTTATCATGCTCGTCTGAGTGTAGTAGATTATGTATTAGTTATCATGCTCGTCTGAGTGTAGTAGATTATGTACTAGTTATCATGCTCGTCTGAGTGTAGTAGATTATGTATTAGTTATCATGCTCATCTGAGTGTAGTAGATTATGTATTAGTTATCATGCTCGTCTGAGTGTAGTAGATTATGGTGTATTAGTTATCATGCTCCTCTATGTGTAGTAGATTATGTATTACTTATCATGCTCGTCTGAGTGTAGTAGATTATGTAGTAGTTATCATGCTCGTCTGAGTGTAGTAGATTAGTTATTATGCTCGTCTGAGTGTAGTAGATTATGTATTAGTTATCATGCTCGTCTGAGTGTAGTAGATTATGTATTAGTTATCATGCTCGTCTGAGTGTAGTAGATGATATATTAGTTATCATGCTTGTCTGAGTGTAGTAGATTAGTTATCATGCTCGACTGAGTGTAGTGGATTATGTATTAGTTATCATGCTCGTCTGAGTGTAGTAGATTATGGTGTATTAGTTATCATGCTCGTCTATGTGTAGTAGATTATGTATTACTTATCATGCTCGTCTGAGTGTAGTAGATTATGTAGTAGTTATCATGCTCGTCTGAGTGTAGTAGATTAGTTATTATGCTCGTCTGAGTGTAGTAGATTATGTATTAGTTATCTTGCTCGTCTGAGTGTAGTAGATGATATATTAGTTATCATGCTTGTCTGAGTGTAGTAGATTATGTATTGGTTATCATGCTCGTCTGAGTGTAGTAGATTATGTATTAGTTATCATGCTTGTCTGAATGTAGTAGATTATGGTGTATTAGTTATCATGCTCGTCTAAGTGTAGTAGATTATGTATTAGTTATCATGCTCGTCTGAGTGTAGTAGATTATGTATTAGTTATCATGCTTGTCTGAGTGTAGTAGATTATATATTAGTTATCATGCTCCTCTGAATGTAGTTGATTATGTTGTATTAGTTATCATGCTTGTCTGAGTGTAGTAAATTATGTATTAGTTATCATGCTCGTCTGAGTGTAGTAGATTATGTATTAGTTATCATGCTCGTCTGAGTGTAGTAGATTATGGTGTATTAGTTATCATTCTCGTCTAAGTGTAGTAGATTATGTATTAGTTATCATGCTCGTCTGAGTGTAGTAGATTATGTATTAGTTATCATGCTCGTCTGAGTGTAGTAGATTAGTTATTATGCTCGTCTGAGTGTAGTAGATGATGTATTAGTTATCATGCTCGTCTAAGTGTAGTAGATTATGTATTAGTTATCATGCTCGTCTGAGTGTAGTAGATTTTGAATTAGTTATCATGCTCGGCTGAGTGTAGTAGATTATGTAATAGTTATCATGCTCGTCTGAGTGTAGTAGATTAGTTATCATGCTCCTCGTCTGAGTGTAGTAAATTATGTATTAGTTATCATGCTCATCTGAGTGTAGTAGATTATGTATTAGTTATCATGCTCGTCTGAGTGTAGTAGATTATGTATTAGTTATCATGCTCGTCTGAGTGTAGTAGATTATGTATTAGTTATCAAGCTCGTCTGAGTGTAGTAGATTATGTATTAGTTATCATGCTCGTCTGAGTGTAGTAGATTATGGTGTATTAGTTATCATGCTCGTCTGAGTGTAGTAGATTATGTATTAGTTATCATGCTCGTCTGAGTGTAGTAGATTATGTATTAGTTATCATGCTCGTCTAAGTGTAGTAGATTATGTATTAGTTATCATGCTCGTCTGAGTGTAGTAGATTATATATTAGTTATCATGCTCGTCTGAGTGTAGTAGATTATGGTGTATTAGTTATCATGCTCGTCTGAGTGTAGTAGATTATGTATTAGTTATCATGCTCGTCTGAGTGTAGTAGATGATGTATTAGTTATCATGCTCGTCTAAGTGTAGTAGATTATGTATTAGTTATCATGCTCGTCTGAGAGTAGTAGATTATGTATTAGTTATCATGCACGTCTGAGTGTAGTAGATTATGTATTAGTTATCATGCTCGTCTGAGTGTAGTCGATTATGTATTAGTTATCATGTTCGTCTGAGTGTAGTAGATTAGTTATTATGCTCGTCTGAGTGTAGTAGATTATGTATCAGTTATCATCCTCGTCTGAGTGTAGTAGATTATGGTGTATTAGTTATCATGCTCGTCTAAGTGTAGTAGATTATGTATTAGTTATCATGCTCGTCTGAGTGTAGTAGATTAGTTATTATGCTCGTCTGAGTGTAGTAGATGATGTATTAGTTATCATGCTCGTCTAAGTGTAGTAGATTATGTATTAGTTATCATGCTCGTCTGAGTGTAGTAGATTATGTATTAGTTATCATGCTCGTCTGAGTGTAGTAGATTATGTATTAGTTATCATGCTCGTCCGAGTGTAGTAGATTATGTATTAGTTATCATGCTCGTCTGAGTGTAGTAGATTATATACTAGTTATCATGCTCGTCTGAGTGTAGTAGATTATGTATTAGTTATCATGCTCATCTGAGTGTAGTAGATTATGTATTAGTTATCATGCTCGTCTGAGTGTAGTAGATTATGGTGTATTAGTTATCATGCTCGTCTATGTGTAGTAGATTATGTATTACTTATCATGCTCGTCTGAGTGTAGTAGATTATGTAGTAGTTATCATGCTCGTCTGAGTGTAGTAGAATAGTTATTATGCTCGTCTGAGTGTAGTAGATTATGTATTAGTTATCATGCTCGTTTGAGTGTAGTAGATTATGGTGTATTAGTTATCATGCTCGTCTATGTGTAGTAGATTATGTATTACTTATCATGCTCGTCTGAGTGTAGTAGATTATGTAGTAGTTATCATGCTCGTCTGAGTGTAGTAGATTAGTTATTATGCTCGTCTGAGTGTAGTAGATTATGTATTAGTTATCTTGCTCGTCTGAGTGTAGTAGATGATATATTAGTTATCATGCTTGTCTGAGTGTAGTAGATTATGTATTAGTTATCATGCTCGTCTGAGTGTAGTAGATTATGTATTAGTTATCATGCTCGTCTGAGTGTAGTAGATTATGGTGTATTAGTTATCATGCTCGTCTAAGTGTAGTAGATTATGTATTAGTTATCATGCTCGTCTGAGTGTAGTAGATTATGTATTAGTTATCATGCTTGTCTGAGTGTAGTAGATTATATATTAGTTATCATGCTCGTCCGAGTGTAGTAGATTATGTTGTATTAGTTATCATGCTTGTCTGAGTGTAGTAGATTATGTATTAGTTATCATGCTCGTCTGAGTGTAGTAGATTATGTATTAGTTATCATGCTCGTCTGAGTGTAGTAGATTATGGTGTATTAGTTATCATTCTCGTCTAAGTGTAGTAGATTATGTATTAGTTATCATGCTCGTCGGAGTGTAGTAGAATATGTATTAGTTATCATGCTCGTCTGAGTGTAGGAGATTAGTTATTATGCTCGTCTGAGTGTAGTAGATGATGTATTAGTTATCATGCTCGTCTAAGTGTAGTAGATTATGTATTAGTTATCATGCTCGTCTGAGTGTAGTAGATTTTGTATTAGTTATCATGCTCGGCTGAGTGTAGTAGATTATGTATTAGTTATCATGCTCGTCTGAGTGTAGTAGATTAGTTATCATGCTCCTCGTCTGAGTGTAGTAAATTATGTATTAGTTATCATGCTCGTCTGAGTGTAGTAGATTATGTATTAGTTATCATGCTCGTCTGAGTGTAGTAGATTATGTATTAGTTATCATGCTCGTCTGAGTGTAGTAGATTATGTACTAGTTATCATGCTCGTCTGAGTGTAGTAGATTATGTATTAGTTATCATGCTCATCTGAGTGTAGTAGATTATGTATTAGTTATCATGCTCGTCTGAGTGTAGTAGATTATGGTGTATTAGTTATCATGCTCCTCTATGTGTAGTAGATTATGTATTACTTATCATGCTCGTCTGAGTGTAGTAGATTATGTAGTAGTTATCATGCTCGTCTGAGTGTAGTAGATTAGTTATTATGCTCGTCTGAGTGTAGTAGACTATGTATTAGTTATCATGCTCGTCTGAGTGTAGTAGATTATGGTGTATTAGTTATCATGCTCGTCTATGTGTAGTAGATTATGTATTACTTATCATGCTCGTCTGAGTGTAGTAGATTATGTAGTAGTTATCATGCTCGTCTGAGTGTAGTAGATTAGTTATTATGCTCGTCTGAGTGTAGTAGATTATGTATTAGTTATCTTGCTCGTCTGAGTGTAGTAGATGATATATTAGTTATCATGCTTGTCTGAGTGTAGTAGATTAGTTATCATGCTCGACTGAGTGTAGTGGATTATGTATTAGTTATCATGCTCGTCTGAGTGTAGTAGATTATGTATTAGTTATCATGCTCGTCTGAGTGTAGTAGATTATGTAGTAGTTATCATGCTCGTCTGAGTGTAGTAGATTATGTATTAGTTATCATGCTCGTCTGAGTGTAGTAGATTATGGTGTATTAGTTATCATGCTCGTCTATGTGTAGTATATTATGTATTACTTATCATGCTCGTCTGAGTGTAGTAGATTATGTAGTAGTTATCATGCTCGTCTGAGTGTAGTAGATTAGTTATTATGCTCGTATGAGTGTAGTAGATTATGTATTAGTTATCATCCTCGTCTGGGTGTAGTAGATTATGTATTAGTTATCATGCTCGTCTGAGTGTAGTAGATTATGGTGTATTAGTTATCATGCTCGTCTGAGTGTAGTAGATTATGTATTAGTTATCTTGCTCGTCTGAGTGTAGTAGATTATGGTGTATTAGTTATCATGCTCGTCTAAGTGTAGTAGATTATGTATTAGTTATTATGCTCGTCTGAGTGTAGTAGATTATGTATTAGTTATCATGCTTGTCTGAGTGTAGTAGATTATATATTAGTTATCATGCTCGTCCGAGTGTAGTAGATTATGTTGTATTAGTTATCATGCTTGTCTGAGTGTAGTAGATTATGTATTAGTTATCATGCTCGTCTGAGTGTAGTAGATTATGTATTAGTTATCATGCTCGTCTGAGTGTAGTAGATTATGGTGTATTAGTTTTCATTCTCGTCTAAGTGTAGTAGATTATGTATTAGTTATCATGCTCGTCTGAGTGTAGTAGAATATGTATTAGTTATCATGCTCGTCTGAGTGTAGGAGATTAGTTATTATGCTCGTCTGAGTGTAGTAGATGATGTATTAGTTATCATGCTCGTCTAAGTGTAGTAGATTATGTATTAGTTATCATGCTCGTCTGAGTGTAGTAGATTTTGTATTAGTTATCATGCTCGGCTGAGTGTAGTAGATTATGTATTAGTTATCATGCTCGTCTGAGTGTAGTAGATTAGTTATCATGCTCCTCGTCTGAGTGTAGTAAATTATGTATTAGTTATCATGCTCGTCTGAGTGTAGTAGATTATGTATTAGTTATCATGCTCGTCTGAGTGTAGTAGATTATGTATTAGTTATCATCCTCGTCTGAGTGTAGTAGATTAGTTATCATGCTCGACTGAGTGTAGTGGATTATGTATTAGTTATCATGCTCGTCTGAGTGTAGTAGATTATGTATTAGTTATCATGCTCGTCTGAGTGTAGTAGATTATGTATTAGTTATCATGCTCGTCCGAGTGTAGTAGATTATGTATTAGTTATCATGCTCGTCTGAGTGTAGTAGATTATATACTAGTTATCATGCTCGTCTGAGTGTAGTAGATTATGTATTAGTTATCATGCTCATCTGAGTGTAGTAGATTATGTATTGGTTATCATGCTCGTCTGAGTGTAGTAGATTATGGTGTATTAGTTATCATGCTCGTCTATGTGTAGTAGATTATGTATTACTTATCATGCTCGTCTGAGTGTAGTAGATTATGTAGTAGTTATCATGCTCGTCTGAGTGTAGTAGATTAGTTATTATGCTCGTCTGAGTGTAGTAGATTATGTATTAGTTATCATGCTCGTCTGAGTGTAGTAGATTATGGTGTATTAGTTATCATGCTCGTCTATGTGTAGTAGATTATGTATTACTTATCATGCTCGTCTGAGTGTAGTAGATTATGTAGTAGTTATCATGCTCGTCTGAGTGTAGTAGATTAGTTATTATGCTCGTCTGAGTGTAGTAGATTATGTATTAGTTATCTTGCTCGTCTGAGTGTAGTAGATGATATATTAGTTATCATGCTTGTCTGAGTGTAGTAGATTATGTATTAGTTATCATGCTCGTCTGAGTGTAGTAGATTATGTATTAGTTATCATGCTCGTCTGAGTGTAGTAGATTATGGTGTATTAGTTATCATGCTCGTCTAAGTGTAGTAGATTATGTATTAGTTATCATGCTCGTCTGAGTGTAGTAGATTATGTATTAGTTATCATGCTTGTCTGAGTGTAGTAGATTATATATTAGTTATCATGCTCGTCCGAGTGTAGTAGATTATGTTGTATTAGTTATCATGCTTGTCTGAGTGTAGTAGATTATGTATTAGTTATCATGCTCGTCTGAGTGTAGTAGATTATGTATTAGTTATCATGCTCGTCTGAGTGTAGTAGATTATGGTGTATTAGTTATCATTCTCGTCTAAGTGTAGTAGATTATGTATTAGTTATCATGCTCGTCTGAGTGTAGTAGAATATGTATTAGTTATCATGCTCGTCTGAGTGTAGGAGATTAGTTATTATGCTCGTCTGAGTGTAGTAGATGATGTATTAGTTATCATGCTCGTCTAAGTGTAGTAGATTATGTATTAGTTATCATGCTCGTCTGAGTGTAGTAGATTTTGTATTAGTTATCATGCTCGGCTGAGTGTAGTAGATTATGTATTAGTTATCATGCTCGTCTGAGTGTAGTAGATTAGTTATCATGCTCCTCGTCTGAGTGTAGTAAATTATGTATTAGTTATCATGCTCGTCTGAGTGTAGTAGATTATGTATTAGTTATCATGCTCGTCTGAGTGTAGTAGATTATGTATTAGTTATCATGCTCGTCTGAGTGTAGTAGATTATGTACTAGTTATCATGCTCGTCTGAGTGTAGTAGATTATGTATTAGTTATCATGCTCATCTGAGTGTAGTAGATTATGTATTAGTTATCATGCTCGTCTGAGTGTAGTAGATTATGGTGTATTAGTTATCATGCTCCTCTATGTGTAGTAGATTATGTATTACTTATCATGCTCGTCTGAGTGTAGTAGATTATGTAGTAGTTATCATGCTCGTCTGAGTGTAGTAGATTAGTTATTATGCTCGTCTGAGTGTAGTAGATTATGTATTAGTTATCTTGCTCGTCTGAGTGTAGTAGATGATATATTAGTTATCATGCTTGTCTGAGTGTAGTAGATTAGTTATCATGCTCGACTGAGTGTAGTGGATTATGTATTAGTTATCATGCTCGTCTGAGTGTAGTAGATTATGTATTAGTTATCATGCTCGTCTGAGTGTAGTAGATTATGTACTAGTTATCATGCTCGTCTGAGTGTAGTAGATTATGTATTAGTTATCATGCTCGTCTGAGTGTAGTAGATTATGGTGTATTAGTTATCATGCTCGTCTATGTGTAGTATATTATGTATTACTTATCATGCTCGTCTGAGTGTAGTAGATTATGTAGTAGTTATCATGCTCGTCTGAGTGTAGTAGATTAGTTATTATGCTCGTATGAGTGTAGTAGATTATGTATTAGTTATCATCCTCGTCTGGGTGTAGTAGATTATGTATTAGTTATCATGCTCGTCTGAGTGTAGTAGATTATGGTGTATTAGTTATCATGCTCGTCTGAGTGTAGTAGATTATGTATTAGTTATCTTGCTCGTCTGAGTGTAGTAGATTATGGTGTATTAGTTATCATGGTCGTCTAAGTGTAGTAGATTATGTATTAGTTATCATGCTCGTCTGAGTGTAGTAGATTATGTATTAGTTATCATGCTTGTCTGAGTGTAGTAGATTATATATTAGTTATCATGCTCGTCCGAGTGTAGTAGATTATGTTGTATTAGTTATCATGCTTGTCTGAGTGTAGTAGATTATGTATTAGTTATCATGCTCGTCTGAGTGTAGTAGATTATGTATTAGTTATCATGCTCGTCTGAGTGTAGTAGATTATGGTGTATTAGTTATCATTCTCGTCTAAGTGTAGTAGATTATGTATTAGTTATCATGCTCGTCTGAGTGTAGTAGAATATGTATTAGTTATCATGCTCGTCTGAGTGTAGGAGATTAGTTATTATGCTCGTCTGAGTGTAGTAGATGATGTATTAGTTATCATGCTCGTCTAAGTGTAGTAGATTATGTATTAGTTATCATGCTCGTCTGAGTGTAGTAGATTTTGTATTAGTTATCATGCTCGGATGAGTGTAGTAGATTATGTATTAGTTATCATGCTCGTCTGAGTGTAGTAGATTAGTTATCATGCTCCTCGTCTGAGCGTAGTAAATTATGTATTAGTTATCATGCTCGTCTGAGTGTAGTAGATTATGTATTAGTTATCATGCTCGTCTGAGTGTAGTAGATTATGTATTAGTTATCATCCTCGTCTGAGTGTAGTAGATTAGTTATCATGCTCGACTGAGTGTAGTGGATTATGTATTAGTTATCATGCTCGTCTGAGTGTAGTAGATTATGTATTAGTTATCATGCTCGTCTGAGTGTAGTAGATTATGTACTAGTTATCATGCTCGTCTGAGTGTAGTAGATTATGTATTAGTTATCATGCTCGTCTGAGTGTAGTAGATTATGGTGTATTAGTTATCATGCTCGTCTATGTGTAGTAGATTATGTATTACTTATCATGCTCGTCTGAGTGTAGTAGATTATGTAGTAGTTATCATGCTCGTCTGAGTGTAGTAGATTAGTTATTATGCTCGTATGAGTGTAGTAGATTATGTATTAGTTATCATCCTCGTCTGGGTGTAGTAGATTATGTATTAGTTATCATGCTCGTCTGAGTGTAGTAGATTATGGTGTATTAGTTATCATGCTCGTCTGAGTGTAGTAGATTATGTATTAGTTATCTTGCTCGTCTGAGTGTAGTAGATTATGTATTAGTTATCATGCTCGTCTGAGTGTAGTAGATTATATATTAGTTATCATGCTCGTCTGAGTGTAGTAGATTATGGTGTATTAGTTATCATGCTCGTCTGAGTGTAGTAGATTATGTATTAGTTATCATGCTCGTCTGAGTATAGTAGATTATGTATTAGTTGGCATGCTCGTCTGAGTGTAGTAGATTATGGTGTATTAGTTATCATGCTCGTCTGAATGTAGTAGATTATGTATTAGTTATCATGCTCGTCTGAGTGTAGTAGATTATGGTGTATTAGTTATCATGCTCGTCTAAGTGTAGTAGATTATGTATTACTTATCATGCTCGTCTGAGTGTAGTAGATTATGTATGAGTTATCATGCTCGTCTGAGTGTAGTAGAATATGTATTAGTTATCATGCTTGTCTGAGTGTAGTAGATTATGTATTAGTTATCATGCTCGTCTGAGTGTAGTAGATTATGGTGTATTAGTTATCATGCTCGTCTAAGTGTAGTAGATTATGTATTAGTTATCATGCTCGTCTGAGTGTAGTAGATTATGTATTAGTTATCATGCTTGTCTGAATGTAGTAGATTATGTATTAGTTATCATGCTCGTCTGAGTGTAGTAGATTATGTTGTATTAGTTATCATGCTTGTCTGAGTGTAGTAGATTATGTATTAGTTATCATGCTCGTCTGAGTGTAGTAGATTATGTATTAGTTATCATGCTCGTCTGAGTGTAGTAGATTATGGTGTATTAGTTATCATGCTCGTCTAAGTGTAGTAGATTATGTATTAGTTATCATGCTCGTCTGAGTGTAGTAGATTATGTATTAGTTATCATGCTTGTCTGAGTGTAGTAGATTAGTTATTATGCTCGTCTGAGTGTTGTAGATGATGTATTAGTTACCATGCTCGTCTAAGTGTAGTAGATTATGTATTAGTTATCATGCTCGTCTGAGTGTAGTAGATTTTGTATTAGTTATCATGCTCGGCTGAGTGTAGTAGATTATGTATTAGTTATCATGCTCGTCTGAGTGTAGTAGATTAGTTATCATGCTCGTCTGAGTGTAGTAGATTATGTATTAGTTATCATGCTCGTCTGAGTGTAGTAGATTATGTATTAGTTATCATGCTCGTCTGAGTGTAGTAGATTAGTTATTATGCTCGTCTGAGTGTAGTAGATTATGTATTAGTTATCATCCTCGTCTGAGTGTAGTAGATTAGTTATCATGCTCGTCTGAGTGTAGTGGATTATGTATTAGTTATCATGCTCGTCTGAGTGTAGTAGATTATTTATTAGTTATCATGCTCGTCTGAGTGTAGTAGATTATTTATTAGTTATCATCCTCGTCTGAGTGTAGTAGATTAGTTATCATGCACGTCTAAGTGTAGTAGATTATTTATTAGTTATCATGTTCGTCTGAGTGTAGTAGATTATGTATTAGTTATCATGGTCGTCTGAGTGAAGTAGATTAGTTATTATGCTCGTCTGAGTGTAGTAGATTATGTATTAGTTATCATCCTCGTCTGAGTGTAGTAGATTATGGTGTATTAGTTATCATGCTCGTCTGAGTGTAGTAGATTATGTATTAGTTATCATGCTCGTCTGAGTGTAGTAGATTATGTATTAGTTATCATGCTCCTCTGAGTTCAGTAGATTATGGGTTTTAGCCTCTGTCCGATCAAGACAAAGAGTATAGAATTGATATTTGCTATTTCTCTGCTAACCACACAGTATTTAGGAGTAAAAACAAAGACTGGTTGGAGAGACATGTCTACTCGTGCACTGCTGTTTGTATGAGCTAGCACTATGCAAATCCAACTTGATGAAGAACAAAGCATACATCATTATCTTTAACCCTGCAACGTTGGTGTGCCTTTTCCAAGCCATGACCTTGATTTCCTACGCCACATGTTTGTGGTCTTTCTGTGTTAAATAATTTGAGGTGAAAAGTGATTGTTCAATTTGTTGATATTGGTGGAATTGTTGACCATCACTGTTTAAGCTCTCAAAATCTGCAAGAGATCTGTAATTTTTAAATTTTGACTGCTGTCAGTGTAGAATTACTGCCCTTTATTTATTACAACGACCTTGATCATTTGATACATACATTACTAGTGAGGTGATTTTTTTGTTTGTTTTTGTTTTGTATCCATGCCATATTTCATTTTTTATACAGATTAAAGGGAGGTAAATCATATCTCCTTGTTATCTAAGGTGAAGCAGTTTGTCTGATATAATTACACAGATGTAACTCTGACGCAGACAAACAAATAACGTTTATCAGTAAAATATTAATTATGTTGTACCAAACTAAAGATAAGAATTATTAAAATAGTTAATTAAGAGATAATATGTGTTTTTAATGTACCAGGTTACAGTCAAACCTGTATTAAGAAGTCACATTTTGGACAAAGAAGAAGTAGTCTTTTATGACAGGTGGCCTCTTAAAAGAGGTTCAATTCATGTGCTCTTTTAAACTAGATGGCTACTGTTACTAAATATAGAACTTTCTTCAATACCGACCACTTCTATATTTTGAGTGAAATTACTGAAATTTTAAATTTAGCTTCATAATTGTTAATCATATACAGTCAAACCTGTATTAAGAGGTCACCACTGGGACAAACATTTGTGGTCTTTTAAGACAGGTGACCTCTTAAAACAGGTTCAATTCATATGAAATTTTCTATGAGAGGACAAGAAAAATGTGACCTTTTAATGCAAGTGACTGCTTCATAGAGGTGACTACTTAATAAAGGCGACTGTTTAATAGATGTGACTACTTAATAGAGGTGACTACTTAATAAAGGTGACTGCTTAATAGAGGTGACTACTTAATAGAGGTGACTACTTAATGGAGGTGACTACTTAATTATTAGAGGGGTGGTCTGATAAGAGTGGTGACATTATTAAAGGGGTGACCTGATAAGGGTGGTGGCATTATTAGAGGGGTGACCTGATAAGAGTGGTGACATTATTAGAGGGTAACCTGATAAGAGTGATGGCATTATTAGAGGGGTGACCTGATAAGAGTGGCGACATTATTAGAGGGATGGTCTGATAAGAGTGGTAGCATTATTAGAGGTGTAACCTGATAAGAGTGGTGACATTATTAGAGGGATGGTCTGATAAGAGTGGTGGCATTATTAGAGGGGTGACCTGATAAGAGTGGTGGCATTATTAGAGGGTTGACCTGATAAGAGTGGTGGCATTATTAGAGGGGTGACCTGATAAGAGTGGTGGCATTATTAGAGGGGTGGCATTACTAGAGGGGTGACCTGATAAGAGTGGTGGCTTTATTAGAGGGGTGGCATTACTAGAGGGGTGACCTGATAAGAGTGGTGGCTTTATTAGAGGGGTGACCTGATAAGAGTGGTGGCTTTATTAGAGGGGTGACCTGATAAGAGTGGTGGCTTTATTAGAGGGGTGGCATTACTAGAGGGGTGACCTGATAAGAGTGGTGGCTTTATTAGAGGGGTGACCTGATAAGAGTGGTGGCTTTATTAGAGGGGTGACCTGATAAGAGTGGTGGCTTTATTAGAGGGGTGACCTGATAAGAGTGGTGACAGTATTAGAGGGGTGACCTGATAAGAGTGGTGGCTTTATTAGAGGGGTGACCTGATAAGAGTGGTGGCTTTATTAGAGGGGTGACCTGATAAGAGTGGTGGCTTTATTAGAGGGGTGACCTGATAAGAGTGGTGACAGTATTAGAGGGGTGACCTGATAAGAGTGGTGGCATTATTAGAGGGGTGGCATTACTAGAGGGGTGACCTGATAAGAGTGGTGGCTTTATTAGAGGGGTGACCTGATAAGAGTGGTGGCTTTATTAGAGGGGTGACCTGATAAGAGTGGTGGCTTTATTAGAGGGGTGACCTGATAAGAGTGGTGGCATTATTAGAGGGTTGACCTGATAAGAGTGGTGGCATTATTAGAGGGGTGACCTGATAAGAGTGGTGGCATTATTAGAGGGGTGGCATTACTAGAGGGGTGACCTGATAAGAGTGGTGGCTTTATTAGAGGGGTGGCATTACTAGAGGGGTGACCTGATAAGAGTGGTGGCTTTATTAGAGGGGTGACCTGATAAGAGTGGTGGCTTTATTAGAGGGGTGACCTGATAAGAGTGGTGGCTTTATTAGAGGGGTGGCATTACTAGAGGGGTGACCTGATAAGAGTGGTGGCTTTATTAGAGGGGTGACCTGATAAGAGTGGTGGCTTTATTAGAGGGGTGACCTGATAAGAGTGGTGGCTTTATTAGAGGGGTGACCTGATAAGAGTGGTGACAGTATTAGAGGGGTGACCTGATAAGAGTGGTGGCTTTATTAGAGGGGTGACCTGATAAGAGTGGTGGCTTTATTAGAGGGGTGACCTGATAAGAGTGGTGGCTTTATTAGAGGGGTGACCTGATAAGAGTGGTGACAGTATTAGAGGGGTGACCTGATAAGAGTGGTGGCATTATTAGAGGGGTGGCATTACTAGAGGGGTGACCTGATAAGAGTGGTGGCTTTATTAGAGGGGTGACCTGATAAGAGTGGTGGCTTTATTAGAGGGGTGACCTGATAAGAGTGGTGGCTTTATTAGAGGGGTGACCTGATAAGAGTGGTGACAGTATTAGAGGGGTGACCTGATAAGAGTGGTGGCTTTATTAGAGGGGTGACCTGATAAGAGTGGTGGCTTTATTAGAGGGGTGACCTGATAAGAGTGGTGGCTTTATTAGAGGGGTGACCTGATAAGAGTGGTGACAGTATTAGAGGGGTGACCTGATAAGGGTGGTGGCTTTATTAGAGGGGTGACCTGATAAGAGTGGTGGCTTTATTAGAGGGGTGACCTGATAAGAGTAGTGGCTTTATTAGAGGGTTGACCTGATAAGAGTGGTGACAGTATTAGAGGGGTGACCTGATAAGAGTGGTGGCTTTATTAGAGGGGTGACCTGATAAGAGTGGTGGCTTTATTAGAGGGGTGACCTGATAAGAGTGGTAGCATTATTAGAGGAGTGACCTGATAAGAGTGGTGGCATTATTAGAGGGTTGACCTGATAAGAGGGGTGGCATTATTAGAGGGGTGACCTGATAAGAGTAGTGGCATTATTAGAGGGTTGACCTGATAAGAGTGGTGGCATTATTAGAGGGGTGACCTGATAAGAGTGGTGGCATTATTAGAGGGGTGGCATTACTAGAGGGGTGACCTGATAAGAGTGGTGGCATTATTAGAGGGGTGGCATTACTAGAGGGGTGACCTGATAAGAGTGGTGGCATTATTAGAGGGGTGACCTGATAAGAGTGGTGGCATTATTAGAGAGGTGACCTGATAAGAGTGGTGGCATTATTAGAGGGGTGACCTGATAAGAGTGGTAGCATTATTAGAGGGGTGACCTGATAAGAGTGGTGACAGTATTAGAGGGGTGACCTGATAAGAGTGGTGGCTTTATTAGAGGGATGACCTGATAAGAGTGGTGGCATTATTACAGGAGTGACCTGATAAGAGTGGTGGCATTATTAGAGGGTTGACCTGATAAGAGGGGTGGCATTATTAGAGGGGTGACCTGATAAGAGTGGTGGCATTATTAGAGGGGTGACCTGATAAGAGTGGTGGCATTATTAGAGGGGTGACTTGATAAGAGTGGTGGCATTATTAGAGGGCTGACTTGATAAGAGTGGTGGCATTATTAGAGGGGTGACCTCTGTTGAGGAGGATAATTTTGTAGTAAGAGAGGTGGCTTTGATGGGAAGGGACATATAACAGGGGAAGTAATACATTTGAAAATGTTACTTTGTATACATGAATCCTACATTTTGGCTTAAGGAAGCCATTATTTCAAATACAAAATCATTATGTATCCGTACCTACATGTATTTTTAATTTAAAATAAAACTATTTTTTAGTAGATTTTTTTCGTTCTATTTTTAGATAGTAAAAGACAGAGTAAACATACATTTAGCGAGATCTCTAGTGGTGTGGAACAATTTTCCTGGTTCCCTGTCTATTCTACAAGAATATTCCACTTCAATGTCTCAGTACCCATTTTATTATGGTCAGAACGGGACCAGTCCAGGTGACCAGTTTATCGCAATCATCTATGCAACGTCACCCGTCATGTTGTCTTCTGCTCCATTGTTCCGTCTCATTAGAACTGTAGCTAAATCTTCATATGTAAATAAGGTATAGTCATGTGACAACAGCCATTGTCTATTCTCTGTTGTTTAGATGTATACAATATTAATAAGGGGTTAGGGATTATGGGGTTTAAGTGCAACGTTCAGCAATATATCAGTTATATCGTGGCGGTCAGTTTTATTGGCGGAGGAAACCTGAGTACTCTGAGGAGAAAAACACCCAACCTGCTGCAAGTCACTGACAAACTTTATCACATAATCTTATGTCAAGTACATCTTACCATGAGCAGCATTCGAACTCACAATGTTAGTGGTGATAGGTACTGATTGTACAGGTAGTTGTAAATACTACCAAACGATCACAACGGCTCCTTCTGTTGTTTAAATGTATACAATAGGAGAACAGAATTAAGAAGATTCATTCATTCATTTATTGATTTTTGCGCCACTTTCAGCAATATTTCTGCTATATCATGGCGACCAGTTTTAGTGGTTGAAGAAGTCGGAGTACCCGGAGAGAACCACCGACCATGGGCAAGCAACTGGGGTGCGTTCAACATCGTAGCTGCTAGGTTGAGCTACGTAGAAAAATCCTACTGAACAGAAAGCTAGTCTAGCCGCTACATAGCTCTCGCTAGCATAAACAAATTCTGCTAGCTTTTGAATCCAAGATGGCGGCTAAAGCTAAAACCGTAAAAAGACTGTTAAAACACAATAATTAGTCGAATGCATAATGTCATCCGGAAATGAGATACAGAATTGGGTCCATTTTACACACAGTGGCGAAATAGACGCGGGAAGACAACCCAGTGAGAACATTTAAGGAGATAATTTATTGTTCTTGTTAATTTTTGGTCATGTTCTGCATTATTTCTTTGACTAAAGTTTGAAAGCAATGAATATCTTCACTGGCTGCATTGCTAGACAAATACGATTAGCTAAAATGTTCCAACAAATATATTCCATATGATTGGCGCCATATTTGCTAGCACTGCTGCGTAGTTAATCGTTCAATAACGTTATTGCTATTTTACCTAGCAACTATGCTAGCTGCTACAATATTGAACACAACCCTGGTAAACTTTATCACTTACGTCTGCGAGTCGTGTGCACCTTTTTATCATTTACAAAGCAGGTCGAGAACCCATGTCGTATTGATGATAGGCCTGTATGAGTTGTTGGATAATCCAACTACCTAACTCATTGAGCCACCCGGGCCCCAGAATTAAGAAGATTATGAGTATTTAAATCATGTCAATTACAGGGTATATCAGTCATACCGTATGTGGCATGATAAGAGGAGGGGGACTGCTATAGCAATAAATTACTTTCAAAATGTCATGACAGATTTTGAAAAGTGCTTAATGTCCACCTGGCTTTTAAGCTTTTATAATATTTTTATAAAATGTTCCTACACAGACACTTAATTAGCTAATGGCTTGTTGATGATGTTTCTAGAGAAACCGTAATCAGACTTAATGCTTAGACAGGTGGACAGTAATATTTTTTGTAAGCTTCTAAATGAAGTTTATTCAGGAGGTCTGTAAGATGTTTTATCTGTTGTAAGCTTATAAATGAAGTTGATTTCTAGATCCCTAAGATGTTTTATCTGTTGTAAGCCTGCAAATGAAGTTGATTTCTAGGTCTCTAAGATGTTTTATATGTTGTAAGCTTATAAATGAAGTTGATTTCTAGGTCTATTAGATGTTTTATCTGTTGTTTTTTTTCCAGATGATTGTTGTATGGCACTGTGATATTGCTCCACCTCCTGCACAAAGATGGCCGGGGAATCTAGGTGTTCCTGTATTAGTAAAAACTAGAAATATTAAGGTGCGTCTTGGCGTTTGTTTATTTCTTTAGGAAAAGTTTTCAAGATTTTTCTGTGATATTTATAGTTTTGTGGATTTTTGTCAATTATCAGGAAATATGTAAATTAAACTGATTTTGATATTTTTTTTAAATCATTTACTAAGAGGAGCGGTTTGGGCCAAAAAAGCACTTAGACACAAATTAAAGTAAAGGAACAATGCTTTCAGTGCTGTTCACTTAGACACACATTAAAGTAAAGGAACAGTGCTTTCATTGCTGTTCACTTAGACACAAATTAAAGTAAAGCAACAGTGCTTTTATTGCTGTTCACTTAGATACACATTAAAGTAATGGAACAGTGGTTTCATTGCTGTTCACTTAGACACAAATGAAAGTAAAGGAACAGTGCTTTCATTGCTGTTCACTTAGACACAAATTAAAGTAAAGGAACAGTGCTTTCATTGCTGTTCACTTAGACACAAATTAAAGTAAAGGAACAGTGCTTTCATTGCTGTTCACTTAGACACAAATTAAAGTAAAGCAACAGTGCTTTTATTGCTGTTCACTTAGATACACATTAAAGTAATGGAACAGTGGTTTCATTGCTGTTCACTTAGACACAAATGAAAGTAAAGGAACAGTGCTTTCATTGCCGTTCACTTAGACACAAATTAAAGTAAAGGAACAGTGCTTTCATTGCTGTTCACTTAGACACAAATTAAAGTAAAGGAACAGTGCTTTCATTGCTGTTCACTTAGACACAAATTAAAGTAACGGAACAGTGCTTTCATTGCTGTTCACTTAGACACAAATTAAAGTAACGGAACAGTGCTTTCATTGCTGTTCACTTAGACACAAATTAAAGTAAAGGAACAGTGCTTTCATTGCTGTTCACTTAGACACAAATTAAAGTAAAGGAACAGTGCTTTCATTGCTGTTCACTTAGACACAAATTAAAGTAAAGGAACATTGCTTTCATTGGTGTTCACTTAGACACAAATTAAAGTAATGGAACAGTGCTTTCATTGCTGTTCACTTAGACACAACTTAAAGTAAAGGAACAGTGCTTTCATTGCTGTTCACTTAGACACAGATTAAAGTAAAGGAACAGTGCTTTCATTGCTGTTCACTTAGACACAAATTAAAGTAAAGGAACAGTGCTTTCATTGGTGTTCACTTGGACACAAATTAAAGTAAAGGAACAGTGCTTTCATTACTGTTCACTTAGACACAAATTAAAGTAAAGGAACAGTGCTTTCATTGCTGTTCACTTAGACACAAATTAAAGTAAAGGAACAGTGCTTTCATTGGTGTTCACTTAGACACAAATTAAAGTAATGGAACAGTGGTTTCATTGCTGTTCACTTAGACACAAATGAAAGTAAAGGAACAGTGCTTTCATTGCTGTTCACTTAAACACAAATTAAAGTAAAGGAACAGTGCTTTCATTGCTGTTCACTTAGACACAAATTAAAGTAAAGAAACAGTGCTTTCATTGCTGTTCTCTTAGACACAACTTAAAATGAAGGAACAGTGCTTTCATTGCTGTTCACTTAGACACAAATTAAAGTAAAGGAACAGTGCTTTCATTGCTGTTCACTTAGACACAAATTAAAGTAAAGGAATAGTGCTTTCATTGCTGTTCACTTAGACACAAATTAAAGTAAAGGAACAGTGCTTTCATTGCTGTTCACTTAGACACAAATTAAAGTAAAGGAATAGTGCTTCATTGCTGTTCACTTAGACACAAATTAAAGTAAAGGAACAGTGCTTTCATTGCTGTTCACTTAGACACAAATTAAAGTAAAGGAATAGTGCTTTCATTGCTGTTCACTTAGACACAAATTAAAGTAAAGGAACAGTGCTTTCATTGCTGTTCACTTAGACACAAATTAAAGTAACGGAATAGTGCTTTCATTGCTGTTCACTTAGACACAAATTAAAGTAAAGGAACAGTGCTTTCATTGCTGTTCACTTAGACACAAATTAAAGTAAAGGAATAGTGCTTTCATTGCTGTTCACTTAGACACAAATTAAAGTAAAGGAACAGTGCTTTCATTGCTGTTCACTTAGACACAAATTAAAGTAAAGGAATAGTGCTTTCATTGCTGTTCACTTAGACACAAATTAAAGTAAAGGAACAGTGCTTTCATTGCTGTTCACTTAGACACAAATTAAAGTAAAGGAATAGTGCTTTCATTGCTGTTCACTTAGACACAAATTAAAGTAAAGCAACAGTGCTTTTATTGGTGTTCACTTAGATACACATTAAAGTAAAGGAACAGTGCTTTCATTGCTGTTCACTTAGACACAAATTAAAGTAAAGGAACAGTGCTTTCATTGCTGTTCACTTAGACACAAATTAAAGTAAAGGAACAGTGCTTTCATTGCTGTTCACTTAGACACAAATTAAAGTAACGGAACAGTGCTTTCATTGCTGTTCACTTAGACACAAATTAAAGTAAAGGAACAGTGCTTTCATTGCTGTTCACTTAGACACAAATTAAAGTAAAGGAACAGTGCTTTCATTGCTGTTCACTTAGACACAAATTAAAGTAAAGGAACATTGCTTTCATTGCTGTTCACTTAGACACAAATTAAAGTAATGGAACAGTGCTTTCAATGCTGTTCACTTAGACACAACTTAAAGTAAAGGAACAGTGCTTTCATTGCTGTTCACTTAGACACAGATTAAAGTAAAGGAACAGTGCTTTCATTGCTGTTCACTTAGACACAAATTAAAGTAAAGGAACAGTGCTTTCATTGGTGTTCACTTGGACACAAATTAAAGTAAAGGAACAGTGCTTTCATTGCTGTTCACTTAGACACAAATTAAAGTAAAGGAACAGTGCTTTCATTGCTGTTCACTTAGACACAAATTAAAGTAAAGGAACAGTGCTTTCATTGGTGTTCACTTAGACACAAATTAAAGTAATGGAACAGTGGTTTCATTGCTGTTCACTTAGACACAAATGAAAGTAAAGGAACAGTGCTTTCATTGCTGTTCACTTAGACACAAATTAAAGTAAAGGAACAGTGCTTTCATTGCTGTTCACTTAGACACAAATTAAAGTAAAGAAACAGTGCTTTCATTGCTGTTCTCTTAGACACAACTTAAAATGAAGGAACAGTGCTTTCATTGCTGTTCACTTAGACACAAATTAAAGTAAAGGAACAGTGCTTTCATTGCTGTTCACTTAGACACAAATTAAAGTAAAGGAATAGTGCTTTCATTGCTGTTCACTTAGACACAAATTAAAGTAAAGGAACAGTGCTTTCATTGCTGTTCACTTAGACACAAATTAAAGTAAAGGAATAGTGCTTCATTGCTGTTCACTTAGACACAAATTAAAGTAAAGGAACAGTGCTTTCATTGCTGTTCACTTAGACACAAATTAAAGTAAAGGAATAGTGCTTTCATTGCTGTTCACTTAGACACAAATTAAAGTAAAGGAACAGTGCTTTCATTGCTGTTCACTTAGACACAAATTAAAGTAAAGGAATAGTGCTTTCATTGCTGTTCACTTAGACACAAATTAAAGTAAAGGAACAGTGCTTTCATTGCTGTTCACTTAGACACAAATTAAAGTAAAGGAATAGTGCTTTCATTGCTGTTCACTTAGACACAAATTAAAGTAAAGGAACAGTGCTTTCATTGCTGTTCACTTAGACACAAATTAAAGTAAAGGAATAGTGCTTTTATTGCTGTTCACTTAGACACAAATTAAAGTAAAGGAACAGTGCTTTCATTGCTGTTCACTTAGACACAAATTAAAGTAAAGGAATAGTGCTTTCATTGCTGTTCACTTAGACACAAATTAAAGTAAAGCAACAGTGCTTTTATTGCTGTTCACTTAGATACACATTAAAGTAAAGGAACAGTGCTTTCATTGCCGTTCACTTAGACACAAATTAAAGTAAAGGAACAGTGCTTTCATTGCTGTTCACTTAGACACAACTTAAAGTAACGGAACAGTGCTTTCATTGCTGTTCACTTAGACACAGATTAAAGTAAAGGAACAGTGCTTTCATTGCTGTTCACTTAGACACAAATTAAAGTAAAGGAACAGTGCTTTCATTGGTGTTCACTTGGACACAAATTAAAGTAAAGGAACAGTGCTTTCATTACTGTTCACTTAGACACAAATTAAAGTAAAGGAACAGTGCTTTCATTGCTGTTCACTTAGACACAAATTAAAGTAAAGGAACAGTGCTTTCATTGGTGTTCACTTAGACACAAATTAAAGTAATGGAACAGTGGTTTCATTGCTGTTCACTTAGACACAAATGAAAGTAAAGGAACAGTGCTTTCATTGCTGTTCACTTAAACACAAATTAAAGTAAAGGAACAGTGCTTTCATTGCTGTTCACTTAGACACAAATTAAAGTAAAGAAACAGTGCTTTCATTGCTGTTCTCTTAGACACAACTTAAAATGAAGGAACAGTGCTTTCATTGCTGTTCACTTAGACACAAATTAAAGTAAAGGAACAGTGCTTTCATTGCTGTTCACTTAGACACAAATTAAAGTAAAGGAATAGTGCTTTCATTGCTGTTCACTTAGACACAAATTAAAGTAAAGGAACAGTGCTTTCATTGCTGTTCACTTAGACACAAATTAAAGTAAAGGAACAGTGCTTCATTGCTGTTCACTTAGACACAAATTAAAGTAAAGGAACAGTGCTTTCATTGCTGTTCACTTAGACACAAATTAAAGTAAAGGAATAGTGCTTTCATTGCTGTTCACTTAGACACAAATTAAAGTAAAGGAACAGTGCTTTCATTGCTGTTCACTTAGACACAAATTAAAGTAAAGGAATAGTGCTTTCATTGCTGTTCACTTAGACACAAATTAAAGTAAAGGAACAGTGCTTTCATTGCTGTTCACTTAGACACAAATTAAAGTAAAGGAATAGTGCTTTCATTGCTGTTCACTTAGACACAAATTAAAGTAAAGGAACAGTGCTTTCATTGCTGTTCACTTAGACACAAATTAAAGTAAAGGAATAGTGCTTTCATTGCTGTTCACTTAGACACAAATTAAAGTAAAGGAACAGTGCTTTCATTGCTGTTCACTTAGACACAAATTAAAGTAAAGGAATAGTGCTTTCATTGCTGTTCACTTAGACACAAATTAAAGTAAAGCAACAGTGCTTTTATTGCTGTTCACTTAGATACACATTAAAGTAAAGGAACAGTGCTTTCATTGCCGTTCACTTAGACACAAATTAAAGTAAAGGAACAGTGCTTTCATTGCTGTTCACTTAGACACAAATTAAAGTAAAGGAACAGTGCTTTCATTGCTGTTCACTTAGACACAAATTAAAGTAAAGGAACAGTGCTTTCATTGCTGTTCACTTAGACACAAATTAAAGTAACGGAACAGTGCTTTCATTGCTGTTCACTTAGACACAAATTAAAGTAAAGGAACAGTGCTTTCATTGCTGTTCACTTAGACACAAATTAAAGTAAAGGAACAGTGCTTTCATTGCTGTTCACTTAGACACAAATTAAAGTAAAGGAATAGTGCTTTCATTGCTGTTCACTTAGACACAAATTAAAGTAAAGGAATAGTGCTTTCATTGCTGTTCACTTAGACACAAATTAAAGTAAAGGAACAGTGCTTTCATTGCTGTTCACTTAGACACAAATTAAAGTAAAGGAATAGTGCTTTCATTGCTGTTCACTTAGACACAAATTAAAGTAAAGGAACAGTGCTTTCATTGCTGTTCACTTAGACACAAATTAAAGTAAAGGAATAGTGCTTTCATTGCTGTTCACTTAGACACAAATTAAAGTAAAGGAACAGTGCTTTCATTGCTGTTCACTTAGACACAAATTAAAGTAAAGGAATAGTGCTTTCATTGCTGTTCACTTAGACACAAATTAAAGTAAAGGAACAGTGCTTTCATTGCTGTTCACTTAGACACAAATTAAAGTAAAGGAATAGTGCTTTCATTGCTGTTCACTTAGACACAAATTAAAGTAAAGGAACAGTGCTTTCATTGCTGTTCACTTAGACACAAATTAAAGTAAAGGAATAGTGCTTTCATTGCTGTTCACTTAGACACAAATTAAAGCAAAGGAACAGTGCTTTCATTGCTGTTCACGTAGACACAAATTAAAGTAATGGAACAGTGCTTTCATTGCTGTTCACTTAGACACAACTTAAAGTAAAGGAACAGTGCTTTCATTGCTGTTCACTTAGACACAAATTAAAGTAAAGGAATAGTGCTTTCATTGCTGTTCACTTAGACACAAATTAAAGTAAAGCAACAGTGCTTTCATTGGTGTTCCCTTGGACACAAATTAAAGTAAAGGAACAGTGCTTTCATTGCTGTTCACTTAGACACAAATTAAAGTAAAGGAACAGTGCTTTCATTGCTGTTCACTTAGACACAAATTAAAGTAAAGGAACAGTGCTTTCATTGGTGTTCACTTAGACACAAATTAAAGTAATGGAACAGTGCTTTCATTGCTGTTCACTTAGACACAAATTAAAGTAAAGGAACAGTGCTTTCATTGGTGTTCACTTAGACACAAATTAAAGTAATGGAACAGTGGTTTCATTGCTGTTCACTTAGACACAAATGAAAGTAAAGGAACAGTGCTTTCATTGCTGTTCACTTAGACACAAATTAAAGTAAAGGAACAGTGCTTTCATTGCTGTTCACTTAGACACAAATTAAAGTAAAGAAACAGTGCTTTCATTGCTGTTCTCTTAGACACAACTTAAAATGAAGGAACAGTGCTTTCATTGCTGTTCACTTAGACACAAATTAAAGTAAAGGAACAGTGCTTTCATTGCTGTTCACTTAGACACAAATTAAAGTAAAGGAACAGTGCTTTCATTGGTGTTCACTTGGACACAAATTAAAGTAAAGGAACAGTGCTTTCATTACTGTTCACTAGACACAAATTAAAGTAAAGGAACAGTGCTTTCATTGCTGTTCACTTAGACACAAATTAAAGTAAAGGAACAGCGCTTTCATTGGTGTTCACTTAGACACAAATTAAAGTAATGGAACAGTGGTTTCATTGCTGTTCACTTAGACACAAATGAAAGTAAAGGAACAGTGCTTTCATTGCTGTTCACTTAAACACAAATTAAAGTAAAGGAACAGTGCTTTCATTGCTGTTCACTTAGACACAAATTAAAGTAAAGAAACAGTGCTTTCATTGCTGTTCTCTTAGACACAACTTAAAATGAAGGAACAGTGCTTTCATTGCTGTTCACTTAGACACAAATTAAAGTAAAGGAACAGTGCTTTCATTGCTGTTCACTTAGACACAAATTAAAGTAAAGGAATAGTGCTTTCATTGCTGTTCACTTAGACACAAATTAAAGTAAAGGAACAGTGCTTTCATTGCTGTTCACTTAGACACAAATTAAAGTAAAGGAACAGTGCTTCATTGCTGTTCACTTAGACACAAATTAAAGTAAAGGAACAGTGCTTTCATTGCTGTTCACTTAGACACAAATTAAAGTAAAGGAATAGTGCTTTCATTGCTGTTCACTTAGACACAAATTAAAGTAAAGGAACAGTGCTTTCATTGCTGTTCACTTAGACACAAATTAAAGTAAAGGAATAGTGCTTTCATTGCTGTTCACTTAGACACAAATTAAAGTAAAGGAACAGTGCTTTCATTGCTGTTCACTTAGACACAAATTAAAGTAAAGGAATAGTGCTTTCATTGCTGTTCACTTAGACACAAATTAAAGTAAAGGAACAGTGCTTTCATTGCTGTTCACTTAGACACAAATTAAAGTAAAGGAATAGTGCTTTCATTGCTGTTCACTTAGACACAAATTAAAGTAAAGGAACAGTGCTTTCATTGCTGTTCACTTAGACACAAATTAAAGTAAAGGAATAGTGCTTTCATTGCTGTTCACTTAGACACAAATTAAAGTAAAGCAACAGTGCTTTTATTGCTGTTCACTTAGATACACATTAAAGTAAAGGAACAGTGCTTTCATTGCCGTTCACTTAGACACAAATTAAAGTAAAGGAACAGTGCTTTCATTGCTGTTCACTTAGACACAAATTAAAGTAAAGGAACAGTGCTTTCATTGCTGTTCACTTAGACACAAATTAAAGTAAAGGAACAGTGCTTTCATTGCTGTTCACTTAGACACAAATTAAAGTAACGGAACAGTGCTTTCATTGCTGTTCACTTAGACACAAATTAAAGTAAAGGAACAGTGCTTTCATTGCTGTTCACTTAGACACAAATTAAAGTAAAGGAACAGTGCTTTCATTGCTGTTCACTTAGACACAAATTAAAGTAAAGGAACATTGCTTTCATTGGTGTTCACTTAGACACAAATTAAAGTAATGGAACAGTGCTTTCAATGCTGTTCACTTAGACACAACTTAAAGTAAAGGAACAGTGCTTTCATTGCTGTTCACTTAGACACAGATTAAAGTAAAGGAACAGTGCTTTCATTGCTGTTCACTTAGACACAAATTAAAGTAAAGGAACAGTGCTTTCATTGGTGTTCACTTGGACACAAATTAAAGTAAAGGAACAGTGCTTTCATTGCTGTTCACTTAGACACAAATTAAAGTAAAGGAACAGTGCTTTCATTGCTGTTCACTTAGACACAAATTAAAGTAAAGGAACAGTGCTTTCATTGGTGTTCACTTAGACACAAATTAAAGTAATGGAACAGTGGTTTCATTGCTGTTCACTTAGACACAAATGAAAGTAAAGGAACAGTGCTTTCATTGCTGTTCACTTAGACACAAATTAAAGTAAAGGAACAGTGCTTTCATTGCTGTTCACTTAGACACAAATTAAAGTAAAGAAACAGTGCTTTCATTGCTGTTCTCTTAGACACAACTTAAAATGAAGGAACAGTGCTTTCATTGCTGTTCACTTAGACACAAATTAAAGTAAAGGAACAGTGCTTTCATTGCTGTTCACTTAGACACAAATTAAAGTAAAGGAATAGTGCTTTCATTGCTGTTCACTTAGACACAAATTAAAGTAAAGGAACAGTGCTTTCATTGCTGTTCACTTAGACACAAATTAAAGTAAAGGAATAGTGCTTCATTGCTGTTCACTTAGACACAAATTAAAGTAAAGGAACAGTGCTTTCATTGCTGTTCACTTAGACACAAATTAAAGTAAAGGAATAGTGCTTTCATTGCTGTTCACTTAGACACAAATTAAAGTAAAGGAACAGTGCTTTCATTGCTGTTCACTTAGACACAAATTAAAGTAAAGGAATAGTGCTTTCATTGCTGTTCACTTAGACACAAATTAAAGTAAAGGAACAGTGCTTTCATTGCTGTTCACTTAGACACAAATTAAAGTAAAGGAATAGTGCTTTCATTGCTGTTCACTTAGACACAAATTAAAGTAAAGGAACAGTGCTTTCATTGCTGTTCACTTAGACACAAATTAAAGTAAAGGAATAGTGCTTTCATTGCTGTTCACTTAGACACAAATTAAAGTAAAGGAACAGTGCTTTCATTGCTGTTCACTTAGACACAAATTAAAGTAAAGGAATAGTGCTTTCATTGCTGTTCACTTAGACACAAATTAAAGTAAAGCAACAGTGCTTTTATTGCTGTTCACTTAGATACACATTAAAGTAAAGGAACAGTGCTTTCATTGCCGTTCACTTAGACACAAATTAAAGTAAAGGAACAGTGCTTTCATTGCTGTTCACTTAGACACAAATTAAAGTAAAGGAACAGTGCTTTCATTGCTGTTCACTTAGACACAAATTAAAGTAAAGGAACAGTGCTTTCATTGCTGTTCACTTAGACACAAATTAAAGTAACGGAACAGTGCTTTCATTGCTGTTCACTTAGACACAAATTAAAGTAAAGGAACAGTGCTTTCATTGCTGTTCACTTAGACACAAATTAAAGTAAAGGAACAGTGCTTTCATTGCTGTTCACTTAGACACAAATTAAAGTAAAGGAACATTGCTTTCATTGGTGTTCACTTAGACACAAATTAAAGTAATGGAACAGTGCTTTCAATGCTGTTCACTTAGACACAACTTAAAGTAAAGGAACAGTGCTTTCATTGCTGTTCACTTAGACACAGATTAAAGTAAAGGAACAGTGCTTTCATTGCTGTTCACTTAGACACAAATTAAAGTAAAGGAACAGTGCTTTCATTGGTGTTCACTTGGACACAAATTAAAGTAAAGGAACAGTGCTTTCATTGCTGTTCACTTAGACACAAATTAAAGTAAAGGAACAGTGCTTTCATTGCTGTTCACTTAGACACAAATTAAAGTAAAGGAACAGTGCTTTCATTGGTGTTCACTTAGACACAAATTAAAGTAATGGAACAGTGGTTTCATTGCTGTTCACTTAGACACAAATGAAAGTAAAGGAACAGTGCTTTCATTGCTGTCCACTTAGACACAAATTAAAGTAAAGGAACAGTGCTTTCATTGCTGTTCACTTAGACACAAATTAAAGTAAAGAAACAGTGCTTTCATTGCTGTTCTCTTAGACACAACTTAAAATGAAGGAACAGTGCTTTCATTGCTGTTCACTTAGACACAAATTAAAGTAAAGGAACAGTGCTTTCATTGCTGTTCACTTAGACACAAATTAAAGTAAAGGAATAGTGCTTTCATTGCTGTTCACTTAGACACAAATTAAAGTAAAGGAACAGTGCTTTCATTGCTGTTCACTTAGACACAAATTAAAGTAAAGGAATAGTGCTTCATTGCTGTTCACTTAGACACAAATTAAAGTAAAGGAACAGTGCTTTCATTGCTGTTCACTTAGACACAAATTAAAGTAAAGGAATAGTGCTTTCATTGCTGTTCACTTAGACACAAATTAAAGTAAAGGAACAGTGCTTTCATTGCTGTTCACTTAGACACAAATTAAAGTAAAGGAATAGTGCTTTCATTGCTGTTCACTTAGACACAAATTAAAGTAAAGGAACAGTGCTTTCATTGCTGTTCACTTAGACACAAATTAAAGTAAAGGAATAGTGCTTTCATTGCTGTTCACTTAGACACAAATTAAAGTAAAGGAACAGTGCTTTCATTGCTGTTCACTTAGACACAAATTAAAGTAAAGGAATAGTGCTTTCATTGCTGTTCACTTAGACACAAATTAAAGTAAAGGAACAGTGCTTTCATTGCTGTTCACTTAGACACAAATTAAAGTAAAGGAATAGTGCTTTCATTGCTGTTCACTTAGACACAAATTAAAGTAAAGGAACAGTGCTTTCATTGCTGTTCACTTAGACACAAATTAAAGTAAAGGAATAGTGCTTTCATTGCTGTTCACTTAGACACAAATTAAAGCAAAGGAACAGTGCTTTCATTGCTGTTCACGTAGACACAAATTAAAGTAATGGAACAGTGCTTTCATTGCTGTTCACTTAGACACAACTTAAAGTAAAGGAACAGTGCTTTCATTGCTGTTCACTTAGACACAAATTAAAGTAAAGGAATAGTGCTTTCATTGCTGTTCACTTAGACACAAATTAAAGTAAAGCAACAGTGCTTTCATTGGTGTTCCCTTGGACACAAATTAAAGTAAAGGAACAGTGCTTTCATTGCTGTTCACTTAGACACAAATTAAAGTAAAGGAACAGTGCTTTCATTGCTGTTCACTTAGACACAAATTAAAGTAAAGGAACAGTGCTTTCATTGGTGTTCACTTAGACACAAATTAAAGTAATGGAACAGTGCTTTCATTGCTGTTCACTTAGACACAACTTAAAGTAAAGGAACAGTGCTTTCATTGCTGTTCACTTAGACACAAATTAAAGTAAAGGGACAGTGCTTTCATTGCTGTTCACTTAGACACAAATTAAAGTAAAGGAATAGTGCTTTCATTGCTGTTCACTTAGAAACAAATTAAAGTAAAGGAACAGTGCTTTCATTGCTGTTCACTTAGACAAAAATTAAAGTAACGGAACAGTGCTTTCATTGGTGTTCACTTAGACACAAATTAAAGTAAAGGAACAGTGCTTTCATTGCTGTTCACTTAGACACAAATTAAAGTAAAGGAACAGTGCTTTCATTGCTGTTCACTTAGACACAAATTAAAGTAACGGAACAGTGCTTTCATTGTTATTCACTTAGACACAAATTAAAGTAAAGGAACAGTACTGTCATTGCTGTTCACTTAGACACAAATTAAAGTAATGGAACAGTGCTTTCATTGCTGTTCACTTATACACAAATTAAAGTAAGGAAACAGTGCTTTCATTGCTGTTCACTTAGACACAAATTAAAGTAAAGGAACAGTGCTTTCATTGCTGTTCACTTAGACACAACTTAAAGTAAAGGAACAGTGCTTTCATTGCTGTTCACTTAGACACAAATTAAAGTAAAGGAACAGTGCTTTCATTGCTGTTCACTTAGACACAAATTAAAGTAAAGGAACAGTGCTTTCATTGCTTGTTCACTTAGACACAAATTAAAGTAAAGGAACAGTGCTTTCATTGCTGTTCACTTAGACACAACTTAAAGTAAAGGAACAGTGCTTTCATTGCTGTTCACTTAGACACAACTTAAAGTAAAGGAACAGTGCTTTCATTGCTGTTCACTTAGACACAAATTAACGTAAAGGAGCAGTGCTTTCATTGCTGTTCACTTAGACACAAATTAAAGTAAAGGAATAATGCTTTCATTGCTGTTCACTTAGACACAAATTAAAGTAACGGAACAGTGCTTTCATTGCTGTTCACCTAGACACAAATTAAAGCAAAGGAACAGTGCTTTCATTGTGTTCATTTAGACACAAATGAAAGTAAAGGAACAGTGCTTTCATTCTGATCACTTAGACACAAATGAAAGTAAAGGAACAGTGCTTTCATTGCTGTTCACTTAGACACAAATGAAAGTAAAGGAACAGTGCTTTCATTGCTGTTCACTTAGACACAAATTAAAGTAAAGGAACAGTGCTTTCATTGCTGTTCACTTAGACACAAATTAAAGTAAAGGAACAGTGCTTTCATTGCTGTTCACTTAGACACAAATTAAAGTAAAGGAACAGTGCTTTCATTGTGTTCATTTAGACACAAATGAAAGTAAAGGAACAGTGCTTTCATTCTGATCACTTAGACACAAATGAAAGTAAAGGAACAGTGCTTTCCTTGTGTTCATTTAGACACAAATGAAAGTAAAGGAACAGTGCTTTCATTCTGATCACTTAGACACAAATGAAAGTAAAGGAACAGTGCTTTCATTCTGATCACTTAGACACAAATAAAAGTAAAGGAACAGTGCTTTCATTGCTGTTCTACATTTCACAGTCTCAGTATGGTCTTCAACAATGAGCATAGCTCCTATCATAAAATGGAGTGTGAAATGCAGTTGAGCAATGCTATTTAATTCTACTGATAAACCCTTCATCTGGACATTTCGATGTCATTCAGAGTATATAATTTATTATGAACAAGAAAATAAAATATGTGTGAAGTAATCTTACGCTGTGTTTTATTTTTCAGTCTATTAGTGCTAGATTTCAACCTTTTACTGATATAGAGACAGAGGCTGTGTTTAGTTTAGATGAAGATGCCTTAATAACTACAGATGAGGTAAAGCTTGAGGTCATAGGGTCATAGGTCATCACTATATCTCAGGTATGTCCTTGAATACTTTGAGGTCATAGGGTCATAGGTCATTACTATATATACATCATTAGTTCTTGAATACTTTGAGGTCAAAGGGTCATTGGCCATCACTGTATCTCTCATTAGTTCTTGAATACTATAGGTCATAAGGTCAAAAGTCATCACTGTATCTCTCATTAGTTCTTGAATACTATAGGTCATAAGGTCAAAAGTCATCACTGTATCTCTCATTAGTTCTTGAATACTTTTAAATGTGGACATGTTTTGTGTATATGGGGTCTTTATAACTTAATTTGTATTTGATATGCACGATGCAATTTTTCGTCATATTTGCAAGCGATTCCGTATTTGCGGTACAAATAAGTCAAATGGCCAAATGTTCACAAAGTCTGCCTTTCCATTCGTTTTAAGACTATTTTAATCTTCTTTTACTGTTCACACTGTACGATTCTAATCAGACTGTCAGATTGAAATCAGATGTTAACCGATTTGAAGCGGTGTTTTGATTTGACTTTTAACATTCGACTTTTAGTGAAAGTGTGTCTAAAGGAATAATCAGATAGAAAATCATTTCTTATGACTGCACAAAGACACACAAATAATACGCCAACATTTCTGTGAAGAAATCTGTGAAATAGACAGGAATCAATGTAAATTTAGAATGTTTATAGTACTTACTATTGTTTGAACATTTATTGCAAAGAAATAATTGTAATAGAATAGATTTGTCAAATCAATGAAGAAAGTTTAAAAGAATTTTAATTGAAATGAATGGCAAAGTACTTAAAGCATGAAAGGGAAATAACTTTTAACCTATATTTTGTATGAAAAATGTGTTTATCTCCCTTTGTTTATTAGTTTATTTATTAATGAAAGCAAAACAAAATGTAGGTTCTGACATGTAGAAGGGTCAAGCCATACACTGGTGTCATCTTTCCCTGGTTGCAGACCATCAGTAACACAGATAATAAAACAAAATGTGTAAACTACATGTATCACACTAAACATGTTTTTTTTCTTCAAATTTTGTAGATTGATTTTGCGTTTCAAGTATGGAAGGAATTTCCAGATAGAATCGTTGGTTATCCAGCAAGGGAACATTTTTATGACAAAATTAAAAACCGTTGGAGTTACACGTTTAAATATACAAATGAATATTCAATGGTTTTAACTGGTGCTGCAGTGTATCACAGGTAATGGTGAAATCTCAGTTTACATATGATATGAAAAAATACCAAGTAATACAAGGGTTAGGGTTTTAGTGTTTAACACCACATTCAACAATATTTCAGTTATATCGTGGCAGTCAGTTTTATTGATGGAGGAAACCAGAGTACCTGAAGAAAACCACCGATCTGTCACAAGTCACTGACAAACTTTATCATATAATGTTGTATCGAGTACACATCGCCTGAGCACTAGTGGCAATAGGCTCTGATTGCATAGGTAGTTATAAATCCAACTACCATACGATCACGATCACGGTGGCTTATCCAAGAGTCAAAGTAATAATACAGATATATACAAACAATAAAACAACAGCACAGGAATAAGAATAATGTGTTCGATAGGAACAACATGTCTACCCACGGACTGTTTGTTTCAATGAACTGTCTACAACAATCAAACTAAGCGTGTTGGTCTGGTTCACAACAAACATGATCACTTCCACGTAAAAAACACCACACACTCGCAAAATGAATGACAGCATAAATATATACATTGTATAATCAAATCATATTTTACTTGGCCCTATTTGTAAAGAATTTCATAGTAGACATTCAAATCCAGTCATATTGAAATGGAAAATAAAAGGAACATCCATATATCAAGTAGACAAAATAGATTTCACATCATTCTATTGAGCTTGAGTGTTGCATCAGATCGGTCAAACCAAAGACCAAAGGTATGTCTTGTTTCTCTGCTGAGCAAGCAGCATTAAGGATGCAGACCAAAGGTATGTCTTGTTTCTCTGCTGAGCAAGCAGCATTAAGGATGAAGACCAAAAGTATGTCTTGTTTCTCTGCTGAGCAAGCAGCATTAAGGATGAAGACCAAAGGTACTTGTTGTTTCTCTGCTGAGCAAGCAGCATTAAGGATGAAGACCAAAGGTACTTGTTGTTTCTCTGCTGAGCAAGCAGCATTAAGGATGCAGACCAAAGGTATGTCTTGTTTCTCTGCTGAGCAAGCATCATTAAGGATGAAGACCAAAGGTATGTCTTGTTTCTCTGCTGAGCAAGCAGCAGTAAGGATGAAGACCAAAGGTATGTCTTGTTTCTCTGCTGAGCAAGCAGCATTAAGGATGCAGATCAAAGGTATGTCTTGTTTCTCTGCTGAGCAAGCAGCATTAAGGATGCAGATCAAAGGTATGTCTTGTTTCTCTGCTGAGCAAGCAGCATTAAGGATGCAGACCAAAGGTATGTCTTGTTTCTCTGCTGAGCAAGCAGCATTAAGGATGCAGACCAAAGGTATGTCTTGTTTCTCTGCTGAGCAAGCAGCATTAAGGATGAAGACCAAAGGTACTTGTTGTTTCTCTGCTGAGCAAGCAGCATTAAGGATGAAGACCAAAGATTGTTTGGCTCGGAATCTATCAGTTCATCGAAATGTAACTTGTAAATGTTCTCATCATGACATAGCTGAAAATTGCTGACTTGGTGCTAAACAACAATTACTCACTCACTTGTATGAGGCAGTTGTATCTGATAATACCTCAAGTTAAAGATTAAACAACAATCACTCACTCACTTGTATGAGGCAGTTGTATCTGATAATGCCTCAAGTTAAAGATTAAACAACAATCACTCACTCACTTGTATGAGGCAGTTGTATCTGATAATACCTCAAGTTAAAGATTAAACAACAATCACTCACTCACTTGTATGAGACAGTTGTATCTGATAATGCCTCAAGTTAATGACTTGGTGTTAAAGAACAATCACTCACTCACTTGTGTGAGGCAGTTGAATCTGATAATGCCTCAACAATCCCTCACTCACTTGCATGAGGCAAGTTGTATCTGATAATGCCTCAAGTTAAAGATTAAACAACAATCACTCACTCACTTGTAGGAGGCAGTTGTATCTTATAATGCCTCAAGTTAATGACTTGGTGTTAAAGAACAATCACTCACTCACTTGTATGAGGCAAGTTGTATCTGATAATGCCTCAACAATCCCTCACTCACTTGCATGAGGCAAGTTGTATCTGATAATGCCTCAAGTTAAAGATTAAACAACAATCACTCACTCACTTGCAGGAGGCAGTTGTATCTGATAATGCCTCAAGTTAAAGATTAAACAACAATCACTCACTCACTTGTAGGAGGCAGTTGTATCTGATAATGCCTCAAGTTAATGACTTGGTGTTAAACAACAATCACTCACTCAATTGTATGAGGCAAGTTGTATCTGATAATGCCTCAAGTTAAAGATTAAACAACAATCACTCACTCACTTGTATGAGGCAGTTGTATCTGATAATGCCTCAACAATCCCTCACTCACTTGCATGAGGCAAGTTGTATCTGATAATGCCTCAAGTTAAAGATTAAACAACAATCACTCACTCACTTGTATGAGGCAGTTGTATCTGATAATGACTCAAGTTAATGACTTGGTGTTAAAGAACAATCACTCACTCACTTGTGTGAGGCAGTTATATCTGATAATGCCTCAAGTTAAAGATTAAACAACAATCACTCACTCACTTGTATGAGGCAGTTGTATCTGATAATGACTCAAGTTAATGACTTGGTGTTAAAGAACAATCACTCACTCACTTGTATGAGGCAGTTGTATCCGATAATGCCTCAACAATCCCTCACTCACTTGCATGAGGCAAGTTGTATCTGATAATGCCTCAAGTTAAAGATTAAACAACAATCACTCACTCACTTGCAGGAGGCAGTTGTATCTGATAATGCCTCAAGTTAAAGATTAAACAACAATCACTCACTCACTTGTAGGAGGCAGTTGTATCTTATAATACCTCAAGTTAATGACTTGGTGTTAAACAACAATCACTCACTCACTTGTATGAGGCAGTTGTATCTGATAATGCCTCAAGTTAATGACTTGGTGTTAAAGAACAATCACTCACTCACTTGTAGGAGGCAGTTGTATCTGATAATGCCTCAACAATCACTCACTTGTATGAGGCAGTTGTATCTGATAATACCTCAAGTTAAAGATTAAACAACAATCACTCACTCACTTGTAGGAGGCAGTTGTATCTGATAATGCCTCAAGTTAAAGATTAAACAACAATCACTCACTCACTTGTATGAGGCAGTTGTATCTGATAATGACTCAAGTTAATGACTTGGTGTTAAAGAACAATCACTCACTCACTTGTGTGAGGCAGTTATATCTGATAATGCCTCAAGTTAAAGATTAAACAACAATCACTCACTCACTTGTATGAGGCAGTTGTATCTGATAATGACTCAAGTTAATGACTTGGTGTTAAAGAACAATCACTCACTCACTTGTATGAGGCAGTTGTATCCGATAATGCCTCAACAATCCCTCACTCACTTGCATGAGGCAAGTTGTATCTGATAATGCCTCAAGTTAAAGATTAAACAACAATCACTCACTCACTTGCAGGAGGCAGTTGTATCTGATAATGCCTCAAGTTAAAGATTAAACAACAATCACTCACTCACTTGTAGGAGGCAGTTGTATCTTATAATACCTCAAGTTAATGACTTGGTGTTAAACAACAATCACTCACTCACTTGTATGAGGCAGTTGTATCTGATAATGCCTCAAGTTAATGACTTGGTGTTAAAGAACAATCACTCACTCACTTGTAGGAGGCAGTTGTATCTGATAATGCCTCAACAATCACTCACTCACTTGTATGAGGCAGTTGTATCTGATAATACCTCAAGTTAAAGATTAAACAACAATCACTCACTCACTTGTAGGAGGCAGTTGTATCTGATAATGCCTCAAGTTAAAGATTAAACAGCAATCACTCACTCACTTGTAGGAGGCAGTTGTATCTGATAATGCCTCAACAATCACTCACTCACTTGTATGAGGCAGTTGTATCTGATAATGCCTCAACAATCACTCACTCACTTGTATGAGGCAGTTGTATCTGATAATGCCTCAAGTTAAAGATTAAACAACAATCACTCACTCACTTGCAGGAGGCAGTTGTATCTGATAATGCCTCAAGTTAAAGATTAAACAACAATCACTCACTCACTTGTAGGAGGCAGTTGTATCTGATAATGCCTCAACAATCACTCACTCACTTGCAGGAGGCAGTTGTATCTGATAATACCTCAAGTTAATGACTTGGTGTTAAACAACAATCACTCACTCACTTGTATGAGGCAGTTGTATCTGATAATGCCTCAAGTTAAAGACTCCAATAAAACAGTGGAATAAAACAAATGTAATTATGCTATAGATGATTTAAAAACTGAATGAAAATATTTTAAATATTACTTTCAGCAAATCTTCAGTCTGAGAGACTTATTATTAAATATAAATATCTAAACACCACAGCTAAAACATGCTTCTTTTGATATTGGTAAATAAACAATAATCAACAATTTCTTTTGCCCTTTTATTGAAAGTTGTATGGGAATCGTATGACCCGATTGGTTACATATAGAATCGCACATTGTATTAGATCAATATGATCCTTCCATCATTTCAACCCAAATTAATTGTTTAGTTAAATGACATCCATTTTAATATACAATTTAACCTGTCTAAACCAAACCTTGAATAAACCGAAATCCTTATAATCTGAACACTTGTCCATTTCGAACATAAACATTGACCTAAATAGTGTTTGATTTAGAGAGGTTTCACGGTACTAATATACTGATGATTGTCTTGTTTCATTTTAAGATGTTTTAAGTACCTATGTAATTGTTTTGCATCATTTTCAGATATTATAATTACCTGTATAAGTGTTCTATTTTTATTTTCAGATATTATAATTACCTGTATAAGTGTTCTGTTTTTATATTGAGATATTATAATTACCTGTATACAAACTTATTGAGTAGTATTTACACACAAATAGTGGACCAATCACAGAACTGTGAGGATATACTAATGAATTTTCTAGTCAGTCATGTGACCAAACAACCACCAATCAAAGTGACTCATAGAAAAATCTACAAAGAGAGCATGCTGGGAAGTAGTGGGCGGACACATACTTCCTTTTCTCTGGATCAGATTCATTTTTCACAACGACAGACTTGCGTTGGAAATTTTGAACAACTTTTTGGATATATGCCTCTAATCAGATCAAAAGTTAGAATGGACCCTGTGCTTTTTAAAGACCCTGTTTCAAATTTACGTAAAAAATATCGTCAGATTGAAGTTATATGAGAATAAGAATTAGTCATAGTATTTTTGTATTTGTTTTATGAAAACATGTTATTTTTTTTTAATGTTTGATCATGTTGTTGCTTTATAAAGATTTGGAAAAGGTCTAAATACCACAAAGAGGTCTAGTTAAATACCATTGTTGAATAAAAATATGTTGCATGTTGAAATTGTATGCTCACATTAAGATCATAAAAATATAATTTTCCATTAAATTTATTTTATCAAACAGAATTTACCAAATAGATGCTTCTTAACTAGTAAAAATTGACAGAAATAAATAATTATTTTATTTCACGTTGAAATAGATTGACCAAAAAATGTGTTCTTGTATCCACTTCAAATATTTAATAATGTATTTGATTATTATATGTTATAATTTTTAATTCAAAGTCATAAAATGGCTTTTGGGCATTATTTGTAGTTTTATTTTTAATTTCTCACAAAAGCGACTGTGTTTTCAAGTAATTTAAAAAAGTAAGATAAAAAATTATATATCTGTAATGGAGCTTACTATGTAGTGCAAGAAATCCATAAATCTAACGTAAAATTACGGAACATGTACATTCTTTGTCTTGTTGATAACAGTTCTTTTCCAGTGTAATGATTTGTCCCAGCAGCAGTCGCAGATTAGACGATTTTGTTCTCAATAATTAACGACTTGTAATCCTAATAGAAATATTATATCTTGGTAGATTAGGGTTGTGAACGATAATATAACGCAGCGTGGGATTTAAAACTCATGTATGACTGGTAATATTTCATGGTTCATGGATTTTTACGTTCATTTATAACAAAGAAGATTTTTTTTCCGCTGTTTATCTGATTTCAGCTATTTTTCTTCTGATAAAAAAGAATGTGAAAGTTGCAGGACATGGTCAGTACAGGTCCAAATGTACCCTTTGTAAAAGGGATGTAGATGATTTCAACCATTTTTCATTCATTTTCAGTTATTTTATTTTCTAATTAGAATCGTACTTGTTATAATTATCAAGATTTAATTGTTTCCCTGTCAAAGTTGAACATCATATTACATGATACTAGCTTTAAAAAACAACTTGAAACCTGGTACGAAGTGCCAAATGAACTTTGATTGAATGAGTTATCTCCACCTGATTATAGTTGTATATTTGACACCTTAAGACCTTAGCATAATGCGCTATTGCTGATTCATCAATTTCATATTTTAGTTGCCATGGAAACACATTGTTAAGACATTATCATGTTGCATTATTGCTGATTTCGTCAATTTCATAACTAGTTGCCATGGAAAACAATTAGAATGCATTTATTTTACATTATACTTTTTTTTTCATAAAAAAAAGATTTTATAATTCATATCATTTTAGCTACAATTTGCCCACATAACTGAATTTGTCGTTTCACAGAAAATTCAGTTGAGTTTTTCAAAATCTAGGATATGTATAAAATTCCTACAACTTTGAATTATTACCAGTTATTTATTTCATGTCCCAGTGTTAACCGGTGTCAGTGATTTTTTTTTTGTACAGTATTTATTTCAATAATTTAGTATGCATATTTATCCCAGTTGTCAATTCTGAATATGAATCGTGAAACCACTTTCTAAACCTGACCTCGCCCTCATATAACTTTTGAGCACGAGTTTATACTCGTACTTTGAAAAAAAAACAGCCAATCAAAACACTTTATTGAATGCATACTTTTGGACAATTTTGGAGTACGAGTATGAAAATTTTGCTCGCTATTTATATCTCCGTAGGGAGTGATGTTTGAGATTTTCATTTTGATTTTGTCTAAGCATTATTTCACAATTATTTAAATTGCCAGTACCATTGTTTTATCTTTGTAGGGAGTGATGTTTGAGGTTTTCATTTTGATTTTGTCTAAACATTATTTCACAATTATTTAAATTGCCAGTACCATTGTTTTATCTCTGTAGGGAGTGATGTTTGAGGTTTTCATTTTGATTTTGTCTAAACATTATTTCACAATTATTTAAATTGCCAGTACCATTGTTTTATTTCTGTAGGGAGTGATGTTTGAGGTTTTCATTTTGATTTTGTCTAAGCATTATTTCACAATTATTTAAATTGCCAGTACCATTGTTTTATTTCTGTAGGGAGTGATGTTTGAGGTTTTCATTTTGATTTTGTCTAAGCATTATTTCACAATTATTTAAATTGCCAGTACCATTGTTTTATTTCTGTAGGGAGTGATGTTTGAGGTTTTCATTTTGATTTTGTCTAAACATTATTTCACAATTATTTAAATTGCCAGTACCATTGTTTTATCTCTGTAGGGAGTGATGTTTGAGGTTTTCATTTTGATTTTGTCTAAGAATTATTTCACAATTATTTAAATTGCCAGTACCATTGTTTTATCTCTGTAGGGAGTGATGTTTGAGGTTTTCATTTTGATTTTGTCTAAGCATTATTTCACAATTATTTAAATTGTCAGTACCATTGTTTTATCTCTGTAGGGAGTGATGTTTGAGGTTTTCATTTTGATTTTGTCTAAGCATTATTTCACAATTATTTAAATTGCCAGTACCATTGTTTTATCTTTGTAGGGAGTGATGTTTGAGGTTTTCATTTTGATTTTGTCTAAGCATTATTTCACAATTATTTAAATTGCCAGTACCATTGTTTTATTTCTGTAGGGAGTGATGTTTGAGGTTCTCATTTTGATTTTGTCTAAGAATTATTTCACAATTATTTAAATTGCCAGTACCATTGTTTTATCTTTGTAGGGAGTAATGTTTGAGGTTCTCATTTTGATTTTGTCTAAACATTATTTCACAATTATTTAAATTGCCAGTACCATTGTTTTATCTTTGTAGGGAGTAATGTTTGAGGTTCTCATTTTGATTTTGTCTAAACATTATTTCACAATTATTTAAATTGCCAGTACCATTGTTTTATCTCTGTAGGGAGTGATGTTTGAGGTTTTCATTTTGATTTTGTCTAAACATTATTTCACAATTATTTAAATTGCAGTACCATTGTTTTATCTCTGTAGGGAGTGATGTTTGAGGTTTTCATTTTGATTTTGTCTAAGAATTATTTCACAATTATTTAAATTGCCAGTACCATTGTTTTATTTCTGTAGGGAGTGATGTTTGAGGTTCTCATTTTGATTTTGTCTAAGCATTATTTCACAATTATTTAAATTGCCAGTACCATTGTTTTATCTTTGTAGGGAGTGATGTTTGAGGTTTTCATTTTGATTTTGTCTAAGCATTATTTCACAATTATTTAAATTGCCAGTACCATTGTTTTATTTCTGTAGGGAGTGATGTTTGAGGTTTTCATTTTGATTTTGTCTAAGAATTATTTCACAATTATTTAAATTGCCAGTACCATTGTTTTATTTCTGTAGGGAGTGATGTTTGAGGTTTTCATTTTGATTTTGTCTAAGCATTATTTCACAATTATTTAAATTGCCAGTACCATTGTTTTATTTCTGTCAAATTCCAGAAGCACATCGTGCACACTAAATTTGATATCTACTTTTTATTTAACCTGTATAAACTAAACACCTGTCTATTCTGAACACAAAATGTGGTCCTTAGGAGGTTCTGTTAAGACAGGTTTTCACTGTATCATGATTTACAGTAACCAAATCTTACAGTAAAACTATGTCATTGAAATTAAAATATATCTGTATTACTTTGTCATATCCATGGAAATTATCCATTTTATTGTTATTTTTGACCATTTTTTAACAAGATCAGAAAAAATGAAATGAAACTAATCCCATTTCTAAATTGTAATTACTGTTCACATTTCTGAAGACTTGTCTTTCTTTAACTTTTGTATTTTATAAGAATTGTTTAATATTTCATGATAATAATCTACTATAATATTTAAGTACAATTTAAACAAATAAAATGATATAATGTGTATTCCTTATGTTATTTTAAAGGTTGAAGAATTGCAGATGTTTGATATTTTTAAAATTTTTGATCAGTGTGACGTCAATCACAGAGAGACTTTTACCGATAAAAGTAATAACGGTAGTTTTGACTTGCTGCGATATTAACGATAATGTCTGTCTCGACATTCATAACTGCCGATATTCTATATATATGATTACTAACGATAGGATATTAAATTAATTTGTATTTATAATTATTACGATATTTATCAGATTTTTGTTATTATTATTACCAAGACATATAGATATGTTATTTTGAAATCAAAGCTTACAAGACAAATTTTGTATTATTTTATATAAATATACATACCAAAAGAAAAATCACCATGAACAAATTGATAAATTGTGAATTATGAAATATATATACAAATTATAGAAATATATTGAAAATAATATAAAATAATTGGTAGAAAGATTAAATTGTTCTCTTCTTAGGGCGAGTATTTGCTGAATAACATTTAAAATTCTTGTTTAATGCAAACTTTTCTGCCACAAGGTCTTCATCAGTATTTTATATTATCAAACATGTCACATGATGCTACTTCTTAGATTTAAAGTAGACTTTAAAATTTTGTATCTGGTTTGAGGGGCTGTCGTGTTTGTATGGTAGTTGGATTTACAACTACCTGTGCAACAGGTGCCTATCACCATTAAGTTGTGAGTTGGAACCCCGTTCATGGCAATGCGTACTTGATACAACATTATGTGGTAAAGTTTGTCAGTGATTTGTGACAGGTCGGGTGTTTTTCTCTGAGAACTCCGATTTCCTCCACCAATAAAACTGACCGCCACGATATAACTGCAATATTGTTGAAAGTGGTGTTAAACACCATAAAAGCAACATGTCACTTGATGCTACATCTGAGGTCTAAAGTAGACTGTAGCATCATGTATGAGGTTAAATAAAATAAAGCACTGATGAAGGTCTTAAGACTGAACAGTTTGAAGGAAGAAAAGGATTTTTTTTTAGAACTTTGATCCGTTTACGATTTTTCATTTTGTGTCAAGTCAGTTTTCTATGTAATGGACTGACTCTAATTTATTTTCATTTTGTGTCAAGTCAGTTTTCTATGTAATGGACTGACTCTAATTTATTTTCATTTTGTGTCAAGTCAGTTTTCTATGTAATGGACTGACTCTAATTTATTTTCATTTTGTGTCAAGTCAGTTTTCTATGTAATGGACTGACTCTAATTTATTTTCATTTTGTGTCAAGTCAGTTTTCTATGTAATGGACTGACTCTAATTTATTTTCATTTTGTGTCAAGTCAGTTTTCTATGTAATGGACTGACTCTAATTTATTTTCATTTTGTAACGGTAGAATAGAAATATACAACATTTGTGTTTTGTCATTTATAATTGTGTATTGTTCATCGTTTGTCATAACATTTCTATGATCTGTGTATTACACATCGCTTAGGTCATCACCATTTCATGTTCTGTCCTAGTTTTTTGTCAAGCAAAGGTTGAATGCATCACTCATATTGGACTAATATTAAACCTAATCAGCGCTCACAATTTTGTTTTTGTTATGAATTAAAATGTATGGTTATCGTTGGTCAGATTTTTCTTTTTGTGGGTCAATGACACTATTTAATTGCTCACTCTTCCGAGGCACCAGAGTTCATTCCCAGTTTTCAGTGGGGTTCATGTTGCTCGAACTTTAGGTTTATGTGTATGTTTTATAGATCGTATTGTACTTTTTCTTTTGGCCATTGTGTTGTCTGCTCTTCTTCGATTTATGGATTCTGATTACCCCTTTGATATCTTCAAACTCCTCTTATAAAATACATGTGTATGTCATCCAAATTGAATTATCGTTCTTTAGTGTCAATTTTAACAACATTTCAATTATATCATAGATAGGTTTTTTTGTGTGTGGAGAAAGCTGGGGTATCTTAAGAATGCCCTCTGTAATTAGCGTGACCACTACCTGTACCAAGAATTCCCATACCAATATCACTTTCTCAATTTTGTATACATTCAAGGGATATTTAATAGATTCAATCTTTTTTTTTCATTTTAATTTCTGTATCCGACATTAATTTACACAATTTGTGTCACAAAGAAAACAAACGCCACAGATATTCTGATTTCTTTTCAAAGTTTGTCTTAAATGATATTAATTGTATTTTCAATTTCAGAAAGTCATGCTTTATAAAGGCAATTAACCTTTACAGGTGAGTTATCTATCTCAATTCTTTCTGTAAAATAGATATCTATTTCACCTGTTTTACATAAAATTATTAAAGAAATACTTCTCTTAACAAATACCAAAAGGTAAGTATATAATCTAGTCACAGTGAAAATTATGGCCAGTTTATCGATTATGTCTTTATGGTTGTCAAAATATATTTTCTTTCTTTCTTTTCATGCGACTGCAAAAAATATTTTTTGGTCATATTATGTCGCTGTCATTGTCATCGTTGTCCGTCTGTAGACGGAATGGTTTCTGTTAAATAACTTAAGTTCTAGTTGAAAGATGACATGATTTTATTATTTGTTATTGTAAATGGATTAATATGAGGAGAAAAACTTGGTACAGAACCCCATCTGATTCTTTAGGAGTAAAACTTGGTACAGACCCTCATCTGATTCTTTTGGAGTAAAACTTGGTACAGACCCCCATTTGATTCTTTAGGAGTAAAACTTGGTACAGACCCCATATGATTCTTTAGGAGTAAAACCTGGTACAGACCCTCATCTGATTCTTTAGGAGTAAAACTTGGTACAGACCGCCATCTGATTCTTTAGGAGTAAAACTTGGTACAGACCCCATATGATTCTTTAGGAGTAAAACCTGGTACAGACCCTCATCTGATTCTTTAGGAGTAAAACTTGGTACAGACCCCCATCTGATTCTTTAGAAGTAAAACTTGGTACAGACCCCCATCTGATTCTTTAGGAGTAAAACCTGGTACAGACCCCCATCTGATTCTTTAGGAGTAAAACTTGGCACAGACCCCCATCTGATTCTTTAGGAGTAAAACTTGGCACAGACCCCCATCTGATTCTTTAGGAGTAAAACTTGGTACAGACCCCCATCTGATTCTTTAGGAGTAAAATTTGGTACAGATTCCCATCTGATTCTTTAGGAGTAAAACTTGGTACAGACCCCCATCTGATTCTTTAGGAGTAAAACTTGGTACAGACCCCCATCTGATTCTTTAGGAGTAAAACTTGATACATCCCCCATCTGATTCTTTAGGAGTAAAACTTGGTACAGACCCCCATCTGATTCTTTAGGAGTAAAACTTAATATATACCCCCATCTGATTCTTTAGGAGTAAAATTTGGTACAGACCCCCATCTGATTCTTTAGGAGTAAAACTTGGTACAGACCCCCATGTGATTCTTTAGGAGTAAAACTTGGTACAGACCCCCATCTGATTCTTTAGGAGTAAAACTTGATGCATACCCCCATCTGATTCTTTAGGAGTAAAACTTGGTACAGACCCCCATCTGATTCTTTAGGAGTAAAACTTAATACATACCCCCATCTGATTCTTTAGGAGTAAAATTTGGCACAGACCCCCATCTGATTCTTTAGGAGTAAAACTTGGTACAGACCCCCATCTGATTCTTTAGGAGTAAAATTTGGTACTGACCCTCATCTGAATCTTTAGGAGTAAAATTTGGTACTGACCCTCATCTGATTCTTTAGGAGTAAAATTGAATTCATAACCCCATCTGATTCTTGATGAGTAAAACTTGATGCATACCCCCATCTGATCATTGAGGAGTAAAACTTGGAATGGACCCTCATTTCCTTCTTGAGGAGTAAAACTTGGCAAAGACCCCCGTCTGATTCTTGAGGAGTGAAACTTGATGCATACCCCATCTGATTCTTTAGGAGTAAAACTTGGTACAGATCCCCATCTGATTCATTAGGAGTAAAACTTGATACATAACCCATTTGATTCTTGATGAGTAAAACTTGATACATACCCCCATCTGATTCTTGATGAGTAAAACTTGATACATACCCCCATCAGATTCTTGAGGAGTAAAACTTAGCATGGACCCTCATTTGCTTCTTGAGGAGTAAAATTTGGTACAGACCCCCATCTGATTCCTTAGGAAAACTTGATACATACCCCATCTGATTCTTGATGAGTAAAACTTGGTACAGACCCCCATCTGATTCTTGGTGAGTAAAACTTGGTACAGACCCCCATCTGATTCTTGATGAGTAAAACTTGGTACAGACCCCCATCTGATTCTTGATGAGTAAAACTTGGTACAGACCCCCATCTGATTCTTGATGAGTAAAACTTGATACATACCCCATCTGATTCTTGATGAGTAAAACTTGGTACAGACCCCCATCTGATTCTTGATGAGTAAAACTTGGTACAGACCCCCATCTGATTCTTGATGAGTAAAACTTGGTACAGATTCCCATCTGATTCTTGATGAGTAAAACTTGGTACAGACCCCCATCAGATTATTGATGAGTAAAACTTGATACATACCCCCATCTGATTCTTGATGAGTAAAACTTGGTACAGACCCCCATCTGATTCTTGATGAGTAAAACTTGGTACAGACCCCCATCTGATTCTTGATGAGTAAAACTTGGTACAGACCCCCATCAGATTCTTGATGAGTAAAACTTGATACATACCCCCATCTGATTCTTGATGAGTAAAACTTGGTACAGACCCCCATCTGATTCTTGATGAGTAAAACTTGGTACAGATCCCCATCAGATTCTTGATGAGTAAAACTTGGTACAGACCCCCATCTGATTCTTGATGAGTAAAACTTGGTACAGACCCCCATCTGATTCTTGATGAGTAAACCTTGGTACAGACCCCCATCTGATTCTTGATGAGTAAAACTTGGTACAGACCCCCATCTGATTCTTGATGAGTAAAACTTGGTACAGACCCCCATCTGATTCTTGGTGAGTAAAACTTGGTACAGACCCCCGTCTGATTCTTGATGAGTAAAACTTGGTACAGACCCCCATCTGATTCTTGATGAGTAAACCTTGGTACAGACCCCCATCTGATTCTTGATGAGTAAAACTTGGTACAGACCCCCATCTGATTCTTGATGAGTAAAACTTGGTACAGACCCCCATCTGATTCTTGATGAGTAAAACTTGGTACAGACCCCCATCTGATTCTTGATGAGTAAAACTTGGTACAGACCCTCATCTGATTCTTGATGAGTAAAACTTGGTACAGACCCCCATCTGATTCTTGATGAGTAAAACTTGGTGCATACCCCCATCTGATTCTTGATGAGTAAAACTTGGTACAGACCCCCATCTGATTCTTTAGGAGTAAAACTTGGTACAGACCCCCATCTGATTCTTGATGAGTAAAACTTGGTACAGACCCCCATCTGATTCTTGATGAGTAAAACTTGGTACAGACCCCCATCTGATTCTTGATGAGTAAAACTTGGTACAGACCCCCATTATTTGTGTTATTTTGTTGTTGTTGCTCTGTGTTGTTAAATCAGAATGAATGGTTAGACCAACAGTACTCTCAGTACTTTGATTTAGATGCTTTTATTGTTAGATTTTTTGTTTGTGCATGATTTTTCTTTTTTGTTTGAAACCAAAAGCCAAACAATATTGTACAATAAAGTTAGCATTGAACTCATTTATTTCCCGTAGTAATTTATATTCAATGATCGACTTTGTGTATATAAATAATAACTTTAATTTCAGCTTTAGTCAATAATGTTGTGATATTATTTGAAATATTAAAATGTAAAAATAAATAATGAAATTACATAGGCTAATTTATACTGATTAGTGTATAAGGAAAAGTAGAAAATATTGTGTTTTCCCCCCAACCCACCTCCCTTTAATCTTGCATCAGAAAGACAATTGTAAATACAGCACAAATAGAAGTTATTCTGTTCTTTAAAAATAAATTAATAAATGAATCATTAATTCTCTGAAACAAGTTGTAGCAGGCTTCTAGTTTTTGCTCTGTTACCCATGTTTTGTTTTTCTTCTTCTTGTGTGTCCCATGTTACCAGTTCCTTTGGATTGTCCTCTTCGGTATTCTCTAACGTGTATATACATAAAAGATAGCAGCAATCTGGTATTTTTCTGTTAAATTTCACATGCAAATTTGAAACATCTGAAAATGACACAAGACTTTGTTTTACATACTGGGTTTTAATAAAACTACAGTCAAGCCTGCCTTAAAGGGCACATCTATATAGCAAATCACCGTCTATACTACAATCAAACCTGCCTTAAAGGGCACATCTATAAAACAAATCACTGTCTATACCACAGTCAAGCCTGCCTTAAAGGGCACTTCTATATAGCAAATCACTGTCTATACTACAGTCAAACCTGCCTTAAAGGGAACTTCTATATAGCAAATCACTGTCTATACTACAGTCAAACCTGCCTTAAAGGGCACCACTATATAACAAATCACTGTCTATACTACAGTCAAGCCTGACTTAAAGGACACATCTATATAAAAAATCACTGTCTATACTACAATCAAGCCTGCCTTAAAGGACACATCTATATAACAAATCACTGTCTATACTACAGTCAAACCTGCCTTAAAGGGCACATCTATATAACAAATCACCGTCTATACTACAGTCAAACCTGCCTTAAAGGGCACATCTATATAACAAATCACTGTCTATACTACAGTCAAACCTACCTTAAAGGGCACATCTATATAAGAAATCACTGTCTATACTACAGTCAAACCTGTCTTAAAGGGCACATCTATATAACAAATCACTGTCTATATTACAGTAAAACCTGCCTTAAAGGGCACATCTATATAACAAATATTTGTCTATTCTACAGTCAAACCTGCCTTAAAGGGCACATCTATATAACAAATCACTCTATACTAAAGTCAAACCAGCCTTAAAGGGCACATCTATATAACAAATCACTGTCTATACTACAGTCAAACCTGCCTTAAAGGGCACATCTATATAGAAAATCACTGTCTATACCACAGTCAAACCAGCCTAAAAGGGCACATCTATATAACAAATCACTGTCTATACTACAGTCAAACCAGCCTTAAAGGGCACATCTATATAACAATTCACCGTCTATACTACAGTCAAACCAGCCTTAAAGGGCACATCTATATAACAAATCACTGTCTATACTACAGTCAAACCTGCCTTAAAGAGCACATCTATAAAACAAATCACTGTCTATACTACAGTCAAACCTACCTTAAAGGGCACATCTATATAACAAATCACTGTCTATACTACAGTCAAACCTGCTTTAAAGAGCACATCTATAAAACAAATCACTGTTTATACTACAGTCAAACCTGCCTTAAAGGGCACATCTATATAACAAATCACTGTCTATACTACAGTCAAACCTGCCTTAAAGGGCACATCTATATAACAAATCACTGTCTATACTACAGTCAAACCTGTCTTAAAGGCACATCTATATTACAAATCACTGTCTACAACAGTCAAACCCGCCTTAAAGGGCACATCAATATAACAAATCACTGTCTATATTACAGTCAAACCTGCCTTAAAGGGCACATCTATATAACAAATCACTGTCTATACTACAGTCAAACCTGCCTTAAAGGACACATCTATATATCAAATCACTGTCTATACTACAGTCAAACCTGCCTTAAAGGGCACATTTATATAACAAATCACTGTCTATACTACAGTCAAACCAGCCTTAAAGGACACATCTATATAACAAATCACCGTCTATACTACAGTCAAACCAGCCTTAAAAGGCACATCTATATAACAAATCACTGTCTATACTACAGTCAAACCTCCTTTAAAGAGCACATCTATAAAACAAATCACTGTCTATACTACAGTCAAACCTACCTTAAAGGGCCCATCTATATAACAAATCACTGTCTATACTACAGTCAAACCTGCCTTAAAGGGCACATCTATAAAACAAATCACTGTCCATACTACAGTCAAACCTGCCTTAAAGGGCACAGCTATATAACAAATCACTGTATATACTACAGTCAAACCTGCCTTAAAGGGCACATCTATATAACAAATCACTGTCTATACTACAGTCAAACCTGCCTTAAAGGGCACATCTATATTACAAATCACTGTCTATGCTACAGTCAAACCTGCCTTAACGGGCACATCAATATAACAAATCACTGTCTATATTACAGTCAAACCTGCCTTAAAGGGCACATCTATATAACAAATCACTGTCTATACTACAGTCAAACCTGCCTTAAAGGACACATCTATATAACAAATCACTGTCTATACTACAGTCAAACCTGCCTTAAAGGGCACATCTATATAACAAATCACTGTCTATACTACAGTCAAACCTGCCTTAAAGGGCACATTTATATAACAAATCACTGTCTATACTACAGTCAAACCTGCCTTAAAGGGCACATATATATAACAAATCACCGTCTATACTACAGTCAAACCTGCCTTAAAGGGAACCTCTATATAACAAATCACTGTCTATACTACAGTCAAACCTGCCTTAAATGGCACATCTATATAACAAATCACTGTATATACTACAGTCAAACCTGCCTTAAAGGGCACATCTATATAACAAATCACTGTCTATACTACAGTCAAACCTACCTTAAAGGGCACATCTATATAAGAAATCACTGTCTATACTACAGTCAAACCTGCCTTAAAGGGCACATCTATATTACAAATCACTGTCTATATTACAGTAAAACCTGCCTTAAAGGGCACATCTATATAACAAATCATTCTCTATTCTACAGTCAAACCTGCCTTAAAGGGCAAATCTATATAACAAATCACTGTCTATACTACAGTCAAACCTGCCTTAAAGGGCACATCTATATAACTAATCACTGTCTATTCTACAGTCAAACCTGCCTTAATGGGCACATCTATATAGAAAATCACTGTCTATACCACAGTCAAACCAGCCCAAAAGGGCACATCTATATAACAAATCACTGTCTATACTACAGTCAAACCAGCCTTAAAGGGCACATCTATATAACAAATCACCGTCTATACTACAGTCAAACCAGCCTTAAAGGGCACATCTATATAACAAATCACTGTCTATACTACAGTCAAACCTGCCTTAAATAGCACATCTATAAAACAAATCACTGTCTATACTACAGTCAAACCTACCTTAAAGGGCACATCTATATAACAAATCACTGTCTATACTACAGTCAAACCTGCTTTAAAGGGCACATCTATAAAACAAATCACTGTTTATACTACAGTCAAACCTGCCTTAAAGGGCACATCTGTATAACAAATCACTGTCTATACTACAGTCAAACCTGCCTTAAAGGGCACATCTATATAACAAATCACTGTCTATACTACAGTCAAACCTGTCTTAAAGCGCACATCTATATTACAAATCACTGTCTACAACAGTCAAACCTGCCTTAAAGGGCACATCAATATAACAAATCACTGTCTATATTACAGTCAAACCTGCCTTAAAGGGCACATCTATATAACAAATCACTGTCTATACTACAGTCAAACCTGCCTTAAAGGACACATCTATATAACAAATCACTGTCTATACTACAGTCAAACATGCCTTAAAGGGCACATTTATATAACAAATCACTGTCTATACTACAGTCAAACCAGCCTTAAAGGGAACATCTATATAACAAATCACCGTCTATACTACAGTCAAACCAGCCTTAAAGGGCACATCTATATAACAAATCACTGTCTATACTACAGTCAAACCTGCCTTAAAGGGCACATCTATATAACAAATCACTGTCTATACTACAGTCAAACCTGCCTTAAAGGGCACATTTATATAACAAATCACTGTCTATACTACAGTCAAACCTGCCTTAAAGGACACATCTATATAGCAAATCACCGTCTATACTACAGTCAAACCTGCCTTAAAGGGAACCTCTATATAACAAATCACTGTCTATACTACAGTCAAACCTGCCTTAAAGGGCACATCTATATAACAAATCACTGTATATACTACAGTCAAACCTACCTTAAAGGGCACATCTATATAAGAAATCACTGTCTATACTACAATGAAATCTGCCTTAAAGGGCACATCTATATAACAAATCACTATCTATATTACAGTAAAACCTGCCTTAAAGGGCACATCTATATAACAAATCAATGTCTATTCTACAGTCAAACCTGCCTTAAAGGGCAAATCTATATAACAAATCACTGTCTATACTACAGTCAAACCTGCCTTAAAGGGCACATCTATATAACAAATCACTGTCTATACAACAGTCAAACCTGCCTTAAAGGGCACATCTATATAACAAATCACTGTCTAATACAGTCAAACCAGCCTTAAAGGGCACATCTATATAACAAATCACCGTCTATACTACAGTCAAACCTACATTAAAGGGCACATCTATATAACAAATCACTGTCTATACTACAGTCAAACCTGCTTTAAAGGGCACATCTATAAAACAAATCACTGTTTATACTACAGTCAAACCTGCCTTAAAGGGCACATCTATATAACAAATCACTGTCTATACTACAGTCAAACCTGCCTTAAAGGGCACATCTATATAACAAATCACTGTCTATACTACAGTCAAACCTGTCTTAAAGGGCACATCTATATTACAAATCACTGTCTACAACAGTCAAACCTGCCTTAAAGGGCACATCAATATAACAAATCACTGTCTATATTGCAGTCAAACCTGCCTTAAAGGACACATCTATATAACAAATCACTGTCTATACTACAGTCAAACCTGCCTTAAAGGGCACATTTATATAACAAATCACTGTCTATACTACAGTCAAACCTGCCTTAAAGGGCACATCTATATAACATATCACCGTCTATACTAGTCAAACCTGCCTTAAAGGGAACCTCTATATAACAAATCACTGTCTATACTACAGTCAAACCTACCTTAAAGGGCACATCTATATAAGAAATCACTGTCTATGCTACAGTCAAACCAGCCTTAAAGGGCACATCTATATAACAAATCACTGTCTATACTACAGTCAAACCTGCCTTAAAGGGCACATCTATATAGAAAATCACTGTCTATACCACAGTCAAACCAGCCTAAAATGGCACATCTATATAACAAATCACTGTCTATGCTACAGTCAAACCAGCCTTAAAGGGCACATCTATATAACAATTCACCGTCTATACTACAGTCAAACCAGCCTTAAAGGGCACATCTATATAACAAATCACTGTATATACTACAGTCAAACCTGCCTTAAAGAGCACATCTATAAAACAAATCACTGTCTATACTACAGTCAAACCTACCTTAAAGGGCACATCTATATAACAAATCACTGTCTATACTACAGTCAAACCTGCTTTAAAGGGCACATCTATAAAACAAATCACTGTTTATACTACAGTCAAACCTGCCTTAAAGGGCACATCTATATAACAAATCACTGTCTATACTACAGTCAAACCTGCCTTAAAGGGCACATCTATATAACAAATCACTGTCTATACTACAGTCAAACCTGTCTTAAAGGCACATCTATATCACAAATCACTGTCTACAACAGTCAAACCCGCCTTAAAGGGCACATCAATATAACAAATCACTGTCTATATTACAGTCAAACCTGCCTTAAAGGGCACATCTATATAACAAATCACTGTCTATACTACAGTCAAACCTGCCTTAAAGGACACATCTATATATCAAATCACTGTCTATACTACAGTCAAACCTGCCTTAAAGGGCACATTTATATAACAAATCACTGTCTATACTACAGTCAAACCAGCCTTAAAGGACACATCTATATAACAAATCACCGTCTATACTACAGTCAAACCAGCCTTAAAAGGCACATCTATATAACAAATCACTGTCTATACTACAGTCAAACCTCCTTTAAAGAGCACATCTATAAAACAAATCACTGTCTATACTACAGTCAAACCTACCTTAAAGGGCCCATCTATATAACAAATCACTGTCTATACTACAGTCAAACCTGCCTTAAAGGGCACATCTATAAAACAAATCACTGTCCATACTACAGTCAAACCTGCCTTAAAGGGCACAGCTATATAACAAATCACTGTATATACTACAGTCAAACCTGCCTTAAAGGGCACATCTATATAACAAATCACTGTCTATACTACAGTCAAACCTGCCTTAAAGGGCACATCTATATTACAAATCACTGTCTATGCTACAGTCAAACCTGCCTTAACGGGCACATCAATATAACAAATCACTGTCTATATTACAGTCAAACCTGCCTTAAAGGGCACATCTATATAACAAATCACTGTCTATACTACAGTCAAACCTGCCTTAAAGGACACATCTATATAACAAATCACTGTCTATACTACAGTCAAACCTGCCTTAAAGGGCACATCTATATAACAAATCACTGTCTATACTACAGTCAAACCTGCCTTAAAGGGCACATTTATATAACAAATCACTGTCTATACTACAGTCAAACCTGCCTTAAAGGGCACATATATATAACAAATCACCGTCTATACTACAGTCAAACCTGCCTTAAAGGGAACCTCTATATAACAAATCACTGTCTATACTACAGTCAAACCTGCCTTAAATGGCACATCTATATAACAAATCACTGTATATACTACAGTCAAACCTGCCTTAAAGGGCACATCTATATAACAAATCACTGTCTATACTACAGTCAAACCTACCTTAAAGGACACATCTATATAAGAAATCACTGTCTATACTACAGTCAAACCTGCCTTAAAGGGCACATCTATATTACAAATCACTGTCTATATTACAGTAAAACCTGCCTTAAAGGGCACATCTATATAACAAATCATTCTCTATTCTACAGTCAAACCTGCCTTAAAGGGCAAATCTATATAACAAATCACTGTCTATACTACAGTCAAACCTGCCTTAAAGGGCACATCTATATAACTAATCACTGTCTATTCTACAGTCAAACCTGCCTTAATGGGCACATCTATATAGAAAATCACTGTCTATACCACAGTCAAACCAGCCCAAAAGGGCACATCTATATAACAAATCACTGTCTATACTACAGTCAAACCAGCCTTAAAGGGCACATCTATATAACAAATCACCGTCTATACTACAGTCAAACCAGCCTTAAAGGGCACATCTATATAACAAATCACTGTCTATACTACAGTCAAACCTGCCTTAAATAGCACATCTATAAAACAAATCACTGTCTATACTACAGTCAAACCTACCTTAAAGGGCACATCTATATAACAAATCACTGTCTATACTACAGTCAAACCTGCTTTAAAGGGCACATCTATAAAACAAATCACTGTTTATACTACAGTCAAACCTGCCTTAAAGGGCACATCTGTATAACAAATCACTGTCTATACTACAGTCAAACCTGCCTTAAAGGGCACATCTATATAACAAATCACTGTCTATACTACAGTCAAACCTGTCTTAAAGCGCACATCTATATTACAAATCACTGTCTACAACAGTCAAATCTGCCTTAAAGGGCACATCAATATAACAAATCACTGTCTATATTACAGTCAAACCTGCCTTAAAGGGCACATCTATATAACAAATCACTGTCTATACTACAGTCAAACCTGCCTTAAAGGACACATCTATATAACAAATCACTGTCTATACTACAGTCAAACCTGCCTTAAAGGGCACATCTATATAGAAAATCACTGTCTATACCACAGTCAAACCAGCCTAAAATGGCACATCTATATAACAAATCACTGTCTATGCTACAGTGAAACCAGCCTTAAAGGGCACATCTATATAACAATTCACCGTCTATACTACAGTCAAACCAGCCTTAAAGGGCACATCTATATAACAAATCACTGTATATACTACAGTCAAACCTGCCTTAAAGAGCACATCTATAAAACAAATCACTGTCTATACTACAGTCAAACCTACCTTAAAGGGCACATCTATATAACAAATCACTGTCTATACTACAGTCAAACCTGCTTTAAAGGGCACATCTATAAAACAAATCACTGTTTATACTACAGTCAAACCTGCCTTAAAGGGCACATCTATATAACAAATCACTGTCTATACTACAGTCAAACCTGCCTTAAAGGGCACATCTATATAACAAATCACTGTCTATACTACAGTCAAACCTGTCTTAAAGGCACATCTATATCACAAATCACTGTCTACAACAGTCAAACCCGCCTTAAAGGGCACATCAATATAACAAATCACTGTCTATATTACAGTCAAACCTGCCTTAAAGGGCACATCTATATAACAAATCACTGTCTATACTACAGTCAAACCTGCCTTAAAGGACACATCTATATATCAAATCACTGTCTATACTACAGTCAAACCTGCCTTAAAGGGCACATTTATATAACAAATCACTGTCTATACTACAGTCAAACCAGCCTTAAAGGACACATCTATATAACAAATCACCGTCTATACTACAGTCAAACCAGCCTTAAAAGGCACATCTATATAACAAATCACTGTCTATACTACAGTCAAACCTCCTTTAAAGAGCACATCTATAAAACAAATCACTGTCTATACTACAGTCAAACCTACCTTAAAGGGCCCATCTATATAACAAATCACTGTCTATACTACAGTCAAACCTGCCTTAAAGGGCACATCTATAAAACAAATCACTGTCCATACTACAGTCAAACCTGCCTTAAAGGGCACAGCTATATAACAAATCACTGTATATACTACAGTCAAACCTGCCTTAAAGGGCACATCTATATAACAAATCACTGTCTATACTACAGTCAAACCTGCCTTAAAGGGCACATCTATATTACAAATCACTGTCTATGCTACAGTCAAACCTGCCTTAACGGGCACATCAATATAACAAATCACTGTCTATATTACAGTCAAACCTGCCTTAAAGGGCACATCTAAATAACAAATCACTGTCTATACTACAGTCAAACCTGCCTTAAAGGACACATCTATATAACAAATCACTGTCTATACTACAGTCAAACCTGCCTTAAAGGGCACATCTATATAACAAATCACTGTCTATACTACAGTCAAACCTGCCTTAAAGGGCACATTTATATAACAAATCACTGTCTATACTACAGTCAAACCTGCCTTAAAGGGCACATATATATAACAAATCACCGTCTATACTACAGTCAAACCTGCCTTAAAGGGAACCTCTATATAACAAATCACTGTCTATACTACAGTCAAACCTGCCTTAAATGGCACATCTATATAACAAATCACTGTATATACTACAGTCAAACCTGCCTTAAAGGGCACATCTATATAACAAATCACTGTCTATACTACAGTCAAACCTACCTTAAAGGACACATCTATATAAGAAATCACTGTCTATACTACAGTCAAACCTGCCTTAAAGGGCACATCTATATTACAAATCACTGTCTATATTACAGTAAAACCTGCCTTAAAGGGCACATCTATATAACAAATCATTCTCTATTCTACAGTCAAACCTGCCTTAAAGGGCAAATCTATATAACAAATCACTGTCTATACTACAGTCAAACCTGCCTTAAAGGGCACATCTATATAACTAATCACTGTCTATTCTACAGTCAAACCTGCCTTAATGGGCACATCTATATAGAAAATCACTGTCTATACCACAGTCAAACCAGCCCAAAAGGGCACATCTATATAACAAATCACTGTCTATTCTACAGTCAAACCAGCCTTAAAGGGCACATCTATATAACAAATCACCGTCTATACTACAGTCAAACCAGCCTTAAAGGGCACATCTATATAACAAATCACTGTCTATACTACAGTCAAACCTGCCTTAAATAGCACATCTATAAAACAAATCACTGTCTATACTACAGTCAAACCTACCTTAAAGGGCTCATCTATATAACAAATCACTGTCTATACTACAGTCAAACCTGCTTTAAAGGGCACATCTATAAAACAAATCACTGTTTATACTACAGTCAAACCTGCCTTAAAGGGCACATCTGTATAACAAATCACTGTCTATACTACAGTCAAACCTGCCTTAAAGGGCACATCTATATAACAAATCACTGTCTATACTACAGTCAAACCTGTCTTAAAGCGCACATCTATATTACAAATCACTGTCTACAACAGTCAAACCTGCCTTAAAGGGCACATCAATATAACAAATCACTGTCTATATTACAGTCAAACCTGCCTTAAAGGGCACATCTATATAACAAATCACTGTCTATACTACAGTCAAACCTGCCTTAAAGGACACATCTATATAACAAATCACTGTCTATACTACAGTCAAACATGCCTTAAAGGGCACATTTATATAACAAATCACTGTCTATACTACAGTCAAACCAGCCTTAAAGGGAACATCTATATAACAAATCACCGTCTATACTACAGTCAAACCAGCCTTAAAGGGCACATCTATATAACAAATCACTGTCTATACTACAGTCAAACCTGCCTTAAAGGGCACATCTATATAACAAATCATTGTCTATACTACAGTCAAACCTGCCTTAAAGGGCACATTTATATAACAAATCACTGTCTATACTACAGTCAAACCTGCCTTAAAGGACACATCTATATAGCAAATCACCGTCTATACTACAGTCAAACCTGCCTTAAAGGGAACCTCTATATAACAAATCACTGTCTATACTACAGTCAAACCTGCCTTAAAGGGCACATCTATATAACAAATCACTGTATATACTACAGTCAAACCTACCTTAAAGGGCACATCTATATAAGAAATCACTGTCTATACTACAATGAAATCTGCCTTAAAGGGCACATCTATATAACAAATCACTGTCTATATTACAGTAAAACCTGCCTTAAAGGGCACATCTATATAACAAATCAATGTCTATTCTACAGTCAAACCTGCCTTAAAGGGCAAATCTATATAACAAATCACTGTCTATACTACAGTCAAACCTGCCTTAAAGGGCACATCTATATAACAAATCACTGTCTATACAACAGTCAAACCTGCCTTAAAGGGCACATCTATATAACAAATCACTGTCTAATACAGTCAAACCAGCCTTAAAGGGCACATCTATATAACAAATCACCGTCTATACTACAGTCAAACCTACATTAAAGGGCACATCTATATAACAAATCACTGTCTATACTACAGTCAAACCTGCTTTAAAGGGCACATCTATAAAACAAATCACTGTTTATACTACAGTCAAACCTGCCTTAAAGGGCACATCTATATAACAAATCACTGTCTATACTACAGTCAAACCTGCCTTAAAGGGCACATCTATATAACAAATCACTGTCTATACTACAGTCAAACCTGTCTTAAAGGGCACATCTATATTACAAATCACTGTCTACAACAGTCAAACCTGCCTTAAAGGGCACATCAATATAACAAATCACTGTCTATATTGCAGTCAAACCTGCCTTAAAGGACACATCTATATAACAAATCACTGTCTATACTACAGTCAAACCTGCCTTAAAGGGCACATTTATATAACAAATCACTGTCTATACTACAGTCAAACCTGCCTTAAAGGGCACATCTATATAACATATCACCGTCTATACTAGTCAAACCTGCCTTAAAGGGAACCTCTATATAACAAATCACTGTCTATGCTACAGTCAAACCTGCCTTAAAGGGCACATCTACATAACAAATCACTGTCTATACTACAGTCAAACCTACCTTAAAGGGCACATCTATATAAGAAATCACTGTCTATGCTACAGTCAAACCTGCCTTAAAGGGCACATCTATATAACAAATCACTGTCTATATTACAGTAAAACCTGCCTTAAAGGGCACATCTATATAACAAATCATTTTCTATTCTACAGTCAAACCTGCCTTAAAGGGCAAATCTATATAACAAATCACTGTCTATACTACAGTCAAACCTACCTTAAAGGGCACATCTATATAACAAATCACTGTCTATTCTACAGTCAAACCTGCCTTAAAGGGCACATCTATATAGAAAATCACTGTCTATACCACAGTCAAACCAGCCCAAAAGGGACATCTATATAACAAATCACTGACTATACTACAGTCAACCCAGCCTTAAAGGGCACATTTATATAACAAATCACCGTCTATACTACAATCAAACCAGCCTTAAAGGGCACATCTATATAACAAATCACTGTCAATACTACAGTCAAACCTGCCTTAAAGAGCACATCTATAAAACAAATCACTGTATATACTACAGTCAAACCTGCCTTAAAGGGCACATCTATATTACAAATCACTGTCTATGCTACATTCAAACCTACCTTAACGGTCACATCAATATAACAAATCACTGTCTATATTACAGTCAAACCTGCCTTAAAGGACACATCTATATAACAAATCACTGTCTATACTACAGTCAAACCAGCCTTAAAGGGCACATCTATATAACAAATCACCGTCTATACTACAGTCAAACCTACATTAAAGGGCACATCTATATAACAAATCACTGTATATACTACAGTCAAACCTACCTTAAAGGGCACATCTATATAAGAAATCACTGTCTATACTACAATGAAATCTGCCTTAAAGGGCACATCTATATAACAAATCACTGTCTATATTACAGTAAAACCTGCCTTAAAGGGCACATCTATATAACAAATCAATGTCTATTCTACAGTCAAACCTGCCTTAAAGGGCAAATCTATATAACAAATCACTGTCTATACTACAGTCAAACCTGCCTTAAAGGGCACATCTATATAACAAATCACTGTCTATACAACAGTAAAACCTGCCTTAAAGGGCACATCTATATAACAAATCACTGTCTAATACAGTCAAACCAGCCTTAAAGGGCACATCTATATAACAAATCACCGTCTATACTACAGTCAAACCTACATTAAAGGGCACATCTATATAACAAATCACTGTCTATACTACAGTCAAACCTGCTTTAAAGGGCACATCTATAAAACAAATCACTGTTTATACTACAGTCAAACCTGCCTTAAAGGGCACATCTATATAACAAATCACTGTCTATACTACAGTCAAACCTGCCTTAAAGGGCACATCTATATAACAAATCACTGTCTATACTACAGTCAAACCTGTCTTAAAGGGCACATCTATATTACAAATCACTGTCTACAACAGTCAAACCTGCCTTAAAGGGCACATCAATATAACAAATCACTGTCTATATTGCAGTCAAACCTGCCTTAAAGGACACATCTATATAACAAATCACTGTCTATACTACAGTCAAACCTGCCTTAAAGGGCACATTTATATAACAAATCACTGTCTATACTACAGTCAAACCTGCCTTAAAGGGCACATCTATATAACATATCACCGTCTATACTAGTCAAACCTGCCTTAAAGGGAACCTCTATATAACAAATCACTGTCTATGCTACAGTCAAACCTGCCTTAAAGGGCACATCTACATAACAAATCACTGTCTATACTACAGTCAAACCTACCTTAAAGGGCACATCTATATAAGAAATCACTGTCTATGCTACAGTCAAACCTGCCTTAAAGGGCACATCTATATAACAAATCACTGTCTATATTACAGTAAAACCTGCCTTAAAGGGCACATCTATATAACAAATCATTTTCTATTCTACAGTCAAACCTGCCTTAAAGGGCAAATCTATATAACAAATCACTGTCTATACTACAGTCAAACCTACCTTAAAGGGCACATCTATATAACAAATCACTGTCTATTCTACAGTCAAACCTGCCTTAAAGGGCACATCTATATAGAAAATCACTGTCTATACCACAGTCAAACCAGCCCAAAAGGGACATCTATATAACAAATCACTGACTATACTACAGTCAACCCAGCCTTAAAGGGCACATTTATATAACAAATCACCGTCTATACTACAATCAAACCAGCCTTAAAGGGCACATCTATATAACAAATCACTGTCAATACTACAGTCAAACCTGCCTTAAAGAGCACATCTATAAAACAAATCACTGTATATACTACAGTCAAACCTGCCTTAAAGGGCACATCTATATTACAAATCACTGTCTATGCTACATTCAAACCTACCTTAACGGTCACATCAATATAACAAATCACTGTCTATATTACAGTCAAACCTGCCTTAAAGGACACATCTATATAACAAATCACTGTCTATACTACAGTCAAACCAGCCTTAAAGGGCACATCTATATAACAAATCACCGTCTATACTACAGTCAAACCTACATTAAAGGGCACATCTATATAACAAATCACTGTATATACTACAGTCAAACCTACCTTAAAGGGCACATCTATATAAGAAATCACTGTCTATACTACAATGAAATCTGCCTTAAAGGGCACATCTATATAACAAATCACTGTCTATATTACAGTAAAACCTGCCTTAAAGGGCACATCTATATAACAAATCAATGTCTATTCTACAGTCAAACCTGCCTTAAAGGGCAAATCTATATAACAAATCACTGTCTATACTACAGTCAAACCTGCCTTAAAGGGCACATCTATATAACAAATCACTGTCTATACAACAGTCAAACCTGCCTTAAAGGGCACATCTATATAACAAATCACTGTCTAATACAGTCAAACCAGCCTTAAAGGGCACATCTATATAACAAATCACCGTCTATACTACAGTCAAACCTACATTAAAGGGCACATCTATATAACAAATCACTGTCTATACTACAGTCAAACCTGCTTTAAAGGGCACATCTATAAAACAAATCACTGTTTATACTACAGTCAAACCTGCCTTAAAGGGCACATCTATATAACAAATCACTGTCTATACTACAGTCAAACCTGCCTTAAAGGGCACATCTATATAACAAATCACTGTCTATACTACAGTCAAACCTGTCTTAAAGGGCACATCTATATTACAAATCACTGTCTACAACAGTCAAACCTGCCTTAAAGGGCACATCAATATAACAAATCACTGTCTATATTGCAGTCAAACCTGCCTTAAAGGACACATCTATATAACAAATCACTGTCTATACTACAGTCAAACCTGCCTTAAAGGGCACATTTATATAACAAATCACTGTCTATACTACAGTCAAACCTGCCTTAAAGGGCACATCTATATAACATATCACCGTCTATACTAGTTAAACCTGCCTTAAAGGGAACCTCTATATAACAAATCACTGTCTATGCTACAGTCAAACCTGCCTTAAAGGGCACATCTACATAACAAATCACTGTCTATACTACAGTCAAACCTACCTTAAAGGGCACATCTATATAAGAAATCACTGTCTATGCTACAGTCAAACCTGCCTTAAAGGGCACATCTATATAACAAATCACTGTCTATATTACAGTAAAACCTGCCTTAAAGGGCACATCTATATAACAAATCATTTTCTATTCTACAGTCAAACCTGCCTTAAAGGGCAAATCTATATAACAAATCACTGTCTATACTACAGTCAAACCTACCTTAAAGGGCACATCTATATAACAAATCACTGTCTATTCTACAGTCAAACCTGCCTTAAAGGGCACATCTATATAGAAAATCACTGTCTATACCACAGTCAAACCAGCCCAAAAGGGACATCTATATAACAAATCACTGACTATACTACAGTCAACCCAGCCTTAAAGGGCACATTTATATAACAAATCACCGTCTATACTACAATCAAACCAGCCTTAAAGGGCACATCTATATAACAAATCACTGTCAATACTACAGTCAAACCTGCCTTAAAGAGCACATCTATAAAACAAATCACTGTATATACTACAGTCAAACCTGCCTTAAAGGGCACATCTATATTACAAATCACTGTCTATGCTACAGTCAAACCTACCTTAACGGTCACATCAATATAACAAATCACTGTCTATATTACAGTCAAACCTGCCTTAAAGGGCACATCTATATAACAAATTACTGTCTATACTACAGTCAAACCTGCCTTAAAGGACACATCTATATAACAAATCACTGTCTATACTACAGTCAAACCTGCCTTAAAGGGTACATTTATATAACAAATCACTGTCTATACTAGTCAAACCAGCCTTAAAGGGCACATCTATATTACAAATCACCGTCTATACTACAGTCAAACCTCCCTTAAAGAGCACATCTATAAAACAAATCACTGTCTATATTACAGTCAAACCTACCTTAAAGAGCACATCTATAAAACAAATCACTGTCTATATTACAGTCAAACCTACCTTAAAGGGCACATCTATATAACAAATCACTGTCTATACTACAGTCAAACCTGCCTTAAAGAGCACATCCATAAAACAAATCACTGTCTATACTACAATCAAACCTGCCTTAAAGGGCACATCTATATAACAAATCACTGTATATACTACATGTAAACATGCAATTTGTAAATTATCATATTATGGAGCATCAAATAAAACTTTTTAAAAGGCCCAACTTAAAACTGGTATGCCCCTTTTGTTAGAGAATGTATAAAGTCTGTGTGTGTAAGACACTTTTGATGTTCTAACTTAAAAATGACTTAGTTCAACTAAATATCATTTTGTGATTTTTTAGAAGTCAAAATCCTGTAGGAATGCACACCTTTAGTATTTGTACATTAAACACACTACAAAATATTACAAAAAGGGAGGGACAGACAGGGGTTAAATAGTATGCCCTGATACAGGGCTATACATTAACAAACATGTTCCATTCTTACATGTATGTCAAGCACATTATTATGGTGTGGTTTCTGTTCATGAGGCACTCCATCCTTTCTTGTTTATGCCAATGTCAGGAGACCAATAATAACATATAAGGATTAGTATGGAAAAAGTGCTAAATTCAGGAACAAGTCAGTCTTGGTTGGGCAAGATATGTACATGCACATGTACTTTGTAAATGATTCAGCTGATAACTTTTGTAAATTATAGAGCACAAAAATTAAACAAAAAGGTGACCGCATGGGCAGATTTGACTTAAGAGAACTACATGTATTCATTAACAAGAAAATATTTATTGCAAAAACAAAACATTATTAAAAGGTCAGCTATACATGTATAATAACAATGTTGTAAAATAACAAAACTATGAACTGGAACATTGAAGAATTGGTAATAAAACACATTCCCATCATCCTGGTGAAGTCTTAAGTTAATGATTGAATAACAATTATATTGCTTTTAACATCAAAAAGTTAATATTAGGGGACACTATACAATTTGTTTAGTTATTGAATTGAGAAGTCAAAAATCTGACACAAGTTCCACCCCCCCCCCCCCCCTCCCCAAAAAAAAATATACTACATGTAATAAGGTTAAAAAAACTCCTTTAATTTCAAAATATTTGTCTAAGACTTTTCAGGTAAATGAACAAAGCCCAAATTTTTCAATAGTTTTACATCAAAAACAACACTCATATGGGGGATAAAAACATTCTATTCATAGAATTTTTAAACAATAAACAACAAGAAATATAAACTATAACATGTAATGTGTAAACTATTCAAGCATGAGCAACAGGAAACACATTTAGATACAAAAAATGAAAAGACCAACACCCTTAGTTGGATTTTTAGAGTGCTAGTTCATTGAAACAACAGTCTGTGGGTAGATATATCGTTCCACTCTGAAACATTATTCTGATTCTGACCCGACCATTCTTTGTTCTTACTCCTTAATGCTGCATTCTTACCAATTTTATAATCTTTGGTTTGACTAGACAGGGGCTAGAACCCATGGATCTACCACATTCAAGGTGAGCATGCTAACCATTACACAACATTTTTGTGGTTGTGTAAAAATCACACTGAAAAAGGAGTAGTTCTTCAAAACTTTCATTAAGCTAGGGACTTGTGTCCAAGTTAGTTAATGCAGTCAACATGATCAAGCATATATTAAAATAAACCCATAGATTAGCTTCCAGTCAGATTTGAACTGACATCTTTTCAACATTATTGAAATGTACTACCTTGTACTATAGAAGCTATATGTATTGTAATTGTTAGTAGTTGACAAACCTAATATGTACTCAGATCATTAGTTTCCAGAGAGATTTGAACTGACATCTCTCAAACATTATTGAAATGTACTGATTCATTGACGCCATAGTAACTACAACATTTTGTCATGAATTTGTTAGGAACATTTCAGCCATCAATCATGTTCATCAAGCCTATCAGAATACATTTGAACGGGGTCTGAAATTCCAGTCACTCAAAATTTTGTCGTAGCACCTCTTGTTATCTTGTAAAACATAATCTTGTGATGGCACCATTTCTTTGTTTTTAATCTTTGCTATGTTTGTTTTTTAATTTTGTCCTTGTTTTTAAATTGTTTTTTTTTTAAACAAACTGGAAGTTAATCATTTTATTAAATATTAATATAGATAGCATGATTTCAATACTAATCACTCTTGCAATAGGGGCATAAAAATACATCTCTTTTCCTGATCACACGTTTTTCAGTTGAGTAGACCAAATGAACCCAGTGTTTGTATTGGTCACATTGTAGCCATTTCGTGAATATTAAACATGGGCTCTCTCTGAATTCTTTTGGGGTGAATAATTTGCATACACAGCACTTTTCATCATCTCTTATTCGATTTTCATCCTCAGAATCAGATTCAGAAGTGCTATTGGTATTTGTAAGTGGTTTGACAGATGGACAGTCATGTCAAGCAATAGATTCTTTCTTGAGAGGGGTATATATAAATGTAGGAGAAATACTTAATTCTGATTGGTTAAAAAGTTACATTTATTTTCCATACACGCCTACCCAGCCTATCAGTAAAAATGTAAAAAAGCAGGAAATTTTGTGATACGAACTGATGCACAACTACATTCCCTTTCTTCTCAAAACATCAAAGGGTACCAGAAACTTCATTAGGTCAATGACTTTATATGTCTCAATGTTATTCTACCCTCTTTATGAGGTTGCAAAAAGGTGTGATTGCAAGATAAAATTGTTTCATGATCCAACAGTCTTACTTCTTTGACATCCAATACAGCCTCCTCCAAAACAACATTTTCAAGCTGGAAATAAAATTATATTTATTAAGTACTGGTACTATAGATCATGATGAGCTATTTTTAAGAAATTTACTTAGCCAGCAAGTGTATGTTTTTTTCCTTCTCATTAAATTTTCAAGTTTTACAAATCCGTATTTGTGGTCAAGTCATATAAATCTTCAATGATTTACTTACTAACAGCACCATTGAACTGCAAAATTACTTGGCAATTTCTGAATACAACAGACTGGTTGTCTTTTTAGTGTGTTATTCCCTCGTTTCAAATTACAGAGTTATCTCCTTGTTTACAAGAGTTGTCTTTCTTGTCAGCAAGTAATTATATAAAATCATTCTGCTCAGTAGAAGCTGTGAAATTTTTTGGATGGACATTGGTAAAACTTAATGACCCCGACTGCCTTTTACTTAAGTTTTCGTTCAACAATATTTTCATAGACCCAAAGTCTTTAAATTGAGAATGGAATTTTCGGTTTTTCACACTGCATTAACAGACGATCCTTTCATATTAATATGATCCCTCTTACGTTTTTTGTATTGAGGGGATATTGTTATGAAATGTGTAAATTCAATCTTTTTTTAACATACCTGTACCGGTAACTGTTGTGTGTCTTTCATCAATTCATTGGTCATGTTGTTAGGAGTAGGTTGGGATTCATCAACCAAATGGGCTATAGGCTGGTCAATTTCCATAGGGTGTATATCCTAATAGAATAATATACTTTAGGCATGTAAATAATTGATGATCTATACTTTATCAGTGAATGCCCTTGAAATTTTAATAACCATTATTTCGGGCAGAAAATAAAATTCTTTGTTCCCCCATGTCTTACTTTTGATGTTTTGATATAATTTTGACTGCGCCCTTGAATATTCAAGAAAAAATTGGTTCCAAAAGTTTTATGCCAGAAAAAATAATCCATTGTAAAGGAATCAAATTAATTATAATATTTTCATCACAACTAAGGTATTTATTTAGATCATGTCTGTACACTCAAATTTTCAAAACAAACATTAATCTTTGGTCATCCACTTTTCAGGCATTTCTTCCCAGAAAATATTTATCAATAATATTATTGTATTTGTACAATATAATGCCAAATATAACATATATTTCCTGTTCTGTTTGGTTGTTTTGTAATACTATTGCAATACACTTACTGAAAAAGAAAAAATAGCTGTGATCATATATCCTTGAATACATACAAGAGCCTGTTAAGAACAGGTTCAATGAGTAGACCTAAAAATAAAAAATAAATATATATACATGTATAAACAAACAATATTTTGCAACTAATTATGTAAGTTGTTCAATCAATTGATGCATTTTAGTTCACATAAATTCAATAAAACAATAGCCCAGGTTCCTATTAATAATTTTACACTATTCAGCACAGGCACTTGTTTCAATATCAAAAATTTAAAGGAGACTTAATAGTGAATAAAATGTTTGATATTGAAACAAGTGCCTGTGCTATTCAGTGATGGAAATTCACAGGAGCCCAGTCAGTAACCCCTAAAACTTAAGCGGGGTTACTATTTTTTCAACATTCTTGCTTGATCATACATGTATAACACTGGGCCACCAAAATATTAAATTTCCATCCCTGAGCAACACAAATGTGTGTATGGTATTCACAACAATCATGACCACATAGATGAGGGGAAAAAGGTGAAGGGAGACAGGGGGTGGGAGAAAGGAGAGGGTGGAAGAATGGAGAGAGGTGGGAGAAAATGAGGGAGACAGGAGATAAAGGAAAAAAGGGGGAGAAGGGAGAAAGAAAGGAGAAGAGTGGGAGAAGACTACCCCATGTCCTCCCCCTCATAGATTCAGGGACAGTTTTTGTCTTTTTGGAATCACAAATGCACATCACACCCCTGTCATTTGAAAATTAACAAAGTACAGTCCCCCCCCCCTCCTTTACGATGTTGCCAATAAAGCAAAAGACCAAGACTTCTTTTGCAAAAAATGACCCATCACAAGACATTTCTAAGAGTAAATATGTATTGGTAAAGACAAACGATTACATGATTTTTTTGCGGATAAAGTGTTGTACCCTGTTGAATGGCGCATAGCCAGAAATGATAGGTGATTTGCTTATTTGCATATTCAAAATGGCGGCTCAAAGATAATTTGGATTTTAACATATAGTTGAACGGGAAACTTTCTGTTAGCTCGGGCCGGACAAATTGCCGGGATAGAAAATCAAACTATGCACCGGTTTGAACAATATCTCAAAATATTACAGCTGTACCATGAAAACTCAAGGTTCCCACCCAGTTTCAAATTTTGAAGCGTAAGCACCATTCAAAAGCATTGAGAAGAAGTGAAAAAATGCATCCTGCACGGCTTTCAGGACCTTAAAGCACTTTTCTTGCAATCCCCATTCTAGTTGCCGGGACAAATTCGGTCAGTTCCGGTAACATTGTTGAGGAATCTTTCTTCGATAAATATTTTGCTGAAAAATTAAAGGTTCCCACGATAATTTAAAAGAGGGCTTCACAAGTTTTTTTTTACCTTTCTAGTAGAGATTCAATAGGAGTTCATGCGAAAATATCTACTATTTCGTAAAACTGCTTCTGCTAGACATAGCATTATTTGAGTAAGCACCGCATTCCATTGTAAATGTAAATAAACAATTAAAAAAAGGCTCCACAAGGGTATTTTTTTTATTTCGACAAAACAACAGAAGAAGTAACTATAATACAATTGGTAACAATACTGCCGATATATAAAGTTCAAAAAAAATAACAATATATATACTAAACGATTTCAATGACATACTAATACTTATGTGGGGCAGAAATTGAAAAAAAATGCACATTATATTTTTTATTTACATATTTTATTTCGTGGGGGAAAAAAAGGGGGGGGGCAGTGCATTAAATATATTTTCGATCTTTTACACACATCATTGGATTCCTAATAAACATATGATGACAATTAATTTTGATACGATCACAAATAATTATGAAGTTATTTATGTGATCAAAACTGTGATGAAATATCATTTAAAAAAAATAGATACGAGTTTTCATCAGCCTCTTCCAAATATGGTTCAACGTTTATTTGCTGACGTCATAAATGACGCGATTTGGTTTATGAATATTCATGAGCAAAATCACCCATGATTTCTGGCTATGGTATTTTTTGTGTTTTTCAACATATTATTTAGATTTCAGTTTCGTGATTGTGAAGGAAATACATTGCAACTATATTGTGTACCAAACTCAGAGAAGTCACACTCATATATGTCTATAGAACGAGTCTTACGAGGATAATTTGAAGCACTGGAACATTCATTCTGGCCATTGCTGGTAGAGTGTATGAGTGACCCGACACGTCATCAAAGGTCATTTTATAACATTTTAAAATAAATAAGACAGTAATATGATTGTTTATTTTTACTGGAATGGGCTCATTTTAAACATCAGATTTTATTTTCAGTATCTTTTTTTAATTCAGAAATTTATTTTTGCCGCTATTTCATACTTTTTACTAGTCTGGTACTCATCCGAGGAGTCACGAATACCAGAATAACGCAATTGTATTCCGGGTTTGGTCCGTGCCGGTTTTGGGTGTTAAAATGTTGGCGCATGCCCAAAGCCCATGACTGTTGACACTCCCGTAAGATGCATTCGTTTTTTTAGAGCAACGGCATCCCAAAGACTGATCTTTGAAAAATGTTTACAGTCAACAGACTTTATCATTAAATACGATATTTTCATATGGCAAAGAATACTGGGAATGAACGTAACAAGAAAAATCCCGTAGAACTCGGAAAAAGGGGGGTTTCTTGCATATTTAGCCTTTCAATCTATTCGCACATTTAATTAAATGAAATTCAACACTTTGCCACGCATTTTTCTTGAAGAATAGGATATCCCCAATCCGTCGGTTCCTTCATTACTTGTATTGAACATCGCTATGCCGTTGTTCTGCTCGGTTTTAGTGGTCGCGATGCTATTTTCTCTTTAATGTGATCACGTGACCTCTGTGATTGATTCCTAATATTATTATTTTTTTCATTTTGAGTAGATCACGCATAATTTTATTGGTTTATGGCTTAAATGAATAAAATTAATGCATTTTCTTGTGTATTGAACCAAAAAGTTAAAACTCGTTTTTTTTATGAATTTTCAATTGATGGACAACTTTAACATGACTGCGTATGAAGGGAAATCCTACATAACCGAAATAGAAATACATTTATCAAGCCTATATATAACACATGAAATGGAGCTTGAACCGGCATAATAAGGAATATGAAAATACAAATCATATGGCTACACACTTGTCCAGTTCTTGATTGTCTTTTACTATATGACAGAACGGGACGGTCAAACCATATGATTATTGCTAGTGTAAAAGTATTTTTGCTTTTTTTAATTGTCGATATCATATCAAGCTGTCAAACTATTATTATTGATAATCAACCAAAAAACAGACGTAACATTTTTTGTGTGAAATGAATACAATTTTGATGATATCGACAATTTTTTCTTAAAAAGAAAAGCTGACGACGGGTTCATGATAATTGTCTTAAAGCAACGATTTTTTTCAAAGATGGCTAGGGCCTCCATTCTTGTAATATTACTGTATGAGCGTTAAGATCGTTGCAGTGGGAAAACCATCAGCACAATACTGTCAGGCTAAAAGCTCTGTCATGCCATGCTTACATGCCGAGATATTATCAAACGCGTCCTTCATTAAGTACTTTATAAATTGTAACCCTGAAGAGTTGGTTCGATAGCACCCTTCCCAGGAACTTCGCCCAAGGCAATGTGTGTGTGTGTGTGTGTGTGTGTGTACTTGAAAACGTTTCGTTCGCCGGCAGCTTTTCTATAAAAGTGCACATGTAGGACAGTCATATAAAATAAGAAAACTGAATCAAAAGGAGTGCAGTATAAAACAATCACCGGGTATTTGCTGTTATTATTGTCGACAGATGTTGGAATATAGATTTAAAATTAATTTATTTATATTTTATGTTAATTTTTAAAGACTTATTATCCTACACTTCCCTTGTATACATATGTTTTCTTTTATCACAAATATTATTTTTTATTCCAATACCCATGTCAATTTTCAACCGCATAGGTGAAGCAATGGTTGGCGTGCTCGCATCGAGTGCGGTTGATAATGGGTTCTAGTCTCGATCGGGAAAAAACAAACACTATAAAATTGGTATTTGTTGCTTCTCCGCTAAGCACGCAGCATCAAGGAGAAAGAGCAAAGACTGGCTGACTCAGAATCAGGATAATGTGTCCCAGTGGAGAGACAATGGTTAATCAACAGGTAATAAACTAAAACGGTGATAGACGACACGTGTTGATTTAATTTATTATAACCCTCCTATAACATAACTTTTTCCCATCAAAATTCATAATTAAGGTTTTGAATAATATAGTTGTCATCTAAAGGGATCATTATGCACAACAAAAACATTCCTTCGTGTCCTTAGTAGCCATTGTTAGAGTCTTAGTGCACTAAGACGGTCTTAGCGGTGTTTAGACGTGTAACGGGTGTGTTCGATTTGTGTTTAAATTATCTCCCTTTTTGAAACCTGGCTTTCAAAGTAGACACTTATTTTTATGTTGATATGTTTTATTACTATATCCTGTAATGATAAGGCTAGTTGTAATATATTTATCGTATTTAATCACTGACAACCTTCTTCAAATAAAATTTGTTTAGAAATTTGCAGAATTAAAATAATAACCACACCATTGTCAAGATGACGAATGTTTTGTATAATGCTTAATGCTTACATTTTTAACTCGTTCAAGGAACCATTGGCTATTAATATTATGGCCTACTTAGTATAACGTTTAATCCTCCTTCTATAGGAGTAGTACCCAATCTATTTGTTTTTGGGATGGCTTAAAATGGGAGACTAAATTTGGTTAATTTTCAGCTTTAAATTTTGATTAGCTTTAACCCCAGAATACTTTAAAATATAAACTGTCTGTTAGCTGCTCACCACAGCATGTTTTTCTGGGTTGATATTTTAACCTCAGTGCTACCTAGGTTATTTTTGAGATTGGTCTTTTACAGCCGTTTTTTCATCTATGTTTGTGCAGTATTTATTTGAAGCCTTTACAATTGTTGATTTTTATGTTCTGTTATATCATGTCTTTTGTTGACTATATAAAGTATTGACAACTTATTAGCCTTAATTCTTATTGCCACAAGCTCGAATCCCAGTGGAATGAACCTGGATATGTCTAAATCTCATTTTATATCCATCGTCAACTAATTCAATCATTTTGTGTCTGTCTGTCTGTCTCTGAGCTTTTTGCTTGGCAACCACCAAGCGATACATATCCAAACACGCTCCTGTTACAGCGTACCGATATTTTAACACATGTAAAGTGTGTTGAAATTCATTTTATATTGTGCGTGGAAAAGCAAGTCTTATTATGAATATTCTAATATAAAACTATATTTTATTTGTTAAAATTAATTGCACGCATATGTATTATTTTAAGAAAGTTTTATTTTTAATGGTCGATTTTTTTTATTAACAAAAGGGTGGATTGACAGTATCTACCTGTACAATAACACAGGAAATGGTCACATCGGGGTTCTTACATTTTTATGGCCTATTGTATAATCAAGGATTGATACAGTAGTATATATTCTATACAAATCCTTGGTATAATTAACTTAAAGTTAAGAAATAATACCTTGTCACTTGTGTATTTTATAAATTAATTACGTATAGATTCATATTAAAGCAAATCTTAACACATCCGAACAATTTACAAATAAAAACATATTATGTTTATTAGTGAAGACTCACAGGACTCAAAACCCACTTATTTTTTTTCGGTTTGACCAAACTCTCCATAATTTGTCAGTCAAATATCGTTGACCCGGTTGACATATTCCTTCCCTCATTTCCATGTCATTCAACAAAGTGCGTAATTCTGTATCCCTTTGTTTTGTGTACTTGGAGTTGTTTTACAAACCATTTCAGACGTGTATATATATTATTGAACTCGTTGTTGTCATGAATATAGCCGTAATACTGCTCGCTGGATGTTAAACAATATTCAATCAATCTTGGGGTGAAAACACAAGCTCGAGTCCATTTGACATACTGCCAATACTAGTACATATGGACAAATTATGTGACATTGAATGTTTTACACAGAGGCGTAGGAGGATACCCCCCCCCCCCCCAAAAAAAAACCACAAACGCACACATACACTATTGTGACAGACATTTAGAAGAAGCTGAAGTTTTAGCGTGGACGCCAAAAAATATCCATAAATTAAGAGGTAAAAAGGTATATTGGAACCCGAATGACTTTTCTTGCTCGTCAGTTTTGAAAGTTTGAAACCCCCTCTTCACCAACTTTCGGCAAATACCAATGTTCCTCCCATTTCCCGTCCGTTTACAAAGGTCACCTTTTACTTTCTGGTCCACTTCTACAGTTTTGTGGCGTGCAGGGCCTCCAAAGGGAATTTTGCAAGGCGGAACAAGACTGCTTTGGGTCACTGGGGACAAGCTGATGCTTGTCTCAAAATTTAGGATTTGAGATCCGATAAAACCACTGGTAAACTTTCGTAAATGCTTTACTTTCTATGCGGCAGAATGTCCAGATAGTTTGGATCTGAAAGACCGGAAATATGTGTTATATGATGATATGATGGCCTTCTTGGTTACTATGTAAATGTGAGTAGGAGGTTACCGATAAATTTAAATTTTAAGGTGAATAATATGGAATTAGAAATAGTAAGTAAATCCATATACTTGGGTATAACGTTTCAAAGAACAGGATCTTTCAAGAAAAAATCAAATTAATCTTGCGGAGAAGGCCTCTAAAGCTATGTATGACATCTTAAACAAGGGAAGAGTACATAATTTATCTGTAAGTTGTCAATTGGATTTGTTTGATTAAATAATTATACCTATGTTAACCTATGGATCAGAGATATGGGGATACGAAAATATTGACATATTAGAAAAAGTACATGTACAATTTTGTAAGCTGTTGCTTGATTTGAAAACTTCAACACCAAATGTTATGGTATATGGTGAACTTGGTAGATACCCTCTAACAGTTAAGTTGAAAATTTTGTCATTTTGGTCGAAATTAATTGATGGAAAGCAGTCAAAATTATCATCTCTGATCTATAGATTATTGTATTTGAAAACTCATGAAAATAATACTTTTTCATGGATTAGCTTTGTTAAATCAATACTTGATGACTGGTTTTTCGAACGTTTGGCATACTCAAAATTTCATAAGCCATAAATGGCTAATTGAAAGCACTAAGCTGAGATAAACCGACCAGTTCAAGCAAAATTTGCATTCTACTTTGTAAATATCTCTAAAAGCATTGAACTATAGGTTATTCAAGTTGGAATTTAGATTTCAAAAATATTTAGACGTCTTAAATCACAAAAATAGATTTACGTTTTGTAGATTTAGAACATCTAATCACAGATTACCGCTTGAAGTAGGGCGCTGGGAAAATGTAGAAAGACACAATAGACTGTGTCAGCTATGTAAATATGGAGAGATTGGTGACGAATTTCATTATGTATTACAATGTCCAAACTTTGCAAGTGAAAGAAAAAATCTAAATTGTTTTTCAACAGGCCAAACACATTAAAACTGTCATCATTATTTAACGAAAAAAACCCTGAAACAGTTCGTAAATAATGTAAACTTATTGATATAATAAATAAGAAGATTAGTTCTCTTTGAAAAAAACCCACAACACATCTCTGTTAGTATTAGTATCATTTGTATTTAATGTTTACACATTCTGTTCATAATTTGTATTCAATGTAGACCCATAATCTTGATAATTGATGTAATAATATGTATTTACATGTACATTAATTTGAACTCTCTCACTCTGTAACCTTTGTATCATTGGTTTAGAGAATAAAGTTATTATTAGTGATGATCAACAACCAATTCAGAAGTCTAAGTGAATTTTACATAATTATTTTTCTAAATAAACAAAAAATACTTGAAAATGCAAAAAAATAAATAAATGAAAAAAGTTAAAGCAAAACGTAGGCCCTTGATGGTGTGTACATGTATGTAAGTCGTATAATTGCTGACTAAAACAAATACAGGGTAGTAGTCAATTAGAGGTTGTTAATAGTAAATTGTTTTTTTTTATTTTAAAGTCTTGAAATTCCCAGGAATACATGCATGAAAAAATCATGATCTTCAACGAGATTCTGTTCTTGTGCGAGCTTGCATAGACCGCTATTATGCATTAAGTGAAACGACCCCCTCGGTATAAAAGGGTCACCTGCAGCGACCGGTTGTTAGCATCGTCTGATATTGCGCACACATCACTTTTTTGTACTGCAGGAATGTGTTAGACGATATTTTTTTCAGTGATTGAGAGGGGGTTATGGTGTTTAACGCCACTTTCAACAATATTGCAGTTATTTTGGAAAAACTCACTGTTACTTCCGAAAAGTATTCTCTCTCAAAGATAATTAAAGCAAGAAATATCTTTAAAAAAAGGATGTATGACGAAGCACAAATATTATATTCTTCTACGAACAGTATTTGACTGAAATAACCTAAGCATATTGGTTTTATAGGATTTGATAAGACATGTGAAACCTTGCATCCTACTTAATGTGCAAGGAATCGTTAATAAATAGTAGCAGCGTCCACTGATCTTGGCTTGAGGACGGAACTGCCAGACAACATTTTGAAAGGGGATCACCAAAGGATTATTTTAGCAAAACTTGAATCCATGATTGGCCCAGTAGTTTAAGGGGAAAACAATTACAATTTCATCAACGTTTTCTGTTTTTAGCAACAGTGGCCATGTTGGTTGGATGTCTGGATTGCCGGACACAATTTTGAAAGGGATCATCAAAGGACTAAGCAAAGTTTAGTTCCAATTGGCCCAGTAGTTTCAGAGATGAAGATTTTTTGAATTTCATCCTCCTTTTTTATTTTTAGTAACAGCGATCATGTTGGATGGAGGTCGGGATTGTCGGACACAATTTTGGAAGGGGATCACCCAAGGACCATTCCACCAAAGTTTGGTCTCAAGTGGCCAAGTGGTTTCAGAAGGGAATATTTTTAGTAATTGTGTACGGACGGACGACCGACGCAAAGTGATGACAAAGGCTCACCTGACCCTAAAAAGAGGGTGCATATTATTTCCTATCCGTGGTAAAATCTAAAAAAATTGATGGCTTCAGCAATAACTTCTTAATATGTAATAGATGAAATGGCACTTTCTGAGAATTTAATACCCCCAGTCCCTCACATGAAGATTATATAATACATTGAAAATAAAACTGTACGACATATAATACTTTGGTTAAAGAGAATATCGCTTAAATTTAAAGTTTAATATATTGTATACAAATATACCATTAAATGTAATCATATTATCAGTTATACTCGAACTCACTTTGTCTGTGCGGGGCGTAGGATGACGGACTCAACCAATCAGCAAACTACTAAATGACTTGCTTATTACAAGTGCCTTAAATCCGACATGTTTAGTACAAAGTGCTTCAAATCCGACATGCTTATTACAAGTCAGTGATTTTTCTACTCATTTGTATCTGGGGTCCGGTCCCTTATAATTGGGAAAATTAGCGCGTAAGTGATGTGAATTGGGAAAAGATGGGGAGAGCAATACATTTATTAGTTTGATGGTCCAGTAATAGAAGAGTAATCATACTGTACCAAGGTTTTGCCAACAGTAACAAATTCTTGTGATTTTGTTCATTTTTCATTGAACTGAACACCATGTCATCTGGTACCATGACCTCTAGAGCACAACTGTCTGAATCAGAGTGACAGTCAGATTGCGAATATCATCATCATCACTATTTGCACTATTTACATGTTGTTGGATGTCATTTGAGGCTGTGTTAGGTAATACAGAATTTGAATAGGTTGTTTTTGGAGTGACATTCGCGTTCAGTTTCTGGTCATGGTGTATCAGTACTTAGTGTCGGTGACCGGAAGGGTTGACTCCACCTAATCCCACTTTTTTTCTTAAATTCATTAACGAAATCTCAAATTTCAAGTGGGAATAGCTGTAATTATTGTATAAACAATGTGCAAACATTGGGGCTTAGGGTGTATAAACAAAAACTCATTGTTTACTAGTAACTGCAGGTAGACCTTGATTAGAGAATGGAGAACTAATATATATTAATTTATCATGTTTATTCTAATAAAGCAAAAACATACAGATACATACATGAATAAGTGAATGATAAACAAGCATGTCTTAGCTTATGTTTGTTACTATTCATTTTGTAATGAAATTCTTATCATTCATGTTTTTTTTCAAAGGTAGGTACAAATATTTTTTAAAAGATATTTGACTATTTATGTCATACTTGATTTCACTCCATATGAAAAAAAATGTTTCATTCCAATTTCTAATTTTTATTAATAACACTTACTTCACTCAAATATTTCCCCTTTTTTCTGCAATATTTGACAAAAAATACAGGTACATCACAGGTAATAATTAATTAGATTCTAATTGCAAAAACAGGATAATTAACTGCAACATCTATTGAGTATTGGAATAACTGGAATAGGTTTTCTTTTAATGGGATTAGATAGACAACATCACCGGTACAGTAGTGGGTCGGACTCACTTCAAAGCACAAACAGTTTCACTCGCTTTATTAACGTCATCAACCTCATTTTTCTCCTGGGGGGAAGTAAAAACTTTTTTTAATTCAAGTTACATGTAGACTACTTGCTTCCATCATTACTGGTCAATTTCTTAGCAAATTATGCAACATCGTGACATTTTCATTTTAAGCAAATCACATGACATATTTACTGTTTTTTATTAAAATTTTATATTAAATTTACTTAAATAAACATTTATTCAAAATACTACAGATTTCCGCTTTCGTTTTCTGAAGTTTTATCGCAATCCGGTAAACAAATCAAGCGACCCAATTGCAATATACTGTACTGGTTCCCGGTATCTTGTGCGTAGTATTTCACTTGCTTAATCAAAACAAATAGAAACCAGGTCATCAGCGTGAAAATGTCATTTGAAAAAGCTTTTATTAATATTGGGAATTTTCCCCCAGGAAATTGGGAAAAAAAAAATGTTCACATTGGGACTGGGGCCGAAATTTGGCCCAAAAAACACAGTCGGAAAATCACTGCAAGCATTTTAACTCCGTTCTCCGAACTCCTACCAAATTTGTATTATTCTCCAATCAAAAAGTTAGAAAATATTTTCATCTTTAAAATTGCTAGACAACAGCGTTTATAACAAAAGTAGGTAAAAAGCGATCGTATACGACTTCGTCGAAAAATGTATTTTACCGAACATACGTTTCAAATCAACGTAAAATATACTTATAATAATTTAGTGCTCCAGAAATTAGTACGTACATGTATTGACTTCTTTAGTAGCTCTAGACCCTAAACACCTGAAAAACCAGATGTAATTCATTTAACTAACTGTTGTAATTTATTACGACCGTGTGTAGAAGGTGATGTGTGTAGTCTCACAAAGGCTACCATATTGATACACTAAATACATCTAACACTATTGTTGAACATGTATTGTCGTGCAGATCAGTGACAAAACTAACATGAACACAAGACCATGCTATATAACTAGTCATATGAGATAGTTCCAGTAACAATGAGGATATCAAGTTTGTCCTGAACAGCGGTGAATTTTCTTTTAATCAGTGCCTATCACCACTAATGTTGTGAGTTCGAAACCCACTCAGGCGAGGTGTACTCGATACAACATTATGTGATAAAGCTTGTCAGTGACTTGCGACATGTCGGTGGTTTTCTCCGGGTACTTCGGTTTCCTCCACCAATAAAACTGACAGTCACGATATTACTAAAATATTGTTGAAAGTGGCATTAAACACCATAAACGAAATCTAAACCTGCATAAACTTGCGATGAATATTTTTTGTGTTTTTTAAGGACAATGTATTTTTTCACGATTACACTGATGATGTTATGTACTGAATTGAATACTTTATTTTATCTAAGTATTTATTTCGCTGTCATGATATCCAGGCAAACAACATGGCGACTGCGTGAACTCCAATATCACAACGGTATGATAGACTCGTGCAATAAGTGTCTGTGTGCCTATCTACTAACGTCTGTATAAGTTCGTATCCCGCCTGTTTCGATGTGTACTATATATACCCACAACTGAACTCGACGAATAAAACCAGCGACTCGTGAAAGAGCAGAGGTATGTTGAAAGTGGTATTAAACGCCCAAAATACAAACACAATCCGTTTTGTAAGTGTATGATTAGTTCGTGTGATTGGCGGCTTTTCAAAATTGGTACGCTAATTATATTATGCGCTATTCGTTAAACAAAATGCCTTTCATAACCAATTAGTGCCATATTTATCGTACTATAAAAGATAACCTGCTAATTGTAAATAAAGCGGAATATAAATAATATATTTATCCTGCAATCGTGTTATTTTGAATACTAAAGGGGTCAAATAAACTTGCATGTAAGTGTTATTTATTCATGAATCTCATACAGCCTTCTCTGGTATCCAATTCATGCTGAGTGAACGATAAGAAACGGTAACAGTACAAATGCGGACGTCACAGAGGACACAACTGACAGCGACAAGATTGACGTCCGTTTCTTCTTCTTTTTTTTATATGTGTTGCTTCCACCATGCATGCAGATGCCGGTCCTTTAACGGTGTTGTAAGTATCTATTCCGTCCGGATATATGATAAATTTTGGATGAAAACAAAATAACAAAATTGCTACAAAAAGTTCAAGTCATCGACTTATGACGACAGTGTAATTTTTAATCTCCGTATGTGAAGGACGTATTCATTCATTCAACTGTATTGATCATTAACCTTGTGATGGGGTATAACAATTGATTTTGCTATGCAAAGGGGTAAGGCATGGGCATATAAAATAAGCACCATATTTTGGAAAAATGGTTTGTGACACATATTTTTATTTATAATTGGTTGTTTGGTGTTCGGACTTAAATAATTGGCACAATTTACTACAGTACTGCTGCAAACATGGATCATCCATTTATGATTATTCATCGGGATTCCAGACAACATATCAGCTTCCGATTGCAAAATATTTTTAGATTTAAATTTAAATTTTCGATCACAATTGAAAACGGGGTTTCCGAGCGAATTACATTTTATTTCGCAATTTTGTGACTATCGCGTACCATAATGGCGCGCTGAATATAGCTTAGATATACACCACTGTTTAGGAATCAGGTTAGATTACCAGACTTGCTCCAGGAGTTACAATTGCGCCATATATGAAACAAATGGTGCGGCATTACAGTGCACGTAGGTCGCTATATTTATCTACTACTAGCTGTTATTTACAAATACCCTGGTAGTGCGCCTTATATAATTAGCGCTCTAAGATGTTCCATAACGACGCGGACGGCCATTTATATCAGTGATCCTGTTAATTGACATTTATGACAACAGCTGATGAAATCTTAGGATAGGCAAATCCATATAAATTGGGACGAGTCGTATTTTCAACTGACAAATATGTGAATATTATCGGTAATATGAAATTGACTTTTCTATAAATATTATTTCTTGTTGGTAAAAACGCAATTTTCTGTGCCACTGTTCTTGTTCTCCGACTAGTGTCATAAAGGGCCGACCATTTAACACGTGGGGCTGCGTTGTTTCCCCTTCATGGCTACTTATTCCTAATATGTAATCGATTTGAAAATGTCAAAATTGATCTTAGTATATACTTTATCACATAATGTTGTGTCGAGTACACCTCGCCATGATCGGGATTCGAACTCATAACGTTAGTAATGATATGCACTGATTGCATAGGTAGTTGTAAATCCAACTACCATACGATCACGACCACGACGAGCCAACCATGTGCACATATATTACCGACTGCTTAAAGCTTACTTGTAAGTCTAAAAGTATGTCTCTCATGGATTGTCTTCTCATTTTCAAGATTACATTCAGAGGCAAATAACTCTTTTATCCTTTGGGGAATTGTATTTGCATTTTCTATGTAAATGTCCACATCTTCTGTATTAGCATAAGTAAAGATAAAAATATAACATTCTAAATATCAAAATTAAATACATGTCATCATTTTCAGAATGTCGCACTTGGTTTCAGTTTTTAAATAAATAATTTGAAGGGATTATTAAACAACCTTATTCAGAAAAGAACTGCTGAGATCTGCTAATCTGGGTCACGGGTCACTGTAATCGGGCGGCTGTATCAAGAAACAGATACGGTGTTGAAAAAACTGTTGATACTCATAAAATATTGATAAATGCTATAAATTTTCTGTTTGTCTTCAAGAAATATGGTAGACAAAACCATGTGTGAAGTTTTATGACGAAATATCTCCGATTTCTATGTAAATTTACGAGTTGAAGTGGGGAAATTTTATGTTAGATTTCTAAAAACCTTCTACTCTGAAACCACAGGTAAATTTACTTTAGCGATGTATTTTTATCTTGGACAAGAATAATGAGCGTCCTGATTGGATGATCGATTTAAAACACACTGACTCTGCATGGTAATTCTAATAAAAAAAAATATTACTTTTTAATTTATCAATCAATACAATTAGCTTCTTGGTAAACACACGTGCGTACTTGACAAATTAACATAACAAATAATAAGACAAGCTTAAAATAGAGCCAAGTAATATATTCCTTTTAAACCATATAGTCGTGTATATAAATAATTGTTCATACAAAAGACAAGGTATTTTATTTAAACCTAATAAAGTAGATCGAGATCAAATACAAAGAACAGGATGTCTGTGTAAATCCTGTGTTCATCTTTCATTGTACATATCCTGGATGCATGCCGGATATGCTGATGTCTTAGATAAAAAGGTCAAAACTTTGCAAAGCACATCCTTGTACCATAAATTAAGACCATTTTATGGCAATGCCGTTTTTTGAGGTATAATTCGTAATTGGAGAAATATTTCACCGCATGCCAACTTTTTAATTATCTTTCTTTATGATGGTTTCTTTTTAATATATATTTAAGGTAGAAGAAATAATTTTTTATATTCTTGATTGATAGTTAAGTTTTTATAGAACTGAAATGTTTTATAGTATTCAAATGAAATAAAATATATGAAATACGAAAATAAAGAAAACTAAACGACAAATTGTTGACAGATTGTTCATGTCTAATATGGACATGAACAATCTGTCAACAATTTGTCGTTTAGTTTTCTTTATTTTCGTTCATTATGTAAATTCATTGTACTCGGTTGGTTTATGGTGTTTAACGCCACTTTCAACAATATTTCAGCATTTATTAATTCACCTGGGTTCATTGCCGGTCCATTTATCTTACAGCCACTTATTAATTCACCTGGGTTCATTGCCAGTCCATTTATCTTACAGCCACTTATTAATTCACCTGGGTTCATTGCCAATCCATTTATCTTACAGCCACTTATTAATTCACCTGGGTTCATTGCCGGTCCATTTATCTTACAGCCACTTATTAATTCACCTGGGTTCATTGCCGGTCCATTTATCTTACAGTCACTTATTAATTCACCTGGGTTCATTGCCGGTCCATTTATCTTACAGCCACTTATTAATTCACCTGGGTTCATTGCCAGTTCATTTATCTTACAGTCACTTATTAATTCACCTGGGTTCATTGCCGGTCCATTTATCTTACAGCCACTTATTAATTCACCTGGGTTCATTGCCCGTCCATTTATCTTACAGCCACTTATTAATTCACCTGGGTTCATTGCCAGTCCATTTATCTTACAGCCACTTATTAAAATTCACCTGGGTTCATTGCCGGTCCATTTATCTTACAGCCACTTATTAATTCACCTGGGTTCATTGCCGGTCCATTTATCTTACAGCCACTTATTAATTCACCTGGGTTCATTGCCAGTCCATTTATCTTACAGCCACTTATTAATTCACCTGGGTTCATTGCCGGTCCATTTATCTTACAGCCACTTATTAATTCACCTGGGTTCATTGCCAGTCCATTTATCTTACAGTCACGTATTAATTCACCTGGGTTCATTGCCAGTCGATTTATCTTACAGCCACTTATTAATTCACCTGGGTTCATTGCCAGTCCATTTATCTTACAGCCACTTATTAATTCACCTGGATTCATTGCCAGTCCATTTATCTTACAGCCACTTATTAATTCACCTGTGTTCATTGCCGGTCCATTTATCTTACAGCCACTTATTAATTCACCTGGGTTCATTGCCAGTCCATTTATCTTACAGCCACTTATTAATTCACCTGGGTTCATTGCCAGTCCATTTATCTTACAGCCACTTATTAATTCACCTGGGTTCATTGCCAGTCCATTTATCTTACAGCCACTTATTAATTCACCTGAGTTAATTGCCAGTCCATTTATCTTACAGCCACTTATTAATTCACCTGGTTTCATTGCCAGTCCATTTATCTTACAGCCACTTATTAATTCACCTGGGTTCATTGCCAGTCCATTTATCTTACAGCCACTTATTAATTCACCTGGGTTCATTGCCAGTCCATTTATCTTACAGCCACTTATTAATTCACCTGGGTTCATTGCCAGTCCATTTATCTTACAGCCACTTATTAATTCACCTGGGTTCATTGCCAGTCCATTTATCTTACAGCCACTTATTAATTCACCTGGATTCATTGCCAGTCCATTTATCTTACAGCCACTTATTAATTCACCTGGGTTCATTGCCGGTCCATTTATCTTACAGCCACTTATTAATTCACCTGGGTTCATTGCCAGTCCATTTATCTTACAGCCACTTATTAATTCACCTGGGTTCATTGCCGGTCCATTTATCTTACAGCCACTTATTAATTCACATGGGTTCATTGCCAGTCCATTTATCTTACAGTCACTTATTAATTCACCTGGGTTCATTGTCGGTCCATTTATCTTACAGCCACTTATTAATTCACCTGGGTTCATTGCCAGTTCATTTATCTTACAGCCACTTATTAATTCACCTTGGTTCATTGCCGGTCCATTTATCTTACACCACTTATTAATTCACCTGGGTTCATTGCCGGTCCATTTATCTTACAGCCACTTATTAATTCACCTGGGTTCATTGCCAGTCCATTTATCTTACAGCCACTTATTAATTCACCTGGGTTAATTGCCAGTCCATTTATCTTACAGCCACTTATTAATTCACCTGGGTTCATTGCCGGTCCATTTATCTTACAGCCACTTATTAATTCACCTGGGTTCATTGCCAGTCCATTTATCTTACAGCCACTTATTAATTCACCTGGGTTCATTGCCAGTCCATTTATCTTACAGCCACTTATTAATTCACCTGGATTCATTGCCAGTCCATTTATCTTACAGCCACTTATTAATTCACCTGGGTTCATTGCCGGTCCATTTATCTTACAGCCACTTATTAATTCACCTGGGTTCATTGCCAGTCCATTTATCTTACATCCACTTATTAATTCACCTGGGTTCATTGCCAGTCCATTTATCTTACAGTCACTTATTAATTCACCTGGGTTCATTGCCGGTCCATTTATCTTACAGCCACTTATTAATTCACCTGGGTTCATTGCCGGTCCATTTATCTTACAGCCACTTATTAATTCACCTGGGTTCATTGCCAGTCCATTTATCTCACAGCCACTTATTAATTCACCTGGGTTCATTGCCAGTCCATTTATCTTACAGCCACTTATTAATTCACCTTGGTTCATTGCCAGTCCATTTATCTTACAGCCACTTATTAATTCACCTGGGTTCATTGCCAGTCCATTTATCTTACAGCCACTTATTAATTCACCTTGGTTCATTGCCGGTCCATTTATCTCACAGCCACTTATTAATTCACCTGGGTTCATTGCCAGTCCATTTATCTTACAGCCATTTATTAATTCACCTGGGTTCATTGCCAGTCCATTTATCTTACAGCCACTTATTAATTCACCTGGGTTCATTGCCGGTCCATTTATCTTACAGCCACTTATTAATTCACCTGGGTTCATTGCCAGTCCATTTATCTTACAGCCACTTATTAATTCACCTCGGTTCATTGCCGGTCCATTTATCTTACAGCCACTTATCGATTCACCTGGGATCATTGCCGGTCCATTTATCTTACAGCCACTTATTAATTCACCTGGGTTCATTGCCAGTCCATTTATCTTACAGCCACTTATTAATTCACATGGGTTCATTGCCAGTCCATTTATCTTACAGCCACTTATTAATTCACCTGGGTTCATTGCCGGTCCATTTATCTTACAGCCACTTATCAATTCACCTGGGATCATTGCCGGTCCATTTATCTTACAGCCACTTATTAATTCACCTGGGTTCATTTCCGGTCCATTTATCTTACAGCCACTTATTAATTCACCTGGGTTCATTGCCAGTTTTTAGGTGGGGTTCGTGTATAAATGAAATAATGTTTAAAATAAATGGCAACATGAACATGAACAGCACAATAGCAAGCTGGTGCCAATGCTATGACACACCAGAATGTCAGCCTCTGTAAACTAACCATGAGTGAGACACCAGAATGTCAGCCTCTGTAAACTAACCATGGGTGAGACACCAGAATGTCAACCTCTGTAAACTAACCATGAGTGAGACACCAGAATGTCAGCCTCTGTAAACTAACCATGAGTGAGACACCATAATGTCAGCCTGTGTAAACTAACCATGAGTGAGACATCAGAATGTCAGCCTGTGTATACTAACCATGAGTGAGACACCAGAATGTCAGCCTCTGTAAACTAACCATGAGTGAGACACCAGAATGTCAGCCTGTGTAAACTAACCATGAGTGAGACACCAGAATGTCAGCCTCTATAAACTAACCATGAGTGAGACACCAGAATGTCAGCCTGTGTAAACTAACCATGAGTGAGACACCAGAATGTCAGCCTCTGTAAACTAACCATGAGTGAGACACCAGAATGTCAGCCTGTGTAAACTAACCATGAGTGAGACACCAGAATGTCAGCCTGTGTAAACTAACCATGAGAAAGATCAATTGTATCATACATAGTCTACTTCTCAATCAAACATACCAGTATAACTTTTGATTGCCTCCATTATACCATATAACATTACTAACTATGATAACATAGGAATATGATACTGTTATTTGATAGCCTTTATATACCTAATATCAATAATTCTGACATAAGATTCTTGTCCAATACTCATAAAATAGATAATATCTACATCTTAGATTGGTAGTCATTATAGAACTAAAAAATCATCAGAAAATGATGGACAGACAGACAGACACATATGCAGTTTTACTTGGCGATTCATAGACGAGCCAGTAAATACAGATATTTGCGACCATCAATTTCACATTCGTGATCTACCACACAGTGCTGGATTTAAATAATGAGAGCCCCCAGACCGCCCCCCCCCCCCCCCCCCCCCCCCCAACCACACATCACGACTTCAATGAAAATTACAGAAGGACCGTTTACAGTCTGCAGTGCGCTATATAAACTTATGACTTCATATAAAGGCCTATGACAGTATCAAAAATATCATACACCTTTATTGGGTTTAAATAAGAAATGATATCATTTTGCCTTAGACAATATGGTTTTAACTCTGTAAGACGTTTTCATTTTGTCATTTAAAAATACATTTTCTTGCTAAAATTGATTGATTTTCCCCCTTTTTCAAACAGCCCCATTCATCTTATTGTCAATTTCTGTCATATTAAATCCCCAGAGTAATCAGTTTCATTTACCCTGAAAAATCCATGTGACCAGAAGTCGTCATGTCGCCATACATTTCTTAGAATTCCGTAGCAAAAAAAAATACAACTTAACACTTGACGCCATTTGTTAAAAGGTTGACAAGTACGTTAAAATTCATTACAATAGAGTTAAAGAAAATCTACAAAAAATGTTTTAAATTAAATTAAATTCTATGCAAGAAATAATGAGCATGAAAAACTATAGATTTAGGTTGCGTTGGGTTATGGTGTTTAATGCCACTTTCAACAATATTTCAGCTATATCGTAGATTTTGAAATGGTTGGTTTATGGTGTTTAATGCCACTTTCAACAATATTTCACCTATATCGTAGATTTTGGAATGGTTTGTTTATGGTGTTTAATGCCACTTTCAACAATATTTCACCTATATCGTAGATTTTGGAATGGTTTGTTTATGGTGTTTAATGCCACTTTTAACAATATTTTATCGTATATTTTGGAAAGCTCTTCATAAACATTGTACATGTATTAGGCTAAAAACAATACCTGTGTTTCTGCTGACCTTACTGACCCCAATAATTCGTAATATTCAGTGCCTACCCTAAAGATTGACACCTTTAGACAATCACTGTTAAAGTCATATCCTTGTACTGAATAACCTAGGTAACATTTAGAAAATATAAAGTTTGTATTTTTACCTCTTTTTGCTTTAAAGAATATTAGCAGAAACCCAGATTATGTTATTTTTGTCAGTCAGTACTTATTGTCAGTCAGTACTTGTTGTCAGTCAGTACTTATTGTCAGTCAGTGCTTATTGTCAGTCAGTACTTGTTGTCAGTCAGTACTTGTTGTCAGTCAGTACTTATTGTCAGTCAGTACTTATTGTCAGTCAGTGCTTATTGTCAGTCAGTACTTGTTGTCAGTCAGTGCTTATTGTCAGTCAGTACTTGTTGTCAGTCAGTACTTGTTGTCGGTCAGTACTTATTGTCAGTCAGTACTTATTGTTAGTCAGTACTTGAACACAAATTTCATATGTAAGTATGGTTTACATGGCTCACGTTACAGGGTGATTCGGGTGAAGAAGTTGTCTTGATAAGGTTGACTTCGCTTTTTCGTTGGTCAAAAGCAAAGTGGAAGCATCCTTGCCATTTTGAATAGTCTCCCTATATCGCCTGAGCATTTTTGATATGTGTCATGTCAGAAAAAGAAAATTGAAATCCATTTGCTCCATTATGCACTATAAGAGACTGAAGCAAGAATAATAATTTTTTAAAAAAGTTTAAACAGTTGTGGTCAACAATTCTAACAATATCAACAAAGTGGTCAATAATTCTAACAATATCAACCTCTATTTATCAACAAAATGAACAGTCACCTCTCACCTCAAATCATTAAACATATAAAAGATCACCACATATATTGATGGAAATCCAGGTCCTGGCTTCAGACAGGAACAACAATGTCCCACAGTGGCCGAGTTAAATCAACCTGTTGTGGCCTTATATCTGATCTTAATTGTGCAACAGATAGTTTTCTTACAGGGAACCTCACACAACTAATACTCCTTGAAAAATAACTATTTGATTCACTTTCAAAAGTAGTGCAATTTCTCATTCTGTCATTTTAACAATACTGACATTAATCCTGTATGAAGTTAAATACAGTATTCTGAAAGAGACTACACGTGTTTGTAATACTAATACCCTTTTACAGGTCTTATTTGTCTCGTAAGAAAAGATAATTACAGAATTAATCGTGTTACTATACAGTTGTTTGGCTAATTTAGTTATCTTAACTTGTATATATTTGTCTTTAATACAAATGAGAAAATTTATCGATTTTTCTCTGTCAAATTAAATTAAAACTATTCATGCTGTATATTTATCATGAATTCTCAATTTGAAATTAAATACAAAATATACAAATATTGTCAAATTGCCGTAATATCATTCACGAATACTCAATTAGAAATCAAATATGAACCATCGGGATATTTTCAAAATTACAGTAATATCATCAAGTTCGGCATTTTATTACCAAATATAATAACAGTGTGTATTTCAATAAATACATAATTGTTGATCCATAAATTTAAGGAATATTTAAGCTTCAATATGTAAATGAACATCCAGTAACGAATGGTAGTAACACTGCATTTGATTGGCTGATATTTAATATCACATTGCTTCAACAACTTGTTGATGATATTAGGACTAGGAGGCTTTAATTGATTAATTTCCTAAATTGGTGTTTGACACCAACTTTAGCAGTATTTCAGCTATATCGTGATATGAGTAAATTATATTCATTAAATTACTCTTCTACAAAACTCTTAAAAGTACAACACAGGACTTTCAATAATGTTCAAGTGTACCAGTACTTCACTATTCACAGTAGGTACTTTTCTTAAAATATCAACATTTTCATGAATATCTTATGCAACGCTCTCTAAAATCAGAAGGAACCAAAGGTCATTTAAGCGGGTAATGGTACCTTGTACTGCCCCTTATTTTTAAATGTAACCTATTTCTATATAAAACAATATATGTATAAATATAGGACTATGTGTACTTGTAGCTGTTAGTAGATAATCTGTTCATACATGTACAAATATAGGACTATGTGTACTTGTAACTGTAGATAATCTGTTCATACATGTATAAGTATAGGACTATGTGTACTTGTAACTGTTAGTTGATAATCTGTTCATACATGTATAAGTATAGGACTATGTGTACTTGTAACTGTTAGTAGATAATCTGTTCATACATGTATAAATATAGGACTATGTGTACTTGTAACTGTTAGTAGATAATCTGTTCATACATGTATAAATATAGGACTATGTGTACTTGTAACTGTTAGTTGATAATCTGTTCATACATGTATAAGTATAGGACTATGTGTACTTGTAACTGTTAGTAGATAATCTGTTCATACATGTATACGTATAGGACTATGTGTACTTGTAACTGTTAGTAGATAATCTGTTCTTACATGTATAAATATAGGACTATATGTACTTGTAACTGTTAGTAGATAATCTGTTCATACATGTACAAATATAGGACTATGTGTACTTGTAACTGTAGATAATCTGATCATACATGTATAAATATAGGACTATGTGTACTTGTAACTGTTAGTAGATAATCTGTTCTTACATGTATAAATATAGGACTATATGTACATGTAACTGTAGATAATCTGATCATACATGTATAAATATAGGACTATGTGTACTTGTAACTGTTGATAATCTGTTCATACATGTACAAATATAGGACTATATGTACTTGTAACTGTTGATAATCTGATCATACATGCATAAATATAGGACTATGTGTACTTGTAACTGTTGATAATCTGTTCATACATGTATAAATATAGGACTATGTGTACTTGTAACTGTTAGTGGATAATCTGTTCATACATGTATAAATATAGGACTATGTGTACTTGTAACTGTTAGTAGATAATCTGTTCATACATGTATAAATATAGGACTATGTGTACTTGTAACTGTTGATAATCTGTTCATACATGTATAAGAATAGGACTATGTGTACTTGTAACTGTTAGTTGATAATCTGTTCATACATGTATAAATATAGGACTATGTGTACTTGTAACTGTTGATAATCTGTTCATACATGTATAAATATAGGACTATGTTTACTTTTAACTGTTAGTTGATAATCTGTTCATACATGTATAAATTTAGGACTATGTGTACATGTAACTTTTAGTAGATAATCTGTTCATACATGTATAAATATAGGACTATGTGTACTTGTAACTGTTAGTAGATAATCTATTCATACATGTATAAATATAGGACTATGTGTACTTGTAACTGTTAGTAGATAATATGTTCATACATGTATAAATATAGGACTATGTGTACTTGTAACTGTTAGTTGATAATCTGTTCATACATGTATAAATATAGGACTATGCGTACTTGTAACTTTTAGTAGATAATCTGTTCATACATGTATAAATATAGGACTATGTGTACTTGTAACTGTTAGTAGATAATCTGTTCATACATGTATAAATATAGGACTATGTGTACTTGTAACTGTAGATAATCTGTTCATACATGTATAAATATAGGACTATGTGTACTTGTAACTGTTAGTTGATAATCTGTTCATACATGTATAAATATAGGACTATGTGTACTTGTAACTGTTAGTAGATAATCTGTTCATACATGTATAAATATAGGACTATGTGTACTTGTAACTGTTAGTAGATAATCTGTTCATACATGTATAAATATAGGACTATGTGTACTTGTAACTGTTAGTAGATAATCTGTTCATACATGTATAAATATAGGACTATGTGTACTTGTAACTGTTAGTTGATAATCTGTTCATACATGTATAAGAGTCTCACGGTAAAGAAAATTATGTTTCCTCATTCAAGCATCTTCCAGTCCACTGCCACGATATAACTGAAATATTGTTGAAAGTGGCGTTAAACACCATAAACCAACCTATCCCAGTACTCGAAATAAAAATTTGAATTTACTGGTCCGAATCAAATTCTCGAATTTATATTTATATAGTTCTAAATAACAACTGAACACAATTACTGGTCTGAACAAAGTGTTACTGGTCTTGGGCCGGAGGACCTGTGCCCATCATCATGAGAACTGATATCCATATGATGTGGAGGAGGAGGTTATTTAAGAGGTTGAGGCAGAAGAAATAATTACTACCTCTTTCTACTATTTTTTCTATTTCATTTTGGTTTAGTTTGGTTTGGTTTTATGGTGCTTAATGTCACTTTCAACAATATTTCAGTTGTATCGTGGCATCAATTTCATTTTGGAACGAAATATTTAAATTATTGTTGAAAGAACATGTAGTGCATCATAACATCTAGGTATAAAAAATATCAAAACATGTTGAAAATCAGCTGTGTAATGATCGATGAAAAATTTATAAAAAAAATAAAGTTACAAAATATAATTTTTAGCCACCTGTTGTAATATGAACTTGTATCCAAAAACAGCTTAAAAAATATATAAAACATGCATGCTGTAATGTAACTTGTTCTGGTCATGATATAGTTGTAATGTATATTGTTCTTGTCATGATGTAGCTGTAATGTAACTTGTTCTGGTCATGATATAGCTGTAATGTATCTTGTTCTGGTCATGATATAGCTGTAATGTAACTTGTTCTTGTCATGATATAGCTGTAATGTAACTTGTTCTTGTCATGATATAGCTGTAATGTAACTTGTTCCTGTCATGATATAGCTGTAATGTAACTTGTTCTTGTCATGATATAGCTGTAATGTAACTTGTTCTTGTCATGATATAGCTGTAATGTAACTTGTTCTTGTCATGATATAGCTGTAATGTAACTTGTTCTTGTCATGATATAGCTGTAATGTAACTTGTTCTTGTCATGATATAGCTGTAATGTAACTTGTTCCTGTCATGATATAGCTGTAATGTAACTTGTTCTTGTCATGATATAGCTGTAATGTAACTTGTTCTTGTCATGATATAGCTGTAATGTAACTTCTTCTTGTCATGATATAGCTGTAATGTAACTTGTTCTTGTCATGATATAGCTGTAATGTAACTTGTTCTTGTCATGATATAGCTGTAATGTAACTTGTTCTTGTCATGATATAGCTGTAATGTAACTTGTTCTTGTCATGATATAGCTGTAATGTAACTTGTTCTTGTCATGATATAGCTGTAATGTAACTTGTTCTTGTCATGATATAGCTGTAATGTAACTTGTTCTTGTCATGATATAGCTGTAATGTAACTTGTTCTTGTCATGATATAGCTGTAATGTAACTTGTTCTTGTCATGATATAGCTGTAATGTAACTTGTTCTTGTCATGATATAGCTGTAATGTATCTTGTTCTTGTCATGATATAGCTGTAATGTAACTTGTTCTTGTCATGATATAGCTGTAATGTAACTTGTTCTTGTCATGATATAGCTGTAATGTATATTGTTCTTGTCATGATATAGCTGTAATTTAACTTGTTCTTGTCATGATATAGCTGTAATGTAACTTGTTCTTGTCATGATATAGCTTTAATGTAACTTGTCCTTGTCATGATATAGCTGTAATGTAACTTGTTCTTGTCATGATATAGCTGTAATGTAACTTGTTCTTGTCATGATATAGCTGTAATGTAACTTGTTCTTGTCATGATATAACTGTAATGTAACTTCTTCTTGTCATGATATAACTGTAATGTAGCTTGTTCTTGTCATGATATAGCTGTAATGTAACTTGTTCTTGTCATGATATAACTGTAATGTAACTTGTTCTTGTCATGATATAATTGTAATGTAACTTGTTCTTGTCATGATATAGCTGTAATGTAACTTGTTCTTGTCATGATATAGCTGTAATGTAACTTGTTCTTGTCATGATATAATTGTAATGTAACTTGTTCTTGTCATGATATAGCTGTAATGTAACTTCTTCTTGTCATGATATAGCTGTAATGTAACTTGTTCTTGTCATGATATAGCTGGAATGTAACTTGTTCTTGTCATGATATAGCTGTAATGTAACTTGTTCTTGTCATGATATAGCTGTAATGTAACTTGTTCTTGTCATGATATAGCTGTAATGTAACTTCTTCTTGTCATGATATAGCTGTAATATAACTTGTTCTTGTCATGATATAGCTGTAATGTATCTTGTTCTGGTCATGATATAGCTGTAATGTATCTTGTTCTTGTCATGATATAGCTGTAATGTAACTTGTTCTTGTCATGATCTAGCTGTAATGTAACTTGTTCTTGTCATGATATAACTGTAATGTAACTTGTTCTTGTCATGATATAGCTGTAATGTATCTTGTTCTTGTCATGATATAGCTGTAATGTAACTTGTTCTTGTCATGATATAACTGTAATGTAACTTGTTCTTGTCATGATATAACTGTAATGTAACTTGTTCTTGTCATGATATAGCTGTAATGTAACTTGTTCTTGTCATGATATAGCTGTAATGTAACTTGTTCTTGTCATGATATAGCTGTAATGTATCTTGTTCCTGTCATGATATAGCTGTAATGTAACTTGTTCTTGTCATGATATAGCTGTAATGTAACTTGTTCTTGTTATGATATAGCTGTAATGTAACTTGTTCTTGTCATGATATAACTGTAATGTAACTTGTTCTTGTCATGATATAGCTGTAATGTAACTTGTTCTTGTCATGATATAGCTGTAATGTAACTTGTTCTTGTCATGCTATAGCTGTAATGTAACTTGTTCTTGTCATGATATAGCTGTAATGTAACTTGTTCTTGTCATGATATAGCTGTAATGTATCTTGTTCTGGTCATGATATAGCTGTAATGTATCTTGTTCTTGTCATGATATAGCTGGCATGTAACTTGTTCTTGTCATGATATAGCTGTAATGTAACTTGTTCTTGTCATGATATAGCTGTAATGTAACTTGTTCTGGTCATGATATAGATGTAATGTATCTTGTTTTTGTCATGATATAGCTGTAATGTAACTTATTCTTGTCATGATATAGCTGTAATGTATCTTGTTCTTGTCATGATATAGCTGTAATGTAACTTGTTCTTGTTATGATATAGCTGTAATGTAACTTGTTCTTGTCAGGATATAACTGCAATGTAACTTGTTTTGGTCATGATATAGCTGTAATGTAACTTGTTCTTGTCATGATATAACTGTAATGTAACTTGTTCTTGTCATGATATAGCTGTAATGTAACTTGTTCTTGTCATGATATAGCTGTAATGTAACTTGTTCTTGTCATGATATAGCTGTAATGTAACTTGTTCTTGTCATGATATAGCTGTAATTTAACTTGTTCTTGTCATGATATAGCTGTAATGTAACTTGTTCTTGTCATGATATAGCTTTAATGTAACTTGTCCTTGTCATGACATAGCTGTAATGTAACTTGTTCTTGTCATGATATAGCTGTAATGTAACTTGTTCTTGTCATGATATAGCTGTAATGTAACTTGTTCTTGTCATGATATAACTGTAATGTAACTTCTTCTTGTCATGATATAACTGTAATGTAACTTGCTCTTGTCATGATATAGCTGTAATGTAACTTGTTCTTGTCATGATATAGCTGTAATGTAACTTGTCCTTGTCATGATATAGCTGTAATGTAACTTGTTCTTGTCATGATATAGCTGTAATGTATCTTGTTCTTGTCATGATATAGCTGTACTGTAACTTGTTCTTGTCATGGTATAACTGTAATGTAACTTGTTCTTGTCATGATATAACTGTAATGTAGCTTGTTCTTGTCATGATATAGCTGTAATGTAACTTGTTCTTGTCATGATATAACTGTAATGTAACTTGTTCTTGTCATGATATAATTGTAATATAACTTGTTCTTGTCATGATATAGCTGTAATGTAACTTGTTCTTGTAATGATATAACTGTAATATAACTTGTTCTTGTCATGATATAGCTGTAATGTAACTTGTTCTTGTCATGATATAACTGTAATGTAACTTGTTCTTGTCATGATATAGCTGTAATGATGCTCATTTGATATTAAACAACAAGAACTCACTCAGAAAAAAATAAACCAAGCTTTTGGCCATTGTATTGTCTGTCCTTCTATTTACTACTTCTGATTACCTCCCTTTGGTATCTTCAAACTTTTGGCCATTGTATTGTCTGTCCTTCTATTTACTACTTCTGATTACCTCTTTGGTATCTTCAAACTTTTAGCCATTGTATTGTCTGTCTTTCTTAGATATATGACTTCTTATTACCTCTTTGGTATCTTCAAACTTTTCTTCGATCAGAGTCATCATTCTTAAATTTCTACCAAAACTAGTTATGTTTATGGGCTTGCGTCCAATCTTATACTGTATTACCATACCAGGAACGATTCTAATTTAAGTGACACATCTGATCTCCCCAACACAGTCATCTACATGCTATTCTATCAGAAAACTAATGGATTCAAGAATTTCTTCATTAATTGTTCTTCACCAACAAAGTAGATTTCTTGACAGTAATTATTGTACATGCCGTGGAGAGTCGTAGCTTTTCTGGAAATAAAGTTGAATTAAGAGATCTGTATGCATGTTTGATTTAACTGGAACAAGACTTATGTATAACACGTATAAGACATACAGATCTTTTTCACAATTAAGAGCTGTTTGTAGATATATGCAGTACACTACTTCTTTCAATTAAAGAGGGATGACCTCACTTACGGACAATAATTTAGGAGTATTTGTTACTGCCTAATTCATCTAGAAAGTAAAGTAAAGTAAGTAATCTTTATTTAAAGTCAGAAGACATATATACAAATAAACAGGCAAACACGAGCTCTGTAGAGCTCTTAAACCGACATTAACAAGTTTAAACATAAAAAACTCATAAAAAGCAACATAACAATCAAGGCTGGACACAAAAACAAACGGGTGGCAAGAAGAGAATCAACCATGAATACAGTAAGGAGTACTATAATCTACATGAGCTACAGGAACAATTGTCAGAGAAACACCATGTAGAAATAAACTTTTTGAAGTTGCCAAAAGTTGAAAGACTCCGTGCATGATTGGGCAGTGAAACTCTTCTTACCATACCTTGTTTTTCTTGGTCTTGGCAATTCCACTGTAAGTTTGTATCTGAAAATCTGGCCTGATAAGAAGGGTGAACATGAGGGGTGGTGGTTGGCAGAGTATTGTGGGGAAGGGGTATGTTTTTTTTTCAAAAAAATAATTATGTTGCTAAATTTTATAGAAAATATAATTCCAGGTGAAAGATGCAAAGCATATTTAATCTCACCCTTCAGTTTTCAACATGAAATTGTGGTAACATTTTAAGAAAATTACTGATTTTTCACATAAAAAAAGAAATAATCAGAATTTCTTTTCTTGTAAAGAAAAATATTTCTATCCTGTTGAGATATGGAGAATACCCCTCCCCCACGCCAGAGGTAAACGGTTGGTGCATTACTTGATTATCACTAGAATTCAGTTGCACATGGAAACAATTGATCATTTTACAAAAAAGAAAGCTTTAGATTGTGGCTTGATTGCTAGGGAGTAATTCTGATTAAAATGGTTTCACATGTTTTTCGACTTTGTGTGCTGACATGGCTGACAGATGTGCTATGTTTTATATCAAAATCTATTCAAGTGAAACAAACAACATTTGATTTATATTTGCCAGATAATACAAATCTAGGCCAATTAAAAGTGGGTGTTTGCTTCTGTTATTTTTTGTGCTGGATGCACCACCCAACGTTCTTATAAATCCAGATCAACCGTATCTCGCCTATTACATCACAAGTAAAGCAATTATGTAAAGATGTGTACAAAGATCTTCTTTGAAACAAATTCCATGAACTACATGTGCATAGTAAAATATATTTATTTGAAAAAGAACTTAAATAGAGTGCATTATTTTTTTCACCCAAACTTTTAGACAAATTCAGAATAAGTGACCTTGCTCTTCAAATAGAAAGGAAAATTATGCAATAACATTCCCAGAAATCTTAGACTATGTTTTAATTGTGATGAAGTAGAGGATGAAACTCACTACTTCTAACATTGAAAACAAAACTTTTTTCTTCAAAATATACAATTAAGTCATAATGATCTTCTTGACTTAGATGACTTTGCAAAATTAATTTAAATGTTAAATTCTAATTCTCAAAGTCCAATAAAAACATTAATTTTCTTTATTATACACAAAAATTCCAATAAATGGCAAAAATGTACATTACCCCACCTTTTTATAAGGTTCCTCCCATCAAAGGTCACCCTCTTGTCAGACCAGATATTATATACATTTAGATTGTAAAATGAATTGTCCCTCTTGAGAGAAGCCACCCATCTTTTAATGCCATTTTTTCATTGCAAAATGTTTATTCAATAAGACGGACATGACTACACTGATATTTTAAATCCTGAACTGAGACAATTGTTTTTCAGCTCACCTTGCCAAAGGCAACGTGACCATTTGCAATCACTTGGTGTCTGTCTTTCGTTAACTTTTCCCATTTTAATCTTCTCCTCTGAAACCCCTTAGCGAAATGAACTGAAACTTGGTAGGAAGCATCTATGGAAGGTCCTCTATAAAGATTGCTCATTTCGTCCCGATCCATTAACAAACATGGCCAAATGAACCGAAATTTGGTGGCAAACACATATGGAAGGTTCTGTATTAAGTTTCCTCAAAGCAGAATGAAAGGTGAGCGCCACAGGCTCAGCCCACTGATCCTCTAATTGTTTTGATTAAATATGAAAACTCTTACACTTGGTAATCATAGCTACAGTCAAACCTGTCTTATGTGACCTTTCAAGGGAACAATGAAATATGGTCGCATAGGACAGGTAGTTGCTAATATACAGGTTTAATTAATATAAAATGCACTGTGAAGAAAAAATAGAATTAAGGTTGCATAGTACAAGTTATTGGTTAATAGAGATGGGCACTAAAGCAGGTTTTGCTGTAACATTTTTTGTAAGATAACAAACGGTATCTTTATAGTTATGACATTGATATTAAATAAGTCTGTTTCTCCTTGCGTGTTCTAGTTAGATGATAGTTAATGTTTTAACATAGGAATCGTAGTTTATGCTCTATTGCTAATCAGATCGTTGGGATGTAAATAGATACTTTGAGTAAGATATATTTAATAACACAGACATTTAGTTGTCTTTATGTTTTCTTAGAATCTTTGTTTCCCCTTTTATTGAGAAGATTTATCCTTTTTTCCGTCTTAGTGATCAAATTGATAAATATTGTTTTCAATGCATGTTCAGTGGAGTCTGCATAATTGTTTCAAGAGAAATACAATGATAATTTCTTATTTTCACCACAAGCCTTGCATTAAAAAACATTTGTTTGAAACACGGGTTCAGAAGAGTCTGCGTAATTGTTTAGACAGTAATGGTGACAATTTCTTATTTTCACAGCAAGGGTTGTTTGCAAAAAAACCAATTCTGTTTGAAATGCAGGTTCAGTGGAGTCTGCATAATTGTTTCAACAGAAATAAGTGACAATTTCTGGTTTTCAGCACAATGCTTGCTTATAAAGCTTCAACTTTATATTCAATAATGGATATTTGTCCACAACGAAGGAAAAACAACAACCAATTTAAGATCGACAAGATAAATATTTGTGTTGCTTTCACGTTTTCATTCATTTGTTTTGTCTCCGCCACTAAGTAGCAGGGACATATTGTGTTACCCATGTCCGTAATTCCGAAATAAAACAGATGCGACCACTTTTTTCGCTATGCTTTGAGATATTGACTTGGTATTTGGTATGTGGGTGCATAATGATAAGCTACATATCAAGTTTACGTTTCGTTCCGGTCCACTGATTTTGAAATTTGGCCAAATATTTAGTTGTCACCACTTTATTTCACTATGATTTGAGATATTGACTTGATATTTGGTATGAGAGTGTATAATCATAAGTTAAAGATCAACTTTGAAATTCATTTGTTATTCTTAGCCTATTACTGAGGGAATTAAAAAAGGGTGAAACATTTGCGAGCCTCCTTTATTTTCACGGTGGGGACATTTGTGTTGTTCCGACACATCTAGTTTTGTCTCTACAGTCATAAGGTTGTTTTTTTTAGTTTAAACATATTTTATTTGCCAATTAAACAGACAAAATGGATTAGACACAAGTTAAACAAACTTATGAAGTCTTCTCCAAATTACAATATGTTACAATAAAGAAGTACATAAAAGGCATGCATTACTATATGTAGCACTAATAACGAATCAATGATAAATGATAAATATTCACAAACAGAAAGAAAAATAAAATCAAGATGGATTCATATGATGTGCATGTTCACCCAATTCAATTCCAGTTATACAATAAGGAATCTTTTTGAACATTTAATATAATCAAAAACATATTTAAATATAATACAATTTTGTTCATAAGTTAAATTATCATTGCCACATGTCAGAAATTCAATATCTAGAGTGTAGCAAGTTGTAACCCTGTTGATATTACTTATCAATATAGTTCTGGCTTGTATGTATATAGGACAATTCAAAAAGAAATGCTTTAAATTTTCAAGGGCTGCACCACATCGACAAGATGGGTCAGATACGATTCCAACTCGAAATAAAGGTCTTCCCCTTCTGTAATATAAATGTGGTCAGATAAGAGGGACATCTTAATAATAGTCTATTATCTCAGTACATCTGAAATCTAGCCTGATAGAAAAGGATGGCCTTTGGTTGGATTCTCTTATTAGGAGGGGTGATCTATGGTTAGACTGGCCTCTTAAGAAGGAGGATCTATGGTTAGACTGGCCTCTTAAGAAGGAGGATATATGGTTAGAATGGCCTCTTAAGAATGAGGATCTATGGTTAGACTGGCCTGATAACTGTTTTGGACACATAAACACATAAATACATACAATTGTCCTAATTGTTTTGGTATCAGCAAATATTTTAATCATTCAGTATTAGGGAGTCAACTATTGAAGTTGTACATGTCTTGATTGACAGATGGATCTGTTAACATATAGAGTGTATAGATCTATAAAGATGTGGCTTATTAAAGAAATAAGAGGCCTCAATAGTTGCTGTCCACGTATGTACCCGAATAAAACCACAACCTGCCGTAAGTCACTGACAACCTTTATCACAATGTTGTATCGAGTACATATTGCCTGAGCGGGGTTCGAACTCATAACGTTAGTGGTGATAGGCACTGCTTGCTCTGATAGTTGTAGATCCAACTACAATACGATTGTAACCACGACGACAACCTCAGTTGTTGAATATGACTTTAGTCAACACAACTACCATACGATTGTAACCACGACGACCACCTTAGTTGTTGAATATGACTTTAGTCACCACAACTACCATACGATTGTAACCATGATGACCACCTTAGGTGTTGAATATGACTTTAGTCACCACAACTACCATACGATTGTAACCATGATGACCACCTTAGGTGCTGAATATGACTTTAGTCACCACAACTACCATACGATTGTAGCCACGACGACCACCTTAGTTGTTGAATATGACTTTAGTCAACACAACTACCATACGATTGTAACCACGACGACCACCTTAGTTGTTGAATATGACTTTAGTCACCACAACTACCATACAATTGTAACCATGATGACCACCTTAGGTGTTGAATATGACTTTAGTCACCACAACTACCATACGATTGTAACCATGATGACTACCTTAGGTGTTGAATATGACTTTAGTCACCACAACTACAATACGATTGTAACCATGATGACCACCTTAGTTGTTGAATATGACTTTCGTCACCACAACTACAATACGATTGTAACCACGACGACCACCTTAGTTGTTGAATATGACTTTAGTCACCACAACTACAATACGATTGTAACCACGATGGCCACCTTAGTTGTTGAATATGACTTTAGTCACCACAACTACAATACGATTGTAACCATGATGACCACCTTAGTTGTTTAATATGACTTTAGTCACCACAACTACAATGCGATTGTAACCACGACGACCACCTTAGTTGTTTAATATGACTTTAGTCACCACAACTACAATACGATTGTAACCATGATGACCACCTTAGTTGTTGAATATGACTTTAGTCACCACAACTACCATACGATTGTAATCACGACGACCACTTTAGGTATTGAATATGACTTTAGTCACCACAGCTACCATACGATTGTAACCATGACAACCACCTTAGGTGTTGAATATGACTTTAGTCACCACAACTACAATATGATTGTAACCATAATGACCACCTTAGTTGTTGAATATTACTTTAGTCACCACAACTACAATACGATTGTAACCATGATGACCACCTTAGTTGTTGAATATTACTTTAGTCACCACAACTACAATATGATTGTAACCATGATGACCACCTTAGTTGTTGAATATTACTTTAGTCACCACAACTACCATACGATTGTAACCATGATGACCACCTTAGTTGTTTAATATGACTTTAGTCACCACAACTACCATACGATTGTAACCATGATGACCACCTTAGTTGTTTAATATGACTTTAGTCACCACAACTACAATACGATTGTAACCACGATGACCACCTTAGTTGTTGAATATGACTTTAGTCACCACAACTACAATACGATTGTAACCACGATGACCGCCTTAGTTGTTGAATATGACTTTAGTCACCACAGCTACAATATGATTGTAACCATGATGACCACCTTAGTTGTTTAATATGACTTTGGTCACCACAACTACAATACGATTGTAACCATGATGGCCACCTTAGTTGTTGAATATGACTTTAGTCACCACAACTACAATACGATTGTAACCATGATGACCACCTTAGTTGTTTAATATGACTTTGGTCACCACAACTACAATACGATTGTAACCATGATGACCACCTTAGTTGTTTAATATGACTTTAGTCACCATAACTACCATACGATTGTAACCACGACGACCACCTTAGTTGTTGAATATGACTTTAGTCACCATAACTACAATACGATTGTAACCACGACGACCACCTTAGTTGTTGAATATGACTTTAGTCACCATAACTACCATACGATTGTAACCATGATGACCACCTTAGTTGTTGAATATGACTTTAGTCACCACAACTACAATACGATTGTGACCATGATGACCACCTTAGTTGTTGAATATGACTTTAGTCACCATAACTACCATACGATTGTAACCATGATGACCACCTTAGTTGTTGAATATGACTTTAGTTACCACAACTACAATTCAATTGTAACCACGACGACCACCTTAGTTGTTGAATATGACTTTAGTCACCATAACTACCATACAATTGTAACCATGACGACCACATTAGTTGTTGAATATGACCTTAGTCACCATCACTACCATACAATGTAACCACGACGACCACCTTAGTTGTTGAATATGACCTTAGTCACCATCACTACCATACAATTGTAACCACGACGACCACCTTAGTTGTTGAATATGACTTTAGTCACCACAACTACCATACGATTGTAACCATGATGACCACCTTAGGTGTTGAATATGACTTTAGTCACCACAACTACCATACGATTGTAACCATGATGACCACCTTAGGTGCTGAATATGACTTTAGTCACCACAACTACCATACGATTGTAGCCACGACGACCACCTTAGTTGTTGAATATGACTTTAGTCAACACAACTACCATACGATTGTAACCACGACGACCACCTTAGTTGTTGAATATGACTTTAGTCACCACAACTACCATACGATTGTAACCATGATGACCACCTTAGGTGTTGAATATGACTTTAGTCACCACAACTACCATACGATTGTAACCATGATGACTACCTTAGGTATTGAATATGACTTTAGTCACCACAACTACAATACGATTGTAACCATGATGACCACCTTAGTTGTTGAATATGACTTTCTTCACCACAACTACAATACGATTGTAACCACGACGATCACCTTAGTTGTTGAATATGACTTTAGTCACCACAACTACAATACGATTGTAACCACGATGGCCACCTTAGTTGTTGAATATGACTTTAGTCACCACAACTACAATACGATTGTAACCATGATGACCACCTTAGTTGTTTAATATGACTTTAGTCACCACAACTACAATGCGATTGTAACCACGACGACCACCTTAGTTGTTTAATATGACTTTAGTCACCACAACTACAATACGATTGTAACCATGATGACCACCTTAGTTGTTGAATATGACTTTAGTCACCACAACTACCATACGATTGTAATCACGACGACCACTTTAGGTATTGAATATGACTTTAGTCACCACAGCTACCATACGATTGTAACCATGACAACCACCTTAGGTGTTGAATATGACTTTAGTCACCACAACTACAATATGATTGTAACCATAATGACCACCTTAGTTGTTGAATATTACTTTAGTCACCACAACTACAATACGATTGTAACCATGATGACCACCTTAGTTGTTGAATATTACTTTAGTCACCACAACTACAATATGATTGTAACCATGATGACCACCTTAGTTGTTGAATATTACTTTAGTCACCACAACTACCATACGATTGTAACCATGATGACCACCTTAGTTGTTTAATATGACTTTAGTCACCACAACTACCATACGATTGTAACCATGATGACCACCTTAGTTGTTTAATATGACTTTAGTCACCACAACTACAATACGATTGTAACCACGATGACCACCTTAGTTGTTGAATATGACTTTAGTCACCACAACTACAATACGATTTTAACCACGATGACCGCCTTAGTTATTGAATATGACTTTAGTCACCACAACTACAATATGATTGTAACCATGATGACCACCTTAGTTGTTTAATATGACTTTGGTCACCACAACTACAATACGATTGTAACCATGATGGCCACCTTAGTTGTTGAATATGACTTTAGTCACCACAACTACAATACGATTGTAACCATGATGACCACCTTAGTTGTTTAATATGACTTTGGTCACCACAACTACAATACGATTGTAACCATGATGACCACCTTAGTTGTTTAATATGACTTTAGTCACCATAACTACCATACGATTGTAACCACGACGACCACCTTAGTTGTTGAATATGACTTTAGTCACCATAACTACAATACGATTGTAACCACGACGACCACCTTAGTTGTTGAATATGACTTTAGTCACCATAACTACCATACGATTGTAACCATGATGACCACCTTAGTTGTTGAATATGACTTTAGTCACCACAACTACAATACGATTGTGACCATGATGACCACCTTAGTTGTTGAATATGACTTTAGTCACCATAACTACCATACGATTGTAACCATGATGACCACCTTAGTTGTTGAATATGACTTTAGTTACCACAACTACAATTCAATTGTAACCACGACGACCACCTTAGTTGTTGAATATGACTTTAGTCACCATAACTACCATACAATTGTAACCATGACGACCACATTAGTTGTTGAATATGACCTTAGTCACCATCACTACCATACAATGTAACCACGACGACCACCTTAGTTGTTGAATATGACCTTAGTCACCATCACTACCATACAATTGTAACCACGACGACCACCTTAGTTGTTGAATATGACTTTAGTCACCACAACTATCATACGATTGTAACCATGATGACCACCTTAGTTGTTGAATATGACTTTAGTCACCATAACTACCATACGATTGTAACCACGACGACCACCTTAGTTGTTGAATATAACTTTAGTCACCACAGCTACCATACGATTGTAACCATGACGACCACCTTAGGTGTTGAATATGACATTAGTCGTCACAGCTACCATACGATTTTAACCATGATGACCACCTTAGTTGTTTAATATGACTTTGGTCACCACAACTACCATACGATTGTAACCACGACGACCACCTTAGTTGTTGAATATGTCTTTAGTCACCATAACTACCATACGATTGTAACCACGACGACCACCTTAGTTGTTGAATATGACTTTAGTCACCACAACTACAATACAATTGTAACCATGACGACCACCTTAGTTGTTGAATATGACTTTAGTCACCACAGCTACCATACAATTGTAACCATGACGACCTCCTTAGTTGTTGAATATGACTTTAGTCACCACAACTACAATACAATTGTAACCATGACGACCACCTTAGTTGTTGAATATGACTTTAGTCACCATAACTACCATACAATTGTAACCACGACGACCACCTTAGTTGTTGAATATGACTTTAGTCACCATCACTACCATACAATTGTAACCATGACGACCACCTTAGTTGTTGAATATGACTTTAGTCACCATCACTACCATACGATTATAACCATGACGACCACCTTAGTTGTTGAATATGACTTTAGTCACCATAACTACAATACGATTGTAACCACGACGACCACCTTAGTTGTTGAATATAACTTTAGTCACCACAGCTACCATACGATTGTAACCATGACGACCACCTTAGGTGTTGAATATGACATTAGTCACCACAGCTACCATACGATTGTAACCATGATGACCACCTTAGTTGTTTAATATGACTTTGGTCACCACAACTACCATACGATTGTAACCACGACGACCACCTTAGTTGTTGAATATGACTTTAGTCACCATAACTACCATACGATTGTAACCACGACGACCACCTTAGTTGTTGAATATGACTTTAGTCACCACAACTACAATACAATTGTAACCATGACGACCACCTTAGTTGTTGAATATGACTTTAGTCACCACTGCTACCATACAATTGTAACCATGACGACCTCCTTAGTTGTTGAATATGACTTTAGTCACCACAACTACAATACAATTGTAACCATGACGACCACCTTAGTTGTTGAATATGACTTTAGTCACCATAACTACCATACAATTGTAACCACGACGACCACCTTAGTTGTTGAATATGACCTTAGTCACAATCACTACCATACAATTGTAACCATGACGACCACCTTAGTTGTTGAATATGACTTTAGTCACCATCACTACCATACGATTGTAACCATGACGACCACCTTAGTTGTTGAATATGACTTTAGTCACCATAACTACCATACGATTGTAACAATGACGACCACCTTAGTTGTTGAATATGACTTAAGTCATCACAACTACCATACAATTGTAACCATGACGACCACCTTAGTTGTTGAATATGACTTTAGTCACCACAGCTACCATACAATTGTAACCATGACGACCACCTTAGTTGTTGAATATGACTTTAGTCACCACAACTACAATACAATTGTAACCATGACGACCACCTTAGTTGTTGAATATGACTTTAGTCACCATAACTACCATACAATTGTAACCACGACGACCACCTTAGTTGTTGAATATGACCTTAGTCACCATCACTACCATACAATTGTAACCATGACGACCACCTTAGTTGTTGAATATGACTTTAGTCACCATAAAATGAGTGTGAAACAGTCAACAGCTTATAATAAAATAGTTGGTTAGCCAGGACTTATTATGATGTATTTAGTAAACTCGTTTAAGATCTTCCTTGGTTTTATGGTCTTGTTTTTTTTCCAGTAAGATCTAGGTTACCAGTATATATAAATTAAATTGTGAATAAAGCTATCAGGCACATTAAATAATAATAAAAAACCCTAAAACCCACTAAGCTAATTAACGTTATGTCATATTGTCTACTAAGGTCAAATTACCTCATACCTTAATGGGCTTTTAATGCCAAACGTTAATAGATACACCCGGTAATCACTGTTTATAGATAGCTATGTGATCAAATTTCTGTAGAATATGGAATGATTTTTGTTTGTTGGTAGACTAATGTCATAGTTATATACATAAGTTTGCTTTGATTGTACTGAATGTGATGACGTTGTAATTACAGAACTTTACTTCTCTATGGCTTAAAATATCAGAACTTAGGTATATTTTACCAGAACATAGGTATATTTTGTGTGACATATTTTTAAAAGTTGTCGTTGTAGTCTTCATCCGTTTGTAGACAGAACGATTTCCGTCAATTAGATAACTTTAGTTCGAGTTGATGGATCTTTCTGCATTTTGACTATAAAATGTATATGTGTTGTTTCTCTGCTACGCACACAGCATTAAGGAGAAAGAGCAAAGACTGGTTGGCTCCGAATCAGGATAATGTGTCGGAGTGAGGCCACATGTTTATCCGCGGGCTGTTGTTTCAATGAGCTATCACTATTAAAATCCAACTAAGCATGTTGGTCTAGTACAAAGAGAACCTCATCATCATCTCATTAAAAATGAACTTGTTCTCGCCATGATATAGCTGAAAAATTGCTGAGTTGGTGTTCAACAACAATAACTCGCTCACTTTCTGCATTTTGAAAAACAATGTTCCTTGGTACTGAATAAAGATTGGTATAGATTCTGGAGGTGTTATAGCCCTACCCGTTTTAAAACAAAAGACCTTAATGTGCAAATATGATGTTTCTGTTATTATGTTTTGGTGGAGGGAGTACTATTGTATCCATTTTGTTGAACTGTCGTGGACGTGATTGTACAATAGTTGCGCTAACATCCACATTTGTGATCATTTGTGCCTATCATCATTAAAACTTGCAAGTTCAGTTACTCTGTATGAAATGTTGTCAGTAACTTCCAGCAGATCTTTATGTTTCACAGCGTTACTCTGTATGCAATGTTGTCAGTGACTTCCCGCAGATCGTTATGTTTCACAGCGTTACTTTGTATGAAATGTTGTCAGTGACTTCCAGCAGATCGTTATGTTTCACAGCGTTACTCTGTATGAAATGTTGTCAGTGACTTCCAGCAGATCGTTATGTTTCACAGCGTAACTCTGTATGAAATGTTGTCAGTGACTTCCAGCATATCGTTATGTTCCACAGCGTTAATCTGTATGAAATATTGTAGGTGACTTCCAGCAGATCATTATGTTTCACAGCGTTATTCTGTATGAAATGTTGTCAGTGACTTCCAGCAGATCGTTATGTTTCACAGCGTTACTCTGAATGAAATGTTGTCAGTGACTTCCAGCATATCGTTGTTTCACAGCGTTAATCTGTATGAAATGTTGTCAGTGACTTCCAGCAGATCGTTATGTTTCACAGCGTTACACTGTATGAAATGTTGTCAGTGATTTCCAACAGATCGTTATATTTCACATCGTTAATCTGTATGAAATGTTGTCAGTGACTTCCAGCAGATCGTTATGTTTCACAGTGTTACTTTGTATGAAATGTTGTCAGTTGACTTCCAGCAGATCGTTGTGCTTCACAGCGTTACTCTGTATGAAATGTTGTCAGTGACTTCCAGCAGATCGCTATGTTTCACGACGTTGCTCTGTATGAAATGTTGTCAGTGACTTCCAGCAGATCGTTATGTTTCGCAACGCTACTCTGTATGAAATGTTGTCAGTGACTTCCAGCAGATCACTATGTTTCATAACGTTACTCTGTATGAAATGTTGCCAGTGACTTCCAGCAGATTGTTATATTTCACAGCGTTACTCTGTATGAAATGTTGTCAGTGACTTCCAGCAGATCGCTATGTTTCACAACGTTACTCTGTATGAAATGTTGTCAGTGACTTCCAGCAGATCGTTATGTTTCACAGTGTTAATCTGTATGAAATGTTGTCAGTGACTTCCAACTGATCATTATGTTTCACAGCGTTACTCTGTATGAAATGTTGTCAGTGACTTCCAGCAGATCGTTGTTTCACAGCGTTACTCTGTATGAAATGTTGTCAATGACTTCCAGCAGATCGTTATGTTTCACAGCTATGCTCTGTATGAAATGTTGTCAGTGACTTCCAGCAGATCGTTACGTTTCACAGCGTTACTCTGTATGAAATGTTGTCAGTGACTTCCAGCAGATCGTAATGTTTCACAGCGTTACTCTGTATGAAATGTTGTCAGTGACTTCCAGCAGATCGCTATGTTTCACAGCGTTACTCTGTATGAAATGTTGTCAGTGACTTCCAGCAGATCCTTATGTTTCACAGTGTTACTCTGTATGAAATGTTGTCAGTGACTTCCAGCAGATCATTATGTTTCACAGCGTTACTCTGTATGAAATGTTGTCAGTGACTTCCAGCAGATCGTTATGTTTCACAGCGTTACTCTGTATGAAATGTTGTATTTTGCAAGTTAAAAAAGCTTTGTCCTTCTATTTAATTTTATTCTTTATATATTTAATGAGAATTTTAGATTTCCGATATCTCAGCGATGTTCCTCAAATTCATCTATTTCATGGGATTTTGTCTAGATGGGGACGGGGCACGAGCGGAACCCTTTTTTAATGATATTCTATGAATAATATAGAGAGATTTGATAAAGTGGAAAATAATATGCATATACATTTTTATTAAAATGTGATCAAATTGACTTAGACGACATTTTATGACAGAACTAATAGTGTTTTATGCTTCCTTTACGATATAAAGCGCTACAGCTTTGTTTTGTTGATGACAGTATAATACCGTATTATATAATATGAGAAAATTTAAGTACACTTTGTTTTAATGATCTAAATAGATTTTTATTTTGATGTATAAGGTGGTAGACATACTCTAGTCTATTACATACTATTATTGTCCCCCTGATATAAATAAAATATTGACATCCACGTTATAATTACTTTTTTTATAACAAAACACACAGGTGATAATTTTAATTTTATATAACACAAAGGTGACAGACTTCTGATTTGACAGTTTCCTAAAGGTGTAGATTTTATATGAATGCAATGTATATATAATACAAATTAGAATTTCAATTTAGAATAATCACATCGATGGTGTATTAGTAATCATGCTCGTCTTAGTGTAGTAGATTATGTATTAGTTATCATGCTCGTCTGAGTGTAGTAGATTATGGTGTATTAGTTATCATGCTCGTCTGAGTGTAGTAAATTATGTATTAGTTATCATGCTCGTCTGAGTGTAATAGATTATGTATTAGTTATCATGCTCGTCTGAGTGCAGTAGATTATGTATTAGTTATCATGCTCGTCTGAGTGTAGTAGATTATGGTGTATTAGTTATCATGCTCGTCTAAGTGTAGTAGATTATGTATTAGTTATCATGCTCGTCTGAGTGTAGTAGATTATGTATTAGTTATCATGCTCGTCTGAGTGTAGTAGATTATGTATTATTTATCATGCTCGTCTGAGTGTAGTAGATTATGTATTAGTTATCATGCTCGTCTGAGTGTAGTAGATTATGGTGTATTAGTTATCATGCTCGTCTAAGTGTAGTAGATTATGTATTAGTTATCATGCTCATCTGAGTGTAGTAGATTATGTATTAGTTATCATGCTCCTCTGAGTGCAGTAGATTATGGTGTATGAGTTATCATGTTCGTCTGAGTGTAGTAGATTATGTATTAGTTATCATGGTCGTCTGAGTGAAGTAGATTAGTTATTATGCTCGTCTGAGTGTAGTAGATTATGTATTAGTTATCATCCTCGTCTGAGTGTAGTAGATTATGGTGTATTAGTTATCATGCTCGTCTGAGTGTAGTAGATTATGTATTAGTTATCATGCTCGTCTGAGTGTAGTAGATTATGGTGTATGAGTTATCATGCTCGTCTGAGTGTAGTAGATTATGTATTAGTTATCATGCTCGTCTGAGTGTAATAGATTATGTATTAGTTATCATGCTCGTCTGAGTGCAGTAGATTATGTATTAGTTATCATGCTCATCTGAGTGTTGTAGATTATGGTGTATTAGTTATCATGCTCGTCTGAGTGTAGTAGATTATGTATTAGTTATCATGCTCATCTGAGTGTTGTAGATTATGGTGTATTAGTTATCATGCTCGTCTGAGTGTAGTAGATTATGTATTAGTTATCATGCTCGTCTGAGTGTAGTAGATTATGCATTAGTTATCATGCTCGTCTGAGTGTAATAGATTATGTATTAGTTATCATGCTCGTCTGAGTGTAGTAGATTATGTATTAGTTATCATGCTCGTCTGAGTGTAGTAGATTATGTATTAGTTATCATGCTCGTCTGAGTGTAGTAGATTATGGTGTATTAGTTATCATGCTCGTCTGAGTGTAGTAGATTATGTATTAGTTATCATGCTCGTCTGAGTGTAGTAGATTATGGTGTATTAGTTATCATGCTCGTCTAAGTGTAGTAGATTATGTATTAGTTATCATGCTCGTCTGAGTGTAGTAGATTATGTATTAGTTATCATGCTCGTCTAAGTGTAGTAGATTATGTATTATTTATCATGCTCGTCTGAGTGTAGTAGATTATGTATTAGTTATCATGCTCGTCTGAGTGTAGTAGAATATGTATTAGTTATCATGCTCGTCTGAGTGTAGTAGATTATGGTGTATTAGTTATCATGCTCGTCTGAGTGTAGTAGATTATGTATTAGTTATCATGCTCATCTGAGTGTAGTAGATTATGTATTAGTCATCATGCTCGTCTGAGTGTAGTAGATTATGTATTAGTTATCATGCTCGTCTGAGTGTAGTAGATTATGTATTAGTTATCATGCTCGTCTGAGTGTAGTAGATTATGTATTAGTTATCATGCTCGTCTGAGTGTAGTAGATTATGTATTAGTTATCATGCTCGTCTGAGTGTAGTAGATTATGTATTAGTTATCATGCTCGTCTTAGTGTAGTAGATTATGTTGTATTAGTTATCATGCTCGTCTGAGTGTAGTAGATTATGTATTAGTTATCATGCTCGTCTGAGTGTAGTAGATTATGGTGTATTAGTTATCATGCTCGTCTGAGTGTAGTAGATGATGTATTAGTTATCATGCTCGTCTAAATGTAGTAGATTATGTATTAGTTATCATGCTCGTCTGAGTGTAGTAGATTATGTATTAGTTATCATGCACGTCTGAGTGTAGTAGATTATGTATTAGTTATCATGCTCGTCTGAGTGTAGTCGATTATGTATTAGTTATCATGTTCGTCTGAGTGTAGTAGATTAGTTATTATGCTCGTCTGAGTGTAGTAGATTATGTATTAGTTATTATCCTCGTCTGAGGGTAGTAGATTATGGTGTATTAGTTATCATGCTCGTCTAAGTGTAGTAGATTATGTATTAGTTATCATGCTCGTCTGAGTGTAGTAGATTATGTATTAGTTATCATGCTCGTCTGAGTGTAGTAGATTATGTATTAGTTATCATGTTCGTCTGATTGTAGTAGATTATGTATTAGTTATCATGCTCGTCTGAGTGTAGTAGATTATGTATTAGTTATCATGCTCGTCTAATTGTAGTAGATTATGTATTAATTATCATGCTCGTCTGAGTGTAGTGGATTATGTATTAATTATCATGCTCGTCTGAGTGTAGTTGATTATGTATTAGTTATCATGCTCGTCTGAGTGCAGTAGATTATGTATTAGTTATCATGTTCGTCTGATTGTAGTAGATTATGTATTCGTTATCATGCTCGTCTGAGTGTAGTAGATTATGTATTAGTTATCATGCTCGTCTGATTGTAGTAGATTATGTATTAGTTATCATGCTCGTCTGAGTGTAGTGGATTATGTATTAGTTATCATGCTCGTCTGAGTGTAGTTGATTATGTATTAGTTATCATGCTCGTCTGAGTGCAGTAGATTATGTATTAGTTATCATGCTCGTCTGAGTGTAGTAGATTATGTATTAGTTATCATGCTCGTCTGAGTGTAGTAGATTATGTATTAGTTATCATGCTCGTCTGAGTGTAGTAGATTATGTATTAGTTATCATGCTCATCTGAGTGTAGTAGATTATGTATTAGTTATCATGCTCGTCTGAGTGTAGTAGATTATGGTGTATTAGTTATCATGCTCGTCTATGTGTAGTAGATTATGTATTACTTATCATGCTCGTCTGAGTGTAGTAGATTATGTAGTAGTTATCATGCTCGTCTGAGTGTAGTAGATTAGTTATTATGCTCGTCTGAGTGTAGTAGATTATGTATTAGTTATCATCCTCATCTGAGTGTAGTAGATTATGCATTAGTTATCTTGCTCGTCTGAGTGTAGTAGATTATGGTGTATTAGTTATCATGTTCGTCTGAGTGTAGTAGATTATGTATTAGTTATCATGCTCGTCTGAGTGTAGTAGAATATGTATTAGTTATCATGCTTGTCTGAGTGTAGTAGATTATCTATTAGTTATCATGCTCGTCTGAGTGTAGTAGATTATGTATTAGTTATCATGCTCGTCTGAGTGTAGTAGATTATGGTGTATTAGTTATCATGCTCGTCTAAGTGTAGTAGATTATGTATTAGGTATCATGCTCGTCTGAGTGTAGTAGATTATGTATTAGTTATCATGCTTGTCTGAGTGTAGTAGATTATGTATTAGTTATCATGCTCGTCTGAGTGTAGTAGATTATGTATTAGTTATCATGCTCGTCTGAGTGTAGTAGATTATGTTGTATTAGTTAATATGCTTGTCTGAGTGTAGTAGATTATGTATAAGTTATCATGCTCGTCTGAGTGTAGCAGATTATGTATTAGTTATCATGCTCGTCTGAGTGTAGTAGATTATGGTGTATTAGTTATCATGTTCGTCTAAGTGTAGTAGATTATGTATTAGTTATCATGCTCGTCTGAGTGTAGTAGATTATGTATTAGTTATCATGCTCGTCTGAGTGTAGTAGATTAGTTATTATGCTCGTCTGAGTGTAGTAGATGATGTATTAGTTATCATGCTCGTCTAAGTGTCGTAGATTATGTATTAGTTATCATGCTTGTCTGAGTGTAGTAGATTATGTATTAGTTATCATGCTCGTCTGAGTGTAGTAGATTAGTTATTATGCTCGTCTGTGTGTAGTAGATGATGTATTAGTTATCATGCTCGTCTGAGTGTAGTAGATTAGTTATTATGCTCGTCTGAGTGTAGTAGATTATGGTGTATTAGTTATCATGCTCGTCTAAGTGTAGTAGATTATGTATTAGTTATCATGCTCGTCTGAGTGTAGTAGATTATGTATTAGTTATCATGCTCGTCTGAGTGTAGTAGATTAGTTAGTATGCTCGTCTGAGTGTAGTAGATGATGTATTAGTTATCATGCTCGTCTGAGTGTAGTAGATTAGTTATTATGCTCGTCTGAGTGTAGTAGATGATGTATTAGTTATCATGCTCGTCTAAGTGTAGTAGATAATGTATTAGTTATCATGCTCGTCTGAGTGTAGTAGATTAGTTATCATGCTCGTCTGAGTGTAGTAGATTACGTATTAGTTATCATGCTCGTCTGGGTATAGTAGATTATGTATTAGTTATCATGCTCGTCTGAGTGTAGTAGATTAGTTATTATGCTCGTCTGAGTGTAGTAGATTATGTATTAGTTATCATCCTCGTCTGAGTGTAGTAGATTAGTTATCATGCTCGTCTGAGTGCAGTGGATTATGCATTAGTTATCATGCTCGTCTGAGTGTAGTAGATTATGTATTAGTTATCATGGTCGTCTGAGTGAAGTAGATTAGTTATTATGCTCGTCTGAGTGTAGTAGATTATGTATTAGTTATCATGCTCGTCTGAGTGTAGTAGATTATGTATTAGTTATCATGCTCGTCTGAGTGTAGTAGATTATGCATTAGTTATCATGCTCGTCTGAGTGTAGTGGATTATGTATTAGTTATCATGCTCCTCTGAGTGCAGTAGATTATGGTGTATGAGTTATCATGTTCGTCTGAGTGTAGTAGATTATGTATTAGTTATCATGGTCGTCTGAGTGAAGTAGATTAGTTATTATGCTCGTCTGAGTGTAGTAGATTATGTATTAGTTATCATCCTCGTCTGAGTGTAGTAGATTATGGGGTATTAGTTATCATGCTCGTCTGAGTGTAGTAGATTATGTATTAGTTATCATGCTCGTCTGAGTGTAGTAGATTATGTATTAGTTATCATACTCGTCTGAGTGTAGTAGATTATGTATTAATTATCATGCTCCTCTGAGTGCAGTAGATTATGGGTTTTAGTTATCATCCTCGTCTGAGTGTAGTAGATTATGTATTAGTTATCATGCTCGTCTGAGTGTAGTATATTATGTATTAGTTATCATGCTCGTCTGAGTGTAGTAGATTATGTATTAGTTATCATGCTCCTCTGAGTGTAGTAGATTATGGGTTTTAGCCTCTGTCCGATCAAGACAAAGAGTATAAAATTGACATTTGCTATTTCTCTGCTAACCACACAGTATTTAGGAGTAAAAACAAAGACTGGTTGGAGAGACATGTCTACTCGTGCACTGCTGTTTGTATGAGCTAGCACTATGCAAATCCAACTTGATGAAGAACAAAGCATACATCATTATCTCTAACCCTGCAACGTTGGTGTGCCTTTTCCAAGCCATGACCTTGATTTCCTACGCCACATGTTTGTGGTCTTTCTGTGTTAAATAATTTGAGGTGAAAAGTGATTGTTCAATTTGTTGATATTGGTGGAATTGTTGACCATCACTGTTTAAGCTCTCAAAATCTTCAAGAGATCTGTAATTTTTAAATTTTGACTGCTGTCAGTGTAGAATTACTGCCCTTTGTTTATTGCAACGACCTTGATCATTTGATACATACATTACTAGTGAGGTGATTTTTTTGTTTGTTTTTGTTTTGTATCCATGCCATATTTCATTTTTTATACAGATTAAAGGGAGGTAAATCATATCTCCTTGTTATCTAAGGTGAAGCAGTTTGTCTGATATAATTACACAGATGTAACTCTGACGCAGACAAACAAATAACGTTTATCAGTAAAATATTAATTATGTTGTACCAAACTAAAGATAAGAATTATTAAAATAGTTAATTAAGAGATAATATGTGTTTTTAATGTACCAGGTTACAGTCAAACCTGTATTAAGAAGTCACATTTTGGACAAAGAAGAAGTAGTCTTTTATGACAGGTGACCTCTTAAAAGAAGTTCAATTCATGTGCTCTTTTAAACTAGATGGCTACTGTTACTAAATATAGAACTTTCTTCAATACCGACCACTTCTATATTTTGAGTGAAATTACTGAAATTTTAAATTTAGCTTCATAATTGTTAATCATATACAGTCAAACCTGTATTAAGAGGTCACCACTGGGACAAACATTTGTGGTCTTTTAAGACAGGTGACCTCTTAAAACAGGTTCAATTCATATGAAATTTTCTATGAGAGGACAAGAAAAATGTGACCTTTTAATGCAGGTGACTGCTTAATAGAGGTGACTTCTTAATAAAGGCGACTGTTTAATAGATGTGACTACTTAATAGAGGTGACTACTTAATAAAGGTGACTGCTTAATAGAGGTGACTACTTAATAGAGGTGACTACTTAATGGAGGTGACTACTTAATTATTAGAGGGGTGGTCTGATAAGAGTGGTGACATTATTAAAGGGGTGACCTGATAAGAGTGGTGGCATTATTAGAGGGGTGACCTGATAAGAGTGGTGACATTATTAGAGGGTAACCTGATAAGAGTGATGGCATTATTAGAGGGGTGACCTGTTAAGAGTGGTGACATTATTAGAGGGATGGTCTGATAAGAGTGGTGGCATTATTAGAGGGGGTAACCTGATAAGAGTGGTGACATTATTAGAGGAATGGTCTGATAAGAGTGGTGACATTATTAGAGGGGTGACCTGATAAGAGTGGTGGCATTATTAGAGAGGTGACCTGATAAGAGTGGTAGCATTATTAGAGGGGTGACCTGATAAGAGTGGTGACAGTATTAGAGGGGTGACCTGATAAGAGTGGTGGCATTATTAGAGGGGTGACCTGATAAGAGTCGTGGCATTATTACAGGAGTGACCTGATAAGAGTGGTGACATTATTAGAGGGGTGACCTGATAAGAGTGGTGGCATTATTAGAGGGTTGACCTGATAAGAGGGGTGGCATTATTAGAGGGGTGACCTGATAAGAGTGGTGGCATTATTAGAGGGGTGACCTGATAAGAGTGGTGGCATTATTAGAGGGGTGACCTGATAAGAGTGGTGGCATTATTAGAGGGGTGACCTGATAAGAGTGGTGGCATTATTAGAGGGGTGACCTCTGTTGAGGAGGATAATTTTGTAGTAAGAGAGGTGGCTTTGATGGGAAGGGGCATATAACAGGGGAAGTAATACATTTGAAAATGTTACTTTGTATACATGAATCCTACATTTTGGCTTAAGGAAGCCATTATTTCAAATACAAAATCATTATGTATTCGTACCTACATGTATTTTTTATTTAAAATAAAACTATTTTTTAGTAAATTTTTTTCGTTCTATTTTTAGATAGTAAAAGACAGAGTAAACAGACATTTAGCGAGATCTCTAGTGGTGTGGAACAATTTTCCTGGTTCCCTATCTATTTTACAAGAATATTCCACTTCAATGTCTCAGTACCCATTTTATTATGGTCAGAACGGGACCAGTCCAGGTGACCAGTTTACCGCAATCATCTATGCAACGTCACCCGTCATGTTGTCTTCTGCTCCATTGTTCCGTCTCATTAGAACTGTAGCTAACTCTTCATATGTAAATAAGGTATAGTCATGTGACAACAACCATTGTCTATTCTCTGTTGTTTAGATGTATACAATATTAATAAGGGGTTAGGGATTATGGGGTTTAAGTGCACCGTTCAGCAATATATCAGTTATATCGTGGCGGTCAGTTTTATTGGCGGAGGAAACCTGAGTACTCTGAGGAGAAAAACACCCAACCTGCTGCAAGTCACTGACAAACTTTATCACATAATCTTATGTCAAGTACATCTTACCATGAGCAGCATTCGAACTCACAATGTTAGTGGTGATAGGCACTGATTGTACAGGTAGTTGTAAATACTACCAAACGATCACAACGGCTCCTTCTGTTGTTTAAATGTATACAATAGGAGAACAGAATTAAGAAGATTGATTCATTCATTTATTGATTTTTGCGCCACTTTCAGCAATATTTCTGCTATATCATGGCGACCAGTTTTAGTGGTTGAAGAAATCGGAGTACCCGGAGAGAACCACCGACCATGGGCAAGCAACTGGGGTGCGTTCAACATCGTAGCTGCTAGGTTGAGCTACGTAGAAAAATCCTACTGAACAGAAAGCTAGTCTAGCCGCTACATAGCTCTCGCTAGCATAAACAAATTCTGCTAGCTTTTGAATCCAAGATGGCGGCTAAAGCTAAGACCGTAAAAAGACTGTTAAAACACAATAATTAGTCGAATGCATAATGTCATCCGGAAATGAGATACAGAATTGGGTCCATTTTACACACAGTGGCGAAATAGACGCGGGAAGACAACCCAGTGAGAACATTTAAGGAGATAATTTATTGTTCTTGTTAATTTTTGGTCATGTTCTGCATTATTTCTTTGACTAAAGTTTGAAAGCAATGAATATCTTCACTGGCTGCATTGCTAGACAAATACGATTAGCTAAAATGTTCCAAGAAATATATTCCATATGATTGGCGCCATATTTGCTAGCACTGCTGCGTAGCTAATCGTTCAATAACGTTATTGCTATTTTACCTAGCAACTATGCTAGCTGCTACAATATTGAACACAACCCTGGTAAGCTTTATCACTTGCGTCTGCGAGTCGCGTGCACCTTTTTATCATTTACAAAGCAGGTCGAGAACCCATGTCGTATTGGTGATAGGCTTGTATGAGTTGTTGGATAATCCAACTACCTAACTCATTGAGCCACCCGGGCCCCAGAATTAAGAAGAAGATTATGAGTATTTAAATCATGTCAATTACAGGGTATATCAGTCATACCGTATGTGGCTTGATAAGAGGAGGGGGACTGCTATAGCAATAAATTACTTTCAAAATGTCATGACAGATTTTGAAAAGTGCTTAATGTCCACCTGGCTTTTAAGCTTTTATAATATTTTTATAAAATGTTCCTACACAGACACTTAATTAGCTAATGGCTTGTTGATGATGTTTCTAGAGAAACCGTAATCAGACTTAATGCTTAGACAGGTGGACAGTAATATTTTTTGTAAGCTTCTAAATGAAGTTTATTCAGGAGGTCTGTAAGATGTTTTATCTGTTGTAAGCTTATAAATGAAGTTGATTTCTAGGTCCCTAAGATGTTTTATCTGTTGTAAGCTTGCAAATGAAGTTGATTTCTAGGTCTCTAAGATGTTTTATATGTTGTAAACTTATAAATGAAGTTGATTTCTAGGTCTATTAGATGTTTTATCTGTTGTTTTTTTTCCAGATGATTGTTGTATGGCACTGTGATATTGCTCCACCTCCTGCACAAAGATGGCCGGGGAATCTAGGTGTTCCTGTATTAGTCAAAACTAGAAATATTAAGGTGCGTCTTGGCGTTTGTTTATTTCTTTAGGAAAAGTTTTCAAGATTTTTCTGTGATATTTATAGTTTTGTGGATTTTTGTCAATTATCAGGAAATATGTAAATTAAACTGATTTTGATATTTTTTTTAAATCATTTACTAAGAGGAGCGGTTTGGGCCAAAAAAGCACTTAGACACAAATTAAAGTAAAGGAACAATGCTTTCATTGCTGTTCACTTAGACAAAAATTAAAGTAAAGGAACAGTGCTTTTATTGCTGTTCACTTAGACACACATTAAAGTAATGGAACAGTGGTTTCATTGCTGTTCACTTAGACACAAATGAAAGTAAAGGAACAGTGCTTTCATTGCTGTTCACTGAGACACAAATTAAAGTAAAGGAACAGTGCTTTCATTGCTGTTCACTTAGACACAAATTAAAGTAAAGAAACAGTGCTTTCATTGCTGTTCTCTTAGATACAACTTAAAATGAAGGAACAGTGCTTTCATTGCTGTTCACTTAGACACAGATTAAAGTAAAGGAACAGTGCTTTCATTGCTGTTCACTTAGACACAAATTAAAGTAAAGGAACAGTGCTTTCATTGCTGTTCACTTAGACACAAATTAAAGTAACGGAACAGTGCTTTCATTGCTGTTCACATAGACACAAATTAAAGTATTGGAACAGTGCTTTCATTGCTGTTCACTTAGACACAAATTAAAGTAAAGGAATAGTGCTTTCATTGCTGTTCACTTAGACACAAATTAAAGTAAAGGAACAGTGCTTTCATTGTGTTCATTTAGACACAAATTAAAGTAAAGGAACAGTGCTTTCATTCTGATCACTTAGACACAAATGAAAGTAAAGGAACAGTGCTTTCATTGCTGTTCACCTAGACACAAATTAAAGTAAAGGAACAGTGCTTTCATTGCTGTTATACATTTCACAGTCTCAGTATGGTCTTCAACAATGAGCAAAGCTCCTATCATAAAATGGAGCGTGAAATGCAGTTGAGCAATGCTATTTAATTCTACTGATAAACCCTTCATCTGGACATCTCGATGTCATTCAGAGTATATAATTTATTATGAACAAGAAAATAAAATATGTGTGAAGTAATCTTACGCTGTGTTTTATTTTTCAGTCTATTAGTGCTGGATTTCAACCTTTTACTGATATAGAGACAGAGGCTGTGTTTAGTTTAGATGAAGATGCCTTAATAACTACAGATGAGGTAAAACTTGAGGTCATAGGGTCATAGGTCATCACTATATCTCAGTTATGTCCTTGAATACTTTGAGGTCATAGGGTCATAGGTCATTACTATATATACATCATTAGTTCTTGAATACTTTGAGGTCAAAGGGTCATTGGCCATCACTGTATCTCTCATTAGTTCTTGAATACTATAGGTCATAAGGTCAAAAGTCATCACTGTATCTCTCATTAGTTCTTGAATACTTTTAAATGTGGACATGTTTTGTGTATGGGGTCTTTGTAACTTAATTTGTATTTGATATACACGATGCAATTTTTCGTCATATTTGCAAGCGATTCCGTATTAGCGGTACAAATAAGTCAAATGGCCAAATGTTCACATAGTCTGCCTTTCCATTCGTTTTAAGACGATTTTAATCTTCTTTTACTGTTCACACTGTACGATTCTAATCAGACTGTCAGATTGAAATCAGATGTTAACCGATTTGAAGCGGTGTTTTGATTTGACTTTTAACATTCGACTTTTAGTGAAAGTGTGTCTAAAGGAATAATCAGATAGAAAATCATTTCTTATGACTGCACAAAGACACACAAATAATACGCCAACATTTCTGTGAAGAAATCTGTGAAATAGACAGGAATCAATGTAAATTTAGAATTGTTTATAGTACTTACTATTGTTTGAACATTTATTGCAAAGAAATAATTGTAATAGAATAGATTTGTCAAATCAATGAAGAAAGTTTAAAAAAAAATTAACAGTTTAGAAAAATATTGTGAGAATTGAAATGAATGGCAAAGTACTTAAAGCATGAAAGGGAAATAACTTTTAACCTATATTTTGTATGAAAAATGTGCTTATCTCCCTTTGTTTATTAGTTTATTTATAAATGAAAGCAAAACAAAATGTAGGTTCTGACATGTAGTAGGGTTAAGCCATAAACTGGTGTCATCTTTCCCTAGTTGCAGACCATCAGTAACACAGATAATAAAACAAAATGTGTAAACTACATGTATCACACTAAACATGTTTTTTTTCAAATTTTGTAGATTGATTTTGCGTTTCAAGTATGGAAGGAATTTCCAGATAGAATCGTTGGTTATCCAGCAAGGGAACATTTTTATGACAAAATTAAAAACCGTTGGAGTTACACGTCTAAATATACAAATGAATATTCAATGGTTTTAACTGGTGCTGCAGTGTATCACAGGTAATGGTGGAATCTCAGTTTACATATGATATGAAAAAATACCAAGTAATACAAGGGTTAGGGTTTTAGTGTTTTAACACCACTTTCAACAATATTTCAGTTATATCGTGGCAGTCAGTTTTATTGGTGGAGGAAACCAGAATACCTGAAGAAAACCACCGATCTGTCGCAAGTCACTGACAAACTTTATCAGACAATGTATCGAGTACACATCGCCTGAGCACTAGTGGCAATAGGCTCTGATTGCATAGGTAGTTATAAATCCAACTACCATACGATCACGACCACAGTGGCTTATCCAAGAGTCATAGTAATAATTCAGATATATACAAACAATAAAACAACAGCACAGGAATCAGAATAATGTGTTCGATAGGAACAATATGTCTACCCACGGACTGTTTATTTCAGTGAGTTAACTTTATAACAATCAAACTAAGCGTGTTGGTCTGGTTCACAACAAACATGATCACTTCCATTTAAAAAACACCACACACTCACAAAAATGAATGACAGCATAAATATATACATTGTATAATCAAATCATATTTTACTTGGCCCTATTTGTAAAGAATTTCATAGTAGACATTCAAATCCAGTCATATTGAAATGGAAAATAAAAGGAACATCCATATATCAACTAGACAAAATAGATTTCACATCAGATCGGTCAAACCAAAGACCAAAGGTATTTGCTGTTTCTCTGCTGAGCAAGCAGTATTAAGGATGAAGACCAAAGATTGTTTGGCTCGGAATCTGTCAGTTCATCGAAATATAACTTGTAGCTTGTTCTCATCATGATATAGCTGAAAATTGCTGACTTGGTGTGAAACAACAATCACTCACTCACTTGTATGAGGCAGTTGTATCTGATAATCCCTCAACAATCACTCATTCACTTGTATGAGGCAGTTGTATCAGATAATGCCTCAAGTTAATGACTTGGTGTTAAACAACAATCACTCACTCACCTGTATGAGGCAGTTGTATCTGATAATACCTCAAGTTAATGACTTGGTGTTAAACAACAATTACTCACTCACTTGTATGAGGCAGTTGTATCTGATAATGCCTCAAGTTAATGACTTGGTGTTAAACAACAATCGCTCACTCATTTGTATGAGGCAGTTGTATCTGATAATACCTCAAGTTAATGACTTGGTGTTAAAGAACAATCACTCACTCACTTGTATGAGGCAGTTGTATCTGATAATGCCTCAAGTTAATGACTTGGTGTTAAACAACAATCACTCACTCACTTGTATGAGGCAGTTGTATCTGATAATGCATCAAGTTAAAGATTAAACAACAATCACTCACTCACTTGTGTGAGGCAGTTGTATCTGATAATGCCTCAAGTTAAAGACTTGGTGTTAAACAACAATCACTCACTCACTTGTATGAGGCAGTTGTATCTGTTAATGCCTCAAGTTAATGACTTGGTGTTAAACAACAATCACTCACTCACTTGTATGAGGCAAGTTGTATCTGATAATGCCTCAAGTTAAAGACTTGGTGTTAAACAACAATCACTCACTCACTTGTATGAGGCAGTTGTATCTCATAATGCCTCAAGTTAATGACTTGGTGTTAAACAACAATCACTCACTCACTTGTATGAGGCAAGTTGTATCTGATAATGCCTCAAGTTAATGACTTGGTGTTAAACAACAATCACTCACTCACTTGTATAAGGCAGTTGTATCTGATAATACCTCAAGTTAATGACTTGGTGTTAAACAACAATCACTCACTCACTTGCAGGAGGCAGTTGTATCTGATAATGCCTCAAGTTAAAGACTTGGTGTTAAACAACAATCACTCACTCACTTGTTTGAGGCAGTTGTATCTCATAATGCCTCAAATTAATGACTTGGTGTTAAACAACAATCACTCACTCACTTGTATGAGGCAAGTTGTATCTGATAATGCCTCAAGTTAATGACTTGGTGTTAAAGAACAATCACTCACTCACTTGCATGAGGCAGTTGTATCGGATAATGCCTCAAGTTAATGACTTGGTGTTAAACAACAATCACTCACTCACTTGCAGGAGGCAGTTGTATCTGATAATGCCTCAAGTTAATGACTTGGTGTTAAAGAACAATCACTCACTCACTTGTATGAGGCAGTTGTATCTCATAATGCCTCAAGTTAATGACTTGGTGTAAAAGAACAATCACTCACTCACTTGTATGAGGCAGTTGTATCTGATAATGCCTCAAGTTAATGACTTGGTGTTAAACAACAATCACTCACTCACTTGTATGAGACAGTTGTGTCTGATAATGCCGCAAGTTAATGACTTGGTTTTAAACAACAATCACCCACTCACTTGCAGGAGGCAGTTGTATCTGATAATGCCAAAAGTTAATGATTTGGTGTTAAACAACAATCACTCACTCACTTGCAGGAGGCAGTTGTATCTGATAATGCCTCAAGTTAATGACTTGGTGTTAAAGAACAATCACTCACTCACTTGTATGAGGCAGTTGTATCTGATAATGCCTCAAGTTAATGACTTGGTGTTAAACAACAATCACTCACTCACTTGTATGATGCAGTTGTATCTCATAATGCCTCAGGTTAATGACTTGGTGTTAAAGAACAATCACTCACTCACTTGTATGCGACAGTTGTATCTGATAATGCCTCAAGTTAATGACTTGGTGTTAAAGAACAATCACTCACTCACTTGTATGAGACAGTTGTATCTGATAATGCCTCAAGTTAATGACTTGGTGTTAAACAACAATCACTCACTCACTTGTATGAGGCAGTTGAATCTGATAATACCTCAAGTTAATCACTTGGTGTTAAACAACAATCACTCACTCACTTATATGAGGCAAGTTGTATCTGATAATGCCTCAAGTTAATGACTTGGTGTTAAACAACAATTACTCACTCACTTGTATGAGGCAAGTTGTATCTGATAATACCTCAAGTTAATGACTTGGTGTTAAACAACAATCACTCACTCACTTGTATGAGGCAGTTGTATCTGATAATGCCTCAAGTTAATGACTTGGTGTTAAACAACAATCACTCACTCACTTGTATGAGGCAGTTGTATCTCATAATGCCTCAAGTTAATGACTTGGTGTTAAACAACAATCACTCACTCACTTGTATGAGGCAAGTTGTATCTGATAATGCCTCAAGTTAATGACTTGGTGTTAAACAACAATCACTCACTCACTTGCATGAGGCAGTTGTATCGGATAATGCCTCAAGTTAATGACTTGGTGTTAAACAACAATCACTCACTCACTTGCATGAGGCAGTTGTATCGGATAATGCCTCAAGTTAATGACTTGGTGTTAAACAACAATCACTCACTCACTTGTATGAGGCAGTTGTATCTGATAATGCCTCAAGTTAATGACTTGGTGTTAAACAACAATCACTCACTCACTTGTATGAGGCAAGTTGTATCTGATAATGCCTCAAGTTAATGACTTGGTGTTAAACAACAATCACTCACTCACTTGTATGAGGCAGTTGTATCTGATAATACCTCAAGTTAATGACTTGGTGTTAAAGAACAATCACTCACTCACTTGTATGAGGCAGTTGTATCTCATAATGCCTCAAGTTAATGACTTGGTGTTAAAGAACAATCACTCACTCACTTGTATGAGACAGTTGTATCTGATAATGCCTCAAGTTAATGACTTGGTATTAAACAACAATCACTCACTCACTTGTATGACAGTTGTATCTGATAATGCCTCAAGTTAATGACTTGGTGATAAACAACAATTACTCACTCACTTGTATGAGGCAAGTTGTATCTGATAATACCTCAAGTTAATGACTTGGTGTTAAAGAACAATCACTCACTCACTTGTATGAAGCAGTTGTATCTGATAATGCCTCAAGTTAATGACTTGGTGTTAAACAACAATCACTCACTCACTTGTATGAGGCAGTTGTATCTCATAATGCCTCAAGTTAATGACTTGGTGTTAAACAACAATCACTCACTCACTTGTATGAGGCAAGTTGTATCTGATAATGCCTCAAGTTAATGACTTGGTGTTAAACAACAATCACTCACTCACTTGCATGAGGCAGTTGTATCGGATAATGCCTCAAGTTAATGACTTGGTGTTAAACAACAATCACTCACTCACTTGCAGGAGGCAAGTTGTATCTGATAATGCCTCAAGTTAATGACTTGGTGTTAAAGAACAATCACTCACTCACTTGTATGAGGCAGTTGTATCTGATAATGCCTCAAGTTAATGACTTGGTGTTAAAGAACAATCACTCACTCACTTGTATGAGGCAAGTTGTATCTGATAATGCCTCAAGTTAATGACTTGGTGTTAAACAACAATCACTCACTCACTTGTATGAGGCAGTTGTATCTGATAATACCTCAAGTTAATGACTTGGTGTTAAAGAACAATCACTCACTCACTTGTATGAGGCAGTTGTATCTCATAATGCCTCAAGTTAATGACTTGGTGTTAAAGAACAATCACTCACTCACTTGTATGAGACAGTTGAATCTGATAATGCCTCAAGTTAATGACTTGGTGTTAAACAACAATCACTCACTCACTTGTATGACAGTTGTATCTGATAATGCCTCAAGTTAATGACTTGGTGTTAAACAACAATCACTCACTCACTTGTATGAGGCAGTTGTATCTGATAATACCTCAAGTTAATGACTTGGTGTTAAAGAACAATCACTCACTCACTTGTATGAGGCATGTTGTATCTGATAATGCCTCAAGTTAATGACTTGGTGTTAAACAACAATCACTCACTCACTTGTATGAGGCAAGTTGTATCTGATAATGCCTCAAGTTAATGATTTGGTGTTAAACAACAATCACTCACTCACTTGTATGAGACAGTTGTATCTGATAATGCCTCAAGCTAAAGATTAAACAACAATCACTCACTCACTTGCATGAGGCAGTTGTATCTGATAATACCTCAAGTTAATGACTTGGTGTTAAACAACAATCACTCACTCACTTGCAGGAGGCAGTTGTATCTGATAATGCCTCAAGTTAATGACTTGGTGTTAAACAACAATCACTCACTCACTTGTATGAGACAGTTGTATCTGATAATGCATCAAGTTAAAGATTAAACAACAATCACTCACTCACTTGTATGAGACAGTTACATCTGATAATGCCTCAAGTTAATGACTTGGTGTTAAACAACAATCACTCACTCACTTGTATGAGACAGTTACATCTGATAATACCTCAAGTTAATGACTTGGTGTTAAACAACAATCACTCACTCACTTGTATGAGACAGTTACATCTGATAATGCCTCAAGTTAATGACTTGGTGTTAAACAACAATCACTCACTCACTTGTATGAGACAGTTACATCTGATAATGCCTCAAGTTAAAGACTCCAGTAAAACAGTGGAATAAAACAAATGTAATTATGTTATAGATGATTTAAAAACTGAATGAAAATATTTTAAATATTACTTTCAGCAAATCTTCAGTCTGAGAGACTTATTATTAAATATAAATATCTAAACACCACAGCTAAAACATGCTTCTTTTGATATTGGTAAATAAACAATAATCAACAATTTCTTTTGCCCTTTTATTGAAAGTTGTATGGGAATCGTATGACCCGATTGGTTTCATGGTACCAATATACTGATGATTGTCTTGTTTCATTTTAAGATGTCTTAAGTACCTGTGTAATTGTTTTGCATCATTTTCAGATATTATAATTACCTGAATAAGTGTTCTTTTTTTATTTTCAGATATTATAATTACCTGTATACAAACTTATTGAGTAGTATTTACACACAAATAGTGGACCAATCACAGAACTGTGAGGATATACTAATGAATTTTCTAGTCAGTCATGTGACCAAACAACCACCAATCAAAGTGACTCATAGAAAAATCTACAAAGAGAGCATGCTGGGAAGTAGTGGGCGGACACAGACTTCCTTTTCTCTGGATCAGATTCATTTTTCACAACGACAGACTTGCGTTGGAAATTTTGAACAACTTTTTGGATATATGCCTCTAATCAGATCAGAAGTTAGAATGGACCCTGTGCTTTTTAAAGACCCTGTTTCAAATTTACGTAAAAAAAATATCGTCAGATTGAAGTTATATGAGAATAAGAATTAGTCATAGTATTTTTGTATTTGTTTTATGAAAACATGTTATTTTTTTTTAATGTTTGATCATGTTGTTGCTTAATAAAGATTTGGAAAAGGTCTAAATACCACAAAGAGGTCTAGCTAAATACCATTGTTGAATAAAAATATGTTGCATGTTGAAATTGTATGCTCACATTAAGATTATAAAAATATAATTTTCCATTAAATTTATTTTATCAAACAGAATTTACCAAATAGATGCTTCTTAACCAGTAAAAATTGACAGAAATAAATAATTATTTTATTTCACGTTGAAATAGATTGACCAAAAAATGTGTTCTTGTATCCACTCCAAATATTTAATAATGTATTTGATTATTATATGTTATAATTTTTAATTCAAAGTCATAAAATGGCTTTTGGGCATTATTTGTAGTTTTATTTTTAATTTCTCACAAAAGCGACTGTGTTTTCAAGTAATTTAAAAAAGCAAGATAAAAAATTATATATCTGTAATGGAGCTTACTATGTAGTGCAAGAAATCCACAAATCTAACGTAAAATAACGGAAACATGTAAATTCTTTGTCTTGTTGATAACAGTTCTTTTCCAGTGTAATGATTTGTCCCAGCAGCAGTCGCAGATTAGACGATTTTGTTCTCAATAATTAACGACTTGTAATCCTAATAGAAATATTACATCTTGGTAGATTAGGGTTGTGAACGATAATATAACGCAGCGTGGGATTTAAAACTCATGTATGACTGGTAATATTTCATGTTTCATGGATTTTTACGTTCATTTATAACAAAGAAGATTTTTTTTCCGCTGTTTATCTGATTTCAGCTATTTTTCTTCTGATAAAAAAGAATCTGAAAGTTGCAGGACATGGTCAGTACAGATCAAATTGTACCCTTTGTAAAAGGGGATGTAGATGATTTCAACCATTTTTCATTGATTTTCAGTTATTTTATTTTCTAATTAGAATCGTACTTGTTGTAATTATCAAGATTTAATTGTTTCCCTGTCAAAGTTGAACATCATATTACATGATACTAGCTTTAAAAAACAACTTGAAACCTGGTACGAAGTGCCAAATGAACTTTGATTGAATGAGTTATCTCCACCTGATTATAGTTGTATATTTGACACCTTAAGACCTTAGCATAATGCGCTATTGCTGATTCATCAATTTCATATTTTAGTTGCCATGGAAACACATTGTTAAGACATTATCATGTTGCATTATTGCTGATTTCGTCAATTTCATAACTAGTTGCCATGGAAAACAATTGGAATGCATTTATTTTACATTATACTTTTTTTTTCATAAAAAAAAGATTTTATAATTCATATCATTTTAGCTACAATTTGCCCACATAACTGAATTTGTCGTTTCACAGAAAATTCAGTTGAGTTTTTCAACTGGTAAAATAGGAAAATCTAGGATATGTATAAAATTCCTACAACTTTGAATTATTACCAGTTATTTATTTCATGTCCCAGTGTTAACGGTGTCAGTGATTTTTTTTTGTACAGTATTTATTTCAATAATTTAGTATGCATATTTATCCCAGTTGTCAATTCTGAATATGAATCGTGAAACCACTTTCTAAACCTGACCTCGCCCTCATATAACTTTTGAGCACGAGTTTATACTCGTACTTTGAAAAAAAACCAGCCAATCAAAACACTTTTTTGAATGCATACTTTTGGACAATTTTGGAGTACGAGTATGAAAATTTTGCGCGCTATTTATATCTCCGTAGGGAGTGATGTTTGAGATTTTCATTTTGATTTTCTCTAAGCATTATTTCACAATTATTTAAATTGCCAGTACCATTGTTTTATCTCTGTAGGGAGTGATGTTTGAGATTTTAATTTTGATTTTGTCTAAGCATTATTTCACAATTATTTAAATTGCCAGTACCATTGTTTTATCTCTGTAGGGAGTGATGTTTGAGGTTTTCATTTTGATTTTGTCTAAGCATTATTTCACAATTATTTAAATTGCCAGTACCATTGTTTTATCTCTGTAGGGAGTGATGTTTGAGATTTTAATTTTGATTTTGTCTAAGCATTATTTCACAATTATTTAAATTGCCAGTACCATTGTTTTATCTCTGTAGGGAGTGATGTTTGAGATTTTCATTTTGATTTTGTCTAAGCATTATTTCACAATTATTTAAATTGCCAGTACCATTGTTTTATTTCTGTCAAATTCCAGAAGCACATCGTGCACACTAAATTTGATATCTACTTTTTATTTAACCTGTATAAACTAAACACCTGTCTATTCTGAACACAAAATGTGGTCCTTAGGAGGTTCTGTTAAGACAGGTTTTCACTGTATCATGATTTACAGTAACCAAATCTTACAGTAAAATTATGTGATTGAAATTAAAATATATCTGTATTACTTTGTCATATCCATGGAAATTATCCATTTTATTATTATTTTTGACCATTTTTTAACAAGATAAAAAAAAATAGGAACAGTAAAAAAAAAATGAAATGAAACTAATCCCATTTCTAAATTGTAATTACTGTTCACATTTCTGAAGACTTGTCTTTCTTTAACTTTGGTATTTTATAAGAATTGTTTAATATTTCATGATAATAATCTACTATAATATTTAAGTACAATTTAAACAAATAAAATGATATAATGTGTATTCCTTATGTTATTTTAAAGGTTGAAGAATTGCAGATGTTTGATATTTTTAAAATTTTGATCAGTGTGACGTCAATCACAGAGAGACTTTTACCGATAAAAGTAATAACGGTAGTTTTGACTTGCTGCGATATTAACGATAATGTCTGTCTCGACATTCATAACTGCCGATATTCTATATATATGATTACTTACGATAGGATATTAATTTAATTTGTATTTATAATTATTACGATATTTATCAGATTTTTTTTATTATTATTACCAAGACATATAGATATGTTATTTTGAGATCAAAGCTTACAAGACAAATTTTGTATTATTTTATATAAATATACATACCAAAAAAAAAATCACCATGAACAAATTGATAAATTGTGAATTATGAAATATATATACAAATTATAGAAATATATTGAAAATAATATGAAATAATTGGTAGAAAGATTAAATTGTTCTCTTCTTAGGGCGAGTATTTGCTGAATAACATTTAAAATTCTTGTTTCATGCAAACTTTTCTGCCACAAGGTCTTCATCAGTATTTTATATTATCAAACATGTCACATGATGCTACTTCTTAGTTTTAAAGTAGACTTTAAAATTTTGTATCTGGTTTGAGAGGCTGTCGTGTTTGTATGGTAGTTGGATTTACAACTACCTGTGCAACAGGTGCCTATCACCATTAAGTTGTGAGTTGGAACCCCGTTCATGGCAATGCGTACTTGATACAACATTATGTGGTAAAGTTTGTCAGTGATTTGTGACAGGTCGGGTATTTTTCTCTGAGAACTCCGATTTCCTCCACCAATAAAACTGACCGCCACGATATAACTGCAATATTGTTGAAAGTGGCGTTAAACACCATAAAAGCAACATGTCACTTGATGCTACATCTGAGGTCTAAAGTAGACTGTAGCATCATGTATGAGGTTAAATAAAATAAAGCACTGATGAAGGTCTTAAGACTGAACAGTTTGAAGGAAGAAAAGGATTTTTTTTTAGAACTTTGATCCGTTTACGATTTTTCATTTTGTGTCAAGTCAGTTTTCTATGTAATGGACTGACTCTAATTTATTTACATTTTGTGTCAAGTCAGTTTTCTATGTAATGGACTGACTCTAATTTATTTTCATTTTGTGTCAAGTCAGTTTTCTATGTAATGGACTGACTCTAATTTATTTTCATTTTGTGTCAAGTCAGTTTTCTATGTAATGGACTGACTCTAATTTATTTTCATTTTGTGTCAAGTCAGTTTTCTATGTAATGGACTGACTCTAATTTATTTACATTTTGTGTCAAGTCAGTTTTCTATGTAATGGACTGACTCTAATTTATTTACATTTTGTGTCAAGTCAGTTTTCTATGTAATGGACTGACTCTAATTTATTTTCATTTTGTGTCAAGTCAGTTTTCTATGTAATGGGCTGACTCTAATTTATTTTCATTTTGTGTCAAGTCAGTTTTCTATGTAATGGACTGACTCTAATTTATTTTCATTTTGTGTCAAGTCAGTTTTCTATGTAATGGACTGACTCTAATTTATTTTCATTTTGTGTCAAGTCAGTTTTCTATGTAATGGACTGACTCTAATTTATTTACATTTTGTGTCAAGTCAGTTTTCTATGTAATGGACTGACTCTAATTTATTTACATTTTGTGTCAAGTCAGTTTTCTATGTAATGGACTGACTCTAATTTATTTTCATTTTGTAATGGTAGAATAGAAATATACAACATTTGTGTTTTGTCATTTATAATTGTGTATTGTTCATCGTTTGTCATAACATTTCTATGATCTGTGTATTATACATCGCTTAGGTCATCACCATTTCATGTTCTGTCCTAGTTTTTTGTCAAACAAAGGTTGAATGCATCACTCATATTGGACTAATATTAAACCTAATCAGCACTTACAATTTGTTTTTGTTATGAATTAAAATGTGTGGGTATCGTTGGTCAGATTTTTCTTTTTGTGGGTCAATAACACTATTTAATTGCTCACTCTTCCGGGGCACCAGAGTTCATTCCCAGTTTTCAGTGGGGTTCATGTTGCTCGAACTTTAGTTTATGTGTATGTTTTATAGATCGTATTGTACTTTTTCTTTTGGCCATTGTGGTGTCTGCTCTTCTTCGATATACGGATTCTGATTACCCCTTTGATATCTTCAAACTCTTCTTATAAAATACATGTGTATGTCATCCAAATTGAATTATCGTTCTTTAGTGTCAATTTTAACAACATTTCAATTATATCATAGATAGGTTTTTTTGTGTGTGGAGAAAGCTGGGGTATCTTAAGAATGCCCTCTGTAATTAGCGTGACCACTACTTGTACCAAGAATGCCCATACCAATATCACTTTCTCAATTTTGTATACATTCAAGGGATATTTAATAGATTCAATCTTTTTTTTTTTTTCATTTTAATTTCTGTATCCGACATTAATTTACACAATTTTTGTCACAAAGAAAACAAACGCCACAGATATTCTGATTTCTTTTCAAAGTTTGTCTTAAATGATATTAATTGTATTTTCAATTTCAGAAAGTCATGCTTTATAAAGGCAATTAACCTTTACAGGTGAGTTATCTATCTCAATACTTTCTGTAAAATAGATATCTATTTCACCTGTTTTACATAAAATTATTAAAGAAATACTTCTCTTAACAAATACCAAAAGGTAAGTATATAATCTAGTCACAGTGAAAATTATGGCCAGTTTATTGATTATGTCTTTATGGTTGTCAAAATATATTTTCTTTCTTTCTTTTCATGCGACTGCAAAAAATATTCTTTGGTCATATTATGTCGCTGTCATTGTCATCGTTGTCCGTCTGTAGACGGAACGGTTTCTGTTAAATAACTTAAGTTCTAGTTGAAAGATGACATGATTTTATTATTTGTTATTGTAAATGGATTAATATGAGGAGAAAAACTTGGTACAGAACCCCATCTGATTCTTTAGGAGTAAAACTTGGAACAGACCCCCATCTGATTCTTAAGGAGTAAAATTTGGTACAGATTCCCATCTGATTCTTTAGGAGTAAAACTTGGTACAGACTCCCATCTGATTCTTTAGGAGTAAAACTTGGTACAGACCCCCATCTGATTCTTTAGGAGTAAAACTTGGTACAGACCCCCATCTGATTCTTTAGGAGTAAAACTTAATATATACCCCCATCTGATTCTTTAGGAGTAAAATTTGGTACAGACCCCCATCTTATTCTTTAGGAGTAAAACTTGGTACAGACCCCCATGTGATTCTTTAGGAGTAAAACTTGGTACAGACCCCCATCTGATTCTTTAGGAGTAAAACTTGATACATACCCCCATCTGATTCTTTAGGAGTAAAACTTGGTACAGACCCCCATCTGATTCTTTAGGAGTAAAACTTAATACATACCCCCATCTGATTCTTTAGGAGTAAAATTTGGCACAGACCCCCATCTGATTCTTTAGGAGTAAAACTTGGTACAGACCCCCATCTGATTCTTTAGGAGTAAAATTTGGTACTGATCCTCATCTTAATCTTTAGGAGTAAAATTTGGTACTGACCCTCATCTGATTCTTTAGGAGTAAAATTGAATTCATAACCCCATCTGATTCTTGATAAGTAAAACTTGATGCATACCCCCATCTGATTATTGAGGAGTAAAACTTGGAATGGACCCTCATTTCCTTCTTGAGGAGTAAAACTTGGAAAAGACCCCCGTCTGATTCTTGAGGAGTAAAACTTGATGCATACCCCATCTGATTCTTTAGGAGTAAAACTTGGTACAGATTCCCATCTGATTCATTCCGAGTAAAACTTGATACATAACCCATTTGATTCTTGATGAGTAAAACTTGATACATACCCCCATCTGATTCTTGATGAGTAAAACTTGATACATACCCCCATCAGATTCTTAAGGAGTAAAACTTAGTATGGACCCTCATTTCCCTCAAGAGGAGTAAAACTTGGTATGGACCCTCATTTGCTTCTTGAGGAGTAAAATTTGGTACAAACCCCCATCTGATTCTTTAGGAAAACTTGATACATACCCCATCTGATTCGCGAGGAGTAAAACTTGGTACAGACCCCCATCTGATTCTTGATGAGTAAAACTTGGTACAGACCCCCATTATTTGTGTTATTTTGTTGTTGTTGCTCTGTGTTGTTAAATCAGAATGAATGGTTAGACCAACAGTACTCTCAGTACTTTGATTTAGATGCTTTTATTGTTAGATTTTTTGTTTGTGCATAATTTTTCTTTTTTGTTTGAAACCAAAAGCCAAACAACATTGTACAATAAAGTTAGCATTGAACTTATTTATTTCCCGTAGTAATCTATATTCAATGATCGACTTTGTGTATATAAATAATAACTTTAATTTCAGCTTTAGTCAATAATGTGGTGATATTATTTGAAATATTAAAATGTAAAAATAAATAATGAAATTACATAGGCTAATTTATACTGATTACTGTATAAGGAAAAGTAGAAAATATTGTGTTTTCTTAAAAAACAACCCCCCCCCCCCCCCAACCCACCTCCCTTTAATCTTGCATCAGAAAGACAATTGTAAATACAGCACAAATAGAAGTTATTCTGTTCTTTAAAAATAAATTAACAAATGAATCATTAATTCTCCGAAACAAGTTGTAGTAGGCTTCTAGTTTTTGCTCTGTTACCCATGTTTTGTTTTTCTTCTTCTTGTGTGTCCCATGTTGCCAGTTCCTTTGGATTGTCCTCTTCGGTATTCTCTAACGTGTAAATACATAAAAGATAGCAGCAATCTGGTATTTTTCTGTTAAATTTCACATGCAAATTTCAAACATGTGAAAGTGACACAAGACTTTGTTTTACATACTGGGTTTTAATAAAACTACAGTCAAGCCTGCCTTAAAGGGCACATCTATATAACAAATCACCGCCTATACTACAGTCAAACCTGCCTTAAAGGACACATCTATAAAACAAATCACTGTCTATATTACAGTCAAGCCTGCCTTAAAGGGCACTTCTATATAACAAATCACTGTCTATACTACAGTCAAACCTGCCTGAAAGGGCACCACTATATAACAAATCACTATCTATACTACAGTCAAGCCTGCCTTAAAGGACACATCTATATAACAAATCACTGTCTATACTACAGTCAAACCTGCCTTAAAGGGCACATCTATATAACAAATCACTGTCTATACTACAGTCAAGCCTGCCTTAAAAGGGCACATCTATATAGCGAATCACTGTCTATACTACAGTCAAGCCTGCCTTAAAGGGCACTTCTATATAACAAATCACTGTCTATACTACAGTCAAACCTACCTTAAAGGGCACATCTATATAAGAAATCACTGTCTATACTACAGTCAAACCTGCCTTAAAGGGCACATCTATATAACAAATCACTGTCTATACTACAGTAAAACCTGCCTTAAAGGGCACATCTATATAACAAATTGTCTATTCTACAGTCAAACCTGTCTTAAAGGGCACATCTATATAACAAATCACTGTCTATACTACAGTCAAACCTGCCTTAAAGGGCACATCTATATAACAAATCACTGTCTATACTACAGTCAAACCAGCCTTAAAGGGCACATCTATATAACACATCACTGTCTATACTACAGTCAAACCAGCCTTAAAGGGCACATCTATATAACACATCACTGTCTATACTACAGTCAAACCAGCCTTAAAGGGCACATCTATATAACAAATCACTGTCTATACTACAGTCAAACATGCCTTAAAGAGCACATCTATAAAACAAATCACTGTCTAAACTACACTCAAACCAGCCTTAAAGGGCACATCTATATAACAAATCACTGTCTATACTACAGTCAAACCTGCTTCAAAGGGCACATCTATAAAACAAATCACTGTTTATACTACAGTCAAACCTGCCTTAAAGTGCACATCTATATAACAAATCACTGTCTATACTACAGTGAAACCTGCCTAAAAGGGCACATCTATATAACAAATCACTGTCTATACTACAGTCAAACCTGTCTTAAAGGGCACATCTATATTACAAATCACTGTCTACAACAGTCAAACCTGCCTTAAAGGGCACATCAATATGACAAATCACTGTCTATATTACAGTCAAACCTTCCTTAAAGGGCACATCTATATAACAAATCACTGTCTATACTACAGTCAAACCAGCCTTAAAGGGCACATCTATATAACAAATCACCGTCTATACTACAGTCAACCCAGCCTTAAAAGGCACATCTATATAACAAATCACTGTCTATACTACAGTCAAACCTCCCTTAAAGAGCACATCCATAAAACAAATCACTGTCTATACTACAGTCAAACCTACCCTAAAGGGCCCATCTATATAACAAATCACTGTCAATACTACAGTCAAACCTGCCTTAAAGGGAACATCTATAAAACAAATCACTGTCTATACTACAGTCAAACCTGCCTTAAAGGGCACATCTATATAACAAATCACTGTATATACTACAGTCAAACCTGCCTTAAAGGGCACATCTATATAACAAATCACTGTCTATACTACAGTAAAACCTGCCTTAAAGGGCACATCTATATTACAAATCACTGTCTATGCTACAGTCAAACCTGCCTTAACGGGCACATCAATATAACAAATCACTGTCTATATTACAGTCAAACCTGCCTTAAAAGGCACATCTATATAACAAATCACTGTCTATACTACAGTCAAACCTGCCTTAAAGGGCACATCTATATAACAAATCACCGTCTATACTACAGTCAAACCTGCCTTAAAGGGCACATTTATATAACAAATCACTGTCTATTCTACAGTCAAACCTGCCTTAAAGGGCGCATCTATATAACAAATCACTGTCTATACTACAGTCAAACCTGCCTTAAAGGGAACCTCTATATAACAAATCACTGTCTATACTACAGTCAAACCTGCCTTAAAGGGCACATCTATATAACAAATCACTGTATATACTACAGTCAAACCTGCCTTAAAGGGCACATCTATATAACAAATCACTGCCTATACTACAGTCAAACCTACCTTAAAGGGCACATCTATATAAGAAATCACTGTCTATACTACAGTCAAACCTGCCTTAAAGGTCACATCTATATAACAAATCACTGTCTATACTACAGTAAAACCTGCCTTAAAGGGCACATCTATATAACAAATCATTGTCTATTCTACAGTCAAACCAGCCTTAAAGGGCACATCTTTATAACAAATCAACGTCTATACTACAGTCAAACCAGCCTTAAAGGGCACATCTATATAACAAAACACTGTCTATACTACAGTCAAACCTGCCTTAAAGAGCACATCTATAAAACAAATCACTGTCTATACTAGAGTCAAACCTACCTTAAAGGGCACATCTATATAACAAATCACTGTCTATACTACAGTCAAACCTGCTTTAAAGGGCACATCTATGAAACAAATCACTGTTTATACTACAGTCAAACCTGCCTTAAAGGGCACATCTATATAACAAATCACTGTCTATACTACAGTCAAACCTGCCTTAAAGGGCACATCTATATAACAAATCACTGTCTATACTACAGTCAAACCTGTCTTAAAGGGCACATCTATATTACAAATCACTGTCTACAACAGTCAAACCTGCCTTAAAGGGCACATCAATATAACAAATCACTGTCTAAACTACAGTCAAAGCTGCCTTAAAGGGCACATCTATATAACAAATCACTGTCTATACTACAGTCAAACCTGCCTTAAACGGCACATCTATATAGCAAATCACCGTCTATACTACATTTAAACCTGCCTGAAAGGGCGCATCTACATAACAAATCACTGTCTATACTACAGTCAAACCTGCCTTAAAGGGCACATCTATAAAACAAATTACTGTCAATACTACAGTCAAACCTGCCTTAAAGGGCACATCTATATAACAAATCACTGTCTATACTACAGTCAAACCTGCCTTAAAGGGCACATCTATATAGCAAATTACTGTCTATACTACAGTCAAACCTGCCTTAAAAGGCACATCTATATAACAAATCACTGTCTATACTACAGTCAAACCTGCCTTAAAGGGCACTTCTATATTACAAATCACTGTCTACTACAGTCAAACCTGCCTTAAAGGGCACATTAATATAACAAATCAATGTCTATACTACAGTCAAACATTTCTTAAAGGACACATCTATATAACAAATCACTGTCTATACTACAGTCAAACCTGCCTTAAAGTGCACATCTATATTACAAATCACTGTCTATACTACAGTCAAACCTGCCTTAAAGGGCACCTTTATATAACAAATCACTGTCTATACTACAGTCAAACCTGCCTTAAAGGGCACATCTATATAACAAATCACTGTATATACTACAGTCAAACCTGCCTTAAAGGGCACATCTATATAACAAATCACTGTCTATATTACAGTCAAACCTGCCTTAAAGGGCACATCTATATAACAAGTTACTGTCTATACTACAGTCAAACCTGCCTTAAAGGGCACATTTATATTACAAATCACTGTCTATACTACAGTCAAACCTGCCTTAAAGTGCACATCTATATAACAAATCACTGTCTATACTACAGTCAAACCTGCCTTAAAGGGCACCTTTATATAACAAATCACTGTCTATACTACAGTCAAACCTGCCTTAAAGGGCACATCTATATAACAAATCACTGTATATACTACAGTCAAACCTGCCTTAAAGGGCACATCTATATAACAAATCACTGTATATACTACAGTCAAACCTGCCTTAAAGGGCACATCTATATAACAAATCACTGTCTATTCTACAGTGAAACCTGCCTTAAAGGGCACATCAATATAACAAACCACTGTCTATACTACAGTCAAACCTGCCTTAAAGGGCACATCTATATAACAAATCACTGTCTATACTACAGTCAAACCTGCCTTAAAGGGCACATCTATATAACAAATCACTGTCTATTCTACAGTGAAACCTGCCTTAAAGGGCACATCAATATAACAATTCACTGTCTATACTACAGTCAAACCTGCCTTAAAGGGCACATCTATATAACAACTCACTGTCTATTCTACAGTCAAACCTGCCTTAAAGGACACATCTATATAACAAATCACTGTCTATTCTACAGTCAAACCTGCCTTAAAGGGCACATCTATATAACAAATCAGTCTATACTACAGTCAAACCTGCCTTAAAGGGCACATCAATATAACAAATCACAAATTTACAGGTGTTATGCAACGAGGGATAAAGTATTTGTTACTTATCATGGTTCAAAAGAGAAAATTATTTTCTCATTGGTAAAAAAATATATTTTATCTAAAAAAATTATAGCATGTTAAAGTGACACAAGACTATGTTTGACATATTTGGTTGAGTCATATTTCACTTATTGGTTTCAATCATGTTTCACATATTGGTTTCAGTCATCTTTCACATATTTGTTTCAATCATGTTTCACATATTGGTTTCAATCATGTTTCACATATTGGTTTCAGTCATGTTTCACATATTGGTTTCAATCATGTTTCACATATTGGTTTCAATCATGTTTCACATATTGGTTTCAATCATGTTTCACATATTGGTTTCAGTCATGTTTCACATATTGGTTTCAATCATGTTTCACATATTGGTTTCAATCATGTTTCACATATTGGTTTCAATCATGTTTCACATATTGGATTCCATCATGTTTCACATATTGGTTTCAGTCATCTTTCACATATTGGTTTCAATCATGTTTCGTATATTGGGTTCAATCATACCCTATTTTAAGAATATTTTCCCCGGTAGATATAACACAATTTCATTAAACATATTACATAAAAGCTATTGTTTTCTTTAGCCATTTTGATTATGCTTTTTTATGATTTCTATGTAATATTACATGAGTCAAAATGATAGTTGATAGGATCAACCATGAGGGTTAAGAAAAATTGTGAGTTGCTATGGAATTGTTTTTTTAGACTTTTGTGATCCATTGATGTGAAAGTAGACAACGGGGAAGATCTTTATTTTTGGGGTGTTTTTTTAACAGGTGTTCTGTATCTGAGGGATAAAAATTATATGTTATTGTTTATGGCTTAAAACAAATATTTTGAATAATAAATCAATAATTTTGATACACAATACATTTTACATATTTGACACTGTTTTTGTTTACATTTATGTAAATTACTAATAGGTTGTACAGTTATGTGTATTTGATACTGAAATATAAATAGATTATTTTAACATGATGTCTGACTTTGATTCTAAAATAATACGTTTTATATAATTTATTTCCCTTTAAAGGGTCCTCTTTTTTTCAAAGTTCACTGAAAATAACATATTTTCACATAAATCTGTTAAAAATTTAAATGTTGTAACAAAATGTGAATTTTCTATTTCCTATAAAATTATCCACAGATTTTCTACAAGGTTCAAATATCTACAAATTATGAGACAATAATACTGACATTTGTTGTCCCTTTCATTACTCTTCCTAGACTGACTACTATTTTGCTTTTCGTAAAGGAAATAACTCATATGAAAAAGGTATAATAACATATAATTTTAGAATCAAATCAGTAAATGTACAATAGGTCTATTGTACTTAACAGGAATAAAATATTGATATTTAGCCACCATTTTTTTCCTTTTAATTGCTATTCTGTTATGTGTGTTTGCGAATGTATATTTTGAATGAAAATATTTAATATTTTTGTCTTAAGATGTATATGAACATTTTCTGTTTCCTGTCATTGTAAGGTTCAAATAATTATTCAGTTTAAATTGGAACGGAAAGAAAAACCAAATAACGATGACAGATTCGTTAATGCTTGATTTTAGAAATGAAAGATGAGATGTGATTAGTCCACACAAAAAATACCTGTGTGTCCGCTAACTCTACCTACCTTATTATTTATTGCCAATTAAAAAGTTTTTTATTGCCATTTTTGGACCATCACTGTTACTGTCCGATGCTTGTCCTGTAAACCTGGGTAAAATTACAAAAAATATAAAAATGTTTTGCCTACCTACCTACTATATTTGTTACAAGAAGTTTTACAGTACAGTCAGAGATATGGCGTGATAAATCACTGATAGACATATCACTCATCTTATTGATACTGTTATATTTTGGTCTGTTTAATCTATTTACTTATTTTGATATGCTTTTGTCTGTTTATATACTTATGAGTTTTGACGTTCCCTTTGTAAGATTGTTCGGAGTTCGGTAATTTTGTTCTTACCCTTATTTAGGGTGATAGTAAGTAACACTCTAAATATAAAAGAAATTTTGAAAATATATTTAATAGAACAAAAGATATATCCAAATCACCAAGATGAGTGATACATCTATCACAGTAATTTATCATGGTATGTCTCTGACTGTACTATACCAGAAACACATGTCCTTTTTCTTTGGCCTTATTTATTAACCAGCCTAATCCAATTACCACCTGTCTAAGCAAAGAATTCATCTGATTGATGCTTGATTCAAGGAGGTTATACTGTGTAAACATAACATTGTCATATCTCTAGAGGACCATGGTAACCAAGGTAACCATACATTCAGTGTTTATAATATAAACCAATCAAACGGAAGCATTTATAATATAAACCAATCAAACAGATGCGTTATTGTAAAAAATGTGATTATGTAAATTTATATACAGGGACAAAGTCCCAGTTTAGTCACTGTATATAATGAAGCTAATTTATCACTCAGTGTATGCATGGAAACCTTATATTGTATAAAGTTACTTATTTATGTATGGAGTGAAACAAGTTATTATTTTGGAAGAGAAAAGATTGTAATCTGTACTTATTCTTTCAAGTTGATTGCTAAATAGACCATTTGTACATTTCCAACTTGAGTTGAGTTCAATGAAAATAACTTACTTTTTTATCTCATAATCTGTACAAAATTTAAATGTTATAACAACTGTGAAACCATGGTACTCATGATTGAAAGAGAATGCATCTAAACTGTAATACCATGGTACTCATGATTGACACAGAATACATTTAAACTGTGATACCATGGTACTCATGATTGACAGAGAATACATCTAAACTGTGATACCATGGTAATCATGATTGACACAGAATACATTTAAACTGTGATACCATGGTATTCATGATTGACAGAGAATACATTTAAACTGTGATACCATGGTACTCATGATTGACAGAGAATACATTTAAACTGTGATACCATAGTACTCATGATTGACAGAGAATACATTTAAACTGTGATACCATGGTACTCATGATTGACAGATAATACATTTAAACTGTGATACCATGGTACTCGTGATTGGCAAGGAATACATTTAAACTGTGATACCATGGTATTCATGATTGTCAGAGAATACATCTAAATTGTGATACCATGGTACTCATGATTGAAAGAGAATACATCTAAATTATGATACCATGGTACTCATGATTGACAGATAATACATTTAAACTGTGATACCATGGTACTCATGATTGACAGAGAATACATTTAAACTGTGATACCATGGTATTCATGATTGTCAGAGAATACATCTAAATTGTGATACCATGGTACTCATGATTGAAAGAGAATACATCTAAATTATGATACCATGGTACTCATGATTGACAGAAAATACATTTAAACTGTGATACCATAGTACTCATGATTGACAGAGAATACATTTAAACTGTGATGCCATGGTACTCATGATTGACAGAGAATACATTTAAACAGTGATACCATGGTACTCATGATTGACAGATAATACATTTAAACTGTGATACCATGGTACTCATGATTGTCAGAGAATACACCTAAATTGTGATACCATGGTACTCATGATTGAAAGAGAATACATCTAAATTGTGATACCATGGTACTCATTATTGACAGAGAATACATCTAAACTGTGACACCATGGTACTCATGATTGTCAGGGAATACATCTAAATTGGGATACCATGGTACTCATGATTGAAAGAGAATACATTTAAACTGTGATACCATGCTACTCATGATTGACAGAGAATACATTTAAACTGTGATACCATGGTACCCATGATTGAAAGAGAATACATTTAAACTGTGATACCATGGTACTCATGATTGACAGAGAATACATTTAAACTGTGATGCCATGGTACTCATGATTGTCAGAGAATACATTTAAACTGTGATACCATGGTACTCATGATTGAAAGAGAATACATTTAAACTGTGATACCATGGTACTCATGATTGACAGAGAATACATTTAAACTGTGATACTATGGTACTCATGATTGAAAGAGAATACATTTATACTGTGACACCATGGTACTCATGATTGAAAGAGAATACATTTAAACTGTGATACTATGTTACTCATGATTGAAAGAGAATACATTTAAACTATAATACCATGGTACTCATGATTGACAGAGAATACATTTAAACTGTGATACTATGGTACTCGTCATTGACAGAGAATACATTTAAACTGTGATACCATGGTACTCATGATTGACAGAGAATACATTTAAACTGTGATACCATGGTACTCATGATTGACAGAATACATTTAAACTGTGATACCATGGTACTCATGATTGACAGAGAATACATTTAAACTGTGATACCATGGTACTCATGACTGACAGATTACATTTAAACTGTGTTACCATGGTATTCATGATTGACAGAATACATTTAAACTGTGTTACCATGGTACTCATGATTGACATAGAATACATTTAAACTGTGATACCATGGTACTCATGATTGACAGAATACATTTAAACTGTGATACCATGGTACTCGTGATTGACAAGGAATACATTTAAACTGTGATACCATGGTATTCATGATTGTCAGAGAATACATCTAAATTGTGATACCATGGTACTCATGATTGAAAGAGAATACATCTAAATTATGATACCATGGTACTCATGATTGACAGATAATACATTTAAACTGTGATACCATGGTACTCATGATTGACAGAGAATACATTTAAACTGTGATACCATGGTATTCATGATTGTCAGAGAATACATCTAAATTGTGATACCATGGTACTCATGATTGAAAGAGAATACATCTAAATTATGATACCATGGTACTCATGATTGACAGAAAATACATTTAAACTGTGATACCATAGTACTCATGATTGACAGAGAATACATTTAAACTGTGATGCCATGGTACTCATGATTGACAGAGAATACATTTAAACTGTGATACCATGGTACTCATGATTGACAGATAATACATTTAAACTGTGATACCATGGTACTCATGATTGTCAGAGAATACACCTAAATTGTGATACCATGGTACTCATGATTGAAAGAGAATACATCTAAATTGTGATACCATGGTACTCATTATTGACAGAGAATACATCTAAATTGTGATACCATGGTACTCATGATTGTCAGAGAATACATCTAAATTGGGATACCATGGTACTCATGATTGAAAGAGAATACATTTAAACTGTGATACCATGCTACTCATGATTGACAGAGAATACATTTAAACTGTGATACCATGGTACCCATGATTGAAAGAGAATACATTTAAACTGTGATACCATGTTACTCATGATTGACAGAGAATACATTTAAACTGTGATGCCATGGTACTCATGATTGTCAGAGAATACATTTAAACTGTGATACCATGGTACTCATGATTGAAAGAGAATACATTTAAACTGTGATACCATGGTACTCATGATTGACAGAGAATACATTTAAACTGTGATACTATGGTACTCATGATTGAAAGAGAATATATTTATACTGTGACACCATGGTACTCATGATTGAAAGAGAATACATTTAAACTGTGATACTATGTTACTCATGATTGAAAGAGAATACATTTAAACTATAATACCATGGTACTCATGATTGACAGAGAATACATTTAAACTGTGATACAATGGTACTCGTCATTGACAGACAATACATGTAAACTGTGATACCATGGTACTCATGATTGACAGAGAATACATTTAAACTGTGATACCATGGTACTCATGATTGGCAGAGAATACATTTAAACTGTGATACTATGGTACTCGTCATTGACAGAGAATACATTTAAACTGTGATACCATGGTACTCATGATTGACAGAGAATACATTTAAACTGTGATACCATGGTACTCATGATTGACAGAATACATTTAAACTGTGATACCATGGTACTCATGATTGACAGAGAATACATTTAAACTGTGATACCATGGTACTCATGACTGACAGATTACATTTAAACTGTGTTACCATGGTATTCATGATTGACAGAATACATTTAAACTGTGTTACCATGGTACTCATGATTGACATAGAATACATTTAAACTGTGATACCATGGTACTCATGATTGACAGAATACATTTAAACTGTGATAACATGGTACTCATGATTGAAAGAGAATACATTTAAACTTTGATACCTTGGTACTCATGATTGGCAGAGAATACATGTATACTGTGATACCATAGTACTCATGATTGACAGAGAATACATTTAAACTGTGATACCATGGTACTCATGATTGACAGATAATACATTTAAACTGTGATACCATGGTACTCATGATTGTCAGAGAATACACCTAAATTATGATACCATGGTACTCATGATTGAAAGAGAATACATCTAAATTGTGATACCATGGTACTCATGATTGACAGAGAATACATCTAAACTGTGATACCACGGTACTCGTCATGGACAGAGAATACATTTAAACTGTGATACCATGGTACTCATGATTGTCAGAGAATACATCTAAATTGGGATACCATGGTACTCATGATTGAAAGAGAATACATTTAAATTGTGATACCATGGTACTCAAGATTGACAGAGAATACATTTAAACTGTGATACCATGGTACCCATGATTGAAAGAGAATACATTCAAACTGTGATACCATGGTACTCATGATTGACAGAGAATACATTTAAACTGTGATGCCATGGTACTCATGATTGTCAGAGAATACACTTAAACTGTGATACCATGGTACTCATGATTGATAGAGAATACATTTAAACTGTGATACCATGGTACTCATGATTGACAGAGAATACATTTAAACTGTGATACTATGGTACTCATGATTGAAAGAGAATACATTTATACTGTGACACCATGGTACTCATGATTGAAAGAGAATACATTTAAACTGTGATACTATGGTACTCATGATTGAAAGAGAATACATTTAAACTATAATACCATGGTACTCATGATTGACACAGAATACATTTAAACTGTGATACCATGGTACTCATGATTGACAGAGAATACATTTAAACTGTAATACCATGGTACTCATGATTGACAGAGAATACATTTAAACTGTGATACTATGGTACTCGTCTTTGACAGAGAATACATTTAAACTGTGATACCATGGTACTCACGATTGACAGAATACATTTAAACTGTGATACCATGGTACTCATGATTGACAGAGAATACATTTAAACTGTGATACCATGGTACTCACGATTGACAGAATACATTTAAACTGTGATACCATGGTACTCATGATTGACAGAGAATACATTTAAACTGTGATACCATGGTACTCATGACTGACAGAATACATTTAAACTGTGTTACCATGGTACTCATGATTGACAGAATACATTTAAACTGTGTTACCATGGTACTCATGATTGACATAGAATACATTTAAACTGTGATACCATGGTACTCATGATTGACAGAATACATTTAAACTGTGATAACATGGTACTCATGATTGAAAGAGAATACATTTAAACTGTGATACCATGGTACTCATGATTGGCAGAGAATACATTTAAACTGTGATACCATAGTACTCATGATTGACAGAGAATACATTTAAACTGTGATACCATGGTACTCATGATTGACAGATAATACATTTAAACTGTGATACTATGGTACTCATGATTGTCAGATAATACACCTAAATTATGATACCATGGTACTCATGATTGAAAGAGAATACATCTAAATTGTGATACCATGGTACTCATGATTGACAGAGAATACATCTAAACTGTGATACCACGGTACTCGTCATGGACAGAGAATACATTTAAATTGTGATACCATGGTACTCATGATTGATAGAGAATACATTTAAACTGTGATACCATGGTACTCATGATTGACAGAGAATACATTTAAACTGTGATACTATGGTACTCATGATTGAAAGAGAATACATTTATACTGTGACACCATGGTACTCATGATTGAAAGAGAATACATTTAAACTGTGATACTATGGTACTCATGATTGAAAGAGAATACATTTAAACTATAATACCATGGTACTCATGTTTGACACAGAATACATTTAAACTGTAATACCATGGTACTCATGATTGACAGAGAATACATTTAAACTGTGATACTATGGTACTCGTCTTTGACAGAGAATACATTTAAACTGTGATACCATGGTACTCACGATTGACAGAATACATTTAAACTGTGATACCATGGTACTCATGATTGACAGAGAATACATTTAAACTGTGATACCATGGTACTCACGATTGCCAGAATACATTTAAACTGTGATACTATGGTACTCATGATTGACAGAGAATACATTTAAACTGTGATACCATGGTACTCATGACTGACAGAATACATTTAAACTGTGTTACCATGGTACTCATGATTGACAGAATACATTTAAACTGTGTTACCATGGTACTCATGATTGACATAGAATACATTTAAACTGTAATACCATGGTACTCATGATTGACAGAGAATACATTTAAACTGTGATACTATGGTACTCGTCTTTGACAGAGAATACATTTAAACTGTGATACCATGGTACTCACGATTGACAGAATACATTTAAACTGTGATACCATGGTACTCATGATTGACAGAGAATACATTTAAACTGTGATACCATGGTACTCACGATTGCCAGAATACATTTAAACTGTGATACTATGGTACTCATGATTGACAGAGAATACATTTAAACTGTGATACCATGGTACTCATGACTGACAGAATACATTTAAACTGTGTTACCATGGTACTCATGATTGACAGAATACATTTAAACTGTGTTACCATGGTACTCATGATTGACATAGAATACATTTAAACTGTGATACCATGGTACTCATGATTGACAGAATACATTTAAACTGTGATAACATGGTACTCATGATTGAAAGAGAATACATTTAAACTGTGATACCATGGTACTCATGATTGGCAGAGAATACATTTATACTGTGATACCATAGTACTCATGATTGACAGAGAATACATTTAAACTGTGATACCATGGTACTCATGATTGACAGATAATACATTTAAACTGTGATACCATGGTACTCATGATTGTCAGATAATACACCTAAATTATGATACCATGGTACTCATGATTGAAAGAGAATACATCTAAATTGTGATACCATGGTACTCATGATTGACAGAGAATACATCTAAACTGTGATACCACGGTACTCGTCATGGACAGAGAATACATTTAAATTGTGATATCATGGTACTCATGATGGTCAGAGAATACATCTAAATTGGGATACCATGGTACTCATGATTGAAAGGGAATACATTTAAATTGTGATACCATGGTACTCATGATTGACAGAGAATACGCTTAAACTGTGATACCATGGTACCCATGATTGAAAGAGAATACATTCAAACTGTGATACTATGGTACTCTTGATTGACAGAGAATACATTTAAGCTGTGATACCATGGTACTCATGATTGAAAGAGAATACATTCAAACTGTGATACCATGGTACTCATGATTGACAGAGAATACATTTAAACTGTGATACCATAGTACTCATGATTGACAGAGAATACATTTAAACTGTGATACCATGGTACTCATGATTGACAGATAATACATTTAAACTGTGATACCATGGTACTCGTGATTGACAGAGAATACATTTAAACTGTGATACCATGGTACTCATGATTGACAGAGAATACATCTAAATTGTGATACCATGGTACTCATGATTGAAAGAGAATACATCTAAATTGAGATACCATGGTACTCATGATTGACAGAGAATACTTTTAAATTGTGATACCATGGTACTCATGATTGAAAGAGAATACATTTAAACTGTGATACCATGGTACTCATGATTGACACAGAATACATTTAAACTGTGATACCATGGTACTCATGATTGACAGAGAATACATTTAAACTGTGATACTATGGTACTCATGATTGAAAGAGAATACATTTATACTGTGACACCATGGTACTCATGATTGAAAGAGAATACATTTAAACTGTGATACTATGTTACTCATGATTGAAAGAGAATACATTTAAACTATAATACCATGGTACTCATGATTGACAGAGAATACATTTAAACTGTGATACTATGGTACTCGTCATTGACAGACAATACATTTAAACTGTGATACCATGGTACTCATGATTGACAGAGAATACATTTAAACTGTGATACCATGGTACTCATGATTGACAGAGAATACATTTAAACTGTGATACCATGGTACTCACGATTGCCAGAATACATTTAAACTGTGATACTATGGTACTCATGATTGACAGAGAAAACATTTAAACTGTGATACCATGGTACTCATGACTGACAGAATACATTTAAACTGTGTTACCATGGTACTCATGATTGACAGAATACATTTAAACTGTGTTACCATGGTACTCATGATTGACATAGAATACATTTAAACTGTGATACCATGGTACTCATGATTGACAGAATACATTTAAACTGTGATAACATGGTACTCATGATTGAAAGAGAATACATTTAAACTGTGATACCATGGTACTCATGATTGGCAGAGAATACATTTATACTGTGATACCATAGTACTCATGATTGACAGAGAATACATTTAAACTGTGATACCATGGTACTCATGATTGACAGATAATACATTTAAACTGTGATACCATGGTACTCATGATTGTCAGATAATACACCTAAATTATGATACCATGGTACTCATGATTGAAAGAGAATACATCTAAATTGTGATACCATGGTACTCATGATTGACAGAGAATACATCTAAACTGTGATACCACGGTACTCGTCATGGACAGAGAATACATTTAAATTGTGATATCATGGTAGTCATGATGGTCAGAGAATACATCTAAATTGGGATACCATGGTACTCATGATTGAAAGGGAATACATTTAAATTGTGATACCATGGTACTCATGATTGACAGAGAATACGCTTAAACTGTGATACCATGGTACCCATGATTGAAAGAGAATACATTCAAACTGTGATACTATGGTACTCTTGATTGACAGAGAATACATTTAAGCTGTGATACCATGGTACTCATGATTGAAAGAGAATACATTCAAACTGTGATACCATGGTACTCATGATTGACAGAGAATACATTTAAACTGTGATACCATAGTACTCATGATTGACAGAGAATACATTTAAACTGTGATACCATGGTACTCATGATTGACAGATAATACATTTAAACTGTGATACCATGGTACTCGTGATTGACAGAGAATACATCTAAATTGTGATACCATGGTACTCATGATTGAAAGAGAATACATCTAAATTGAGATACCATGGTACTCATGATTGACATAGAATACTTTTAAATTGTGATCCCATGGTACTCATGATTGAAAGAGAATACATTTAAACTGTGATACCATGGTACTCATGATTGACACAGAATACATTTAAACTGTGATACCATGGTACTCATGATTGACAGAGAATACATTTAAACTGTGATACTATGGTACTCATGATTGAAAGAGAATACATTTATACTGTGACACCATGGTACTCATGATTGAAAGAGAATACATTTAAACTGTGATACTATGTTACTCATGATTGAAAGAGAATACATTTAAACTATAATACCATGGTACTCATGATTGACAGAGAATACATTTAAACTGTGATACTATGGTACTCGTCATTGACAGACAATACATTTAAACTGTGATACCATGGTACTCATGATTGACAGAGAATACATTTAAACTGTGATACCATGGTACTCATGATTGGCAGAGAATACATTTAAACTGTGATACTATGGTACTCGTCATTGACAGAGAATACATATAAACTGTGATACCATGGTACTCATGATTGACAGAGAATACATTTAAACTGTGATACCATGGTACTCATGATTGACAGAATACATTTAAACTGTGATACCATGGTACTCATGATTGACAGAGAATACATTTAAACTGTGATACCATGGTACTCATGACTGACAGATTACATTTAAACTGTGTTACCATGGTATTCATGATTGACAGAATACATTTAAACTGTGTTACCATGGTAATCATGATTGACATAGAATACATTTAAACTGTGATACCATGGTACTCATGATTGACAGAATACATTTAAACTGTGATAACATGGTACTCATGATTGAAAGAGAATACATTTAAACTTTGATACCTTGGTACTCATGATTGGCAGAGAATACATGTATACTGTGATACCATAGTACTCATGATTGAAAGAGAATACATTTAAACTGTGATACCATGGTACTCATGATTGACAGATAATACATTTAAACTGTGATACCATGGTACTCATGATTGTCAGAGAATACACCTAAATTATGATACCATGGTACTCATGATTGAAAGAGAATACATCTAAATTGTGATACCATGGTACTCATGATTGACAGAGAATACATCTAAACTGTGATACCATAGTACTCATGATTGACAGAGAATACATTTAAACTGTGATACCATGGTACTCATGATTGACAGATAATACATTTAAACTGTGATACCATGGTACTCATGATTGTCAGAGAATACACCTAAATTATGATACCATGGTACTCATGATTGAAAGAGAATACATCTAAATTGTGATACCATGGTACTCATGATTGACAGAGAATACATCTAAACTGTGATACCACGGTACTCGTCATGGACAGAGAATACATTTAAACTGTGATACCATGGTACTCATGATTGTCAGAGAATACATCTAAATTGGGATACCATGGTACTCATGATTGAAAGAGAATACATTTAAATTGTGATACCATGGTACTCAAGATTGACAGAGAATACATTTAAACTGTGATACCATGGTACCCATGATTGAAAGAGAATACATTCAAACTGTGATACCATGGTACTCATGATTGACAGAGAATACATTTAAACTGTGATGCCATGGTACTCATGATTGTCAGAGAATACATTTAAACTGTAATACCATGGTACTCATGATTGACAGAGAATACATTTAAACTGTGATACTATGGTACTCGTCTTTGACAGAGAATACATTTAAACTGTGATACCATGGTACTCACGATTGACAGAATACATTTAAACTGTGATACCATGGTACTCATGATTGACAGAGAATACATTTAAACTGTGATACCATGGTACTCACGATTGACAGAATACATTTAAACTGTGATACCATGGTACTCATGATTGACAGAGAATACATTTAAACTGTGATACCATGGTACTCATGACTGACAGAATACATTTAAACTGTGTTACCATGGTACTCATGATTGACAGAATACATTTAAACTGTGTTACCATGGTACTCATGATTGACATAGAATACATTTAAACTGTGATACCATGGTACTCATGATTGACAGAATACATTTAAACTGTGATAACATGGTACTCATGATTGAAAGAGAATACATTTAAACTGTGATACCATGGTACTCATGATTGGCAGAGAATACATTTAAACTGTGATACCATAGTACTCATGATTGACAGAGAATACATTTAAACTGTGATACCATGGTACTCATGATTGACAGATAATACATTTAAACTGTGATACTATGGTACTCATGATTGTCAGATAATACACCTAAATTATGATACCATGGTACTCATGATTGAAAGAGAATACATCTAAATTGTGATACCATGGTACTCATGATTGACAGAGAATACATCTAAACTGTGATACCACGGTACTCGTCATGGACAGAGAATACATTTAAATTGTGATACCATGGTACTCATGATTGATAGAGAATACATTTAAACTGTGATACCATGGTACTCATGATTGACAGAGAATACATTTAAACTGTGATACTATGGTACTCATGATTGAAAGAGAATACATTTATACTGTGACACCATGGTACTCATGATTGAAAGAGAATACATTTAAACTGTGATACTATGGTACTCATGATTGAAAGAGAATACATTTAAACTATAATACCATGGTACTCATGATTGACACAGAATACATTTAAACTGTGATACCATGGTACTCATGATTGACAGAGAATACATTTAAACTGTAATACCATGGTACTCATGATTGACAGAGAATACATTTAAACTGTGATACTATGGTACTCGTCTTTGACAGAGAATACATTTAAACTGTGATACCATGGTACTCACGATTGACAGAATACATTTAAACTGTGATACCATGGTACTCATGATTGACAGAGAATACATTTAAACTGTGATACCATGGTACTCACTATTGCCAGAATACATTTAAACTGTGATACTATGGTACTCATGATTGACAGAGAATACATTTAAACTGTGATACCATGGTACTCATGACTGACAGAATACATTTAAACTGTGTTACCATGGTACTCATGATTGACAGAATACATTTAAACTGTGTTACCATGGTACTCATGATTGACATAGAATACATTTAAACTGTGATACCATGGTACTCATGATTGACAGAATACATTTAAACTGTGATAACATGGTACTCATGATTGAAAGAGAATACATTTAAACTGTGATACCATGGTACTCATGATTGGCAGAGAATACATTTATACTGTGATACCATAGTACTCATGATTGACAGAGAATACATTTAAACTGTGATACCATGGTACTCATGATTGACAGATAATACATTTAAACTGTGATGCCATGGTACTCATGATTGTCAGATAATACACCTAAATTATGATACCATGGTACTCATGATTGAAAGAGAATACATCTAAATTGTGATACCATGGTACTCATGATTGACAGAGAATACATCTAAACTGTGATACCACGGTACTCGTCATGGACAGAGAATACATTTAAATTGTGATATCATGGTACTCATGATGGTCAGAGAATACATCTAAATTGGGATACCATGGTACTCATGATTGAAAGGGAATACATTTAAATTGTGATACCATGGTACTCATGATTGACAGAGAATACGCTTAAACTGTGATACCATGGTACCCATGATTGAAAGAGAATACATTCAAACTGTGATACTATGGTACTCTTGATTGACAGAGAATACATTTAAGCTGTGATACCATGGTACTCATGATTGAAAGAGAATACATTCAAACTGTGATACCATGGTACTCATGATTGACAGAGAATACATTTAAACTGTGATACCATAGTACTCATGATTGACAGAGAATACATTTAAACTGTGATACCATGGTACTCATGATTGACAGATAATACATTTAAACTGTGATACCATGGTACTCGTGATTGACAGAGAATACATTTAAACTGTGATACCATGGTACTCATGATTGACAGAGAATACATCTAAATTGTGATACCATGGTACTCATGATTGAAAGAGAATACATCTAAATTGAGATACCATGGTACTCATGATTGTCAGAGAATACACCTAAATTATGATACCATGGTACTCATGATTGAAAGAGAATACATCTAAATTGTGATACCATGGTACTCATGATTGACAGAGAATACATCTAAACTGTGATACCACGGTACTCGTCATGGACAGAGAATACATTTAAACTGTGATACCATGGTACTCATGATTGTCAGAGAATACATCTAAATTGGGATACCATGGTACTCATGATTGAAAGAGAATACATTTAAATTGTGATACCATGGTACTCAAGATTGACAGAGAATACATTTAAACTGTGATACCATGGTACCCATGATTGAAAGAGAATACATTCAAACTGTGATACCATGGTACTCATGATTGACAGAGAATACATTTAAACTGTGATGCCATGGTACTCATGATTGTCAGAGAATACATTTAAACTGTAATACCATGGTACTCATGATTGACAGAGAATACATTTAAACTGTGATACTATGGTACTCGTCTTTGACAGAGAATACATTTAAACTGTGATACCATGGTACTCACGATTGACAGAATACATTTAAACTGTGATACCATGGTACTCATGATTGACAGAGAATACATTTAAACTGTGATACCATGGTACTCACGATTGACAGAATACATTTAAACTGTGATACCATGGTACTCATGATTGACAGAGAATACATTTAAACTGTGATACCATGGTACTCATGACTGACAGAATACATTTAAACTGTGTTACCATGGTACTCATGATTGACAGAATACATTTAAACTGTGTTACCATGGTACTCATGATTGACATAGAATACATTTAAACTGTGATACCATGGTACTCATGATTGACAGAATACATTTAAACTGTGATAACATGGTACTCATGATTGAAAGAGAATACATTTAAACTGTGATACCATGGTACTCATGATTGGCAGAGAATACATTTAAACTGTGATACCATAGTACTCATGATTGACAGAGAATACATTTAAACTGTGATACCATGGTACTCATGATTGACAGATAATACATTTAAACTGTGATACTATGGTACTCATGATTGTCAGATAATACACCTAAATTATGATACCATGGTACTCATGATTGAAAGAGAATACATCTAAATTGTGATACCATGGTACTCATGATTGACAGAGAATACATCTAAACTGTGATACCACGGTACTCGTCATGGACAGAGAATACATTTAAATTGTGATACCATGGTACTCATGATTGATAGAGAATACATTTAAACTGTGATACCATGGTACTCATGATTGACAGAGAATACATTTAAACTGTGATACTATGGTACTCATGATTGAAAGAGAATACATTTATACTGTGACACCATGGTACTCATGATTGAAAGAGAATACATTTAAACTGTGATACTATGGTACTCATGATTGAAAGAGAATACATTTAAACTATAATACCATGGTACTCATGATTGACACAGAATACATTTAAACTGTGATACCATGGTACTCATGATTGACAGAGAATACATTTAAACTGTAATACCATGGTACTCATGATTGACAGAGAATACATTTAAACTGTGATACTATGGTACTCGTCTTTGACAGAGAATACATTTAAACTGTGATACCATGGTACTCACGATTGACAGAATACATTTAAACTGTGATACCATGGTACTCATGATTGACAGAGAATACATTTAAACTGTGATACCATGGTACTCACTATTGCCAGAATACATTTAAACTGTGATACTATGGTACTCATGATTGACAGAGAATACATTTAAACTGTGATACCATGGTACTCATGACTGACAGAATACATTTAAACTGTGTTACCATGGTACTCATGATTGACAGAATACATTTAAACTGTGTTACCATGGTACTCATGATTGACATAGAATACATTTAAACTGTGATACCATGGTACTCATGATTGACAGAATACATTTAAACTGTGATAACATGGTACTCATGATTGAAAGAGAATACATTTAAACTGTGATACCATGGTACTCATGATTGGCAGAGAATACATTTATACTGTGATACCATAGTACTCATGATTGACAGAGAATACATTTAAACTGTGATACCATGGTACTCATGATTGACAGATAATACATTTAAACTGTGATGCCATGGTACTCATGATTGTCAGATAATACACCTAAATTATGATACCATGGTACTCATGATTGAAAGAGAATACATCTAAATTGTGATACCATGGTACTCATGATTGACAGAGAATACATCTAAACTGTGATACCACGGTACTCGTCATGGACAGAGAATACATTTAAATTGTGATATCATGGTACTCATGATGGTCAGAGAATACATCTAAATTGGGATACCATGGTACTCATGATTGAAAGGGAATACATTTAAATTGTGATACCATGGTACTCATGATTGACAGAGAATACGCTTAAACTGTGATACCATGGTACCCATGATTGAAAGAGAATACATTCAAACTGTGATACTATGGTACTCTTGATTGACAGAGAATACATTTAAGCTGTGATACCATGGTACTCATGATTGAAAGAGAATACATTCAAACTGTGATACCATGGTACTCATGATTGACAGAGAATACATTTAAACTGTGATACCATAGTACTCATGATTGACAGAGAATACATTTAAACTGTGATACCATGGTACTCATGATTGACAGATAATACATTTAAACTGTGATACCATGGTACTCGTGATTGACAGAGAATACATTTAAACTGTGATACCATGGTACTCATGATTGACAGAGAATACATCTAAATTGTGATACCATGGTACTCATGATTGAAAGAGAATACATCTAAATTGAGATACCATGGTACTCATGATTGACAGAGAATACTTTTAAATTGTGATACCATGGTACTCATGATTGAAAGAGAATACATTTAAACTGTGATACCATGGTACTCATGATTGACACAGAATACATTTAAACTGTGATACCATGGTACTCATGATTGACAGAGAATACATTTAAACTGTGATACTATGGTACTCATGATTGAAAGAGAATACATTTATACTGTGACACCATGGTACTCATGATTGAAAGAGAATACATTTAAACTGTGATACTATGTTACTCATGATTGAAAGAGAATACATTTAAACTATAATACCATGGTACTCATGATTGACAGAGAATACATTTAAACTGTGATACTATGGTACTCGTCATTGACAGACAATACATTTAAACTGTGATACCATGGTACTCATGATTGACAGAGAATACATTTAAACTGTGATACCATGGTACTCATGATTGACAGAGAATACATTTAAACTGTGATACCATGGTACTCACGATTGCCAGAATACATTTAAACTGTGATACTATGGTACTCATGATTGACAGAGAATACATTTAAACTGTGTTACCATGGTACTCATGATTGACAGAATACATTTAAACTGTGTTACCATGGTACTCATGATTGACATAGAATACATTTAAACTGTGATACCATGGTACTCATGATTGACAGAATACATTTAAACTGTGATAACATGGTACTCATGATTGAAAGAGAATACATTTAAACTGTGATACCATGGTACTCATGATTGGCAGAGAATACATTTATACTGTGATACCATAGTACTCATGATTGACAGAGAATACATTTAAACTGTGATACCATGGTACTCATGATTGACAGATAATACATTTAAACTGTGATACCATGGTACTCATGATTGTCAGATAATACACCTAAATTATGATACCATGGTACTCATGATTGAAAGAGAATACATCTAAATTGTGATACCATGGTACTCATGATTGACAGAGAATACATCTAAACTGTGATACCACGGTACTCGTCATGGACAGAGAATACATTTAAATTGTGATATCATGGTACTCATGATGGTCAGAGAATACATCTAAATTGGGATACCATGGTACTCATGATTGAAAGGGAATACATTTAAATTGTGATACCATGGTACTCATGATTGACAGAGAATACGCTTAAACTGTGATACCATGGTACCCATGATTGAAAGAGAATACATTCAAACTGTGATACTATGGTACTCTTGATTGACAGAGAATACATTTAAGCTGTGATACCATGGTACTCATGATTGAAAGAGAATACATTCAAACTGTGATACCATGGTACTCATGATTGACAGAGAATACATTTAAACTGTGATACCATAGTACTCATGATTGACAGAGAATACATTTAAACTGTGATACCATGGTACTCATGATTGACAGATAATACATTTAAACTGTGATACCATGGTATTCGTGATTGACAGAGAAAACATTTAAACTGTGATACCATGGTACTCATGATTGACAGAGAATACATCTAAATTGTGATACCATGGTACTCATGATTGAAAGAGAATACATCTAAATTGAGATACCATGGTACTCATGATTGACAGAGAATACTTTTAAATTGTGATACCATGGTACTCATGATTGAAAGAGAATACATTTAAACTGTGATACCATGGTACTCATGATTGACACAGAATACATTTAAACTGTGATACCATGGTACTCATGATTGACAGAGAATACATTTAAACTGTGATACTATGGTACTCATGATTGAAAGAGAATACATTTATACTGTGACACCATGGTACTCATGATTGAAAGAGAATACATTTAAACTGTGATACTATGTTACTCATGATTGAAAGAGAATACATTTAAACTATAATACCATGGTACTCATGATTGACAGAGAATACATTTAAACTGTGATACTATGGTACTCGTCATTGACAGACAATACATTTAAACTGTGATACCATGGTACTCATGATTGACAGAGAATACATTTAAACTGTGATACCATGGTACTCATGATTGGCAGAGAATACATTTAAACTGTGATACTATGGTACTCGTCATTGACAGAGAATACATTTAAACTGTGATACCATGGTACTCATGATTGACAGAGAGTACATTTAAACTGTGATACCATGGTACTCATGATTGACAGAATACATTTAAACTGTGGTACCATGGTACTCATGATTGACAGAGAATACATTTAAACTGTGATACCATGGTACTCATGACTGACAGATTACATTTAAGCTGTGTTACCATGGTATTCATGATTGACAGAATACATTTAAACTGTGTTACCATGGTACTCATGATTGACATAGAATACATTTAAACTGTGATACCATGGTACTCATGATTGACAGAATACATTTAAACTGTGATAACATGGTACTCATGATTGAAAGAGAATACATTTAAACTTTGATACCTTGGTACTCATGATTGGCAGAGAATACATTTAAACTGTGATACCATGGTACTCATGATTGACAGATAATACATTTAAACTGTGATACCATGGTACTCATGATTGTCAGAGAATACACCTAAATTATGATACCATGGTACTCATGATTGAAAGAGAATACATCTAAATTGTGATACCATGGTACTCATGATTGACAGAGAATACATCTAAACTGTGATACCACGGTACTCGTCATGGACAGAGAATACATTTAAACTGTGATACCATGGTACTCATGATTGTCAGAGAATACATCTAAATTGGGATACCATGGTACTCATGATTGAAAGAGAATACATTTAAATTGTGATACCATGGTACTCAAGATTGACAGAGAATACATTTAAACTGTGATACCATGGTACCCATGATTGAAAGAGAATACATTCAAACTGTGATACCATGGTACTCATGATTGACAGAGAATACATCTAAATTGTGATACCATGGTACTCATGATTGAAAGAGAATACATCTAAATTGAGATACCATGGTACTCATGATTGACAGAGAATACTTTTAAATTGTGATACCATGGTACTCATGATTGAAAGAGAATACATTTAAACTGTGATACCATGGTACTCATGATTGACACAGAATACATTTAAACTGTGATACCATGGTACTCATGATTGACAGAGAATACATTTAAACTGTGATACTATGGTACTCATGATTGAAAGAGAATACATTTATACTGTGACACCATGGTACTCATGATTGAAAGAGAATACATTTAAACTGTGATACTATGTTACTCATGATTGAAAGAGAATACATTTAAACTATAATACCATGGTACTCATGATTGACAGAGAATACATTTAAACTGTGATACTATGGTACTCGTCATTGACAGACAATACATTTAAACTGTGATACCATGGTACTCATGATTGACAGAGAATACATTTAAACTGTGATACCATGGTACTCATGATTGGCAGAGAATACATTTAAACTGTGATACTATGGTACTCGTCATTGACAGAGAATACATTTAAACTGTGATACCATGGTACTCATGATTGACAGAGAATACATTTAAACTGTGATACCATGGTACTCATGATTGACAGAATACATTTAAACTGTGATACCATGGTACTCATGATTGACAGAGATTACATTTAAACTGTGATACCATGGTACTCATGACTGACAGATTACATTTAAACTGTGTTACCATGGTATTCATGATTGACAGAATACATTTAAACTGTGTTACCATGGTACTCATGATTGACATAGAATACATTTAAACTGTGATACCATGGTACTCATGATTGACAGAATACATTTAAACTGTGATAACATGGTACTCATGATTGAAAGAGAATACATTTAAACTTTGATACCTTGGTACTCATGATTGGCAGAGAATACATTTAAACTGTGATACCATGGTACTCATGATTGACAGATAATACATTTAAACTGTGATACCATGGTACTCATGATTGTCAGAGAATACACCTAAATTATGATACCATGGTACTCATGATTGAAAGAGAATACATCTAAATTGTGATACCATGGTACTCATGATTGACAGAGAATACATCTAAACTGTGATACCACGGTACTCGTCATGGACAGAGAATACATTTAAACTGTGATACCATGGTACTCATGATTGTCAGAGAATACATCTAAATTGGGATACCATGGTACTCATGATTGAAAGAGAATACATTTAAATTGTGATACCATGGTACTCAAGATTGACAGAGAATACATTTAAACTGTGATACCATGGTACCCATGATTGAAAGAGAATACATTTATACTGTGACACCATGGTACTCATGATTGAAAGAGAATACATTTAAACTGTGATACTATGTTACTCATGATTGAAAGAGAATACATTTAAACTATAATACCATGGTACTCATGATTGACAGAGAATACATTTAAACTGTGATACTATGGTACTCGTCATTGACAGACAATACATTTAAACTGTGATACCATGGTACTCATGATTGACAGAGAATACATTTAAACTGTGATACCATGGTACTCATGATTGGCAGAGAATACATTTAAACTGTGATACTATGGTACTCGTCATTGACAGAGAATACATTTAAACTGTGATACCATGGTACTCATGATTGACAGAGAGTACATTTAAACTGTGATACCATGGTACTCATGATTGACAGAATACATTTAAACTGTGGTACCATGGTACTCATGATTGACAGAGAATACATTTAAACTGTGATACCATGGTACTCATGACTGACAGATTACATTTAAGCTGTGTTACCATGGTATTCATGATTGACAGAATACATTTAAACTGTGTTACCATGGTACTCATGATTGACATAGAATACATTTAAACTGTGATACCATGGTACTCATGATTGACAGAATACATTTAAACTGTGATAACATGGTACTCATGATTGAAAGAGAATACATTTAAACTTTGATACCTTGGTACTCATGATTGGCAGAGAATACATTTAAACTGTGATACCATGGTACTCATGATTGACAGATAATACATTTAAACTGTGATACCATGGTACTCATGATTGTCAGAGAATACACCTAAATTATGATACCATGGTACTCATGATTGAAAGAGAATACATCTAAATTGTGATACCATGGTACTCATGATTGACAGAGAATACATCTAAACTGTGATACCACGGTACTCGTCATGGACAGAGAATACATTTAAACTGTGATACCATGGTACTCATGATTGTCAGAGAATACATCTAAATTGGGATACCATGGTACTCATGATTGAAAGAGAATACATTTAAATTGTGATACCATGGTACTCAAGATTGACAGAGAATACATTTAAACTGTGATACCATGGTACCCATGATTGAAAGAGAATACATTCAAACTGTGATACCATGGTACTCATGATTGACAGAGAATACATCTAAATTGTGATACCATGGTACTCATGATTGAAAGAGAATACATCTAAATTGAGATACCATGGTACTCATGATTGACAGAGAATACTTTTAAATTGTGATACCATGGTACTCATGATTGAAAGAGAATACATTTAAACTGTGATACCATGGTACTCATGATTGACACAGAATACATTTAAACTGTGATACCATGGTACTCATGATTGACAGAGAATACATTTAAACTGTGATACTATGGTACTCATGATTGAAAGAGAATACATTTATACTGTGACACCATGGTACTCATGATTGAAAGAGAATACATTTAAACTGTGATACTATGTTACTCATGATTGAAAGAGAATACATTTAAACTATAATACCATGGTACTCATGATTGACAGAGAATACATTTAAACTGTGATACTATGGTACTCGTCATTGACAGACAATACATTTAAACTGTGATACCATGGTACTCATGATTGACAGAGAATACATTTAAACTGTGATACCATGGTACTCATGATTGGCAGAGAATACATTTAAACTGTGATACTATGGTACTCGTCATTGACAGAGAATACATTTAAACTGTGATACCATGGTACTCATGATTGACAGAGAATACATTTAAACTGTGATACCATGGTACTCATGATTGACAGAATACATTTAAACTGTGATACCATGGTACTCATGATTGACAGAGATTACATTTAAACTGTGATACCATGGTACTCATGACTGACAGATTACATTTAAACTGTGTTACCATGGTATTCATGATTGACAGAATACATTTAAACTGTGTTACCATGGTACTCATGATTGACATAGAATACATTTAAACTGTGATACCATGGTACTCATGATTGACAGAATACATTTAAACTGTGATAACATGGTACTCATGATTGAAAGAGAATACATTTAAACTTTGATACCTTGGTACTCATGATTGGCAGAGAATACATTTAAACTGTGATACCATGGTACTCATGATTGACAGATAATACATTTAAACTGTGATACCATGGTACTCATGATTGTCAGAGAATACACCTAAATTATGATACCATGGTACTCATGATTGAAAGAGAATACATCTAAATTGTGATACCATGGTACTCATGATTGACAGAGAATACATCTAAACTGTGATACCACGGTACTCGTCATGGACAGAGAATACATTTAAACTGTGATACCATGGTACTCATGATTGTCAGAGAATACATCTAAATTGGGATACCATGGTACTCATGATTGAAAGAGAATACATTTAAATTGTGATACCATGGTACTCAAGATTGACAGAGAATACATTTAAACTGTGATACCATGGTACCCATGATTGAAAGAGAATACATTCAAACTGTGATACCATGGTACTCATGATTGACAGAGAATACATTTAAACTGTGATGCCATGGTACTCATGATTGTCAGAGAATACATTTAAACTGTGATACCATGGTACTCATGATTGATAGAGAATACATTTAAACTGTGATACCTTGGTACTCATGATTGACAGAGAATACATTTAAACTGTGATACTATGGTACTCATGATTGAAAGAGAATACATTTATACTGTGACACCATGGTACTCATGATTGAAAGAGAATACATTTAAACTGTGATACTATGGTACTCATGATTGAAAGAGAATATATTTAAACTATAATACCATGGTACTCATGATTGACACAGAATACATTTAAACTGTGATACCATGGTACTCATGATTGACAGAGAATACATTTAAACTGTAATACCATGGTACTCATGATTGACAGAGAATACATTTAAACTGTGATACTATGGTACTCGTCTTTGACAGAGAATACATTTAAACTGTGATGCCATGGTACTCACGATTGACAGAATACATTTAAACTGTGATACCATGGTACTCATGATTGACAGAGAATACATTTAAACTGTGATACCATGGTACTCACGATTGACAGAATACATTTAAACTGTGATACCATGGTACTCATGATTGACAGAGAATACATTTAAACTGTGATACCATGGTACTCATGACTGACAGAATACATTTAAACTGTGTTACCATGGTACTCATGATTGACAGAATACATTTAAACTGTGTTACCATGGTACTCATGATTGACATAGAATACATTTAAACTGTGATACCATGGTACTCATGATTGACAGAATACATTTAAACTGTGATAACATGGTACTCATGATTGAAAGAGAATACATTTAAACTGTGATACCATGGTACTCATGATTGGCAGAGAATACATTTAAACTGTGATACCATAGTACTCATGATTGACAGAGAATACATTTAAACTGTGATACCATGGTACTCATGATTGACAGATAATACATTTAAACTGTGATACCATGGTACTCATGATTGTCAGATAATACACCTAAATTATGATACCATGGTACTCATGATTGAAAGAGAATACATCTAAATTGTGATACCATGGTACTCATGATTGACAGAGAATACATCTAAACTGTGATACCACGGTACTCGTCATGGACAGAGAATACATTTAAATTGTGATACCATGGTACTCATGATTGATAGAGAATACATTTAAACTGTGATACCATGGTACTCATGATTGACAGAGAATACATTTAAACTGTGATACTATGGTACTCATGATTGAAAGAGAATACATTTATACTGTGACACCATGGTACTCATGATTGAAAGAGAATACATTTAAACTGTGATACTATGGTACTCATGATTGAAAGAGAATACATTTAAACTATAATACCATGGTACTCATGATTGACACAGAATACATTTAAACTGTGATACCATGGTACTCATGATTGACAGAGAATACATTTAAACTGTAATACCATGGTACTCATGATTGGCAGAGAATACATTTAAACTGTGATACCATAGTACTCATGATTGACAGAGAATACATTTAAACTGTGATACCATGGTACTCATGATTGACAGAGAATACATTTAAACTGTGATACTATGGTACTCATGATTGAAAGAGAATACATTTATACTGTGACACCATGGTACTCATGATTGAAAGAGAATACATTTAAACTGTGATACTATGGTACTCATGATTGAAAGAGAATACATTTAAACTATAATACCATGGTACTCATGATTGACACAGAATACATTTAAACTGTGAAACCATGGTACTCATGATTGACAGAGAATACATTTAAACTGTAATACCATGGTACTCATGATTGACAGAGAATACATTTAAACTGTGATACTATGGTACTCGTCTTTGACAGAGAATACATTTAAACTGTGATACCATGGTACTCACGATTGACAGAATACATTTAAACTGTGATACCATGGTACTCATGATTGACAGAGAATACATTTAAACTGTGATACCATGGTACTCACGATTGACAGAATACATTTAAACTGTGATACTATGGTACTCATGATTGACAGAGAATACATTTAAACTGTGATACCATGGTACTCATGACTGACAGAATACATTTAAACTGTGTTACCATGGTACTCATGATTGACAGAATACATTTAAACTGTGTTACCATGGTACTCATGATTGACATAGAATACATTTAAACTGTGATACCATGGTACTCATGATTGACAGAATACATTTAAACTGTGATAACATGGTACTCATGATTGAAAGAGAATACATTTAAACTGTGATACCATGGTACTCATGATTGACAGATAATACATTTAAACTGTGATACCATGGTACTCATGATTGTCAGATAATACACCTAAATTATGATACCATGGTACTCATGATTGAAAGAGAATACATCTAAATTGTGATACCATGGTACTCATGATTGACAGAGAATACATCTAAACTGTGATACCACGGTACTCGTCATGGACAGAGAATACATTTAAATTGTGATACCATGGTACTCATGATGGTCAGAGAATACATCTAAATTGGGATACCATGGTACTCATGATTGAAAGGGAATACATTTAAATTGTGATACCATGGTACTCATGATTGACAGAGAATACGCTTAACCTGTGATACCATGGTACTCATGATTGACAGAGAATACATTTAAACTGTGATACCATAGTACTCATGATTGACAGAGAATACATTTAAACTGTGATACCATGGTACTCATGATTGACAGATAATACATTTAAACTGTGATACCATGGTACTCGTGATTGACAGAGAATACATTTAAACTGTGATACCATGGTACTCATGATTGACAGAATACATCTAAATTGTGATACCATGGTACTCATGATTGAAAGAGAATACATCTAAATTGAGATACCATGGTACTCATGATTGACAGAGAATACATTTAAATTGTGATACCATGGTACTCATGATTGAAAGAGAATACATTTAAACTGTGATACCATGGTACTCATGATTGACACAGAATACATTTAAACTGTGATACCATGGTACTCATGATTGACAGAGAATACATTTAAACTGTGATACTATGGTACTCATGATTGAAAGAGAATACATTTATACTGTGACACCATGGTTCTCATGATTGAAAGAGAATACATTTAAACTGTGATACTATGTTACTCATGATTGAAAGAGAATACATTTAAACTATAATACCATGGTACTCATGATTGACAGAGAATACATTTAAACTGTGATACTATGGTACTCGTCATTGACAGACAATACATTTAATCTGTGATACCATGGTACTCATGATTGACAGAGAATACATTTAAACTGTGATACCATGGTACTCATGATTGACAGAGAATACATTTAAACTGTGATACTATGGTACTCGTCATTGACAGAGAATACATTTAAACTGTGATACCATGGTACTCATGATTGACAGAGAATACATTTAAACTGTGATACCATGGTACTCATGATTGACAGAATACATTTAAACTGTGATACCATGGTACTCATGATTGACAGAGAATACATTTAAACTGTGATACCATGGTACTCATGACTGACAGATTACATTTAAACTGTGTTACCATGGTATTCATGATTGACAGAATACATTTAAACTGTGTTACCATGGTACTCATGATTGACAGAGAATACATTTAAACTGTGATACTATGGTACTCGTCATTGACAGAGAATACATTTAAACTGTGATAACATGGTACTCATGATTGACAGAGAATACATTTAAACTGTGATACCATGGTACTCATGATTGACAGATAATACATTTAAACTGTGATACCATGGTACTCATGATTGTCAGAGAATACACCTAAATTATGATACCATGGTACTCATGATTGAAAGAGAATACATCTAAATTGTGATACCATGGTACTCATGATTGACAGAGAATACATCTAAACTGTGATACCACGGTACTCGTCATGGACAGAGAATACATTTAAACTGTGATACCATGGTACTCATGATTGTCAGAGAATACATCTAAATTGGGATACCATGGTACTCATGATTGAAAGAGAATACATTTAAATTGTGATACCATGGTACTCAAGATTGACAGAGAATACATTTAAACTGTGATACCATGGTACCCATGATTGAAAGAGAATACATTCAAACTGTGATACCATGGTACTCATGATTGACAGAGAATACATTTAAACTGTGATGCCATGGTACTCATGATTGTCAGAGAATACATTTAAACTGTGATACCATGGTACTCATGATTGATAGAGAATACATTTAAACTGTGATACCATGGTACTCATGATTGACAGAGAATACATTTAAACTGTGATACTATGGTACTCATGATTGAAAGAGAATACATTTATACTGTGACACCATGGTACTCATGATTGAAAGAGAATACATTTAAACTGTGATACTATGGTACTCATGATTGAAAGAGAATACATTTAAACTATAATACCATGGTACTCATGATTGACACAGAATACATTTAAACTGTGATACCATGGTACTCATGATTGACAGAGAATACATTTAAACTGTAATACCATGGTACTCATGATTGACAGAGAATACATTTAAACTGTGATACTATGGTACTCGTCTTTGACAGAGAATACATTTAAACTGTGATACCATGGTACTCACGATTGACAGAATACATTTAAACTGTGATACCATGGTACTCATGATTGACAGAGAATACATTTAAACTGTGATACCATGGTACTCACGATTGACAGAATACATTTAAACTGTGATACTATGGTACTCATGATTGACAGAGAATACATTTAAACTGTGATACCATGGTACTCATGACTGACAGAATACATTTAAACTGTGTTACCATGGTACTCATGATTGACAGAATACATTTAAACTGTGTTACCATGGTACTCATGATTGACATAGAATACATTTAAACTGTGATACCATGGTACTCATGATTGACAGAATACATTTAAACTGTGATAACATGGTACTCATGATTGAAAGAGAATACATTTAAACTGTGATACCATGGTACTCATGATTGGCAGAGAATACATTTATACTGTGATACCATAGTACTCATGATTGACAGAGAATACATTTAAACTGTGATACCATGGTACTCATGATTGACAGATAATACATTTAAACTGTGATACCATGGTACTCATGATTGTCAGATAATACACCTAAATTATGATACCATGGTACTCATGATTGAAAGAGAATACATCTAAATTGTGATACCATGGTACTCATGATTGACAGAGAATACATCTAAACTGTGATACCACGGTACTCGTCATGGACAGAGAATACATTTAAATTGTGATACCATGGTACTCATGATGGTCAGAGAATACATCTAAATTGGGATACCATGGTACTCATGATTGAAAGGGAATACATTTAAATTGTGATACCATGGTACTCATGATTGACAGAGAATACGCTTAAACTGTGATACCATGGTACCCATGATTGAAAGAGAATACATTCAAACTGTGATACTATGGTACTCTTGATTGACAGAGAATACATTTAAGCTGTGATACCATGGTACTCATGATTGAAAGAGAATACATTCAACCTGTGATACCATGGTACTCATGATTGACAGAGAATACATTTAAACTGTGATACCATAGTACTCATGATTGACAGAGAATACATTTAAACTGTGATACCATGGTACTCATGATTGACAGATAATACATTTAAACTGTGATACCATGGTACTCGTGATTGACAGAGAATACATTTAAACTGTGATACCATGGTACTCATGATTGACAGAATACATCTAAATTGTGATACCATGGTACTCATGATTGAAAGAGAATACATCTAAATTGAGATACCATGGTACTCATGATTGACAGAGAATACATTTAAATTGTGATACCATGGTACTCATGATTGAAAGAAAATACATTTAAACTGTGATACCATGGTACTCATGATTGACACAGAATACATTTAAACTGTGATACCATGGTACTCATGATTGACAGAGAATACATTTAAACTGTGATACTATGGTACTCATGATTGAAAGAGAATACATTTATACTGTGACACCATGGTTCTCATGATTGAAAGAGAATACATTTAAACTGTGATACTATGTTACTCATGATTGAAAGAGAATACATTTAAACTATAATACCATGGTACTCATGATTGACAGAGAATACATTTAAACTGTGATACTATGGTACTCGTCATTGACAGACAATACATTTAATCTGTGATACCATGGTACTCATGATTGACAGAGAATACATTTAAACTGTGATACCATGGTACTCATGATTGACAGAGAATACATTTAAACTGTGATACTATGGTACTCGTCATTGACAGAGAATACATTTAAACTGTGATACCATGGTACTCATGATTGACAGAGAATACATTTAAACTGTGATACCATGGTACTCATGATTGACAGAATACATTTAAACTGTGATACCATGGTACTCATGATTGACAGAGAATACATTTAAACTGTGATACCATGGTACTCATGACTGACAGATTACATTTAAACTGTGTTACCATGGTATTCATGATTGACAGAATACATTTAAACTGTGTTACCATGGTACTCATGATTGACAGAGAATACATTTAAACTGTGATACTATGGTACTCGTCATTGACAGAGAATACATTTAAACTGTGATAACATGGTACTCATGATTGACAGAGAATACATTTAAACTGTGATACCATGGTACTCATGATTGACAGATAATACATTTAAACTGTGATACCATGGTACTCATGATTGTCAGAGAATACACCTAAATTATGATACCATGGTACTCATGATTGAAAGAGAATACATCTAAATTGTGATACCATGGTACTCATGATTGACAGAGAATACATCTAAACTGTGATACCACGGTACTCGTCATGGACAGAGAATACATTTAAACTGTGATACCATGGTACTCATGATTGTCAGAGAATACATCTAAATTGGGATACCATGGTACTCATGATTGAAAGAGAATACATTTAAATTGTGATACCATGGTACTCAAGATTGACAGAGAATACATTTAAACTGTGATACCATGGTACCCATGATTGAAAGAGAATACATTCAAACTGTGATACCATGGTACTCATGATTGACAGAGAATACATTTAAACTGTGATGCCATGGTACTCATGATTGTCAGAGAATACATTTAAACTGTGATACCATGGTACTCATGATTGATAGAGAATACATTTAAACTGTGATACCATGGTACTCATGATTGACAGAGAATACATTTAAACTGTGATACTATGGTACTCATGATTGAAAGAGAATACATTTATACTGTGACACCATGGTACTCATGATTGAAAGAGAATACATTTAAACTGTGATACTATGGTACTCATGATTGAAAGAGAATACATTTAAACTATAATACCATGGTACTCATGATTGACACAGAATACATTTAAACTGTGATACCATGGTACTCATGATTGACAGAGAATACATTTAAACTGTAATACCATGGTACTCATGATTGACAGAGAATACATTTAAACTGTGATACTATGGTACTCGTCTTTGACAGAGAATACATTTAAACTGTGATACCATGGTACTCACGATTGACAGAATACATTTAAACTGTGATACCATGGTACTCATGATTGACAGAGAATACATTTAAACTGTGATACCATGGTAATCACGATTGACAGAATACATTTAAACTGTGATACCATGGTACTCATGATTGACAGAGAATACATTTAAACTGTGATACCATGGTACTCATGACTGACAGAATACATTTAAACTGTGTTACCATGGTACTCATGATTGACAGAATACATTTAAACTGTGTTACCATGGTACTCATGATTGACATAGAATACATTTAAACTGTGATACCATGGTACTCATGATTGACAGAATACATTTAAACTGTGATAACATGGTACTCATGATTGAAAGAGAATACATTTAAACTGTGATACCATGGTACTCATGATTGGCAGAGAATACATTTAAACTGTGATACCATAGTACTCATGATTGACAGAGAATACATTTAAACTGTGATACCATGGTACTCATGATTGACAGATAATACATTTAAACTGTGATACCATGGTACTCATGATTGTCAGATAATACACCTAAATTATGATACCATGGTACTCATGATTGAAAGAGAATACATCTAAATTGTGATACCATGGTACTCATGATTGACAGAGAATACATCTAAACTGTGATACCACGGTACTCGTCATGGACAGAGAATACATTTAAATTGTGATACCATGGTACTCATGATTGATAGAGAATACATTTAAACTCTGATACCATGGTACTCATGATTGACAGATAATACATTTAAACTGTGATACTATGGTACTCATGATTGAAAGAGAATACATTTATACTGTGACACCATGGTACTCATGATTGAAAGAGAATACATTTAAACTGTGATACTATGGTACTCATGATTGAAAGAGAATACATTTAAACTATAATACCATGGTACTCATGATTGACACAGAATACATTTAAACTGTGATACCATGGTACTCATGATTGACAGAGAATACATTTAAACTGTAATACCATGGTACTCATGATTGACAGAGAATACATTTAAACTGTGATACTATGGTACTCGTCTTTGACAGAGAATACATTTAAACTGTGATACCATGGTACTCACGATTGACAGATAATACATTTAAACTGTGATACCATGGTACTCATGATTGTCAGATAATACACCTAAATTATGATACCATGGTACTCATGATTGAAAGAGAATACATCTAAATTGTGATACCATGGTACTCATGATTGACAGAGAATACATCTAAACTGTGATACCACGGTACTCGTCATGGACAGAGAATACATTTAAATTGTGATACCATGGTACTCATGATTGATAGAGAATACATTTAAACTGTGATACCATGGTACTCATGATTGACAGAGAATACATTTAAACTGTGATACTATGGTACTCATGATTGAAAGAGAATACATTTATACTGTGACACCATGGTACTCATGATTGAAAGAGAATACATTTAAACTGTGATACTATGGTACTCATGATTGAAAGAGAATACATTTAAACTATAATACCATGGTACTCATGATTGACACAGAATACATTTAAACTGTGATACCATGGTACTCATGATTGACAGAGAATACATTTAAACTGTAATACCATGGTACTCATGATTGACAGAGAATACATTTAAACTGTGATACTATGGTACTCGTCTTTGACAGAGAATACATTTAAACTGTGATACCATGGTACTCACGATTGACAGAATACATTTAAACTGTGATACCATGGTACTCATGATTGACAGAGAATACATTTAAACTGTGATACCATGGTACTCACGATTGACAGAATACATTTAAACTGTGATACTATGGTACTCATGATTGACAGAGAATACATTTAAACTGTGATACCATGGTACTCATGACTGACAGAATACATTTAAACTGTGTTACCATGGTACTCATGATTGACAGAATACATTTAAACTGTGTTACCATGGTACTCATGATTGACATAGAATACATTTAAACTGTGATACCATGGTACTCATGATTGACAGAATACATTTAAACTGTGATAACATGGTACTCATGATTGAAAGAGAATACATTTAAACTGTGATACCATGGTACTCATGATTGACAGAGAATACATTTATACTGTGATACCATAGTACTCATGATTGAGAGAGAATACATTTAAACTGTGATACCATGGTACTCATGATTGACAGATAATACATTTAAACTGTGATACCATGGTACTCATGATTGTCAGATAATACACCTAAATTATGATACCATGGTACTCATGATTGAAAGAGAATACATCTAAATTGTGATACCATGGTACTCATGATTGACAGAGAATACATCTAAACTGTGATACCACGGTACTCGTCATGGACAGAGAATACATTTAAATTGTGATACCATGGTACTCATGATGGTCAGAGAATACATCTAAATTGGGATACCATGGTACTCATGATTGACAGAGAATACGCTTAAACTGTGATACCATGGTACCCATGATTGAAAGAGAATACATTCAAACTGTGATACTATGGTACTCTTGATTGACAGAGAATACATTTAAGCTGTGATACCATGGTACTCATGATTGAAAGAGAATACATTCAAACTGTGATACCATGGTACTCATGATTGACAGAGAATACATTTAAACTGTGATACCATAGTACTCATGATTGACAGAGAATACATTTAAACTGTGATACCATGGTACTCATGATTGACAGATAATACATTTAAACTGTGATACCATGGTACTCGTGATTGACAGAGAATACATTTAAACTGTGATACTATGGTACTCATGATTGACAGAGAATACATCTAAATTGTGATACCATGGTACTCATGATTGAAAGAGAATACATCTAAATTGAGATAACATGGTACTCATGATTGACAGAGAATACTTTTAAATTGTGATACCATGGTACTCATGATTGAAAGAGAATACATTTAAACTGTGATACCATGGTACTCATGATTGACACAGAATACATTTAAACTGTGATACCATGGTACTCATGATTGACAGAGAATACATTTAAACTGTGATACTATGGTACTCATGATTGAAAGAGAATACATTTATACTGTGACACCATGGTACTCATGATTGAAAGAGAATACATTTAAACTGTGATACTATGTTACTCATGATTGAAAGAGAATACATTTAAACTATAATACCATGGTACTCATGATTGACAGAGAATACATTTAAACTGTGATACTATGGTACTCGTCATTGACAGACAATACATTTAAACTGTGATACCATGGTACTCATGATTGACAGAGAATACATTTAAACTGTGATACCATGGTACTCATGATTGGCAGAGAATACATTTAAACTGTGATACTATGGTACTCGTCATTGACAGAGAATACATTTAAACTGTGATACCATGGTACTCATGATTGACAGAGAATACATTTAAACTGTGATACCATGGTACTCATGATTGACAGAATACATTTAAACTGTGATACCATGGTACTCATGATTGACAGAGAATACATTTAAACTGTGATACCATGGTACTCAAGACTGACAGATTACATTTAAACTGTGTTACCATGGTATTCATGATTGACAGAATACATTTAAACTGTGTTACCATGGTACTCATGATTGACATAGAATACATTTAAACTGTGATACCATGGTACTCATGATGGACAGAATACATTTAAACTGTGATAACATGGTACTCATGATTGAAAGAGAATACATTTAAACTTTGATACCTTGGTACTCATGATTGGCAGAGAATACATGTATACTGTGATACCATAGTACTCATGATTGACAGAGAATACATTTAAACTGTGATACCATGGTACTCATGATTGAAAGAGAATACATTTAAACTGTGATACCATGGTACTCATGATTGGCAGAGAATACATTTAAACTGTGATACCATAGTACTCATGATTGACAGAGAATACATTTAAACTGTGATACCATGGTACTCATGATTGACAGATAATACATTTAAACTGTGATACCATGGTACTCATGATTGTCAGATAATACACCTAAATTATGATACCATGATACTCATGATTGAAAGAGAATACATCTAAATTGTGATACCATGGTACTCATGATTGACAGAGAATACATCTAAACTGTGATACCACGGTACTCGTCATGGACAGAGAATACATTTAAATTGTGATACCATGGTACTCATGATTGATAGAGAATACATTTAAACTGTGATACCATGGTACTCATGATTGACAGAAAATACATTTAAACTGTGATACTATGGTACTCATGATTGAAAGAGAATACATTTATACTGTGACACCATGGTACTCATGATTGAAAGAGAATACATTTAAACTGTGATACTATGGTACTCATGATTGAAAGAGAATACATTTAAACTATAATACCATGGTACTCATGATTGACACAGAATACATTTAAACTGTGATACCATGGTACTCATGATTGACAGAGAATACATTTAAACTGTAATACCATGGTACTCATGATTGACAGAGAATACATTTAAACTGTGATACTATGGTACTCGTCTTTGACAGAGAATACATTTAAACTGTGATACCATGGTACTCACGATTGACAGAATACATTTAAACTGTGATACCATGGTACTCATGACTGACAGAATACATTTAAACTGTGTTACCATGGTACTCATGATTGACAGAATACATTTAAACTGTGTTACCATGGTACTCATGATTGACATAGAATACATTTAAACTGTGATACCATGGTACTCATGATTGACAGAATACATTTAAACTGTGATAACATGGTACTCATGATTGAAAGAGAATACATTTAAACTGTGATACCATGGTACTCATGATTGGCAGAGAATACATTTATACTGTGATACCATGGTACTCATGATTGACAGAGAATACATTTAAACTGTGATACCATGGTACTCATGATTGACAGATAATACATTTAAACTGTGATACCATGGTACTCATGATTGTCAGATAATACACCTAAATTATGATACCATGGTACTCAAGATTGAAAGAGAATACATCTAAATTGTGATACCATGGTACTCATGATTGACAGAGAATACATCTAAACTGTGATACCACGGTACTCGTCATGGACAGAGAATACATTTAAATTGTGATACCATGGTACTCATGATGGTCAGAGAATACATCTAAATTGGGATACCATGGTACTCATGATTGAAAGGGAATACATTTAAATTGTGATACCATGGTACTCATGATTGACAGAGAATACGCTTAAACTGTGATACCATGGTACCCATGATTGAAAGAGAATACATTCAAACTGTGATACTATGGTACTCTTGATTGACAGAGAATACATTTAAGCTGTGATACCATGGTACTCATGATTGAAAGAGAATACATTCAAACTGTGATACCATGGTACTCATGATTGACAGAGAATACATTTAAACTGTGATACCATAGTACTCATGATTGACAGAGAATACATTTAAACTGTGATACCATGGTACTCATGATTGACAGATAATACATTTAAACTGTGATACCATGGTACTCGTGATTGACAGAGAATACATTTAAACTGTGATACCATGGTACTCATGATTGACAGAGAATACATCTAAATTGTGATACCATGGTACTCATGATTGAAAGAGAATACATCTAAATTGAGATACCATGGTACTCATGATTGACAGAGAATACTTTTAAATTGTGATACCATGGTACTCATGATTGAAAGAGAATACATTTAAACTGTGATACCATGGTACTCATGATTGACACAGAATACATTTAAACTGTGATACCATGGTACTCATGATTGACAGAGAATACATTTAAACTGTGATACCATGGTACTCATGATTGTCAGATAATACATCTAAATTGTGATACCATGGTACTCATGATTGAAAGAGAATACATCTAAATTGTGATACCATGGTACTCATGATTGACAGAGAATACATTTAAATTGTGATACCATGGTACTCATGATTGACAGAGAATAAATTTAAACTGTGATACCATGGTACTCATGATTGAAAGAGAATACATCTAAACTGTGATACCATGGTACTCATGATTGACAGAGAATACATTTAAACTGTGATACCATAGTACTCATGATTGACAGAGAATACATTTAAACTGTGATATCATGGTACTCATGATTGACAGAGAATACATTTAAACTGTGATACCATGGTACTCATGACTGACAGAATATATTTAAACTGTGATACCATGGTACTCATGATTGACAGAGAATACATTTAAACTGTAATACCATGGTACTCATGATTGACAGAGAATACATTTAAACTGTGATACTATGGTACTCGTCTTTGACAGAGAATACATTTAAACTGTGATACCATGGTACTCACGATTGACAGAATATATTTAAACTGTGATACCATGGTACTCATGACTGACAGAATACATTTAAACTGTGTTACCATGGTACTCATGATTGACAGAATACATTTAAACTGTGTTACCATGGTACTCATGATTGACATAGAATACATTTAAACTGTGATACCATGGTACTCATGATTGACAGAATACATTTAAACTGTGATAACATGGTACTCATGATTGAAAGAGAATACATTTAAACTGTGATACCATGGTACTCATGATTGGCAGAGAATACATTTATACTGTGATACCATGGTACTCATGATTGACAGAGAATACATTTAAACTGTGATACCATGGTACTCATGATTGACAGATAATACATTTAAACTGTGATACCATGGTACTCATGATTGTCAGATAATACACCTAAATTATGATACCATGGTACTCAAGATTGAAAGAGAATACATCTAAATTGTGATACCATGGTACTCATGATTGACAGAGAATACATCTAAACTGTGATACCACGGTACTCGTCATGGACAGAGAATACATTTAAATTGTGATACCATGGTACTCATGATGGTCAGAGAATACATCTAAATTGGGATACCATGGTACTCATGATTGAAAGGGAATACATTTAAATTGTGATACCATGGTACTCATGATTGACAGAGAATACGCTTAAACTGTGATACCATGGTACCCATGATTGAAAGAGAATACATTCAAACTGTGATACTATGGTACTCTTGATTGACAGAGAATACATTTAAGCTGTGATACCATGGTACTCATGATTGAAAGAGAATACATTCAAACTGTGATACCATGGTACTCATGATTGACAGAGAATACATTTAAACTGTGATACCATAGTACTCATGATTGACAGAGAATACATTTAAACTGTGATACCATGGTACTCATGATTGACAGATAATACATTTAAACTGTGATACCATGGTACTCGTGATTGACAGAGAATACATTTAAACTGTGATACCATGGTACTCATGATTGACAGAGAATACATCTAAATTGTGATACCATGGTACTCATGATTGAAAGAGAATACATCTAAATTGAGATACCATGGTACTCATGATTGACAGAGAATACTTTTAAATTGTGATACCATGGTACTCATGATTGAAAGAGAATACATTTAAACTGTGATACCATGGTACTCATGATTGACACAGAATACATTTAAACTGTGATACCATGGTACTCATGATTGACAGAGAATACATTTAAACTGTGATACCATGGTACTCATGATTGTCAGATAATACATCTAAATTGTGATACCATGGTACTCATGATTGAAAGAGAATACATCTAAATTGTGATACCATGGTACTCATGATTGACAGAGAATACATTTAAATTGTGATACCATGGTACTCATGATTGACAGAGAATAAATTTAAACTGTGATACCATGGTACTCATGATTGAAAGAGAATACATCTAAACTGTGATACCATGGTACTCATGATTGACAGAGAATACATTTAAACTGTGATACCATAGTACTCATGATTGACAGAGAATACATTTAAACTGTGATATCATGGTACTCATTATTGACAGAGAATACATTTAAACTGTGATACCATGGTACTCATGATTGACACAGAATACATTTAAACTGTGATACCATGGTACTCATGATTGAAAGAGAATACATCTAAATTGTGATACCATGGTACTCATGATTGACAGAGAATACATTTAAACTGTGATACCATGGTACTCATGATTGACAGAGAATACATTTAAACTGTGATACCATGGTACTCATGATTGAGAGAGAATACATTTAAACTGTGAAATCATGGTACTCATGATTAACAGAATACATTTAAACTGTGATACCCTGGTACTCATGATTGACAGACAATACATTTAAACTGTGATACCATGGTACTCATGATTGACAGAATACATTTAAACAGTGATATCATGGTACTCATGATTGAAAGATAATACATTTAAACTGTGATACCATGGTACTCATGATTGACAGAATACATTTAAACAGTGATATCATGGTACTCATGATTGACAGAATACATTTAAACAGTGATATCATGGTACTCATGATTGAAAGAGAATACATTTAAACTGTGATACCATGGTACTCATGATTGACAGAATACATTTAAACTGTGGTACCATGGTACTCATGATTGACAGAATACATTTAAACAGTGATATCATGGTACTCATGATTGAAAGAGAATACATTTAAACTGTGATACCATAGTACCCATGATTGACAGAGAATACATTTAAATTGTGATACCATGGTAATCATGATTGACAGAATACATTTAAACTGTGATACCATGGTACTCATGATTGAAAGAGAATACATTTAAACTGTGATACCATGGTACTCATAATTTACAGAGAATACATTTAAACTGTGATACCATGGTACTCATGATTGAAAGAGAACACATTTAAACTGTGATACCATGGTACTCATGATTTACAGAGAATACATTTAAACTGTGATATCATGGCACTCATGATTGACAGAAAATACATTTAAACTGTGATACCATGGTACTCATGATTGACAGAGAATACATTTAAACTGTGATACCATGGTACTCATGATTGACAGAATACATTTAAACTGTGATACCATGGTACTCATGATTGACAGAGAATACATTTAAACTGTGATACCTTGGTACTCATGACTGACAGAATATATTTAAACTGTGATACCATGGTACTCATGACTGACAGAATACATTTAAACTGTGATACCATGGTACTCATGACTGACAGAATACATTTAAACAGTCATACCATGGTACTTATGAATGACAGAGAATACATTTAAACTATGATACCATGGTACTCATGATTGACAGAGAATACATTTAAACTGTGATACTATGGTACTCATGATTGACAGAGAATACATTTAAACTGTGATACCATGGTACTCATGATTCACAGAATACATTTAAACTGTGATACCATAGTACTCATGATTGAAAGAGAATACATTTAAGCTGTGATACCATGGTACTCATGATTGACAGAGAATACATTTAAACTGTGATACCATGGTACTCATGATTGAAAGATAATACACTTAAACTGGGATACCATGGTACTCATGATTGACAGAGAATACATTTAAACTGTGATACCATGGTACTCATGATTGACAGAGAATACATTTAAACTGTGATACCATGGTACTCATGATTGAAAGAGAATACACTTAAAACTGGGATACCATGGCACTCATGATTGACAGAGAATACATTTAAACTGTGATACCATGGTACTCATGATTGACAGAATACATTTAAACTGTGATACCATGGTACTCATGATTGACAGAGAATACATTTAAACTGTGATACCATGGTACTCATGACTGACAGAATATATTTAAACTGTGATACCATTGTAATCATGATTGACAGAGAATACATTTAAACTGCGATACCATGGTACTCATGATTGACAGAGAATACATTTAAACTGTGATACTATGGTACTCATGATTGACAGAGAATACATTTAAACTGTGATACCATGGTACTCATGATTCACAGAATACATTTAATCTGTGATACCATGGTACTCATGATTGAAAGAGAATACATTTAAGCTGTGATACCATGGTACTCATGATTGACAGAGAATACATTTAAACTGTGATACCATGGTACTCATGATTGAAAGATAATACACTTAAACTGGGATACCATGGTACTCATGATTGACAGAGAATACATTTAAACTGTGATACCATGGTACTCATGATTGACAGAGAATACATTTAAACTGTGATACCATGGTACTCATGATTGAAAGAGAATACACTTAAAACTGGGATACCATGGTACTCATGATTGACAGAATACATTTAAAATGTGATACCATGGTACTCATGATTGACAGAATACATTTAAACTGTGATACCATGGTACTCATGATTGACAGAGAATACATTTAAACTGTGATACCATGGTACTCATGACTGACAGAATATATTTAAACTGTAATACCATGGTAATCATGATTGACAGAGAATACATTTAAACTGCGATACCATGGTACTCATGATTGACAGAGAATACATTTAAACTGTGATACCATGGTACTCATGACTGACAGAATACATTTAAACAGTCATACCATGGTACTTATGAATGACAGAGAATACATTTAAACTGTGATACCATGGTACTCATGATTGACAGAGAATACATTTAAACTGTGATACTATGGTACTCATGATTGACAGAATACATTTAAACTGTGATACCATGGTACTCATGATTGAAAGAGAATACATTTAAGCTGTGATACCATGGTACTCATGATTGACAGAGAATACATTTAAACTGTGATACCATGGTACTCATGATTGACAGAGAATACACTTAAACTGTGATACCATGGTACTCATGATTGACAGAGAATACATTTAAACTGTGAAATCATGGTACTCATGATTGACAGAATACATTTAAACTGTGATACCATGGTACTCATGATTGACAGAGAATACATTTAAACTGTGATACTATGGTACTCATGATTGACAGAATACATTTAAACAGTGATATCATTGTACTCATGATTGAAAGAGAATACATTTAAACTGTGATACCATGGTACTCATGATTGACAGAATACATTTAAACTGTGATACCATGGTACTCATGATTGACAGAATACATTTAAACAGTGATATCATGGTACTCATGATTGAAAGAGAATACATTTAAACTGTGATACCATAGTACCCATGATTTACAGAGAATACATTTAAATTGTGATACCATGGTACTCATAATTGACAGAATACATTTAAACTGTGATACCATGGTACTCATGATTGAAAGAGAATACATTTAAACTGTGATACCATGGTACTCATAATTTACAGAGAATACATTTAAACTGTGATACCATGGTACTCATGATTGAAAGAGAATACATTTAAACTGTGATACCATGGTACTCATGATTTACAGAGAATACATTTAAACTGTGATATCATGGCACTCATGATTGACAGAAAATACATTTAAACTGTGATACCATGGTACTCATGATTGACAGAGAATACATTTAAACTGTGATACCATGGTACTCATGATTGACATAATACATTTAAACTGTGATACCATGGTACTCATGATTGACAGAGAATACATTTAAACTGTGATGACATGGTACTCATGACTGACATAATATATTTAAACTGTGATACCATGGTAATCATGATTGACAGAGAATACTTTTAAACTGTGATACCATGGTACTCATGATTGAAAGATAATACACTTAAACTGGGATACCATGGTACTCATGATTGACAGAGAATACATTTAAACTGTGATACCATGGTACTCATGATTGACAGAGAATACATTTAAACTGTGATACCATGGTACTCATGATTGAAAGAGAATACACTTAAAACTGGGATACCATGGTACTCATGATTGACAGAATACATTTAAAATGTGATACCATGGTACTCATGATTGAAAGAGAATACTTTTAAACTGTGATACCATGGTACTCATGATTGAAAGATAATACACTTAAACTGGGATACCATGGTACTCATGATTGACAGAGAATACATTTAAACTGTGATACCATGGTACTCATGATTGACAGAGAATACATTTAAACTGCGATACCATGGTACTCATGATTGACAGAGAATACATTTAAACTGTGATACTATGGTACTCATGATTGACAGAGAATACATTTAAACTGTGATACCATGGTACTCATGATTCACAGAATACATTTAATCTGTGATACCATGGTACTCATGATTGAAAGAGAATACATTTAAGCTGTGATACCATGGTACTCATGATTGACAGAGAATACATTTAAACTGTGATACCATGGTACTCATGATTGAAAGATAATACACTTAAACTGGGATACCATGGTACTCATGATTGACAGAGAATACATTTAAACTGTGATACCATGGTACTCATGATTGACAGAGAATACATTTAAACTGTGATACCATGGTACTCATGATTGAAAGAGAATACACTTAAACTGGGATACCATGGTACTCATGATTGACAGAGAATACATTTAAACTGTGATACCATGGTACTCATGATTGAAAGAGAATACACTTAAACTGGGATACCATGGTACTCTTGATTGACACAGAATACATTTAAACTGTGATGCCATGGTACTCATGATTGAAAGACAATACATTTAAACTGTGATACCATGGTACTCATGATTGACAGAATACATTTAAACAGTGATACCATGGTACTCATGATTGATAGAGAATATATCTAAACTGTGATACCATGGTACTCATGATTGACACAGAATACATTTAAACTATGATACCATGGTACTCATGATTGACAGAGAATACATTTAAACTGTGATACCATGGTACTCATGATTGACAGAGAATACATTTAAACTGTGATACTATGGTACTCGTCATAGACAGAGAATACATTTAAACTGTGATACCATGGTACTCATGATTGACAGAGAATACATTTAAACTGTGATACCATGGTACTCATGACTGACAGAATACATTTAAACAGTCATACCATGGTACTTATGAATGACAGAGAATACATTTAAACTGTGATACCATGGTACTCATGATTGACAGAGAATACATTTAAACTGTGATACTATGGTACTTATGATTGACAGAATACATTTAAACTGTGATACCATGGTACTCATGATTGAAAGAGAATACATTTAAGCTGTGATACCATGGTACTCATGATTGACAGAGAATACATTTAAACTGTGATACCATGGTACTCATGATTGACAGAGAATACATTTAAACTGTGATACCATGGTACTCATGATTGACAGAGAATACATTTAAACTGTGAAATCATGGTACTCATGATTGACAGAATACATTTAAACTGTGATACCATGGTACTCATGATTGACAGAGAATACATTTAAACTGTGAAACTATGGTACTCATGATTGACAGAATACATTTAAACAGTGATATCATTGTACTCATGATTGAAAGAGAATACATTTAAACTGTGATACCATGGTACTCATGATTGACAGAATACATTTAAACTGTGATACCATGGTACTCATGATTGACAGAATACATTTAAACAGTGATATCATGGTACTCATGATTGAAAGAGAATACATTTAAACTGTGATACCATAGTACCCATGATTGACAGAGAATACATTTAAATTGTGATACCATGGTACTCATAATTGACAGAATACATTTAAACTGTGATACCATGGTACTCATGATTGAAAGAGAATACATTTAAACTGTGATACCATGGTACTCATAATTTACAGAGAATACATTTAAACTGTGATACCATGGTACTCATGATTGAAAGAGAATACATTTAAACTGTGATACCATGGTACTCATGATTTACAGAGAATACATTTAAACTGTGATATCATGGCACTCATGATTGACAGAAAATACATTTAAACTGTGATACCATGGTACTCATGATTGACAGAGAATACATTTAAACTGTGATACCATGGTACTCATGATTGACAGAATACATTTAAACTGTGATACCATGGTACTCATGATTGACAGAGAATACATTTAAACTGTGAAAACATGGTACTCATGACTGACAGAATATATTTAAACTGTGATACCATGGTAATCATGATTGACAGAGAATACTTTTAAACTGTGATACCATGGTACTCATGATTGAAAGATAATACACTTAAACTGGGATACCATGGTACTCATGATTGACAGAGAATACATTTAAACTGTGATACCATGGTACTCATGATTGACAGAGAATACATTTAAGCTGTGATACCATGGTACTCATGATTGACAGAGAATACATTTAAACTGTGATACCATGGTACTCATGATTGAAAGATAATACACTTAAACTGGGATACCATGGTACTCATGATTGACAGAGAATACATTTAAACTGTGATACCATGGTACTCATGATTGACAGAGAATACATTTAAACTGTGATACCATGGTACTCATGATTGAAAGAGAATACACTTAAAACTGGGATACCATGGCACTCATGATTGACAGAGAATACATTTAAACTGTGATACCATGGTACTCATGATTGACAGAATACATTTAAACTGTGATACCATGGTACTCATGATTGACAGAGAATACATTTAAACTGTGATACCATGGTACTCATGACTGACAGAATATATTTAAACTGTGATACCATGGTAATCATGATTGACAGAGAATACATTTAAACTGCGATACCATGGTACTCATGATTGACAGAGAATACATTTAAACTGTGATACTATGGTACTCATGATTGACAGAGAATACATTTAAACTGTGATACCATGGTACTCATGATTCACAGAATACATTTAATCTGTGATACCATGGTACTCATGATTGAAAGAGAATACATTTAAGCTGTGATACCATGGTACTCATGATTGACAGAGAATACATTTAAACTGTGATACCATGGTACTCATGATTGAAAGATAATACACTTAAACTGGGATACCATGGTACTCATGATTGACAGAGAATACATTTAAACTGTGATACCATGGTACTCATGATTGACAGAGAATACATTTAAACTGTGATACCATGGTACTCATGATTGAAAGAGAATACACTTAAAACTGGGATACCATGGTACTCATGATTGACAGAATACATTTAAAATGTGATACCATGGTACTCATGATTGACAGAATACATTTAAACTGTGATACCATGGTACTCATGATTGACAGAGAATACATTTAAACTGTGATACCATGGTACTCATGACTGACAGAATATATTTAAACTGTAATACCATGGTAATCATGATTGACAGAGAATACATTTAAACTGCGATACCATGGTACTCATGATTGACAGAGAATACATTTAAACTGTGATACCATGGTACTCATGACTGACAGAATACATTTAAACAGTCATACCATGGTACTTATGAATGACAGAGAATACATTTAAACTGTGATACCATGGTACTCATGATTGACAGAGAATACATTTAAACTGTGATACTATGGTACTCATGATTGACAGAATACATTTAAACTGTGATACCATGGTACTCATGATTGAAAGAGAATACATTTAAGCTGTGATACCATGGTACTCATGATTGACAGAGAATACATTTAAACTGTGATACCATGGTACTCATGATTGACAGAGAATACACTTAAACTGTGATACCATGGTACTCATGATTGACAGAGAATACATTTAAACTGTGAAATCATGGTACTCATGATTGACAGAATACATTTAAACTGTGATACCATGGTACTCATGATTGACAGAGAATACATTTAAACTGTGATACTATGGTACTCATGATTGACAGAATACATTTAAACAGTGATATCATTGTACTCATGATTGAAAGAGAATACATTTAAACTGTGATACCATGGTACTCATGATTGACAGAATACATTTAAACTGTGATACCATGGTACTCATGATTGACAGAATACATTTAAACAGTGATATCATGGTACTCATGATTGAAAGAGAATACATTTAAACTGTGATACCATAGTACCCATGATTGACAGAGAATACATTTAAATTGTGATACCATGGTACTCATAATTGACAGAATACATTTAAACTGTGATACCATGGTACTCATGATTGAAAGAGAATACATTTAAACTGTGATACCATGGTACTCATAATTTACAGAGAATACATTTAAACTGTGATACCATGGTACTCATGATTGAAAGAGAATACATTTAAACTGTGATACCATGGTACTCATGATTTACAGAGAATACATTTAAACTGTGATATCATGGCACTCATGATTGACAGAAAATACATTTAAACTGTGATACCATGGTACTCATGATTGACAGAGAATACATTTAAACTGTGATACCATGGTACTCATGATTGACAGAATACATTTAAACTGTGATACCATGGTACTCATGATTGACAGAGAATACATTTAAACTGTGATGACATGGTACTCATGACTGACAGAATATATTTAAACTGTGATACCATGGTAATCATGATTGACAGAGAATACTTTTAAACTGTGATACCATGGTACTCATGATTGAAAGATAATACACTTAAACTGGGATACCATGGTACTCATGATTGACAGAGAATACATTTAAACTGTGATACCATGGTACTCATGATTGACAGAGAATACATTTAAACTGTGATACCATGGTACTCATGATTGAAAGAGAATACACTTAAAACTGGGATACCATGGTACTCATGATTGACAGAATACATTTAAAATGTGATACCATGGTACTCATGATTGACAGAATACATTTAAACTGTGATACCATGGTACTCATGATTGACAGAGAATACATTTAAACTGTGATACCATGGTACTCATGACTGACAGAATATATTTAAACTGTGATACCATGGTAATCATGATTGACAGAGAATACATTTAAACTGCGATACCATGGTACTCATGATTGACAGAGAATACATTTAAACTGTGATACTATGGTACTCATGATTGAAAGAGAATACATTTAAGCTGTGATACCATGGTACTCATGATTGACAGAGAATACATTTAAACTGTGATACCATGGTACTCATGATTGAAAGATAATACACTTAAACTGGGATACCATGGTACTCATGATTGACAGAGAATACATTTAAACTGTGATACCATGGTACTCATGATTGACAGAGAATACATTTAAACTGTGATACCATGGTACTCATGATTGAAAGAGAATACACTTAAACTGGGATACCATGGTACTCATGATTGACAGAGAATACATTTAAACTGTGATACCATGGTACTCATGATTGAAAGAGAATACACTTAAACTGGGATACCATGGTACTCTTGATTGACACAGAATACATTTAAACTGTGATGCCATGGTACTCATGATTGAAAGACAATACATTTAAACTGTGATACCATGGTACTCATGATTGACAGAATACATTTAAACAGTGATACCATGGTACTCATGATTGATAGAGAATATATCTAAACTGTGATACCATGGTACTCATGATTGACACAGAATACATTTAAACTATGATACCATGGTACTCATGATTGACAGAGAATACATTTAAACTGTGATACCATGGTACTCATGATTGACAGAGAATACATTTAAACTGTGATACTATGGTACTCGTCATAGACAGAGAATACATTTAAACTGTGATACCATGGTACTCATGATTGACAGAGAATACATTTAAACTGTGATACCATGGTACTCATGATTGACAGAATACATTTAAACTGTGATACCATGGTACTCATGATTGACAGAGAATACATTTAAACTGTGAAAACATGGTACTCATGACTGACAGAATATATTTAAACTGTGATACCATGGTAATCATGATTGACAGAGAATACTTTTAAACTGTGATACCATGGTACTCATGATTGAAAGATAATACACTTAAACTGGGATACCATGGTACTCATGATTGACAGAGAATACATTTAAACTGTGATACCATGGTACTCATGATTGACAGAGAATACATTTAAGCTGTGATACCATGGTACTCATGATTGACAGAGAATACATTTAAACTGTGATACCATGGTACTCATGATTGAAAGATAATACACTTAAACTGGGATACCATGGTACTCATGATTGACAGAGAATACATTTAAACTGTGATACCATGGTACTCATGATTGACAGAGAATACATTTAAACTGTGATACCATGGTACTCATGATTGAAAGAGAATACACTTAAAACTGGGATACCATGGCACTCATGATTGACAGAGAATACATTTAAACTGTGATACCATGGTACTCATGATTGACAGAATACATTTAAACTGTGATACCATGGTACTCATGATTGACAGAGAATACATTTAAACTGTGATACCATGGTACTCATGACTGACAGAATATATTTAAACTGTGATACCATGGTAATCATGATTGACAGAGAATACATTTAAACTGCGATACCATGGTACTCATGATTGACAGAGAATACATTTAAACTGTGATACTATGGTACTCATGATTGACAGAGAATACATTTAAACTGTGATACCATGGTACTCATGATTCACAGAATACATTTAATCTGTGATACCATGGTACTCATGATTGAAAGAGAATACATTTAAGCTGTGATACCATGGTACTCATGATTGACAGAGAATACATTTAAACTGTGATACCATGGTACTCATGATTGAAAGATAATACACTTAAACTGGGATACCATGGTACTCATGATTGACAGAGAATACATTTAAACTGTGATACCATGGTACTCATGATTGACAGAGAATACATTTAAACTGTGATACCATGGTACTCATGATTGAAAGAGAATACACTTAAAACTGGGATACCATGGTACTCATGATTGACAGAATACATTTAAAATGTGATACCAAGGTACTCATGATTGACAGAATACATTTAAACTGTGATACCATGGTACTCATGATTGACAGAGAATACATTTAAACTGTGATACCATGGTACTCATGACTGACAGAATATATTTAAACTGTAATACCATGGTAATCATGATTGACAGAGAATACATTTAAACTGCGATACCATGGTACTCATGATTGACAGAGAATACATTTAAACTGTGATACCATGGTACTCATGACTGACAGAATACATTTAAACAGTCATACCATGGTACTTATGAATGACAGAGAATACATTTAAACTGTGATACCATGGTACTCATGATTGACAGAGAATACATTTAAACTGTGATACTATGGTACTCATGATTGACAGAATACATTTAAACTGTGATACCATGGTACTCATGATTGAAAGAGAATACATTTAAGCTGTGATACCATGGTACTCATGATTGACAGAGAATACATTTAAACTGTGATACCATGGTACTCATGATTGACAGAGAATACACTTAAACTGTGATACCATGGTACTCATGATTGACAGAGAATACATTTAAACTGTGAAATCATGGTACTCATGATTGACAGAATACATTTAAACTGTGATACCATGGTACTCATGATTGACAGAGAATACATTTAAACTGTGATACTATGGTACTCATGATTGACAGAATACATTTAAACAGTGATATCATTGTACTCATGATTGAAAGAGAATACATTTAAACTGTGATACCATGGTACTCATGATTGACAGAATACATTTAAACTGTGATACCATGGTACTCATGATTGACAGAATACATTTAAACAGTGATATCATGGTACTCATGATTGAAAGAGAATACATTTAAACTGTGATACCATAGTACCCATGATTGACAGAGAATACATTTAAATTGTGATACCATGGTACTCATAATTGACAGAATACATTTAAACTGTGATACCATGGTACTCATGATTGAAAGAGAATACATTTAAACTGTGATACCATGGTACTCATAATTTACAGAGAATACATTTAAACTGTGATACCATGGTACTCATGATTGAAAGAGAATACATTTAAACTGTGATACCATGGTACTCATGATTTACAGAGAATACATTTAAACTGTGATATCATGGCACTCATGATTGACAGAAAATACATTTAAACTGTGATACCATGGTACTCATGATTGACAGAGAATACATTTAAACTGTGATACCATGGTACTCATGATTGACAGAATACATTTAAACTGTGATACCATGGTACTCATGATTGACAGAGAATACATTTAAACTGTGATGACATGGTACTCATGACTGACAGAATATATTTAAACTGTGATACCATGGTAATCATGATTGACAGAGAATACTTTTAAACTGTGATACCATGGTACTCATGATTGAAAGATAATACACTTAAACTGGGATACCATGGTACTCATGATTGACAGAGAATACATTTAAACTGTGATACCATGGTACTCATGATTGACAGAGAATACATTTAAACTGTGATACCATGGTACTCATGATTGAAAGAGAATACACTTAAAACTGGGATACCATGGTACTCATGATTGACAGAATACATTTAAAATGTGATACCATGGTACTCATGATTGACAGAATACATTTAAACTGTGATACCATGGTACTCATGATTGACAGAGAATACATTTAAACTGTGATACCATGGTACTCATGACTGACAGAATATATTTAAACTGTGATACCATGGTAATCATGATTGACAGAGAATACATTTAAACTGCGATACCATGGTACTCATGATTGACAGAGAATACATTTAAACTGTGATACTATGGTACTCATGATTGAAAGAGAATACATTTAAGCTGTGATACCATGGTACTCATGATTGACAGAGAATACATTTAAACTGTGATACCATGGTACTCATGATTGAAAGATAATACACTTAAACTGGGATACCATGGTACTCATGATTGACAGAGAATACATTTAAACTGTGATACCATGGTACTCATGATTGACAGAGAATACATTTAAACTGTGATACCATGGTACTCATGATTGAAAGAGAATACACTTAAACTGGGATACCATGGTACTCATGATTGACAGAGAATACATTTAAACTGTGATACCATGGTACTCATGATTGAAAGAGAATACACTTAAACTGGGATACCATGGTACTCTTGATTGACACAGAATACATTTAAACTGTGATGCCATGGTACTCATGATTGAAAGACAATACATTTAAACTGTGATACCATGGTACTCATGATTGACAGAATACATTTAAACAGTGATACCATGGTACTCATGATTGATAGAGAATATATCTAAACTGTGATACCATGGTACTCATGATTGACACAGAATACATTTAAACTATGATACCATGGTACTCATGATTGACAGAGAATACATTTAAACTGTGATACCATGGTACTCATGATTGACAGAGAATACATTTAAACTGTGATACTATGGTACTCGTCATAGACAGAGAATACATTTAAACTGTGATACCATGGTACTCATGATTGACAGAGAATACATTTAAACTGTGATACCATGGTACTCATGACTGACAGAATACATTTAAACAGTCATACCATGGTACTTATGAATGACAGAGAATACATTTAAACTGTGATACCATGGTACTCATGATTGACAGAGAATATATTTAAACTGTGATACTATGGTACTCATGATTGACAGAATACATTTAAACTGTGATACCATGGTACTCATGATTGAAAGAGAATACATTTAAGCTGTGATACCATGGTACTCATGATTGACAGAGAATACATTTAAACTGTGATACCATGGTACTCATGATTGACAGAGAATACATTTAAACTGTGATACCATGGTACTCATGATTGACAGAGAATACATTTAAACTGTGAAATCATGGTACTCATGATTGACAGAATACATTTAAACTGTGATACCATGGTACTCATGATTGACAGAGAATACATTTAAACTGTGAAACTATGGTACTCATGATTGACAGAATACATTTAAACAGTGATATCATTGTACTCATGATTGAAAGAGAATACATTTAAACTGTGATACCATGGTACTCATGATTGACAGAATACATTTAAACTGTGATACCATGGTACTCATGATTGACAGAATACATTTAAACAGTGATATCATGGTACTCATGATTGAAAGAGAATACATTTAAACTGTGATACCATAGTACCCATTATTGACAGAGAATACATTTAAATTGTGATACCATGGTACTCATAATTGACAGAATACATTTAAACTGTGATACCATGGTACTCATGATTGAAAGAGAATACATTTAAACTGTGATACCATGGTACTCATAATTTACAGAGAATACATTTAAACTGTGATACCATGGTACTCATGATTGAAAGAGAATACATTTAAACTGTGATACCATGGTACTCATGATTTACAGAGAATACATTTAAACTGTGATATCATGGCACTCATGATTGACAGAAAATACATTTAAACTGTGATACCATGGTACTCATGATTGACAGAGAATACATTTAAACTGTGATACCATGGTACTCATGATTGACAGAATACATTTAAACTGTGATACCATGGTACTCATGATTGACAGAGAATACATTTAAACTGTGATGACATGGTACTCATGACTGACAGAATATATTTAAACTGTGATACCATGGTAATCATGATTGACAGAGAATACTTTTAAACTGTGATACCATGGTACTCATGATTGAAAGATAATACACTTAAACTGGGATACCATGGTACTCATGATTGACAGAGAATACATTTAAACTGTGATACCATGGTACTCATGATTGACAGAGAATACATTTAAACTGTGATACCATGGTACTCATGATTGAAAGAGAATACACTTAAAACTGGGATACCATGGTACTCATGATTGACAGAATACATTTAAAATGTGATACCATGGTACTCATCATTGACAGAATACATTTAAACTGTGATACCATGGTACTCATGATTGACAGAGAATACATTTAAACCGTGATACCATGGTACTCATGACTGACAGAATATATTTAAACTGTGATACCATGGTAATCATGATTGACAGAGAATACATTTAAACTGTGATACCATGGTACTCATGATTGACAGAGAATACATTTAAACTGTGATACTATGGTACTCATGATTGACAGAGAATACATTTAAACTGTGATACCATGGTACTCATGATTCACAGAATACATTTAAGCTGTGATACCATAGTACTCATGATTGAAAGAGAATACATTTAAGCTGTGATACCATGGTACTCATGATTGACAGAGAATACATTTAAACTGTGATACCATGGTACTCATGATTGAAAGATAATACACTTAAACTGGGATACCATGGTACTCATGATTGACAGAGAATACATTTAAACTGTGATACCATGGTACTCATGATTGACAGAGAATACATTTAAACTGTGATACCATGGTACTCATGATTGAAAGAGAATACACTTAAACTGGGATACCATGGTACTCATGATTGACAGAGAATACATTTAAACTGTGATACCATGGTACTCATGATTGAAAGAGAATACACTTAAACTGGGATACCATGGTACTCATGATTGACACAGAATACATTTAAACTGTGATGCCATGGTACTCATGATTGACAGAGAATACATTAAAACTGTGATACCATGGTACTCATGATTGAAAGAGAATACATTTAAACTGTGATACCATAGTACTCATGATTGATAGAGAATACATCTAAACTGTGATACCATGGTACTCATGATTGACAGAGAATACATTTAAACTGTGATACCATGGTATTCATGATTGACAGAGAATACATTTAAACTGTGATACCATGGTACTCATGACTGAAAGAGAATACATTTAAACTGTGATACCATGGTACTCCTGATTAAAAGAGAATACATTTAAACTGTGATACCATGGTACTCATGATTGATAGAGAATACATCTAAACTGTGATACCATGGTACTCATGATTTACACAGAATACATTTAAACTGTGATACCATGGTACTCATGATTGATAGAGAATACATTTAAACTGTGATACTATGGTACTCGTCATTGACAGAGAATACATTTAAACTGTGATACCATGGTACTCATGATTGACAGAGAATACATTTAAACTGTGATACCATGGTACTCATAATTGACAGAATACATTTAAACTGTGATACCATGGTACTCATGATTGACAGAGAATACATTTAAACTGTGATACCATGGTACTCATGACTGACAGAATACATTTAAACTGTGATACCATGGTACTTATGATTGACAGAGAATATATTTAAACTGTGATACCATGGTACTCATGATTGACAGAGAATACATTTAAACTGTGATACTATGGTACTCATGATTGACAGAGAATACATTTAAACTGTGATACCATGGTACTCATGATTGATAGAATACATTTAAACTGTGATACCATAGTACTTATGATTGAAATAGAAAACATTTAAGCTGTGATACCATGGTACTCATGATTGACAGAGAATACATTTAAACTGTGATACCATGGTACTCATGATTGACAGAGAATACATTAAAACTGTGATACCATGGTACTCATGATTGACAGAATACATTTAAACTGTGATACCATGGTACTCATGATTGAAAGAGAATACATTTAAACTGTGATACCATGGTACTCATGATTGACAGAGAATACATTTAAAGTGTGATACCATGGTACTCATGATTGACAGAGAATACATTTAAACTGTGAAATCATGGTACTCATGATTGACAGAATACATTTAAACAGTGATATCATGGTACTCTTGATTGAAAGAGAATACATTTAAACTGTGATACCATGGTACTCATGATTGACAGAATACATTTAAACTGTGATACCATGGTACTCATGATTGACAGAATACATTTAAACAGTGATATCATGTTACTCATGATTGAAAGAGAATACATTTAAACTGTGATACCATGGTACCCATGATTGACAGAGAATACATTTAAATTGTGATACCATGGTACTCATGATTGACAGAATACATTTAAACTGTGATACCATGGTACTCATGATTGAAAGAGAATACATTTAAACTGTGATACCATGGTACTCATAATTTTCAATAGAATACATTTAAACTGTGATACCATGGTACTCATGATTGAAAGAGAATACATTTAAACTGTGATACCATGGTACTCATGATTGACAGAGAATACATTTAAACTGTGATACCATGGCATTCATGATTGACAGAAAATACATTTAAACTGTGATACCATGGTACTCATGATTGACAGAGAATACATTTAAACTGTGATACCATGGTACTCATGATTGACAGAATACATTTAAACTGTGATACCATGGTACTCATGATTGACAGAGAATACATTTAAACTGTGATACCATGGTACTCATGACTGACAGAATACATTTAAACTGTGATACCATGGTACTCATGATTGACAGAATACATTTAAACTGTGATACCATGGTACTCATGATTGAAAGAGAATACATTTAAGCTGTGATACCATGGTACTCATGATTGACAGAGAATACATTTAAATTGTGATACCATGGTACTCATGATTGTCAGAGAATACATTAAAACTGTGATACCATGGTACTCATGATTGAAAGAGAATACATTTAAACTGTGATACCATGGTACTCATGATTGATAGAGAATACATCTAAACTGTGATACCATGGTACTCATGATTTACACAGAATACATTTAAACTGTGATACCATGGTACTCATGATTGACAGAGAATACATTTAAACTGTGATACCATGGTACTCATGATTGATAGAGAATACATTTAAACTGTGATACTATGGTACTCGTCATTGACAGAGAATACATTTAAACTGTGATACCATGGTACTCATGATTGACAGAGAATACATTTAAACTGTGATACCATGGTACTCATAATTGACAGAATACATTTAAACTGTGATACCATGGTACTCATGATTGACAGAGAATACATTTAAACTGTGATACCATGGTACTCATGACTGACAGAATACATTTAAACTGTGATACCATGGTACTTATGATTGACAGAGAATACATTTAAACTGTGATACCATGGTACTCATGATTGACAGAGAATACATTTAAACTGTGATACTATGGTACTCATGATTGACAGAGAATACATTTAAACTGTGATACCATGGTACTCATGATTGATAGAATACATTTAAACTGTGATACCATAGTACTTATGATTGAAAGAGAATACATTTAAGCTGTGATACCATGGTACTCATGATTGACAGAGAATACATTTAAACTGTGATACCATGGTACTCATGATTGACAGAGAATACATTAAAACTGTGATACCATGGTACTCATGATTGACAAAATACATTTAAACTGTGATACCATGGTACTCATGATTGACAGAATACATTTAAACAGTGATATCATGTTACTCATGATTGAAAGAAAATACATTTAAACTGTGATACCATGGTACCCATGATTGACAGAGAATACATTTAAATTGTGATACCATGGTACTCATGATTGACAGAATACATTTAAACTGTGATACCATGGTACTCATGATTGAAAGAGAATACATTTAAACTGTGATACCATGGTACTCATAATTTTCAATAGAATACATTTAAACTGTGATACCATGGTACTCATGATTGAAAGAGAATACATTTAAACTGTGATACCATGGTACTCATGATTGACAGAGAATACATTTAAACTGTGATACCATGGCATTCATGATTGACAGAAAATACATTTAAACTGTGATACCATGGTACTCATGATTGACAGAGAATACATTTAAACTGTGATACCATGGTACTCATGATTGACAGAATACATTTAAACTGTGATACCATGGTACTCATGATTGACAGAGAATACATTTAAACTGTGATACCATGGTACTCATGACTGACAGAATACATTTAAACTGTGATACCATGGTACTCATGATTGACAGAATACATTTAAACTGTGATACCATGGTACTCATGATTGAAAGAGAATACATTTAAGCTGTGATACCATGGTACTCATGATTGACAGAGAATACATTTAAACTGTGATACCATGGTACTCATGATTGACAGAGAATACACTTAAACTGTGATACCATGGTACTCATGATTGACAGAGAATACATTTAAACTGTGAAATCATGGTACTCATGATTGACAGAATACATTTAAACTGTGATACCATGGTACTCATGATTGACAGAGAATACATTTAAACTGTGATACTATGGTACTCATGATTGACAGAATACATTTAAACAGTGATATCATTGTACTCATGATTGAAAGAGAATACATTTAAACTGTGATACCATGGTACTCATGATTGACAGAATACATTTAAACTGTGATACCATGGTACTCATGATTGACAGAATACATTTAAACAGTGATATCATGGTACTCATGATTGAAAGAGAATACATTTAAACTGTGATACCATAGTACCCATGATTGACAGAGAATACATTTAAATTGTGATACCATGGTACTCATAATTGACAGAATACATTTAAACTGTGATACCATGGTACTCATGATTGAAAGAGAATACATTTAAACTGTGATACCATGGTACTCATAATTTACAGAGAATACATTTAAACTGTGATACCATGGTACTCATGATTGAAAGAGAATACATTTAAACTGTGATACCATGGTACTCATGATTTACAGAGAATACATTTAAACTGTGATATCATGGCACTCATGATTGACAGAAAATACATTTAAACTGTGATACCATGGTACTCATGATTGACAGAGAATACATTTAAACTGTGATACCATGGTACTCATGATTGACAGAATACATTTAAACTGTGATACCATGGTACTCATGATTGACAGAGAATACATTTAAACTGTGATGACATGGTACTCATGACTGACAGAATATATTTAAACTGTGATACCATGGTAATCATGATTGACAGAGAATACTTTTAAACTGTGATACCATGGTACTCATGATTGAAAGATAATACACTTAAACTGGGATACCATGGTACTCATGATTGACAGAGAATACATTTAAACTGTGATACCATGGTACTCATGATTGACAGAGAATACATTTAAACTGTGATACCATGGTACTCATGATTGAAAGAGAATACACTTAAAACTGGGATACCATGGTACTCATGATTGACAGAATACATTTAAAATGTGATACCATGGTACTCATGATTGACAGAATACATTTAAACTGTGATACCATGGTACTCATGATTGACAGAGAATACATTTAAACTGTGATACCATGGTACTCATGACTGACAGAATATATTTAAACTGTGATACCATGGTAATCATGATTGACAGAGAATACATTTAAACTGCGATACCATGGTACTCATGATTGACAGAGAATACATTTAAACTGTGATACTATGGTACTCATGATTGAAAGAGAATACATTTAAGCTGTGATACCATGGTACTCATGATTGACAGAGAATACATTTAAACTGTGATACCATGGTACTCATGATTGAAAGATAATACACTTAAACTGGGATACCATGGTACTCATGATTGACAGAGAATACATTTAAACTGTGATACCATGGTACTCATGATTGACAGAGAATACATTTAAACTGTGATACCATGGTACTCATGATTGAAAGAGAATACACTTAAACTGGGATACCATGGTACTCATGATTGACAGAGAATACATTTAAACTGTGATACCATGGTACTCATGATTGAAAGAGAATACACTTAAACTGGGATACCATGGTACTCTTGATTGACACAGAATACATTTAAACTGTGATGCCATGGTACTCATGATTGAAAGACAATACATTTAAACTGTGATACCATGGTACTCATGATTGACAGAATACATTTAAACAGTGATACCATGGTACTCATGATTGATAGAGAATATATCTAAACTGTGATACCATGGTACTCATGATTGACACAGAATACATTTAAACTATGATACCATGGTACTCATGATTGACAGAGAATACATTTAAACTGTGATACCATGGTACTCATGATTGACAGAGAATACATTTAAACTGTGATACTATGGTACTCGTCATAGACAGAGAATACATTTAAACTGTGATACCATGGTACTCATGATTGACAGAGAATACATTTAAACTGTGATACCATGGTACTCATGACTGACAGAATACATTTAAACAGTCATACCATGGTACTTATGAATGACAGAGAATACATTTAAACTGTGATACCATGGTACTCATGATTGACAGAGAATATATTTAAACTGTGATACTATGGTACTCATGATTGACAGAATACATTTAAACTGTGATACCATGGTACTCATGATTGAAAGAGAATACATTTAAGCTGTGATACCATGGTACTCATGATTGACAGAGAATACATTTAAACTGTGATACCATGGTACTCATGATTGACAGAGAATACATTTAAACTGTGATACCATGGTACTCATGATTGACAGAGAATACATTTAAACTGTGAAATCATGGTACTCATGATTGACAGAATACATTTAAACTGTGATACCATGGTACTCATGATTGACAGAGAATACATTTAAACTGTGAAACTATGGTACTCATGATTGACAGAATACATTTAAACAGTGATATCATTGTACTCATGATTGAAAGAGAATACATTTAAACTGTGATACCATGGTACTCATGATTGACAGAATACATTTAAACTGTGATACCATGGTACTCATGATTGACAGAATACATTTAAACAGTGATATCATGGTACTCATGATTGAAAGAGAATACATTTAAACTGTGATACCATAGTACCCATTATTGACAGAGAATACATTTAAATTGTGATACCATGGTACTCATAATTGACAGAATACATTTAAACTGTGATACCATGGTACTCATGATTGAAAGAGAATACATTTAAACTGTGATACCATGGTACTCATAATTTACAGAGAATACATTTAAACTGTGATACCATGGTACTCATGATTGAAAGAGAATACATTTAAACTGTGATACCATGGTACTCATGATTTACAGAGAATACATTTAAACTGTGATATCATGGCACTCATGATTGACAGAAAATACATTTAAACTGTGATACCATGGTACTCATGATTGACAGAGAATACATTTAAACTGTGATACCATGGTACTCATGATTGACAGAATACATTTAAACTGTGATACCATGGTACTCATGATTGACAGAGAATACATTTAAACTGTGATGACATGGTACTCATGACTGACAGAATATATTTAAACTGTGATACCATGGTAATCATGATTGACAGAGAATACTTTTAAACTGTGATACCATGGTACTCATGATTGAAAGATAATACACTTAAACTGGGATACCATGGTACTCATGATTGACAGAGAATACATTTAAACTGTGATACCATGGTACTCATGATTGACAGAGAATACATTTAAACTGTGATACCATGGTACTCATGATTGAAAGAGAATACACTTAAAACTGGGATACCATGGTACTCATGATTGACAGAATACATTTAAAATGTGATACCATGGTACTCATCATTGACAGAATACATTTAAACTGTGATACCATGGTACTCATGATTGACAGAGAATACATTTAAACCGTGATACCATGGTACTCATGACTGACAGAATATATTTAAACTGTGATACCATGGTAATCATGATTGACAGAGAATACATTTAAACTGTGATACCATGGTACTCATGATTGACAGAGAATACATTTAAACTGTGATACTATGGTACTCATGATTGACAGAGAATACATTTAAACTGTGATACCATGGTACTCATGATTCACAGAATACATTTAAGCTGTGATACCATAGTACTCATGATTGAAAGAGAATACATTTAAGCTGTGATACCATGGTACTCATGATTGACAGAGAATACATTTAAACTGTGATACCATGGTACTCATGATTGAAAGATAATACACTTAAACTGGGATACCATGGTACTCATGATTGACAGAGAATACATTTAAACTGTGATACCATGGTACTCATGATTGACAGAGAATACATTTAAACTGTGATACCATGGTACTCATGATTGAAAGAGAATACACTTAAACTGGGATACCATGGTACTCATGATTGACAGAGAATACATTTAAACTGTGATACCATGGTACTCATGATTGAAAGAGAATACACTTAAACTGGGATACCATGGTACTCATGATTGACACAGAATACATTTAAACTGTGATGCCATGGTACTCATGATTGACAGAGAATACATTAAAACTGTGATACCATGGTACTCATGATTGAAAGAGAATACATTTAAACTGTGATACCATAGTACTCATGATTGATAGAGAATACATCTAAACTGTGATACCATGGTACTCATGATTGACAGAGAATACATTTAAACTGTGATACCATGGTATTCATGATTGACAGAGAATACATTTAAACTGTGATACCATGGTACTCATGACTGAAAGAGAATACATTTAAACTGTGATACCATGGTACTCCTGATTAAAAGAGAATACATTTAAACTGTGATACCATGGTACTCATGATTGATAGAGAATACATCTAAACTGTGATACCATGGTACTCATGATTTACACAGAATACATTTAAACTGTGATACCATGGTACTCATGATTGATAGAGAATACATTTAAACTGTGATACTATGGTACTCGTCATTGACAGAGAATACATTTAAACTGTGATACCATGGTACTCATGATTGACAGAGAATACATTTAAACTGTGATACCATGGTACTCATAATTGACAGAATACATTTAAACTGTGATACCATGGTACTCATGATTGACAGAGAATACATTTAAACTGTGATACCATGGTACTCATGACTGACAGAATACATTTAAACTGTGATACCATGGTACTTATGATTGACAGAGAATATATTTAAACTGTGATACCATGGTACTCATGATTGACAGAGAATACATTTAAACTGTGATACTATGGTACTCATGATTGACAGAGAATACATTTAAACTGTGATACCATGGTACTCATGATTGATAGAATACATTTAAACTGTGATACCATAGTACTTATGATTGAAATAGAAAACATTTAAGCTGTGATACCATGGTACTCATGATTGACAGAGAATACATTTAAACTGTGATACCATGGTACTCATGATTGACAGAGAATACATTAAAACTGTGATACCATGGTACTCATGATTGACAGAATACATTTAAACTGTGATACCATGGTACTCATGATTGAAAGAGAATACATTTAAACTGTGATACCATGGTACTCATGATTGACAGAGAATACATTTAAAGTGTGATACCATGGTACTCATGATTGACAGAGAATACATTTAAACTGTGAAATCATGGTACTCATGATTGACAGAATACATTTAAACAGTGATATCATGGTACTCTTGATTGAAAGAGAATACATTTAAACTGTGATACCATGGTACTCATGATTGACAGAATACATTTAAACTGTGATACCATGGTACTCATGATTGACAGAATACATTTAAACAGTGATATCATGTTACTCATGATTGAAAGAGAATACATTTAAACTGTGATACCATGGTACCCATGATTGACAGAGAATACATTTAAATTGTGATACCATGGTACTCATGATTGACAGAATACATTTAAACTGTGATACCATGGTACTCATGATTGAAAGAGAATACATTTAAACTGTGATACCATGGTACTCATAATTTTCAATAGAATACATTTAAACTGTGATACCATGGTACTCATGATTGAAAGAGAATACATTTAAACTGTGATACCATGGTACTCATGATTGACAGAGAATACATTTAAACTGTGATACCATGGCATTCATGATTGACAGAAAATACATTTAAACTGTGATACCATGGTACTCATGATTGACAGAGAATACATTTAAACTGTGATACCATGGTACTCATGATTGACAGAATACATTTAAACTGTGATACCATGGTACTCATGATTGACAGAGAATACATTTAAACTGTGATACCATGGTACTCATGACTGACAGAATACATTTAAACTGTGATACCATGGTACTCATGATTGACAGAATACATTTAAACTGTGATACCATGGTACTCATGATTGAAAGAGAATACATTTAAGCTGTGATACCATGGTACTCATGATTGACAGAGAATACATTTAAATTGTGATACCATGGTACTCATGATTGTCAGAGAATACATTAAAACTGTGATACCATGGTACTCATGATTGAAAGAGAATACATTTAAACTGTGATACCATGGTACTCATGATTGATAGAGAATACATCTAAACTGTGATACCATGGTACTCATGATTTACACAGAATACATTTAAACTGTGATACCATGGTACTCATGATTGACAGAGAATACATTTAAACTGTGATACCATGGTACTCATGATTGATAGAGAATACATTTAAACTGTGATACTATGGTACTCGTCATTGACAGAGAATACATTTAAACTGTGATACCATGGTACTCATGATTGACAGAGAATACATTTAAACTGTGATACCATGGTACTCATAATTGACAGAATACATTTAAACTGTGATACCATGGTACTCATGATTGACAGAGAATACATTTAAACTGTGATACCATGGTACTCATGACTGACAGAATACATTTAAACTGTGATACCATGGTACTTATGATTGACAGAGAATACATTTAAACTGTGATACCATGGTACTCATGATTGACAGAGAATACATTTAAACTGTGATACTATGGTACTCATGATTGACAGAGAATACATTTAAACTGTGATACCATGGTACTCATGATTGATAGAATACATTTAAACTGTGATACCATAGTACTTATGATTGAAAGAGAATACATTTAAGCTGTGATACCATGGTACTCATGATTGACAGAGAATACATTTAAACTGTGATACCATGGTACTCATGATTGACAGAGAATACATTAAAACTGTGATACCATGGTACTCATGATTGACAAAATACATTTAAACTGTGATACCATGGTACTCATGATTGACAGAATACATTTAAACAGTGATATCATGTTACTCATGATTGAAAGAAAATACATTTAAACTGTGATACCATGGTACCCATGATTGACAGAGAATACATTTAAATTGTGATACCATGGTACTCATGATTGACAGAATACATTTAAACTGTGATACCATGGTACTCATGATTGAAAGAGAATACATTTAAACTGTGATACCATGGTACTCATAATTTTCAATAGAATACATTTAAACTGTGATACCATGGTACTCATGATTGAAAGAGAATACATTTAAACTGTGATACCATGGTACTCATGATTGACAGAGAATACATTTAAACTGTGATACCATGGCATTCATGATTGACAGAAAATACATTTAAACTGTGATACCATGGTACTCATGATTGACAGAGAATACATTTAAACTGTGATACCATGGTACTCATGATTGACAGAATACATTTAAACTGTGATACCATGGTACTCATGATTGACAGAGAATACATTTAAACTGTGATACCATGGTACTCATGACTGACAGAATACATTTAAACTGTGATACCATGGTACTCATGATTGACAGAATACATTTAAACTGTGATACCATGGTACTCATGATTGAAAGAGAATACATTTAAGCTGTGATACCATGGTACTCATGATTGACAGAGAATACATTTAAATTGTGATACCATGGTACTCATGATTGTCAGAGAATACATTAAAACTGTGATACCATGGTACTCATGATTGAAAGAGAATACATTTAAACTGTGATACCATGGTACTCATGATTGATAGAGAATACATCTAAACTGTGATACCATGGTACTCATGATTTACACAGAATACATTTAAACTGTGATACCATGGTACTCATGATTGACAGAGAATACATTTAAACTGTGATACCATGGTACTCATGATTGATAGAGAATACATTTAAACTGTGATACTATGGTACTCGTCATTGACAGAGAATACATTTAAACTGTGATACCATGGTACTCATGATTGACAGAGAATACATTTAAACTGTGATACCATGGTACTCATAATTGACAGAATACATTTAAACTGTGATACCATGGTACTCATGATTGACAGAGAATACATTTAAACTGTGATACCATGGTACTCATGACTGACAGAATACATTTAAACTGTGATACCATGGTACTTATGATTGACAGAGAATACATTTAAACTGTGATACCATGGTACTCATGATTGACAGAGAATACATTTAAACTGTGATACTATGGTACTCATGATTGACAGAGAATACATTTAAACTGTGATACCATGGTACTCATGATTGATAGAATACATTTAAACTGTGATACCATAGTACTTATGATTGAAAGAGAATACATTTAAGCTGTGATACCATGGTACTCATGATTGACAGAGAATACATTTAAACTGTGATACCATGGTACTCATGATTGACAGAGAATACATTAAAACTGTGATACCATGGTACTCATGATTGACAAAATACATTTAAACTGTGATACCATGGTACTCATGATTGAAAGAGAATACATTTAAACTGTGATACCATGGTACTCATGATTGACAGAGAATACATTTAAAGTGTGATACCATGGTACTCATGATTGACAGAGAATACATTTAAACTGTGAAATCATGGTACTCATGATTGACAGAATACATTTAAACAGTGATATCATGGTACTCTTGATTGAAAGAGAATACATTTAAACTGTGATACCATGGTACTCATGATTGACAGAATACATTTAAACTGTGATACCATTGTACTCATGATTGACAGAATACATTTAAACAGTGATATCATGTTACTCATGATTGAAAGAGAATACATTTAAACTGTGATACCATTGTACCCATGATTAACAGAGAATACATTTAAATTGTGATACCATGGTACTCATGATTGACAGAATACATTTAAACTGTGATACCATGGTACTCATGATTGAAAGAGAATACATTTAAACTGTGATACCATGGTACTCATAATTTACAGAGAATACATTTAAACTGTGATACCATGATACTCATGATTGAAAGAGAATACATTTAAACTGTGATACCATGGTACTCATGATTGACAGAGAATACATTTAAACTGTGATACCATGGCACTCATGATTGACAGAAAATACATTTAAACTGTGATACCATGGTACTCATGATTGACAGAGAATACATTTAAACTGTGATACCATGGTACTCATGATTGACAGAATACATTTAAACTGTGATACCATGGTACTCATGATTGACAGAGAATACATTTAAACTGTGATACCATGGTACTCATAACTGACAAAATACATTTAAACTGTGATACCATGGTACTCATGATTGACAGAATACATTTAAACTGTGATACCATGGTACTCATGATTGAAAGAGAATACATTTAAGCTGTGATACCATGGTACTCATGATTGACAGAGAATACATTTAAATTGTGATACCATGGTACTCATGATTGTCAGAGAATACATTAAAACTGTGATACCATGGTACTCATGATTGAAAGAGAATACATTTAAACTGTGATACCATAGTACTCATGATTGATAGAGAATACATCTAAACTGTGATACCATGGTACTCATGATTGACAGAGAATACATTTAAACTGTGATACCATGGTATTCATGATTGACAGAGAATACATTTAAACTGTGATACCATGGTACTCATGACTGAAAGAGAATACATTTAAACTGTGATACCATGGTACTCCTGATTAAAAGAGAATACATTTAAACTGTGATACCATGGTACTCATGATTGATAGAGAATACATCTAAACTGTGATACCATGGTACTCATGATTTACACAGAATACATTTAAACTGTGATACCATGGTACTCATGATTGACAGAGAATACATTTAAACTGTGATACCATGGTACTCATGATTGATAGAGAATACATTTAAACTGTGATACTATGGTACTCGTCATTGACAGAGAATACATTTAATCTGTGATACCATGGTACTCATGATTGACAGAGAATACATTTAAACTGTGATACCATGGTACTCATAATTGACAGAATACATTTGAACTGTGATACCATGGTACTCATGATTGACAGAGAATACATTTAAACTGTGATACCATGGTACGCATGACTGACAGAATACATTTAAACTGTGATACCATGGTACTTATGATTGACAGAGAATACATTTAAACTGTGATACCATGGTACTCATGATTGACAGAGAATACATTTAAACTGTGATACTATGGTACTCATGATTGACAGAGAATACATTTAAACTGTGATACCATGGTACTCATGATTGATAGAATACATTTAAACTGTGATACCATAGTACTTATGATTGAAAGAGAATACATTTAAGCTGTGATACCATGGTACTCATGATTGACAGAGAATACATTTAAACTGTGATACCATGGTACTCATGATTGACAGAGAATACATTAAAACTGTGATACCATGGTACTCATGATTGACAGAATACATTTAAACTGTGATACCATGGTACTCATGATTGAAAGAGAATACATTTAAACTGTGATACCATGGTACTCATGATTGACAGAGAATACATTTAAAGTGTGATACCATGGTACTCATGATTGACAGAGAATACATTTAAACTGTGAAATCATGGTACTCATGATTGACAGAATACATTTAAACAGTGATATCATGGTACTCTTGATTGAAAGAGAATACATTTAAACTGTGATACCATGGTACTCATGATTGACAGAATACATTTAAACTGTGATACCATGGTACTCATGATTGACAGAATACATTTAAACAGTGATATCATGTTACTCATGATTGAAAGAGAATACATTTAAACTGTGATACTATGGTACCCATGATTGACAGAGAATACATTTAAATTGTGATACCATGGTACTCATGATTGACAGAATACATTTAAACTGTGATACCATGGTACTCATGATTGAATGAGAATACATTTAAACTGTGATACCATGGTACTCATAATTTACAGAGAATACATTTAAACTGTGATACCATGGTACTCATGATTGAAAGAGAATACATTTAAACTGTGATACCATGGTACTCATGATTGACAGAGAATACATTTAAACTGTGATACCATGGCACTCATGATTGACAGAAAATACATTTAAACTGTGATACCATGGTACTCATGATTGACAGAATACATTTAAACTGTGATACCATGGTACTCATGATTGACAGAGAATACATTTAAACTGTGATACCATGGTACTCATGACTGACAGAATACATTTAAACTGTGATACCATGGTACTCATGATTGACAGAATACATTTAAACTGTGATACCATGGTACTCATGATTGAAAGAGAATACATTTAAGCTGTGATACCATGGTACTCATGATTGACAGAGAATACATTTAAACTGTGATACCATGGTACTCATGATTGACAGAGAATACATTTAAACTGTGATACCATGGTACTCATGATTGAAAGAGAATACATTTAAACTGTGAAATCATGGTACTCATGATTGACAGAATACATTTAAACTGTGATACCATGGTACTCATGATTGACAGAGAATACATTTAAACTGTGATACCATGGTACTCATGATTGACAGAATACATTTAAACAGTGATATCATGGTACTCATGATTGAAAGAGAATACATTTAAACTGTGATACCATGGTACTCATGATTGAAAGAGAATACATTTAAACTGTGATACCATGGTACTCATAATTTACAGAGAATACATTTAAACTGTGATACCATGGTACTCATGATTGAAAGAGAATACATTTAAACTGTGATACCATGGTACTCATGATTGACAGAGAATACATTTAAACTGTGATACCATGGCACTCATGATTGACAGAAAATACATTTAAACTGTGATACCATGGTACTCATGATTGACAGAATACATTTAAACTGTGATACCATGGTACTCATGATTGACAGAGAATACATTTAAACTGTGATACCATGGTACTCATGACTGACAGAATACATTTAAACTGTGATACCATGGTACTCATGATTGACAGAATACATTTAAACTGTGATACCATGGTACTCATGATTGAAAGAGAATACATTTAAGCTGTGATACCATGGTACTCATGATTGACAGAGAATACATTTAAACTGTGATACAATGGTACTCATGATTGACAGAGAATACATTTAAACTGTGATACCATGGTACTCATGATTGAAAGAGAATACATTTAAACTGTGAAATCATGGTACTCATGATTGACAGAATACATTTAAACTGTGATACCATGGTACTCATGATTGACAGAGAATACATTTAAACTGTGATACCATGGTACTCATGATTGACAGAATACATTTAAACAGTGATATCATGGTACTCATGATTGAAAGAGAATACATTTAAACTGTGATACCATGGTACTCATGATTGACAGAATACATTTAAACTGTGATACCATGGTACTCATGATTGACAGAATACATTTAAACAGTGATATCATGGTACTCATGATTGAAAGAGAATACATTTAAACTGTGATACCATAGTACCCATGATTGACAGAGAATACATTTAAACTGTGATACCATGGTACTCATGATTGACAGAGAATACATTTAAACTGTGATACCATGGTACTCATGACTGACAGAATACATTTAAACAGTCATACCATGGTACTTATGAATGACAGAGAATACATTTAAACTGTGATACCATGGTACTCATGATTGACAGAGAATACATTTAAACTGTGATACTATGGTACTCATGATTGACAGAATACATTTAAACTGTGATACCATGGTACTCATGATTGAAAGAGAATACATTTAAGCTGTGATACCATGGTACTCATGATTGACAGAGAATACATTTAAACTGTGATACCATGGTACTCATGATTGACAGAGAATACATTTAAACTGTGATACCATGGTACTCATGATTGACAGAGAATACATTTAAACTGTGAAATCATGGTACTCATGATTGACAGAATACATTTAAACTGTGATACCATGGTACTCATGATTGACAGAGAATACATTTAAACTGTGAAACTATGGTACTCATGATTGACAGAATACATTTAAACAGTGATATCATTGTACTCATGATTGAAAGAGAATACATTTAAACTGTGATACCATGGTACTCATGATTGACAGAATACATTTAAACTGTGATACCATGGTACTCATGATTGACAGAATACATTTAAACAGTGATATCATGGTACTCATGATTGAAAGAGAATACATTTAAACTGTGATACCATAGTACCCATGATTGACAGAGAATACATTTAAATTGTGATACCATGGTACTCATAATTGACAGAATACATTTAAACTGTGATACCATGGTACTCATGATTGAAAGAGAATACATTTAAACTGTGATACCATGGTACTCATAATTTACAGAGAATACATTTAAACTGTGATACCATGGTACTCATGATTGAAAGAGAATACATTTAAACTGTGATACCATGGTACTCATGATTTACAGAGAATACATTTAAACTGTGATATCATGGCACTCATGATTGACAGAAAATACATTTAAACTGTGATACCATGGTACTCATGATTGACAGAGAATACATTTAAACTGTGATACCATGGTACTCATGATTGACAGAATACATTTAAACTGTGATACCATGGTACTCATGATTGACAGAGAATACATTTAAACTGTGATGACATGGTACTCATGACTGACAGAATATATTTAAACTGTGATACCATGGTAATCATGATTGACAGAGAATACTTTTAAACTGTGATACCATGGTACTCATGATTGAAAGATAATACACTTAAACTGGGATACCATGGTACTCATGATTGACAGAGAATACATTTAAACTGTGATACCATGGTACTCATGATTGACAGAGAATACATTTAAACTGTGATACCATGGTACTCATGATTGAAAGAGAATACACTTAAAACTGGGATACCATGGTACTCATGATTGACAGAATACATTTAAAATGTGATACCATGGTACTCATCATTGACAGAATACATTTAAACTGTGATACCATGGTACTCATGATTGACAGAGAATACATTTAAACCGTGATACCATGGTACTCATGACTGACAGAATATATTTAAACTGTGATACCATGGTAATCATGATTGACAGAGAATACATTTAAACTGTGATACCATGGTACTCATGATTGACAGAGAATACATTTAAACTGTGATACTATGGTACTCATGATTGACAGAGAATACATTTAAACTGTGATACCATGGTACTCATGATTCACAGAATACATTTAAACTGTGATACCATAGTACTCATGATTGAAAGAGAATACATTTAAGCTGTGATACCATGGTACTCATGATTGACAGAGAATACATTTAAACTGTGATACCATGGTACTCATGATTGAAAGAGAATACACTTAAACTGGGATACCATGGTACTCATGATTGACAGAGAATACATTTAAACTGTGATACCATGGTACTCATGATTGAAAGAGAATACACTTAAACTGGGATACCATGGTACTCATGATTGACACAGAATACATTTAAACTGTGATGCCATGGTACTCATGATTGACAGAGAATACATTAAAACTGTGATACCATGGTACTCATGATTGAAAGAGAATACATTTAAACTGTGATACCATAGTACTCATGATTGATAGAGAATACATCTAAACTGTGATACCATGGTACTCATGATTGACAGAGAATACATTTAAACTGTGATACCTTGGTATTCATGATTGACAGAGAATACATTTAAACTGTGATACCATGGTACTCATGACTGAAAGAGAATACATTTAAACTGTGATACCATGGTACTCCTGATTAAAAGAGAATACATTTAAACTGTGATACCATGGTACTCATGATTGATAGAGAATACATCTAAACTGTGATACCATGGTACTCATGATTTACACAGAATACATTTAAACTGTGATACCATGGTACTCATGATTGATAGAGAATACATTTAAACTGTGATACTATGGTACTCGTCATTGACAGAGAATACATTTAAACTGTGATACCATGGTACTCATGATTGACAGAGAATACATTTAAACTGTGATACCATGGTACTCATAATTGACAGAATACATTTAAACTGTGATACCATGGTACTCATGATTGACAGAGAATACATTTAAACTGTGATACCATGGTACTCATGACTGACAGAATACATTTAAACTGTGATACCATGGTACTTATGATTGACAGAGAATATATTTAAACTGTGATACCATGGTACTCATGATTGACAGAGAATACATTTAAACTGTGATACTATGGTACTCATGATTGACAGAGAATACATTTAAACTGTGATACCATGGTACTCATGATTGATAGAATACATTTAAACTGTGATACCATAGTACTTATGATTGAAATAGAATACATTTAAGCTGTGATACCATGGTACTCATGATTGACAGAGAATACATTTAAACTGTGATACCATGGTACTCATGATTGACAGAGAATACATTAAAACTGTGATACCATGGTACTCATGATTGACAGAATACATTTAAACTGTGATACCATGGTACTCATGATTGAAAGAGAATACATTTAAACTGTGATACCATGGTACTCATGATTGACAGAGAATACATTTAAAGTGTGATACCATGGTACTCATGATTGACAGAGAATACATTTAAACTGTGAAATCATGGTACTCATGATTGACAGAATACATTTAAACAGTGATATCATGGTACTCTTGATTGAAAGAGAATACATTTAAACTGTGATACCATGGTACTCATGATTGACAGAATACATTTAAACTGTGATACCATGGTACTCATGATTGACAGAATACATTTAAACAGTGATATCATGTTACTCATGATTGAAAGAGAATACATTTAAACTGTGATACCATGGTACCCATGATTGACAGAGAATACATTTAAATTGTGATACCATGGTACTCATGATTGACAGAATACATTTAAACTGTGATACCATGTTACTCATGATTGAAAGAGAATACATTTAAACTGTGATACCATGGTACTCATAATTTTCAATAGAATACATTTAAACTGTGATACCATGGTACTCATGATTGAAAGAGAATACATTTAAACTGTGATACCATGGTACTCATGATTGACAGAGAATACATTTAAACTGTGATACCATGGCACTCATGATTGACAGAAAATACATTTAAACTGTGATACCATGGTACTCATGATTGACAGAGAATACATTTAAACTGTGATACCATGGTACTCATGATTGACAGAATACATTTAAACTGTGATACCATGGTACTCATGATTGACAGAGAATACATTTAAACTGTGATACCATGGTACTCATGACTGACAGAATACATTTAAACTGTGATACCATGGTACTCATGATTGACAGAATACATTTAAACTGTGATACCATGGTACTCATGATTGAAAGAGAATACATTTAAGCTGTGATACCATGGTACTCATGATTGACAGAGAATACATTTAAATTGTGATACCATGGTACTCATGATTGTCAGAGAATACATTAAAACTGTGATACCATGGTACTCATGATTGAAAGAGAATACATTTAAACTGTGATACCATGGTACTCATGATTGATAGAGAATACATCTAAACTGTGATACCATGGTACTCATGATTTACACAGAATACATTTAAACTGTGATACCATGGTACTCATGATTGACAGAGAATACATTTAAACTGTGATACCATGGTACTCATGATTGATAGAGAATACATTTAAACTGTGATACTATGGTACTCGTCATTGACAGAGAATACATTTAAACTGTGATACCATGGTACTCATGATTGACAGAGAATACATTTAAACTGTGATACCATGGTACTCATAATTGACAGAATACATTTAAACTGTGATACCATGGTACTCATGATTGACAGAGAATACATTTAAACTGTGATACCATGGTACTCATGACTGACAGAATACATTTAAACTGTGATACCATGGTACTTATGATTGACAGAGAATACATTTAAACTGTGATACCATGGTACTCATGATTGACAGAGAATACATTTAAACTGTGATACTATGGTACTCATGATTGACAGAGAATACATTTAAACTGTGATACCATGGTACTCATGATTGATAGAATACATTTAAACTGTGATACCATAGTACTTATGATTGAAAGAGAATACATTTAAGCTGTGATACCATGGTACTCATGATTGACAGAGAATACATTTAAACTGTGATACCATGGTACTCATGATTGACAGAGAATACATTAAAACTGTGATACCATGGTACTCATGATTGACAAAATACATTTAAACTGTGATACCATGGTACTCATGATTGAAAGAGAATACATTTAAACTGTGATACCATGGTACTCATGATTGACAGAGAATACATTTAAAGTGTGATACCATGGTACTCATGATTGACAGAGAATACATTTAAACTGTGAAATCATGGTACTCATGATTGACAGAATACATTTAAACAGTGATATCATGGTACTCTTGATTGAAAGAGAATACATTTAAACTGTGATACCATGGTACTCATGATTGACAGAATACATTTAAACTGTGATACCATTGTACTCATGATTGACAGAATACATTTAAACAGTGATATCATGTTACTCATGATTGAAAGAGAATACATTTAAACTGTGATACCATGGTACCCATGATTGACAGAGAATACATTTAAATTGTGATACCATGGTACTCATGATTGACAGAATACATTTAAACTGTGATACCATGGTACTCATGATTGAAAGAGAATACATTTAAACTGTGATACCATGGTACTCATAATTTACAGAGAATACATTTAAACTGTGATACCATGGTACTCATGATTGAAAGAGAATACATTTAAACTGTGATACCATGGTACTCATGATTTACAGAGAATACATTTAAACTGTGATATCATGGCACTCATGATTGACAGAAAATACATTTAAACTGTGATACCATGGTACTCATGATTGACAGAGAATACATTTAAACTGTGATACCATGGTACTCATGATTGACAGAATACATTTAAACTGTGATACCATGGTACTCATGATTGACAGAGAATACATTTAAACTGTGATGACATGGTACTCATGACTGACAGAATATATTTAAACTGTGATACCATGGTAATCATGATTGACAGAGAATACTTTTAAACTGTGATACCATGGTACTCATGATTGAAAGATAATACACTTAAACTGGGATACCATGGTACTCATGATTGACAGAGAATACATTTAAACTGTGATACCATGGTACTCATGATTGACAGAGAATACATTTAAACTGTGATACCATGGTACTCATGATTGAAAGAGAATACACTTAAAACTGGGATACCATGGTACTCATGATTGACAGAATACATTTAAAATGTGATACCATGGTACTCATCATTGACAGAATACATTTAAACTGTGATACCATGGTACTCATGATTGACAGAGAATACATTTAAACCGTGATACCATGGTACTCATGACTGACAGAATATATTTAAACTGTGATACCATGGTAATCATGATTGACAGAGAATACATTTAAACTGTGATACCATGGTACTCATGATTGACAGAGAATACATTTAAACTGTGATACTATGGTACTCATGATTGACAGAGAATACATTTAAACTGTGATACCATGGTACTCATGATTCACAGAATACATTTAAACTGTGATACCATAGTACTCATGATTGAAAGAGAATACATTTAAGCTGTGATACCATGGTACTCATGATTGACAGAGAATACATTTAAACTGTGATACCATGGTACTCATGATTGAAAGAGAATACACTTAAACTGGGATACCATGGTACTCATGATTGACAGAGAATACATTTAAACTGTGATACCATGGTACTCATGATTGAAAGAGAATACACTTAAACTGGGATACCATGGTACTCATGATTGACACAGAATACATTTAAACTGTGATGCCATGGTACTCATGATTGACAGAGAATACATTAAAACTGTGATACCATGGTACTCATGATTGAAAGAGAATACATTTAAACTGTGATACCATAGTACTCATGATTGATAGAGAATACATCTAAACTGTGATACCATGGTACTCATGATTGACAGAGAATACATTTAAACTGTGATACCTTGGTATTCATGATTGACAGAGAATACATTTAAACTGTGATACCATGGTACTCATGACTGAAAGAGAATACATTTAAACTGTGATACCATGGTACTCCTGATTAAAAGAGAATACATTTAAACTGTGATACCATGGTACTCATGATTGATAGAGAATACATCTAAACTGTGATACCATGGTACTCATGATTTACACAGAATACATTTAAACTGTGATACCATGGTACTCATGATTGATAGAGAATACATTTAAACTGTGATACTATGGTACTCGTCATTGACAGAGAATACATTTAAACTGTGATACCATGGTACTCATGATTGACAGAGAATACATTTAAACTGTGATACCATGGTACTCATAATTGACAGAATACATTTAAACTGTGATACCATGGTACTCATGATTGACAGAGAATACATTTAAACTGTGATACCATGGTACTCATGACTGACAGAATACATTTAAACTGTGATACCATGGTACTTATGATTGACAGAGAATATATTTAAACTGTGATACCATGGTACTCATGATTGACAGAGAATACATTTAAACTGTGATACTATGGTACTCATGATTGACAGAGAATACATTTAAACTGTGATACCATGGTACTCATGATTGATAGAATACATTTAAACTGTGATACCATAGTACTTATGATTGAAATAGAATACATTTAAGCTGTGATACCATGGTACTCATGATTGACAGAGAATACATTTAAACTGTGATACCATGGTACTCATGATTGACAGAGAATACATTAAAACTGTGATACCATGGTACTCATGATTGACAGAATACATTTAAACTGTGATACCATGGTACTCATGATTGAAAGAGAATACATTTAAACTGTGATACCATGGTACTCATGATTGACAGAGAATACATTTAAAGTGTGATACCATGGTACTCATGATTGACAGAGAATACATTTAAACTGTGAAATCATGGTACTCATGATTGACAGAATACATTTAAACAGTGATATCATGGTACTCTTGATTGAAAGAGAATACATTTAAACTGTGATACCATGGTACTCATGATTGACAGAATACATTTAAACTGTGATACCATGGTACTCATGATTGACAGAATACATTTAAACAGTGATATCATGTTACTCATGATTGAAAGAGAATACATTTAAACTGTGATACCATGGTACCCATGATTGACAGAGAATACATTTAAATTGTGATACCATGGTACTCATGATTGACAGAATACATTTAAACTGTGATACCATGTTACTCATGATTGAAAGAGAATACATTTAAACTGTGATACCATGGTACTCATAATTTTCAATAGAATACATTTAAACTGTGATACCATGGTACTCATGATTGAAAGAGAATACATTTAAACTGTGATACCATGGTACTCATGATTGACAGAGAATACATTTAAACTGTGATACCATGGCACTCATGATTGACAGAAAATACATTTAAACTGTGATACCATGGTACTCATGATTGACAGAGAATACATTTAAACTGTGATACCATGGTACTCATGATTGACAGAATACATTTAAACTGTGATACCATGGTACTCATGATTGACAGAGAATACATTTAAACTGTGATACCATGGTACTCATGACTGACAGAATACATTTAAACTGTGATACCATGGTACTCATGATTGACAGAATACATTTAAACTGTGATACCATGGTACTCATGATTGAAAGAGAATACATTTAAGCTGTGATACCATGGTACTCATGATTGACAGAGAATACATTTAAATTGTGATACCATGGTACTCATGATTGTCAGAGAATACATTAAAACTGTGATACCATGGTACTCATGATTGAAAGAGAATACATTTAAACTGTGATACCATGGTACTCATGATTGATAGAGAATACATCTAAACTGTGATACCATGGTACTCATGATTTACACAGAATACATTTAAACTGTGATACCATGGTACTCATGATTGACAGAGAATACATTTAAACTGTGATACCATGGTACTCATGATTGATAGAGAATACATTTAAACTGTGATACTATGGTACTCGTCATTGACAGAGAATACATTTAAACTGTGATACCATGGTACTCATGATTGACAGAGAATACATTTAAACTGTGATACCATGGTACTCATAATTGACAGAATACATTTAAACTGTGATACCATGGTACTCATGATTGACAGAGAATACATTTAAACTGTGATACCATGGTACTCATGACTGACAGAATACATTTAAACTGTGATACCATGGTACTTATGATTGACAGAGAATACATTTAAACTGTGATACCATGGTACTCATGATTGACAGAGAATACATTTAAACTGTGATACTATGGTACTCATGATTGACAGAGAATACATTTAAACTGTGATACCATGGTACTCATGATTGATAGAATACATTTAAACTGTGATACCATAGTACTTATGATTGAAAGAGAATACATTTAAGCTGTGATACCATGGTACTCATGATTGACAGAGAATACATTTAAACTGTGATACCATGGTACTCATGATTGACAGAGAATACATTAAAACTGTGATACCATGGTACTCATGATTGACAAAATACATTTAAACTGTGATACCATGGTACTCATGATTGAAAGAGAATACATTTAAACTGTGATACCATGGTACTCATGATTGACAGAGAATACATTTAAAGTGTGATACCATGGTACTCATGATTGACAGAGAATACATTTAAACTGTGAAATCATGGTACTCATGATTGACAGAATACATTTAAACAGTGATATCATGGTACTCTTGATTGAAAGAGAATACATTTAAACTGTGATACCATGGTACTCATGATTGACAGAATACATTTAAACTGTGATACCATTGTACTCATGATTGACAGAATACATTTAAACAGTGATATCATGTTACTCATGATTGAAAGAGAATACATTTAAACTGTGATACCATGGTACCCATGATTGACAGAGAATACATTTAAATTGTGATACCATGGTACTCATGATTGACAGAATACATTTAAACTGTGATACCATGGTACTCATGATTGAAAGAGAATACATTTAAACTGTGATACCATGGTACTCATAATTTTCAATAGAATACATTTAAACTGTGATACCATGGTACTCATGATTGAAAGAGAATACATTTAAACTGTGATACCATGGTACTCATGATTGACAGAGAATACATTTAAACTGTGATACCATGGCACTCATGATTGACAGAAAATACATTTAAACTGTGATACCATGGTACTCATGATTGACAGAGAATACATTTAAACTGTGATACCATGGTACTCATGATTGACAGAATACATTTAAACTGTGATACCATGGTACTCATGATTGACAGAGAATACATTTAAACTGTGATACCATGGTACTCATGACTGACAGAATACATTTAAACTGTGATACCATGGTACTCATGATTGACAGAATACATTTAAACTGTGATACCATGGTACTCATGATTGAAAGAGAATACATTTAAGCTGTGATACCATGGTACTCATGATTGACAGAGAATACATTTAAATTGTGATACCATGGTACTCATGATTGTCAGAGAATACATTAAAACTGTGATACCATGGTACTCATGATTGAAAGAGAATACATTTAAACTGTGATACCATGGTACTCATGATTGATAGAGAATACATCTAAACTGTGATACCATGGTACTCATGATTTACACAGAATACATTTAAACTGTGATACCATGGTACTCATGATTGACAGAGAATACATTTAAACTGTGATACCATGGTACTCATGATTGATAGAGAATACATTTAAACTGTGATACTATGGTACTCGTCATTGACAGAGAATACATTTAAACTGTGATACCATGGTACTCATGATTGACAGAGAATACATTTAAACTGTGATACCATGGTACTCATAATTGACAGAATACATTTAAACTGTGATACCATGGTACTCATGATTGACAGAGAATACATTTAAACTGTGATACCATGGTACTCATGACTGACTGAATACATTTAAACTGTGATACCATGGTACTTATGATTGACAGAGAATACATTTAAACTGTGATACCATGGTACTCATGATTGACAGAGAATACATTTAAACTGTGATACTATGGTACTCATGATTGACAGAGAATACATTTAAACTGTGATACCATGGTACTCATGATTGATAGAATACATTTAAACTGTGATACCATAGTACTTATGATTGAAAGAGAATACATTTAAGCTGTGATACCATGGTACTCATGATTGACAGAGAATACATTTAAACTGTGATACCATGGTACTCATGATTGACAGAGAATACATTAAAACTGTGATACCATGGTACTCATGATTGACAAAATACATTTAAACTGTGATACCATGGTACTCATGATTGAAAGAGAATACATTTAAACTGTGATACCATGGTACTCATGATTGACAGAGAATACATTTAAAGTGTGATACCATGGTACTCATGATTGACAGAGAATACATTTAAACTGTGAAATCATGGTACTCATGATTGACAGAATACATTTAAACAGTGATATCATGGTACTCTTGATTGAAAGAGAATACATTTAAACTGTGATACCATGGTACTCATGATTGACAGAATACATTTAAACTGTGATACCATTGTACTCATGATTGACAGAATACATTTAAACAGTGATATCATGTTACTCATGATTGAAAGAGAATACATTTAAACTGTGATACCATTGTACCCATGATTAACAGAGAATACATTTAAATTGTGATACCATGGTACTCATGATTGACAGAATACATTTAAACTGTGATACCATGGTACTCATGATTGAAAGAGAATACATTTAAACTGTGATACCATGGTACTCATAATTTACAGAGAATACATTTAAACTGTGATACCATGATACTCATGATTGAAAGAGAATACATTTAAACTGTGATACCATGGTACTCATGATTGACAGAGAATACATTTAAACTGTGATACCATGGCACTCATGATTGACAGAAAATACATTTAAACTGTGATACCATGGTACTCATGATTGACAGAGAATACATTTAAACTGTGATACCATGGTACTCATGATTGACAGAATACATTTAAACTGTGATACCATGGTACTCATGATTGACAGAGAATACATTTAAACTGTGATACCATGGTACTCATAACTGACAAAATACATTTAAACTGTGATACCATGGTACTCATGATTGAGAGAATACATTTAAACTGTGATACCATGGTACTCATGATTGAAAGAGAATACATTTAAGCTGTGATACCATGGTACTCATGATTGACAGAGAATACATTTAAATTGTGATACCATGGTACTCATGATTGTCAGAGAATACATTAAAACTGTGATACCATGGTACTCATGATTGAAAGAGAATACATTTAAACTGTGATACCATAGTACTCATGATTGATAGAGAATACATCTAAACTGTGATACCATGGTACTCATGATTGACAGAGAATACATTTAAACTGTGATACCATGGTATTCATGATTGACAGAGAATACATTTAAACTGTGATACCATGGTACTCATGACTGAAAGAGAATACATTTAAACTGTGATACCATGGTACTCCTGATTAAAAGAGAATACATTTAAACTGTGATACCATGGTACTCATGATTGATAGAGAATACATCTAAACTGTGATACCATGGTACTCATGATTTACACAGAATACATTTAAACTGTGATACCATGGTACTCATGATTGACAGAGAATACATTTAAACTGTGATACCATGGTACTCATGATTGATAGAGAATACATTTAAACTGTGATACTATGGTACTCGTCATTGACAGAGAATACATTTAATCTGTGATACCATGGTACTCATGATTGACAGAGAATACATTTAAACTGTGATACCATGGTACTCATAATTGACAGAATACATTTGAACTGTGATACCATGGTACTCATGATTGACAGAGAATACATTTAAACTGTGATACCATGGTACTCATGACTGACAGAATACATTTAAACTGTGATACCATGGTACTTATGATTGACAGAGAATACATTTAAACTGTGATACCATGGTACTCATGATTGACAGAGAATACATTTAAACTGTGATACTATGGTACTCATGATTGACAGAGAATACATTTAAACTGTGATACCATGGTACTCATGATTGATAGAATACATTTAAACTGTGATACCATAGTACTTATGATTGAAAGAGAATACATTTAAGCTGTGATACCATGGTACTCATGATTGACAGAGAATACATTTAAACTGTGATACCATGGTACTCATGATTGACAGAGAATACATTAAAACTGTGATACCATGGTACTCATGATTGACAGAATACATTTAAACTGTGATACCATGGTACTCATGATTGAAAGAGAATACATTTAAACTGTGATACCATGGTACTCATGATTGACAGAGAATACATTTAAAGTGTGATACCATGGTACTCATGATTGACAGAGAATACATTTAAACTGTGAAATCATGGTACTCATGATTGACAGAATACATTTAAACAGTGATATCATGGTACTCTTGATTGAAAGAGAATACATTTAAACTGTGATACCATGGTACTCATGATTGACAGAATACATTTAAACTGTGATACCATGGTACTCATGATTGACAGAATACATTTAAACAGTGATATCATGTTACTCATGATTGAAAGAGAATACATTTAAACTGTGATACTATGGTACCCATGATTGACAGAGAATACATTTAAATTGTGATACCATGGTACTCATGATTGACAGAATACATTTAAACTGTGATACCATGGTACTCATGATTGAAAGAGAATACATTTAAACTGTGATACCATGGTACTCATAATTTACAGAGAATACATTTAAACTGTGATACCATGGTACTCATGATTGAAAGAGAATACATTTAAACTGTGATACCATGGTACTCATGATTGACAGAGAATACATTTAAACTGTGATACCATGGCACTCATGATTGACAGAAAATACATTTAAACTGTGATACCATGGTACTCATGATTGACAGAATACATTTAAACTGTGATACCATGGTACTCATGATTGACAGAGAATACATTTAAACTGTGATACCATGGTACTCATGACTGACAGAATACATTTAAACTGTGATACCATGGTACTCATGATTGACAGAATACATTTAAACTGTGATACCATGGTACTCATGATTGAAAGAGAATACATTTAAGCTGTGATACCATGGTACTCATGATTGACAGAGAATACATTTAAACTGTGATACCATGGTACTCATGATTGACAGAGAATACATTTAAACTGTGATACCATGGTACTCATGATTGAAAGAGAATACATTTAAACTGTGAAATCATGGTACTCATGATTGACAGAATACATTTAAACTGTGATACCATGGTACTCATGATTGACAGAGAATACATTTAAACTGTGATACCATGGTACTCATGATTGACAGAATACATTTAAACAGTGATATCATGGTACTCATGATTGAAAGAGAATACATTTAAACTGTGATACCATGGTACTCATGATTGACAGAATACATTTAAACTGTGATACCATGGTACTCATGATTGACAGAATACATTTAAACAGTGATATCATGGTACTCATGATTGAAAGAGAATACATTTAAACTGTGATACCATAGTACCCATGATTGACAGAGAATACATTTAAATTGTGATACCATGGTACTCATGATTGACAGAATACATTTAAACTGTGATACCATGGTACTCATGATTGAAAGAGAATACATTTAAACTGTGATACCATGGTACTCATGATTTACAGAGAATACATTTAAACTGTGATATCATGGCACTCATGATTGACAGAAAATACATTTAAACTGTGATATCATGGCACTCATGCTTGACAGAGAATACATTTAAACTGTGATACCATGGTACTCATGATTGACAGAATACATTTAAACTGTGATACCATGGTACTCATGATTGACAGAGAATACATTTAAACTGTGATACCATGGTACTCATGACTGACAGAATATATTTAAACTGTGATACCATGGTAATCATGATTGACAGAGAATACATTTAAACTGTGATACCATGGTACTCATGATTGACAGAGAATACATTTAAACTGTGATACTATGGTACTCATGATTGAAAGAGAATACATTTAAACTGTGATACCATAGTACCCATGATTGACAGAGAATACATTTAAATTGTGATACCATGGTACTCATGATTGACAGAGAATACATTTAAACTGTGATACCATGGTACTCATGATTGACAGAGAATACATTAAAACTGTGATACCATGGTACTCATGATTGACAGAATACATTTAAACTGTGATACCATGGTACTCATGATTGAAAGAGAATACATTTAAACTGTGATACCATGGTACTCATGATTGACAGAGAATACATTTAAAGTGTGATACCATGGTACTCATGATTGACAGAGAATACATTTAAACTGTGAAATCATGGTACTCATGATTGACAGAATACATTTAAACAGTGATATCATGGTACTCTTGATTGAAAGAGAATACATTTAAACTGTGATACCATGGTACTCATGATTGACATAATACATTTAAACTGTGATACCATGGTACTCATGATTGACAGAATACATTTAAACAGTGATATCATGTTACTCATGATTGAAAGAGAATACATTTAAACTGTGATACCATGGTACCCATGATTGACAGAGAATACATTTAAATTGTGATACCATGGTACTCATGATTGACAGAATACATTTAAACTGTGATACCATGGTATTCATGATTGAAAGAGAATACATTTAAACTGTGATACCATGGTACTCATAATTTACAGAGAATACATTTAAACTGTGATACCATGGTACTCATGATTGAAAGAGAATACATTTAAACTGTGATACCATGGTACTCATGATTGACAGAAAATACATTTAAACTGTGATACCATGGTACTCATGATTGACAGAGAATACATTTAAACTGTGATACCATGGTACTCATGATTGACAGAATACATTTAAACTGTGATACCATGGTACTCATGATTGACAGAGAATACATTTAAACTGTGATACCATGGTACTCATGACTGACAGAATACATTTAAACTGTGATACCATGGTACTCATGATTGACAGAATACATTTAAACTGTGATACCGTGGTACTCATGATTGAAAGAGAATACATTTAAGCTGTGATACCATGGTACTCATGATTGACAGAGAATACATTTAAACTGTGATACCATGGTACTCATGATTGACAGAGAATACATTTAAACTGTGATACCATGGTACTCATGATTGACAGAGAATACATTTAAACTGTGAAATCATGGTACTCATGATTGACAGAATACATTTAAACTGTGATACCATGGTACTCATGATTGACAGAGAATACATTTAAACTGTGATACCATGGTACTCATGATTGACAGAATACATTTAAACTGTGATACCATGGTACTCATGATTGACAGAATACATTTAAACTGTGATACCATGGTACTCATGATTGACAGAGAATACATTTAAACTGTGATACTATGGTACTCATGACTGACAGAATATATTTAAACTGTGATACCATGGTAATCATGATTGACAGAGAATACATTTAAACTGTGATACCATGGTACTCATACTCATGATTGAAAGAGAATACATTTAAACTGTGATACCATAGTACTCATGATTGATAGAGAATACATCTAAACTGTGATACCATGGTACTCATGATTGACAGAGAATACATTTAAACTGTGATACCATGGTATTCATGATTGACAGAGAATACATTTAAACTGTGATACCATGGTACTCATGACTGAAAGAGAATACATTTAAACTGTGATACCATGGTACTCCTGATTAAAAGAGAATACATTTAAACTGTGATACCATGGTACTCATGATTGATAGAGAATACATCTAAACTGTGATACCATGTTACTCATGATTTACACAGAATACATTTAAACTGTGATACCATGGTACTCATGATTGACAGAGAATACATTTAAACTGTGATACCATGGTACTCATGATTGATAGAGAATACATTTAAACTGTGATACTATGGTACTCGTCATTGACAGAGAATACATTTAAACTGTGATACCATGGTACTCATGATTGACAGAGAATACATTTAAACTGTGATACCATGGTACTCATAATTGACAGAATACATTTAAACTGTGATACCATGGTACTCATGATTGACAGAGAATACATTTAAACTGTGATACCATGGTACTCATGACTGACAGAATACATTTAATCTGTGATACCATGGTACTTATGATTGACAGAGAATACATTTAAACTGTGATACCATGGTACTCATGATTGACAGAGAATACATTTAAACTGTGATACTATGGTACTCATGATTGACAGAGAATACATTTAAACTGTGATACCATGGTACTCATGATTGATAGAATACATTTAAACTGTGATACCATAGTACTTATGATTGTAAGAGAATACATTTAAGCTGTGATACCATGGTACTCATGATTGACAGAGAATACATTTAAACTGTGATACCATGGTACTCATGATTGACAGAGAATACATTAAAACTGTGATACCATGGTACTCATGATTGACAGAATACATTTAAACTGTGATACCATGGTACTCATGATTGACAGAGAATACATTTAAACTGTGATACCATGGTACTCATGATTGACAGAATACATTTAAACAGTGATATCATGGTACTCATGATTGAAAGAGAATACATTTAAACTGTGATACCATGGTACTCATGATTGACAGAATACATTTAAACTGTGATACCATGGTACTCATGATTGACAGAATACATTTAAACAGTGATATCATGGTACTCATGATTGAAAGAGAATACATTTAAACTGTGATACCATAGTACCCATGATTGACAGAGAATACATTTAAATTGTGATACCATGGTACTCATGATTGACAGAATACATTTAAACTGTGATACCATGGTACTCATGATTGAAAGAGAATACATTTAAACTGTGATACCATGGTACTCATGATTTACAGAGAATACATTTAAACTGTGATATCATGGCACTCATGATTGACAGAAAATACATTTAAACTGTGATATCATGGCACTCATGATTGACAGAGAATACATTTAAACTGTGATACCATGGTACTCATGATTGACAGAATACATTTAAACTGTGATACCATGGTACTCATGATTGACAGAGAATACATTTAAACTGTGATACCATGGTACTCATGACTGACAGAATATATTTAAACTGTGATACCATGGTAATCATGATTGACAGAGAATACATTTAAACTGTGATACCATGGTACTCATGATTGACAGAGAATACATTTAAACTGTGATACTATGGTACTCATGATTGAAAGAGAATACATTTAAACTGTGATACCATAGTACCCATGATTGACAGAGAATACATTTAAATTGTGATACCATGGTACTCATGATTGACAGAGAATACATTTAAACTGTGATACCATGGTACTCATGATTGATAGAGAATACATTTAAACTGTGATACTATGGTACTCGTCATTGACAGAGAATACATTTAAACTGTGATAACATGGTACTCATGATTGACAGAGAATACATTTAAACTGTGATACCATGGTACTCATAATTGACAGAATACATTTAAACTGTGATACCATGGTACTCATGATTGACAGAGAATACATTTAAACTGTGATACCATGGTACTCATGACTGACAGAATACAGTTAAACTATGATACCATGGTACTTATGATTGACAGAGAATACATTTAAACTGTGATACCATGGTACTCATGATTGACAGAGAATACATTTAAACTGTGATACTATGGTACTCATGATTGACAGAGAATACATTTAAACTGTGATACCATGGTACTCATGATTGATAGAATACATTTAAACTGTGATACCATAGTACTTATGATTGAAAGAGAATACACTTAAGCTGTGATACCATGGTACTCATGATTGACAGAATACATTTAAACTGTGATACCATGGTACTCATGATTGAAAGAGAATACATTTAAACTGTGATACCATGGTACTCATGATTGACAGAGAATACATTTAAAGTGTGATACCATGGTACTCATGATTGACAGAGAATACATTTAAACTGTGAAATCATGGTACTCATGATTGACAGAATACATTTAAACAGTGATATCATGGTACTCTTGATTGAAAGAGAATACATTTAAACTGTGATACCATGGTACTCATGATTGACAGAATACATTTAAACTGTGATACCATGGTACTCATGATTGACAGAATACATTTAAACAGTGATATCATGTTACTCATGATTGAAAGAGAATACATTTAAACTGTGATACCATGGTACCCATGATTGACAGAGAATACATTTAAATTGTGATACCATGGTACTCATGATTGACAGAATACATTTAAACTGTGATACCATGGTACTCATGATTGAAAGAGAATACATTTAAACTGTGATACCATGGTACTCATAATTTACAGAGAATACATTTAAACTGTGATACCATGGTACTCATGATTGAAAGAGAATACATTTAAACTGTGATACCATGGTACTCATGATTGACAGAGAATACATTTAAACTGTGATACCATGGCACTCATGATTGACAGAAAATACATTTAAACTGTGATACCATGGTACTCATGATTGACAGAGAATACATTTAAACTGTGATACCATGGTACTCATGATTGACAGAATACATTTAAACTGTGATACCATGGTACTCATGATTGAAAGAGAATACATTTAAGCTGTGATACCATGGTACTCATGATTGACAGAGAATACATTTAAATTGTGATACCATGGTACTCATGATTGTCAGAGAATACATTAAAACTGTGATACCATGGTACTCATGATTGAAAGAGAATACATTTAAACTGTGATACCATAGTACTCATGATTGATAGAGAATACATCTAAACTGTGATACCATGGTACTCATGATTGACAGAGAATACATTTAAACTGTGATACCATGGTATTCATGATTGACAGAGAATACATTTAAACTGTGATACCATGGTACTCATGACTGAAAGAGAATACATTTAAACTGTGATACCATGGTACTCCTGATTAAAAGAGAATACATTTAAACTGTGATACCATGGTACTCATGATTGATAGAGAATACATCTAAACTGTGATACCATGTTACTCATGATTTACACAGAATACATTTAAACTGTGATACCATGGTACTCATGATTGACAGAGAATACATTTAAACTGTGATACCATGGTACTCATGATTGATAGAGAATACATTTAAACTGTGATACTATGGTACTCGTCATTGACAGAGAATACATTTAAACTGTGATACCATGGTACTCATGATTGACAGAGAATACATTTAAACTGTGATACCATGGTACTCATAATTGACAGAATACATTTAAACTGTGATACCATGGTACTCATGATTGACAGAGAATACATTTAAACTGTGATACCATGGTACTCATGACTGACAGAATACATTTAATCTGTGATACCATGGTACTTATGATTGACAGAGAATACATTTAAACTGTGATACCATGGTACTCATGATTGACAGAGAATACATTTAAACTGTGATACTATGGTACTCATGATTGACAGAGAATACATTTAAACTGTGATACCATGGTACTCATGATTGATAGAATACATTTAAACTGTGATACCATAGTACTTATGATTGTAAGAGAATACATTTAAGCTGTGATACCATGGTACTCATGATTGACAGAGAATACATTTAAACTGTGATACCATGGTACTCATGATTGACAGAGAATACATTAAAACTGTGATACCATGGTACTCATGATTGACAGAATACATTTAAACTGTGATACCATGGTACTCATGATTGAAAGAGAATACATTTAAACTGTGATACCATGGTACTCATGATTGACAGAGAATACATTTAAAGTGTGATACCATGGTACTCATGATTGACAGAGAATACATTTAAACTGTGAAATCATGGTACTCATGATTGACAGAATACATTTAAACAGTGATATCATGGTACTCTTGATTGAAAGAGAATACATTTAAACTGTGATACCATGGTACTCATGATTGACATAATACATTTAAACTGTGATACCATGGTACTCATGATTGACAGAATACATTTAAACAGTGATATCATGTTACTCATGATTGAAAGAGAATACATTTAAACTGTGATACCATGGTACCCATGATTGACAGAGAATACATTTAAATTGTGATACCATGGTACTCATGATTGACAGAATACATTTAAACTGTGATACCATGGTACTCATGATTGAAAGAGAATACATTTAAACTGTGATACCATGGTACTCATAATTTACAGAGAATACATTTAAACTGTGATACCATGGTACTCATGATTGAAAGAGAATACATTTAAACTGTGATACCATGGTACTCATGATTGACAGAAAATACATTTAAACTGTGATACCATGGTACTCATGATTGACAGAGAATACATTTAAACTGTGATACCATGGTACTCATGATTGACAGAATACATTTAAACTGTGATACCATGGTACTCATGATTGACAGAGAATACATTTAAACTGTGATACCATGGTACTCATGACTGACAGAATACATTTAAACTGTGATACCATGGTACTCATGATTGACAGAATACATTTAAACTGTGATACCATGGTACTCATGATTGAAAGAGAATACATTTAAGCTGTGATACCATGGTACTCATGATTGACAGAGAATATAGTGACCAGTTTTATTGGTGTTTAATGCCACTTTCAACAATGTTAGTTATAGCGTAGAACATGTTGACCAGTTATATTGGTGTTTAACGCCACTTTTAACAATGTGTCAGCTATAACATAGAACATGGTGACCAGTTTTATTGGTGTTCAACGACACTTCCAACAATGTGTCAGGTATAGCGTATAACATGGTGACCAGTTTTATTAGTGTTTAACGACTTTCAACAATGTCAGGTATAACGTAGAACATGGTGACCAGTTTTATTGGTGTTTAATGACACTTTCAACAATGTGTCAGTAGTAACGTATTACATGGTGACCAGTTTTATTGGTGCTTAACGACACTTTCAACCATATGTCAGGTATTACGTATAACATGGTCACCAGTTTTATTTGTGTTTAACGACACTTTCAACAATGTGTCAGGTATAACGTAGAACATGGTGACCAGTTTTATTGGTGTTTAATGCCACTTTCAACAATGTTAGCTATAGCGTAGAACATGTTGAACAGTTTTATTGGTGTTTAATGCCACTTTTCAACAATGTGTCAGGTATAATGTAGAACATAGTGACCAGTTTTATTGGTGTTTAATGCCACTTTCAACAATGTTAGTTATAGCGTAGAACATGTTGACCAGTTATATTGGTGTTTAACGCCACTTTTAACAATGTGTCAGCTATAAAGTAGAACATGGTGACCAGTTTTATTGGTGTTTAATGCCACTTTTCAACAATGTGTCAGGTATAACGTATAACATGGTGACCAGTTTTATTGGTGTTTAATGCCACTTTCAACAATGTTAGCTATAGCGTAGAACATGTTGACCAGTTTTATTGGTGTTTAATGCCACTTTTCAACAATGTGTCAGGTATAATGTAGAACATGGTGACCAGTTTTATTGGTGTTTAACGACACTTTCAACAATGTGTCAGGTATAGTGTAGAACATGGTGACCAGTTTTATTGGTGTTTAATGACACTTTCAACAATGTGTCAGGTATAAAGTATAACATGGTGACCAGTTTTATTGGTGTTTAACGCCACTTTCAACAATGTTAGTTATAGCATAGAACATGGTGGCCAGTTTTATTGGTGTTGAATGCCACTTTCAACAATGTTAGCTATAGCGTAGAACATGTTGACCAGTTTTATTAGTGTTTAACAACACTTTCAACAATGTCAGGTATAACGTAGAACATGGTGAACAGTTTTATTGGTGTTTAACGACACTTTCAACAATGTGTCAGGTATAATGTAGAACATGGTGACCATTTTTATTGGTATTAACGCCACTGTCAACAATATTTCAGCTATTATGTATAATATGGCGCACAGTTTTGTTGGTGTTTAACGACACTTTCAACAATGTGTTAGTTATAACGTACAACATGGTTACCAGTTTTATTAGTGTTTAACGACTTTCAACAATGTCAGGTATAACGTAGAACATGGTGACCAGTTTTATTGGTGTTTAATGACACTTTCAACAATGTGTCAGGTATAACGTATTACATGGTGACCAGTTTTATTGGTGCTTAACGACACTTTCAACAATGTGTCAGGTATAGCGTAGAACATGGTGACCAGTTTTATTGGTGTTTAATGCCACTTTCAACAATGTTAGCTATAGCGTAGAACATGTTGACCAGTTTTATTGGTGTTTAATGCCACTTTTCAACAATGTGTCAGGTATAATGTAGAACATAGTGACCAGTTTTATTGGTGTTTAATGCCACTTTCAACAATGTTAGTTATAGCGTAGAACATGTTGACCAGTTATATTGGTGTTTAACGCCACTTTTAACAATGTGTCAGCTATAACATAGAACATGGTGACCAGTTTTATTGGTGTTTAATGCCACTTTTCAACAATGTGTCAGATATAACGTATAACATGGTGACCAGTTTTATTGGTGTTTAATGCCACTTTCAACAATGTTAGCTATAGCGTAGAACAAGTTGACCAGTTTTATTGGTGTTTAATGCCACTTTTCAAAAATGTATCAGATATAATGTAGAACATGGTGACCAGTTTTATTGGTGTTTAACGACACTTTCAACAATGTGTCAGGTATAGCGTAGAACATGGTGACCAGTTTTATTGGTGTTTAATGACACTTTCAACAATGTGTCAGGTATAACGTAGAACATGGTGACCAGTTTTATTGGTGCTTAACAACACTTTCAATAATGTGTCAGGTACAACGTAGAACATGGTGACCAGTTTTATTGGTGTTCAACGACACTTCCAACAATGTGTCAGGTATAGCGTATAACATGGTGACCAGTTTTATTAGTGTTTAACGACTTTCAACAATGTCAGGTATAACGTAGAACATGGTGACCAGTTTTATTGGTGTTTAATGACACTTTCAACAATGTGTCAGTTGTAACGTATTACATGGTGACCAGTTTTATTGGTGCTTAACGACACTTTCAACCATATGTCAGGTATTACGTATAACATGGTCACCAGTTTTATTTGTGTTTAACGACACTTTCAACAATGTGTCAGGTATAACGTAGAACATGGTGACCAGTTTTATTGGTGTTTAATGCCACTTTCAACAATGTTAGCTATAGCGTAGAACATGTTGACCAGTTTTATTAGTGTTTAATGCCACTTTTCAACAATGTGTCAGGTATAATGTAGAACATAGTGACCAGTTTTATTGGTGTTTAATGCCACTTTCAACAATGTTAGTTATAGCGTAGAACATGTTGACCAGTTATATTGGTGTTTAACGCCACTTTTAACAATGTGTCAGCTATAACATAGAACATGGTGACCAGTTTTATTGGTGTTTAATGCCACTTTTCAACAATGTGTCAGGTATAACGTATAACATGGTGACCAGTTTTATTGGTGTTTAATGCCACTTTCAACAATGTGTCAGGTATAATGTAGAACATGGTGACCAGTTTTATTGGTGTTTAACGACACTTTCAACAATGTGTCAGGTATAGCGTAGAACATGGTGACCAGTTTTATTGGTGTTTAATGCCACTTTTCAACAATGTGTCAGGTATAACGTATAACATGGTGACCAGTTTTATTGGTGTTTAATGCCACTTTCAACAATGTTAGCTATAGCGTAGAACATGTTGACCAGTTTTATTGGTGTTTAATGCCACTTTTCAACAATGTGTCAGGTATAATGTAGAACATGGTGACCAGTTTTATTGGTGTTTAACGACACTTTCAACAATGTGTCAGGTATAGCGTAGAACATGGTGACCAGTTTTATTGGTGTTTAATGACACTTTCAACAATGTGTCAGGTATAAAGTATAACATGGTGACCAGTTTTATTGGTGTTTAACGCCACTTTCAACAATGTTAGTTATAGCATAGAACATGGTGGCCAGTTTTATTGGTGTTGAATGCCACTTTCAACAATATGTTAGTTATAGCGCAGAACATGGTGACCAGTTTTATTGGTGTTTAACGACACTTTGAACAATGTGTCAGTTATAACGTACAACATGGTTACCAGTTTTATTAGTGTTTAACGACTTTCACCAATGTCAGGTATAAAGTAGAACATGGTGACCAGTTTTATTGGTGTTTAATGCCACTTTCAACAATGTTAGTTATAGCATAGAACATCGTGACCAATTTTTTTGGAGTTTAACGACACTTTCAACAATGTGTCAGGTATAGCGTAGAACATGGTGACTAGTTTTATTAGTGTTTAATGACACTTTCAACAATGTGTCAGGTATAACGTATAACATGGTGACCAGTTTTATTGGTGTTTAATGCCACTTTCAACAATGTTAGCTATAGCGTAGAACATGTTGACCAGTTTTATTGGTGTTTAATGCCACTTTTCAACAATGTGTCAGGTATAATGTAGAACATGGTGACCAGTTTTATTGGTGTTTAACGACACTTTCAACAATGTGTCAGGTATAGCATAGAACATGGTGACCAGTTTTATTGGTGTTTAATGACACTTTCAACAATGTTAGTTATAGCATAGAACATGGTGGCCAGTTTTATTGGTGTTGAATGCCACTTTCAACAATGTTAGCTATAGCGTAGAACATGTTGACCAGTTTTATTGGTGTTTAACGACACTTTCAACAATGTGTCAGGTATAAAGTATAACATGGTGACCAGTTTTATTGGTGTTTAACGCCACTTTCAACAATGTTAGTTATAGCATAGAACATGGTGGCCAGTTTTATTGGTGTTGAATGCCACTTTCAACAATGTTAGCTATAGCGTAGAACATGTTGACCAGTTTTATTAGTGTTTAACAACACTTTCAACAATGTCAGGTATAACGTAGAACATGGTGACCAGTTTTATTGGTGTTTAACGACACTTTCAACAATGTGTCAGGTATAATGTAGAACATGGTGACCATTTTTATTGGTATTAACGCCACTGTCAACAATATTTCAGCTATTATGTATAATATGGCGCACAGTTTTGTTGGTGTTTAACGACACTTTCAACAATGTGTTAGTTATAACGTACAACATGGTTACCAGTTTTATTAGTGTTTAACGACTTTCAACAATGTCAGGTATAACGTAGAACATGGTGACCAGTTTTATTGGTGTTTAATGACACTTTCAACAATGTGTCAGGTATAACGTATTACATGGTGACCAGTTTTATTGGTGCTTAACGACACTTTCAACAATATGTCAGGTATTACGTATAACATGGTGACCAGTTTTATTTGTGTTTAACGACACTTTTAACAATGTGTCAGGTATAACGTAGAACATGGTGACCAGTTTTATTGGTGTTTAATGCCACTTTCAACAATGTTAGCTATAGCGTAGAACATGTTGACCAGTTTTATTGGTGTTTAATGCCACTTTTCAACAATGTGTCAGGTATAATGTAGAACATAGTGACCAGTTTTATTGGTGTTTAATGCCACTTTCAACAATGTTAGTTATAGCGTAGAACATGTTGACCAGTTATATTGGTGTTTAACGCCACTTTTAACAATGTGTCAGCTATAACATAGAACATGGTGACCAGTTTTATTGGTGTTTAATGCCACTTTTCAACAATGTGTCAGATATAACGTATAACATGGTGACCAGTTTTATTGGTGTTTAATGCCACTTTCAACAATGTTAGCTATAGCGTAGAACAAGTTGACCAGTTTTATTGGTGTTTAATGCCACTTTTCAAAAATGTATCAGGTATAATGTAGAACATGGTGACCAGTTTTATTGGTGTTTAACGACACTTTCAACAATGTGTCAGGTATAGCGTAGAACATGGTGACCAGTTTTATTGGTGTTTAATGACACTTTCAACAATGTGTCAGGTATAACGTAGAACATGGTGACCAGTTTTATTGGTGCTTAACAACACTTTCAATAATGTGTCAGGTACAACGTAGAACATGGTGACCAGTTTTATTGGTGTTCAACGACACTTCCAACAATGTGTCAGGTATAGCGTATAACATGGTGACCAGTTTTATTAGTGTTTAACGACTTTCAACAATGTCAGGTATAACGTAGAACATGGTGACCAGTTTTATTGGTGTTTAATGACACTTTCAATAATGTGTCAGTTGTAACGTATTACATGGTGACCAGTTTTATTGGTGCTTAACGACACTTTCAACCATATGTCAGGTATTACGTATAACATGGTCACCAGTTTTATTTGTGTTTAACGACACTTTCAACAATGTGTCAGGTATAACGTAGAACATGGTGACCAGTTTTATTGGTGTTTAATGCCACTTTCAACAATGTTAGCTATAGCGTAGAACATGTTGACCAGTTTTATTAGTGTTTAATGCCACTTTTCAACAATGTGTCAGGTATAATGTAGAACATAGTGGCCAGTTTTATTGGTGTTTAATGCCACTTTCAACAATGTTATTTATAGCGTAGAACATGTTGACCAGTTATATTGGTGTTTAATGCCACTTTTAACAATGTGTCAGCTATAACATAGAACATGGTGACCAGTTTTATTGGTGTTTAATGCCACTTTTCAACAATGTGTCAGGTATAACGTATAACATGGTGACCAGTTTTATTGGTGTTTAATGCCACTTTCAACAATGTTAGCTATAGCGTAGAACATGTTGACCAGTATTATTGGTGTTTAATGCCACTTTTCAACAATGTGTCAGGTATAATGTAGAACATGGTGACCAGTTTTATTGGTGTTTAACGACACTTTCAACAATGTGTCAGGTATAGCGTAGAACATGGTGACCAGTTTTATTGGTGTTTAATGCCACTTTTCAACAATGTGTCAGGTATAACGTATAACATGGTGACCAGTTTTATTGGTGTTTAATGCCACTTTCAACAATGTTAGCTATAGCGTAGAACATGTTGACCAGTTTTATTGGTGTTTAATGCCACTTTTCAACAATGTGTCAGGTATAATGTAGAACATGGTGACCAGTTTTATTGGTGTTTAACGACACTTTCAACAATGTGTCAGGTATAGCGTAGAACATGGTGACCAGTTTTATTGGTGTTTAATGACACTTTCAACAATGTGTCAGGTATAAAGTATAACATGGTGACCAGTTTTATTGGTGTTTAACGCCACTTTCAACAATGTTAGTTATAGCATAGAACATGGTGGCCAGTTTTATTGGTGTTGAATGCCACTTTCAACAATATGTTAGTTATAGCGCAGAACATGGTGACCAGTTTTATTGGTGTTTAACGACACTTTGAACAATGTGTCAGTTATAACGTACAACATGGTTACCAGTTTTATTAGTGTTTAACGACTTTCACCAATGTCAGGTATAAAGTAGAACATGGTGACCAGTTTTATTGGTGTTTAATGCCACTTTCAACAATGTTAGTTATAGCATAGAACATCGTGACCAATTTTTTTGGAGTTTAACGACACTTTCAACAATGTGTCAGGTATAGCGTAGAACATGGTGACTAGTTTTATTAGTGTTTAATGACACTTTCAACAATGTGTCAGGTATAACGTATAACATGGTGACCAGTTTTATTGGTGTTTAATGCCACTTTCAACAATGTTAGCTATAGCGTAGAACATGTTGACCAGTTTTATTGGTGTTTAATGCCACTTTTCAACAATGTGTCAGGTATAATGTAGAACATAGTGACCAGTTTTATTGGTGTTTAATGCCACTTTCAACAATGTTAGTTATAGCGTAGAACATGTTGACCAGTTATATTGGTGTTTAACGCCACTTTTAACAATGTGTCAGCTATAACATAGAACATGGTGACCAGTTTTATTGGTGTTTAATGCCACTTTTCAACAATGTGTCAGATATAACGTATAACATGGTGACCAGTTTTATTGGTGTTTAATGCCACTTTCAACAATGTTAGCTATAGCGTAGAACAAGTTGACCAGTTTTATTGGTGTTTAATGCCACTTTTCAAAAATGTATCAGGTATAATGTAGAACATGGTGACCAGTTTTATTGGTGTTTAACGACACTTTCAACAATGTGTCAGGTATAGCGTAGAACATGGTGACCAGTTTTATTGGTGTTTAATGACACTTTCAACAATGTGTCAGGTATAACGTAGAACATGGTGACCAGTTTTATTGGTGCTTAACAACACTTTCAATAATGTGTCAGGTACAACGTAGAACATGGTGACCAGTTTTATTGGTGTTCAACGACACTTCCAACAATGTGTCAGGTATAGCGTATAACATGGTGACCAGTTTTATTAGTGTTTAACGACTTTCAACAATGTCAGGTATAACGTAGAACATGGTGACCAGTTTTATTGGTGTTTAATGACACTTTCAATAATGTGTCAGTTGTAACGTATTACATGGTGACCAGTTTTATTGGTGCTTAACGACACTTTCAACCATATGTCAGGTATTACGTATAACATGGTCACCAGTTTTATTTGTGTTTAACGACACTTTCAACAATGTGTCAGGTATAACGTAGAACATGGTGACCAGTTTTATTGGTGTTTAATGCCACTTTCAACAATGTTAGCTATAGCGTAGAACATGTTGACCAGTTTTATTAGTGTTTAATGCCACTTTTCAACAATGTGTCAGGTATAATGTAGAACATAGTGGCCAGTTTTATTGGTGTTTAATGCCACTTTCAACAATGTTATTTATAGCGTAGAACATGTTGACCAGTTATATTGGTGTTTAATGCCACTTTTAACAATGTGTCAGCTATAACATAGAACATGGTGACCAGTTTTATTGGTGTTTAATGCCACTTTTCAACAATGTGTCAGGTATAACGTATAACATGGTGACCAGTTTTATTGGTGTTTAATGCCACTTTCAACAATGTTAGCTATAGCGTAGAACATGTTGACCAGTATTATTGGTGTTTAATGCCACTTTTCAACAATGTGTCAGGTATAATGTAGAACATGGTGACCAGTTTTATTGGTGTTTAACGACACTTTCAACAATGTGTCAGGTATAGCGTAGAACATGGTGACCAGTTTTATTGGTGTTTAATGCCACTTTTCAACAATGTGTCAGGTATAACGTATAACATGGTGACCAGTTTTATTGGTGTTTAATGCCACTTTCAACAATGTTAGCTATAGCGTAGAACATGTTGACCAGTTTTATTGGTGTTTAATGCCACTTTTCAACAATGTGTCAGGTATAATGTAGAACATGGTGACCAGTTTTATTGGTGTTTAACGACACTTTCAACAATGTGTCAGGTATAGCGTAGAACATGGTGACCAGTTTTATTGGTGTTTAATGACACTTTCAACAATGTGTCAGGTATAAAGTATAACATGGTGACCAGTTTTATTGGTGTTTAACGCCACTTTCAACAATGTTAGTTATAGCATAGAACATGGTGGCCAGTTTTATTGGTGTTGAATGCCACTTTCAACAATATGTTAGTTATAGCGCAGAACATGGTGACCAGTTTTATTGGTGTTTAACGACACTTTGAACAATGTGTCAGTTATAACGTACAACATGGTTACCAGTTTTATTAGTGTTTAACGACTTTCACCAATGTCAGGTATAAAGTAGAACATGGTGACCAGTTTTATTGGTGTTTAATGCCACTTTCAACAATGTTAGTTATAGCATAGAACATCGTGACCAATTTTTTTGGAGTTTAACGACACTTTCAACAATGTGTCAGGTATAGCGTAGAACATGGTGACTAGTTTTATTAGTGTTTAATGACACTTTCAACAATGTGTCAGGTATAACGTATAACATGGTGACCAGTTTTATTGGTGTTTAATGCCACTTTCAACAATGTTAGCTATAGCGTAGAACATGTTGACCAGTTTTATTGGTGTTTAATGCCACTTTTCAACAATGTGTCAGGTATAATGTAGAACATAGTGACCAGTTTTATTGGTGTTTAATGCCACTTTCAACAATGTTAGTTATAGCGTAGAACATGTTGACCAGTTATATTGGTGTTTAACGCCACTTTTAACAATGTGTCAGCTATAACATAGAACATGGTGACCAGTTTTATTGGTGTTTAATGCCACTTTTCAACAATGTGTCAGATATAACGTATAACATGGTGACCAGTTTTATTGGTGTTTAATGCCACTTTCAACAATGTTAGCTATAGCGTAGAACAAGTTGACCAGTTTTATTGGTGTTTAATGCCACTTTTCAAAAATGTATCAGGTATAATGTAGAACATGGTGACCAGTTTTATTGGTGTTTAACGACACTTTCAACAATGTGTCAGGTATAGCGTAGAACATGGTGACCAGTTTTATTGGTGTTTAATGACACTTTCAACAATGTGTCAGGTATAACGTAGAACATGGTGACTAGTTTTATTGGTGCTTAACAACACTTTCAATAATGTGTCAGGTACAACGTAGAACATGGTGACCAGTTTTATTGGTGTTCAACGACACTTCCAACAATGTGTCAGGTATAGCGTATAACATGGTGACCAGTTTTATTAGTGTTTAACGACTTTCAACAATGTCAGGTATAACGTAGAACATGGTGACCAGTTTTATTGGTGTTTAATGACACTGTCAACAATGTGTCAGTTGTAACGTATTACATGGTGACCAGTTTTATTGGTGTTTAATGCCACTTTCAACAATGTTAGCTATAGCGTAGAACATGTTGACCAGTTTTATTGGTGTTTAATGCCACTTTTCAACAATGTGTCAGGTATAATGTAGAACATGGTGACCAGTTTTATTGGTGTTTAACGACACTTTCAACAATGTGTCAGGTATAGCGTAGAACATGGTGACCAGTTTTATTGGTGTTTAATGACACTTTCAACAATGTGTCAGGTATAAAGTATAACATGGTGACCAGTTTTATTGGTGTTTAACGCCACTTTCAACAATGTTAGTTATAGCATAGAACATGGTGGCCAGTTTTATTGGTGTTGAATGCCACTTTCAACAATGTTAGCTATAGCGTAGAACATGTTGACCAGTTTTATTAGTGTTTAACAACACTTTCAACAATGTCAGGTATAACGTAGAACATGGTGACCAGTTTTATTGGTGTTTAACGACACTTTCAACAATGTGTCAGGTATAATGTAGAACATGGTGACCATTTTTATTGGTATTAACGCCACTGTCAACAATATTTCAGCTATTATGTATAATATGGTGCACAGTTTTGTTGGTGTTTAACGACACTTTCAACAATGTGTTAGTTATAACGTACAACATGGTTACCAGTTTTATTAGTGTTTAACGACTTTCAACAATGTCAGGTATAACGTAGAACATGGTGACCAGTTTTATTGGTGTTTAATGACACTTTCAACAATGTGTCAGGTATAACGTATTACATGGTGACCAGTTTTATTGGTGCTTAACGACACTTTCAACAATATGTCAGGTATTACGTATAACATGGTCACCAGTTTTATTTGTGTTTAACGACACTTTCAACAATGTGTCAGGTATAACGTAGAACATGGTGACCAGTTTTATTGGTGTTTAATGCCACTTTCAACAATGTTAGCTATAGTGTAGAACATGTTGACCAGTTTTATTGGTGTTTAATGCCACTTTTCAACAATGTGTCAGGTATAATGTAGAACATAGTGACCAGTTTTATTGGTGTTTAATGCCACTTTCAACAATGTTAGTTATAGCGTAGAACATGTTGACCAGTTATATTGGTGTTTAACGCCACTTTTAACAATGTGTCAGCTATAACATAGAACATGGTGACCAGTTTTATTGGTGTTCAACGACACTTCCAACAATGTGTCAGGTATAGCGTATAACATGGTGACCAGTTTTATTAGTGTTTAACGACTTTCAACAATGTCAGGTATAACGTAGAACATGGTGACCAGTTTTATTGGTGTTTAATGACACTTTCAACAATGTGTCAGTTGTAACGTATTACATGGTGACCAGTTTTATTGGTGCTTAACGACACTTTCAACCATATGTCAGGTATTACGTATAACATGGTCACCAGTTTTATTTGTGTTTAACGACACTTTCAACAATGTGTCAGGTATAACGTAGAACATGGTGACCAGTTTTATTGGTGTTTAATGCCACTTTCAACAATGTTAGCTATAGCGTAGAACATGTTGAACAGTTTTATTGGTGTTTAATGTCACTTTTCAACAATGTGTCAGGTATAATGTAGAACATAGTGACCAGTTTTATTGGTGTTTAATGCCACTTTCAACAATGTTAGTTATAGCGTAGAACATGTTGACCAGTTATATTGGTGTTTAACGCCACTTTTAACAAAGTGTCAGCTATAACATAGAACATGGTGACCAGTTTTATTGGTGTTTAATGCCACTTTTCAACAATGTGTCAGGTATAACGTATAACATGGTGACCAGTTTTATTGGTGTTTAATGCCACTTTCAACAATGTTAGCTATAGCGTAGAACATGTTGACCAGTTTTATTGGTGTTTAATGCCACTTTTCAACAATGTGTCAGGTATAATGTAGAACATGGTGACCAGTTTTATTGGTGTTTAACGACACTTTCAACAATGTGTCAGGTATAGCGTAGAACATGGTGACCAGTTTTATTGGTGTTTAATCACACTTTCAACAATGTGTCAGGTATAAAGTATAACATGGTGACCAGTTTTATTGGTGTTTAACGCCACTTTCAACAATGTTAGTTATAGCATAGAACATGGTGGCCAGTTTTATTGGTGTTGAATGCCACTTTCAACAATGTTAGCTATAGCGTAGAACATGTTGACCAGTTTTATTAGTGTTTAACAACACTTTCAACAATGTCAGGTATAACGTAGAACATGGTGACCAGTTTTATTGGTGTTTAACGACACTTTCAACAATGTGTCAGGTATAATGTAGAACATGGTGACCATTTTTATTGGTATTAACGCCACTGTCAACAATATTTCAGCTATTATGTATAATATGGCGCACAGTTTTGTTGGTGTTTAACGACACTTTCAACAATGTGTTAGTTATAACGTACAACATGGTTACCAGTTTTATTAGTGTTTAACGACTTTCAACAATGTCAGGTATAACGTAGAACATGGTGACCAGTTTTATTGGTGTTTAATGACACTTTCAACAATGTGTCAGGTATAACGTATTACATGGTGACCAGTTTTATTGGTGCTTAACGACACTTTCAACAATATGTCAGGTATTACGTATAACATGGTCACCAGTTTTATTTGTGTTTAACGACACTTTTAACAATGTGTCAGGTATAACGTAGAACATGGTGACCAGTTTTATTGGTGTTTAATGCCACTTTCAACAATGTTAGCTATAGCGTAGAACATGTTGACCAGTTTTATTGGTGTTTAATGCCACTTTTCAACAATGTGTCAGGTATAATGTAGAACATAGTGACCAGTTTTATTGGTGTTTAATGCCACTTTCAACAATGTTAGTTATAGCGTAGAACATGTTGACCAGTTATATTGGTGTTTAACGCCACTTTTAACAATGTGTCAGCTATAACATAGAACATGGTGACCAGTTTTATTGGTGTTTAATGCCACTTTTCAACAATGTGTCAGATATAACGTATAACATGGTGACCAGTTTTATTGGTGTTTAATGCCACTTTCAACAATGTTAGCTATAGCGTAGAACAAGTTGACCAGTTTTATTGGTGTTTAATGCCACTTTTCAAAAATGTATCAGGTATAATGTAGAACATGGTGACCAGTTTTATTGGTGTTTAACGACACTTTCAACAATGTGTCAGGTATAAAGTATAACATGGTGACCAGTTTTATTGGTGTTTAACGCCACTTTCAACAATGTTAGTTATAGCATAGAACATGGTGGCCAGTTTTATTGGTGTTGAATGCCACTTTCAACAATGTTAGCTATAGCGTAGAACATGTTGACCAGTTTTATTAGTGTTTAACAACACTTTCAACAATGTCAGGTATAACGTAGAACATGGTGACCAGTTTTATTGGTGTTTAACGACACTTTCAACAATGTGTCAGGTATAATGTAGAACATGGTGACCATTTTTATTGGTATTAACGCCACTGTCAACAATATTTCAGCTATTATGTATAATATGGCGCACAGTTTTGTTGGTGTTTAACGACACTTTCAACAATGTGTTAGTTATAACGTACAACATGGTTACCAGTTTTATTAGTGTTTAACGACTTTCAACAATGTCAGGTATAACGTAGAACATGGTGACCAGTTTTATTGGTGTTTAATGACACTTTCAACAATGTGTCAGGTATAACGTATTACATGGTGACCAGTTTTATTGGTGCTTAACGACACTTTCAACAATATGTCAGGTATTACGTATAACATGGTCACCAGTTTTATTTGTGTTTAACGACACTTTTAACAATGTGTCAGGTATAACGTAGAACATGGTGACCAGTTTTATTGGTGTTTAATGCCACTTTCAACAATGTTAGCTATAGCGTAGAACATGTTGACCAGTTTTATTGGTGTTTAATGCCACTTTTCAACAATGTGTCAGGTATAATGTAGAACATAGTGACCAGTTTTATTGGTGTTTAATGCCACTTTCAACAATGTTAGTTATAGCGTAGAACATGTTGACCAGTTATATTGGTGTTTAACGCCACTTTTAACAATGTGTCAGCTATAACATAGAACATGGTGACCAGTTTTATTGGTGTTTAATGCCACTTTTCAACAATGTGTCAGATATAACGTATAACATGGTGACCAGTTTTATTGGTGTTTAATGCCACTTTCAACAATGTTAGCTATAGCGTAGAACAAGTTGACCAGTTTTATTGGTGTTTAATGCCACTTTTCAAAAATGTATCAGGTATAATGTAGAACATGGTGACCAGTTTTATTGGTGTTTAACGACACTTTCAACAATGTGTCAGGTATAGCGTAGAACATGGTGACCAGTTTTATTGGTGTTTAATGACACTTTCAACAATGTGTCAGGTATAACGTTGAACATGGTGACTAGTTTTATTGGTGCTTAACAACACTTTCAATAATGTGTCAGGTACAACGTAGAACATGGTGACCAGTTTTATTGGTGTTCAACGACACTTCCAACAATGTGTCAGGTATAGCGTATAACATGGTGACCAGTTTTATTAGTGTTTAACGACTTTCAACAATGTCAGGTATAACGTAGAACATGGTGACCAGTTTAATTGGTGTTTAATGACACTTTCAACAATGTGTCAGTTGTAACGTATTACATGGTGACCAGTTTTATTGGTGCTTAACGACACTTTCAACCATATGTCAGGTATTACGTATAACATGGTCACCAGTTTTATTTGTGTTTAACGACACTTTCAACAATGTGTCAGGTATAACGTAGAACATGGTGACCAGTTTTATTGGTGTTTAATGCCACTTTCAACAATGTTAGCTATAGCGTAGAACATGTTGACCAGTTTTAATAGTGTTTAATGCCACTTTTCAACAATGTGTCAGGTATAATGTAGAACATAGTGACCAGTTTTATTGGTGTTTAATGCCACTTTTAACAATGTGTCAGCTATAACATAGAACATGGTGACCAGTTTTATTGGTGTTTAATGCCACTTTTCAACAATGTGTCAGGTATAACGTATAACATGGTGACCAGTTTTATTGGTGTTTAATGCCACTTTCAACAATGTTAGCTATAGCGTAGAACATGTTGACCAGTTTTATTGGTGTTTAATGCCACTTTTCAACAATGTGTCAGGTATAATGTAGAACATGGTGACCAGTTTTATTGGTGTTTAACGACACTTTCAACAATGTGTCAGGTATAGCGTAGAACATGGTGACCAGTTTTATTGGTGTTTAATGACACTTTCAACAATGTGTCAGGTATAAAGTATAACATGGTGACCAGTTTTATTGGTGTTTAACGCCACTTTCAACAATGTTAGTTATAGCATAGAACATGGTGGCCAGTTTTATTGGTGTTGAATGCCACTTTCAACAATGTTAGCTATAGCGTAGAACATGTTGACCAGTTTTATTAGTGTTTAACAACACTTTCAACAATGTCAGGTATAACGTAGAACATGGTGACCAGTTTTATTGGTGTTTAACGACACTTTCAACAATGTGTCAGGTATAATGTAGAACATGGTGACCATTTTTATTGGTATTAACGCCACTGTCAACAATATTTCAGCTATTATGTATAATATGGCGCACAGTTTTGTTGGTGTTTAACGACACTTTCAACAATGTGTTAGTTATAACGTACAACATGGTTACCAGTTTTATTAGTGTTTAACGACTTTCAACAATGTCAGGTATAACGTAGAACATGGTGACCAGTTTTATTGGTGTTTAATGACACTTTCAACAATGTGTCAGGTATAACGTATTACATGGTGACCAGTTTTATTGGTGCTTAACGACACTTTCAACAATATGTCAGGTATTACGTATAACATGGTCACCAGTTTTATTTGTGTTTAACGACACTTTTAACAATGTGTCAGGTATAACGTAGAACATGGTGACCAGTTTTATTGGTGTTTAATGCCACTTTCAACAATGTTAGCTATAGCGTAGAACATGTTGACCAGTTTTATTGGTGTTTAATGCCACTTTTCAACAATGTGTCAGGTATAATGTAGAACATAGTGACCAGTTTTATTGGTGTTTAATGCCACTTTCAACAATGTTAGTTATAGCGTAGAACATGTTGACCAGTTATATTGGTGTTTAACGCCACTTTTAACAATGTGTCAGCTATAACATAGAACATGGTGACCAGTTTTATTGGTGTTTAATGCCACTTTTCAACAATGTGTCAGATATAACGTATAACATGGTGACCAGTTTTATTGGTGTTTAATGCCACTTTCAACAATGTTAGCTATAGCGTAGAACAAGTTGACCAGTTTTATTGGTGTTTAATGCCACTTTTCAAAAATGTATCAGGTATAATGTAGAACATGGTGACCAGTTTTATTGGTGTTTAACGACACTTTCAACAATGTGTCAGGTATAGCGTAGAACATGGTGACCAGTTTTATTGGTGTTTAATGCCACTTTTCAACAATGTGTCAGATATAACGTATAACATGGTGACCAGTTTTATTGGTGTTTAATGCCACTTTCAACAATGTTAGCTATAGCGTAGAACAAGTTGACCAGTTTTATTGGTGTTTAATGCCACTTTTCAAAAATGTATCAGGTATAATGTAGAACATGGTGACCAGTTTTATTGGTGTTTAACGACACTTTCAACAATGTGTCAGGTATAGCGTAGAACATGGTGACCAGTTTTATTGGTGTTTAATGACACTTTCAACAATGTGTCAGGTATAACGTTGAACATGGTGACTAGTTTTATTGGTGCTTAACAACACTTTCAATAATGTGTCAGGTACAACGTAGAACATGGTGACCAGTTTTATTGGTGTTCAACGACACTTCCAACAATGTGTCAGGTATAGCGTATAACATGGTGACCAGTTTTATTAGTGTTTAACGACTTTCAACAATGTCAGGTATAACGTAGAACATGGTGACCAGTTTTATTGGTGTTTAATGACACTTTCAACAATGTGTCAGTTGTAACGTATTACATGGTGACCAGTTTTATTGGTGCTTAACGACACTTTCAACCATATGTCAGGTATTACGTATAACATGGTGACCAGTTTTATTTGTGTTTAACGACACTTTCAACAATGTGTCAGGTATAACGTAGAACATGGTGACCAGTTTTATTGGTGTTTAATGCCACTTTCAACAATGTTAGCTATAGCGTAGAACATGTTGACCAGTTTTAATAGTGTTTAATGCCACTTTTCAACAATGTGTCAGGTATAATGTAGAACATAGTGACCAGTTTTATTGGTGTTTAATGCCACTTTTAACAATGTGTCAGCTATAACATAGAACATGGTGACCAGTTTTATTGGTGTTTAATGCCACTTTTCAACAATGTGTCAGGTATAACGTATAACATGGTGACCAGTTTTATTGGTGTTTAATGCCACTTTCAACAATGTTAGCTATAGCGTAGAACATGTTGACCAGTTTTATTGGTGTTTAATGCCACTTTTCAACAATGTGTCAGGTATAATGTAGAACATGGTGACCAGTTTTATTGGTGTTTAACGACACTTTCAACAATGTGTCAGGTATAGCGTAGAACATGGTGACCAGTTTTATTGGTGTTTAATGACACTTTCAACAATGTGTCAGGTATAAAGTATAACATGGTGACCAGTTTTATTGGTGTTTAACGCCACTTTCAACAATGTTAGTTATAGCATAGAACATGGTGGCCAGTTTTATTGGTGTTGAATGCCACTTTCAACAATGTTAGCTATAGCGTAGAACATGTTGACCAGTTTTATTAGTGTTTAACAACACTTTCAACAATGTCAGGTATAACGTAGAACATGGTGAACAGTTTTATTGGTGTTTAACGACACTTTCAACAATGTGTCAGGTATAATGTAGAACATGGTGACCATTTTTATTGGTATTAACGCCACTGTCAACAATATTTCAGCTATTATGTATAATATGGCGCACAGTTTTGTTGGTGTTTAACGACACTTTCAACAATGTGTTAGTTATAACGTACAACATGGTTACCAGTTTTATTAGTGTTTAACGACTTTCAACAATGTCAGGTATAACGTAGAACATGGTGACCAGTTTTATTGGTGTTTAATGACACTTTCAACAATGTGTCAGGTATAACGTATTACATGGTGACCAGTTTTATTGGTGCTTAACGACACTTTCAACAATATGTCAGGTATTACGTATAACATGGTCACCAGTTTTATTTGTGTTTAACGACACTTTTAACAATGTGTCAGGTATAACGTAGAACATGGTGACCAGTTTTATTGGTGTTTAATGCCACTTTCAACAATGTTAGCTATAGCGTAGAACATGTTGACCAGTTTTATTGGTGTTTAATGCCACTTTTCAACAATGTGTCAGGTATAATGTAGAACATAGTGACCAGTTTTATTGGTGTTTAATGCCACTTTCAACAATGTTAGTTATAGCGTAGAACATGTTGACCAGTTATATTGGTGTTTAACGCCACTTTTAACAATGTGTCAGCTATAACATAGAACATGGTGACCAGTTTTATTGGTGTTTAATGCCACTTTTCAACAATGTGTCAGATATAACGTATAACATGGTGACCAGTTTTATTGGTGTTTAATGCCACTTTCAACAATGTTAGCTATAGCGTAGAACAAGTTGACCAGTTTTATTGGTGTTTAATGCCACTTTTCAAAAATGTATCAGGTATAATGTAGAACATGGTGACCAGTTTTATTGGTGTTTAACGACACTTTCAACAATGTGTCAGGTATAGCGTAGAACATGGTGACCAGTTTTATTGGTGTTTAATGACACTTTCAACAATGTGTCAGGTATAACGTAGAACATGGTGACTAGTTTTATTGGTGCTTAACAACACTTTCAATAATGTGTCAGGTACAACGTAGAACATGGTGACCAGTTTTATTGGTGTTCAACGACACTTCCAACAATGTGTCAGGTATAGCGTATAACATGATGACCAGTTTTATTAGTGTTTAACGACTTTCAACAATGTCAGGTATAACGTAGAACATGGTGACCAGTTTTATTGGTGTTTAATGACACTTTCAACAATGTGTCAGTTGTAACGTATTACATGGTGACCAGTTTTATTGGTGCTTAACGACACTTTCAACCATATGTCAGGTATTACGTATAACATGGTCACCAGTTTTATTTGTGTTTAACGACACTTTCAACAATGTGTCAGGTATAACGTAGAACATGGTGACCAGTTTTATTGGTGTTTAATGCCACTTTCAACAATGTTAGCTATAGCGTAGAACATGTTGACCAGTTTTAATAGTGTTTAATGCCACTTTTCAACAATGTGTCAGGTATAATGTAGAACATAGTGACCAGTTTTATTGGTGTTTAATGCCACTTTCAACAATGTTAGTTATAGCGTAGAACATGTTGACCAGTTATATTGGTGTTTAACGCCACTTTTAACAATGTGTCAGCTATAACATAGAACATGGTGACCAGTTTTATTGGTGTTTAATGCCACTTTTCAACAATGTGTCAGGTATAACGTATAACATGGTGGCCAGTTTTATTGGTGTTTAATGCCACTTTCAACAATGTTAGCTATAGCGTAGAACATGTTGACCAGTTTTATTGGTGTTTAATGCCACTTTTCAACAATGTGTCAGGTATAATGTAGAACATGGTGACCAGTTTTATTGGTGTTTAACGACACTTTCAACAATGTGTCAGGTATAGCGTAGAACATGGTGACCAGTTTTATTGGTGTTTAATGACACTTTCAACAATGTGTCAGGTATAAAGTATAACATGGTGACCAGTTTTATTGGTGTTTAACGCCACTTTCAACAATGTTAGTCATAGCGTAGAACATGTTGACCAGTTATATTGGTGTTTAACGCCACTTTTAACAATGTGTCAGCTATAACATAGAACATGGTGACCAGTTTTATTGGTGTTTAATGCCACTTTTCAACAATGTGTCAGGTATAATGTATATAATGGCGACCAGTTTTATTGGTGTTTAATGCCACTTTTCAACAATGTGTCAGGTATAATGTAGAACATGGTGACCAGTTTTATTGGTGTTTAACGCCACTTTCAACAATGTTAGTTATAGAGTAGAACATGTTGACCAGTTCTATTGGTGTTTAACGCCACTTTTAACAATGTGTCAGCTATAACATAGAACATGGTGACCAGTTTTATTGGTGTTTAAAAACACTTTCAACAATGTGTCAGGTATAACGTAGAACATGGTGACCAGTTTTATTGGTGTTTAACGACACTTTCAACAATGTGTCAGGTATAACGTATAACATGGTGACCAGTTTTATTGGTGCTTAACAACACTTTCAATAATGTGTCAGGTACAACGTAGAACATGGTGACCAGTTTTATTGGTGTTCAACGACACTTTCAACAATGTGTCAGGTATAACGTATAACATGGTGACCAGTTTTATTGGTGTTCAACGCCACTTTCAACAATGTTAGCTATAGCGTAGAACATGTTGACCAGTTTTATTAGTGTTTAACAACACTTTCAACAATGTCAGGTATAACGTAGAACATGGTGACCAGTTTTATTGGTGTTTAACGACACTTTCAACAATGTGTCGGGTATAATGTAGAAAATGGCGACCATTTTTATTGGTATTAACGCCACTGTCAACAATATTTCAGCTATGATGTATAATATGGCGCAGTTTTGTTGGTGTTTAACGACACTTTCAACAATGTGTTAGTTATAACGTACAACATGGTTACCAGTTTTATTAGTGTTTAACGACTTTCAACAATGTCAGGTATAACGTAGAACATGGTGACCAGTTTTATTGGTGTTTAACGTCACTTTCAACGTGTCAGGTATAACGTAGAACAGGGTGACCAGTTTTATTGGTGTTTAACGTCACTTTCAACAATGTGTCAGGTATAACGTAGAACATGGTGACCTGTTTTATTGGTGTTTAACGACACTTTCAACAATGTGTCAGGTATAACATGTTGGCCAGTTTTATTGGTGTTTAACGACACTTTCAACAATATGTCAGGTATAACGTATAACATGGTGACCAGTTTTATTGGTGTTTAACGACACTTTCAACAATGTGTCAGGTATAACTTATAACATGCTGGCAAGTTTTATTGGTGTTTAACGACGCTTTCAACAATGTGTCAGGCATACATGTAACGTATAATATGGCATTCAGTTTTATTGGTGCTTAACGACACTTTCAACAATGTGTCAGGTATAACGTATAACATGCTGGCAAGTTTTATTGGTGTTTAAAGACACTTTCAACAATATGTCAGGTATTACGTATAACATGGTCACCAGTTTTATTTGTGTTTAACGACACTTTTAACAATGTGTCAGGTATAACGTAGAACATGGTGACCAGTTTTATTGGTGTTTAATGCCACTTTCAACAATGTTAGCTATAGCGTAGAACATGTTGACCAGTTTTATTGGTGTTTAATGCCACTTTTCAACAATGTGTCAGGTATAATGTAGAACATAGTGACCAGTTTTATTGGTGTTTAATGCCACTTTCAACAATGTTAGTTATAGCGTAGAACATGTTGACCAGTTATATTGGTGTTTAACGCCACTTTTAACAATGTGTCAGCTATAACATAGAACATGGTGACCAGTTTTATTGGTGTTTAATGCCACTTTTCAACAATGTGTCAGATATAACGTATAACATGGTGACCAGTTTTATTGGTGTTTAATGCCACTTTCAACAATGTTAGCTATAGCGTAGAACAAGTTGACCAGTTTTATTGGTGTTTAATGCCACTTTTCAAAAATGTATCAGGTATAATGTAGAACATGGTGACCAGTTTTATTGGTGTTTAACGACACTTTCAACAATGTGTCAGGTATAGCGTAGAACATGGTGACCAGTTTTATTGGTGTTTAATGACACTTTCAACAATGTGTCAGGTATAACGTAGAACATGGTGACTAGTTTTATTGGTGCTTAACAACACTTTCAATAATGTGTCAGGTACAACGTAGAACATGGTGACCAGTTTTATTGGTGTTCAACGACACTTCCAACAATGTGTCAGGTATAGCGTATAACATGATGACCAGTTTTATTAGTGTTTAACGACTTTCAACAATGTCAGGTATAACGTAGAACATGGTGACCAGTTTTATTGGTGTTTAATGACACTTTCAACAATGTGTCAGTTGTAACGTATTACATGGTGACCAGTTTTATTGGTGCTTAACGACACTTTCAACCATATGTCAGGTATTACGTATAACATGGTCACCAGTTTTATTTGTGTTTAACGACACTTTCAACAATGTGTCAGGTATAACGTAGAACATGGTGACCAGTTTTATTGGTGTTTAATGCCACTTTCAACAATGTTAGCTATAGCGTAGAACATGTTGACCAGTTTTAATAGTGTTTAATGCCACTTTTCAACAATGTGTCAGGTATAATGTAGAACATAGTGACCAGTTTTATTGGTGTTTAATGCCACTTTCAACAATGTTAGTTATAGCGTAGAACATGTTGACCAGTTATATTGGTGTTTAACGCCACTTTTAACAATGTGTCAGCTATAACATAGAACATGGTGACCAGTTTTATTGGTGTTTAATGCCACTTTTCAACAATGTGTCAGGTATAACGTATAACATGGTGGCCAGTTTTATTGGTGTTTAATGCCACTTTCAACAATGTTAGCTATAGCGTAGAACATGTTGACCAGTTTTATTGGTGTTTAATGCCACTTTTCAACAATGTGTCAGGTATAATGTAGAACATGGTGACCAGTTTTATTGGTGTTTAACGACACTTTCAACAATGTGTCAGGTATAGCGTAGAACATGGTGACCAGTTTTATTGGTGTTTAATGACACTTTCAACAATGTGTCAGGTATAAAGTATAACATGGTGACCAGTTTTATTGGTGTTTAACGCCACTTTCAACAATGTTAGTCATAGCGTAGAACATGTTGACCAGTTATATTGGTGTTTAACGCCACTTTTAACAATGTGTCAGCTATAACATAGAACATGGTGACCAGTTTTATTGGTGTTTAATGCCACTTTTCAACAATGTGTCAGGTATAATGTATATAATGGCGACCAGTTTTATTGGTGTTTAATGCCACTTTTCAACAATGTGTCAGGTATAATGTAGAACATGGTGACCAGTTTTATTGGTGTTTAACGCCACTTTCAACAATGTTAGTTATAGAGTAGAACATGTTGACCAGTTCTATTGGTGTTTAACGCCACTTTTAACAATGTGTCAGCTATAACATAGAACATGGTGACCAGTTTTATTGGTGTTTAAAAACACTTTCAACAATGTGTCAGGTATAACGTAGAACATGGTGACCAGTTTTATTGGTGTTTAACGACACTTTCAACAATGTGTCAGGTATAACGTATAACATGGTGACCAGTTTTATTGGTGCTTAACAACACTTTCAATAATGTGTCAGGTACAACGTAGAACATGGTGACCAGTTTTATTGGTGTTCAACGACACTTTCAACAATGTGTCAGGTATAACGTATAACATGGTGACCAGTTTTATTGGTGTTCAACGCCACTTTCAACAATGTTAGCTATAGCGTAGAACATGTTGACCAGTTTTATTAGTGTTTAACAACACTTTCAACAATGTCAGGTATAACGTAGAACATGGTGACCAGTTTTATTGGTGTTTAACGACACTTTCAACAATGTGTCGGGTATAATGTAGAAAATGGCGACCATTTTTATTGGTATTAACGCCACTGTCAACAATATTTCAGCTATGATGTATAATATGGCGCAGTTTTGTTGGTGTTTAACGACACTTTCAACAATGTGTTAGTTATAACGTACAACATGGTTACCAGTTTTATTAGTGTTTAACGACTTTCAACAATGTCAGGTATAACGTAGAACATGGTGACCAGTTTTATTGGTGTTTAACGTCACTTTCAACGTGTCAGGTATAACGTAGAACAGGGTGACCAGTTTTATTGGTGTTTAACGTCACTTTCAACAATGTGTCAGGTATAACGTAGAACATGGTGACCTGTTTTATTGGTGTTTAACGACACTTTCAACAATGTGTCAGGTATAACATGTTGGCCAGTTTTATTGGTGTTTAACGACACTTTCAACAATATGTCAGGTATAACGTATAACATGGTGACCAGTTTTATTGGTGTTTAACGACACTTTCAACAATGTGTCAGGTATAACGTATAACATGCTGGCAAGTTTTATTGGTGTTTAACGACGCTTTCAACAATGTGTCAGGCATACATGTAACGTATAATATGGCATTCAGTTTTATTGGTGCTTAACGACACTTTCAACAATGTGTCAGGTATAACGTATAACATGCTGGCAAGTTTTATTGGTGTTTAAAGACACTTTCAACAATGTGTCAGGCATACATGTAACGTATAATATGGCATTCAGTTTTATTGGTGCTTAACGACACTTTCAACAATGTGTCAGGTATAACGTATAACATGCTGGCAAGTTTTATTGGTGTTTAGCGACACTTTCAACAATGTGTCAGGTATAACGTATAACATGCTGGCAAGTTTTATTGGTGTTTAACGACACTTTCAACAATGTGTCAGGCATACATGTAACGTATAATATGGCCTTCAGTTTTATTGGTGCTTAAAGACACTTTCAACAATGTGTCAGGTATAACATATAACATGCTGGCAAGTTTTATTGGTGTTTAGTGACACTTTCAACAATGTGTCAGGTATAACGTATAATATGGCGTTCAGTTTTATTGGTGCTTAGCGACACTTTCAACAATGTGTCAGGTATAACGTAGAACATGGCGACCAGTTTTATTGGTGTTTAACGTCACTTTCAACAATGTGTCAGGTATAACGTAGAACAGGGTGACCAGTTTTATTGGTGCTTAATGCCACTTTCAACAATGTTAGCTATAGCGTAGAACAAGTTGACCAGTTTTATTGGTGTTTAATGCCACTTTTCAAAAATGTATCAGGTATAATGTAGAACATGGTGACCAGTTTTATTGGTGTTTAACGACACTTTCAACAATGTGTCAGGTATAGCGTAGAACATGGTGACCAGTTTTATTGGTGTTTAATGACACTTTCAACAATGTGTCAGGTATAACGTAGAACATGGTGACTAGTTTTATTGGTGCTTAACAACACTTTCAATAATGTGTCAGGTACAACGTAGAACATGGTGACCAGTTTTATTGGTGTTCAACGACACTTCCAACAATGTGTCAGGTATAGCGTATAACATGATGACCAGTTTTATTAGTGTTTAACGACTTTCAACAATGTCAGGTATAACGTAGAACATGGTGACCAGTTTTATTGGTGTTTAATGACACTTTCAACAATGTGTCAGTTGTAACGTATTACATGGTGACCAGTTTTATTGGTGCTTAACGACACTTTCAACCATATGTCAGGTATTACGTATAACATGGTCACCAGTTTTATTTGTGTTTAACGACACTTTCAACAATGTGTCAGGTATAACGTAGAACATGGTGACCAGTTTTATTGGTGTTTAATGCCACTTTCAACAATGTTAGCTATAGCGTAGAACATGTTGACCAGTTTTAATAGTGTTTAATGCCACTTTTCAACAATGTGTCAGGTATAATGTAGAACATAGTGACCAGTTTTATTGGTGTTTAATGCCACTTTCAACAATGTTAGTTATAGCGTAGAACATGTTGACCAGTTATATTGGTGTTTAACGCCACTTTTAACAATGTGTCAGCTATAACATAGAACATGGTGACCAGTTTTATTGGTGTTTAATGCCACTTTTCAACAATGTGTCAGGTATAACGTATAACATGGTGGCCAGTTTTATTGGTGTTTAATGCCACTTTCAACAATGTTAGCTATAGCGTAGAACATGTTGACCAGTTTTATTGGTGTTTAATGCCACTTTTCAACAATGTGTCAGGTATAATGTAGAACATGGTGACCAGTTTTATTGGTGTTTAACGACACTTTCAACAATGTGTCAGGTATAGCGTAGAACATGGTGACCAGTTTTATTGGTGTTTAATGACACTTTCAACAATGTGTCAGGTATAAAGTATAACATGGTGACCAGTTTTATTGGTGTTTAACGCCACTTTCAACAATGTTAGTCATAGCGTAGAACATGTTGACCAGTTATATTGGTGTTTAACGCCACTTTTAACAATGTGTCAGCTATAACATAGAACATGGTGACCAGTTTTATTGGTGTTTAATGCCACTTTTCAACAATGTGTCAGGTATAATGTATATAATGGCGACCAGTTTTATTGGTGTTTAATGCCACTTTTCAACAATGTGTCAGGTATAATGTAGAACATGGTGACCAGTTTTATTGGTGTTTAACGCCACTTTCAACAATGTTAGTTATAGAGTAGAACATGTTGACCAGTTCTATTGGTGTTTAACGCCACTTTTAACAATGTGTCAGCTATAACATAGAACATGGTGACCAGTTTTATTGGTGTTTAAAAACACTTTCAACAATGTGTCAGGTATAACGTAGAACATGGTGACCAGTTTTATTGGTGTTTAACGACACTTTCAACAATGTGTCAGGTATAACGTATAACATGGTGACCAGTTTTATTGGTGCTTAACAACACTTTCAATAATGTGTCAGGTACAACGTAGAACATGGTGACCAGTTTTATTGGTGTTCAACGACACTTTCAACAATGTGTCAGGTATAACGTATAACATGGTGACCAGTTTTATTGGTGTTCAACGCCACTTTCAACAATGTTAGCTATAGCGTAGAACATGTTGACCAGTTTTATTAGTGTTTAACAACACTTTCAACAATGTCAGGTATAACGTAGAACATGGTGACCAGTTTTATTGGTGTTTAACGACACTTTCAACAATGTGTCGGGTATAATGTAGAAAATGGCGACCATTTTTATTGGTATTAACGCCACTGTCAACAATATTTCAGCTATGATGTATAATATGGCGCAGTTTTGTTGGTGTTTAACGACACTTTCAACAATGTGTTAGTTATAACGTACAACATGGTTACCAGTTTTATTAGTGTTTAACGACTTTCAACAATGTCAGGTATAACGTAGAACATGGTGACCAGTTTTATTGGTGTTTAACGTCACTTTCAACGTGTCAGGTATAACGTAGAACAGGGTGACCAGTTTTATTGGTGTTTAACGTCACTTTCAACAATGTGTCAGGTATAACGTAGAACATGGTGACCTGTTTTATTGGTGTTTAACGACACTTTCAACAATGTGTCAGGTATAACATGTTGGCCAGTTTTATTGGTGTTTAACGACACTTTCAACAATATGTCAGGTATAACGTATAACATGGTGACCAGTTTTATTGGTGTTTAACGACACTTTCAACAATGTGTCAGGTATAACGTATAACATGCTGGCAAGTTTTATTGGTGTTTAACGACGCTTTCAACAATGTGTCAGGCATACATGTAACGTATAATATGGCATTCAGTTTTATTGGTGCTTAACGACACTTTCAACAATGTGTCAGGTATAACGTATAACATGCTGGCAAGTTTTATTGGTGTTTAAAGACACTTTCAACAATGTGTCAGGCATACATGTAACGTATAATATGGCATTCAGTTTTATTGGTGCTTAACGACACTTTCAACAATGTGTCAGGTATAACGTATAACATGCTGGCAAGTTTTATTGGTGTTTAGCGACACTTTCAACAATGTGTCAGGTATAACGTATAACATGCTGGCAAGTTTTATTGGTGTTTAACGACACTTTCAACAATGTGTCAGGCATACATGTAACGTATAATATGGCCTTCAGTTTTATTGGTGCTTAAAGACACTTTCAACAATGTGTCAGGTATAACATATAACATGCTGGCAAGTTTTATTGGTGTTTAGTGACACTTTCAACAATGTGTCAGGTATAACGTATAATATGGCGTTCAGTTTTATTGGTGCTTAGCGACACTTTCAACAATGTGTCAGGTATAACGTAGAACATGGCGACCAGTTTTATTGGTGTTTAACGTCACTTTCAACAATGTGTCAGGTATAACGTAGAACAGGGTGACCAGTTTTATTGGTGTTCAACGTCACTTTCAACAATGTGTCAGGTATAACGTAGAACATGGTGACCAATTTTATTGGTGTTTAACGACACTTTCAACAATGTATCAGGTATAACGTAGAACATGGTGACCAGTGTTATTGGTGTTTAACGACACTTTCAACATAGAACATTGTGAATTAAGTCGCTCTGTAAGTTTGAAATAATGATTCATAAACTATGACATAAGGGACCGACCATTTAACTTGCAGGAGGGGGGTATGGTTTTTTGTTTCGTTCAGAAATTTGTTTTCGGACAACACAAGAGTTAGAATATTTATATTTTTGTCGCGCGCAAAGCGCAATTTTTTTCCCCCAGAATTTAACATTAGATTATATGATAAAAACTCTGAATCCGATTTTTTTTTCCCTCCACCAAAATCCAAATATTTTTTTCAGCAACATTGCGAATTGGAATATTTTTTTTTTTTAAGAAAAAAACCATAATCCCCCCCCAGCAAGCTAAATGGTCAGTCCCTAATCAGATGTACATTTTGTATATCTGGGTTGAAGCGAACCTGTGTTTTTGCTTTGTTTATATCTGCATCGCATTGAACATCCATTTATCAAGGGGGGAAATCCCATTCACTGGTAGGGGCGTCATTGTCGTGACCATGATAGTTGGATTTACAACAACATGTGCAATCAGTGTCTAACACCACTAAAGTTGAGAGTTCGAATCTCGTTCGTGGATAAGTGTACTCGATTCAACATTATATGATAAAGTTTGTCAGTTACTTGCGACAGGCCGGTGGTTTTCTCCGGTTTCCTCCACCAATAAAACTGACCGCCACGACATAACTGAATTATTGTTGAAAGTGGCACTAAATACCATAAACCAACCAACCCATTCACTGGCTTAAACACTGTCACATTTGTTGTGCCATCTCAAGACCTGGATTTTCACCATCATCACAGTTTAAATTTTCAGTTCATAATTGATGTGTAATAAAAATCTAAACTTAAGATACAAGTGTAAAATATAATAAATATAAATAGTATTTAGTTGTTATATCTCTGTTTATTATATTCTTAAGATGTTTTTACAATACTTTTGGAATCCTTTGAAGTAAAAAAATGCACAAATGATATCCCCACTTCTGAATTTGGGGATCAAAACATCAAACCAATTTTTTTTCTTATAAAAAATAAAACACAAATAAATATAAATATAAATAATATAATGACAACAGACATCTTGTGCAGGTATATCAATTCATACACTTTTAATGTCCAGATTTATCATATATCATCATTTAAAAAGATAAAAATGTCAGGTCTCCAAATAAATCATACAATTATCTGAAAATGTAATTTGTCCATACATGTACCCCCTGTACATACAAAATATGATACCACCAGGATACATGTACAAACTTATTTAAAAAATAAAATTGTCAGGTCTTCAAATATATCAAAGATCATCAAACAATCTTATTTTGTCATCTGTTTAAATTATCATACAACTCCATTAAAAATAAAAATGTCAGCTGTCCAAATTATTATATAACTCCATTAAAACATAAAAATGTCAGGTGTCTAAAGTAAATTATTATAAAACCACATTTTAAAATGAGAAATGTCAGCTGTCAAATTATCATACAATTTCATTGTAATAAAATGTCAGTTTCTAAATTATTATAAAACTCCATTTAATTTAAAAAAAAATGGCAGGTGTCAAAAAGAAAAATGTCAGCTATCAAATATAAATAATAAAACTTGATTCATTAAAGAAGTTTTACTTTGTGTATTGTTGCTCCTGACTGTTTACCTGAATGACAACCCACCCATAATTGTCCCCTCATGTCAATGTCAAGTGAGACAGGATATTTAATCCCTGTGTCCTCCATTACTTTACATGTCAATATATCTCCTTGTTCAGATAAAACATGGAGGGCATGTGTTCTATAGTCACACACAATAATGTGTCCTGCTGTTGTTGTTACTACATCATTAGGATCAAATTGTGTAGTAACATTTATCTTAGAATGTCCTGTATATGTCCACCTTAAACCCCCCTCCCACCCTACAACCACCACCCTCCCAGTATCATCTGATGTACTGTCAACAACAACTATGTCTTTGTTATTATTTGTTGTGATTCTGTGTGGTGAAGTAAACAGTCTGTGTTTGTTACTGTCATATTGATAAGTATGTTGTTGTTTACCATCCATACCAAAGATAAGTAGTGCCCTTGTACTTTTGTCTGTAGGTGTGTAGGGATTACCAGGTTCTGCGACACCTACTATAATATTATTGTCACTAGTCACATGGATTCCCCGGGGTATCAAGGATGATGACACTGAGAAGAATGGTTTTATTTCTCCTGACTTTGTCAAGAGTTTTATATCTGAACTGTTAATCACAGACAGAAGTAGGTCATTGTTTGATGTCAATGTCATGTCACAGATATAACAAGAAATCTGCTTTGTGGTTGTAATGTTGTCATTGTCAATGTTTATTTGTCTTATGACTTCTTTATAATAATCATTAACCCATGTTGATTTGTCATCAACAGTAATTATGTTATCAATACCTGATAAATCTGTAGTGTATGAATTAACAACCTCAAAATCAATGTCCGATTGCACTTGTGGTATTTTCATTTTCTGAAGTGATCCAAATAAGTTTGGTATATCATTGAATGTTTCTTTCCCTGGAATAAAATATTTAATTTCAGAAGGAATTAGATTAAAATTCAAGTCCGACATCATTTTCTTAGATTTTGTAGCTGTTGTAAATATTGTACTTCCTTGGATAGATTTCAAAGCTGCCATGATTTCATCTTGGTGGAGTATAATTGTTTTTTCGGCTTGGTCGGCCTGTCTCTTCAAGTCACAGAATGTCTTTTTAACAGTTTTTCTTTCCAGTTCTATTTCATTTTGTAGTTTTTGAGAATGTTTAGTGATTCCATCTATTAATTGTTTTTCTCTTTTTTTAATTGTTGTTATTGATTCATCACACAAAGACTCAAATTTAGTTTCACTGATTTGGAATTCATTAACTTTTGCCTGACAGAGAGTTAAATCTTTACTATATCTCGCCTCCGCTCCTTTAAGTTCATTCAATTTTTCCGGGATAATTTTTTCTATCGGTTCAAAGTTGTGTTTGTTGTGTTTATATGAAACACAATCTGCACACATAAGATGATCACAGGTTCTACAGAATACACACGTCATTTTTGTCCTATGTTCTGTACACCGAATATTGTCCGTTATTATTTTCGGTTGTACATCTTGAAATAGCGATTTAATATCAATAATCTGGTGCTGAATGTTCGTTTGTACATTCAGGTGAATGTCCTTACATCGGTTGCAGATGAACTTATTACACTCAACACATTTCCATTTTATATAAATGTCTGATTTACAGAGTTCACAAAGTTTTGGGTTTTGTGCTTTTTTTAAGGAGCTTGAAAACGCCATAATAATACACAGTTAAATTGTGTTTACTAAAGTCCTCAAATCGTGTCGGCAACAGCATTTTATTCAATGGAAGAGTTTATTTACTTTCACGGGTGGTAGTTTTTGGAAACTTGATATTAATTGTAAATTCTGACCTAATAATGTTACAATCTCTGACTTAGAATGGGGGGTACATCTTGTGTAAAGTGGTGAAATATTTTAAAAATAATTTATATTTTTATATTGTGATGTTTTCTACTGATTTGTATTAATTTTGTTGACCCGGTTTTAAATAGACTAATCCAAGCTAAAACTTCCTGGGTCTATACGGGGAATTCCCTTAGCCGGATGATTGTGATTTATCGAAAATGAAAAAAATAAATATTGCATAATCATTATCAATATCTCTATCAATATATTTAAAGATGTTAAAATATCACTCGTGCCAATATTAAACTTATAAATGTAGCAACATAAAAAATAGGGGATGAACAGAGATGTAGCCCGTGGTCAGGATATCGGAAAAGGGGGGGGGGGGGTGCTTTGAGAGTGGGGTGGATAATGTGTGTGTGTTTTATGTGTCTGTATTGTTTGTCTTCATCCTGTGTCTTGTGTACTCAATGTTATCAGTCCATTCACAGTCGCCGGAAGTTTCAACTAGCCTATTGGGAAAAAAAATATTTATTATAGATGACCAACATTTTTCGAAGTTTTTCTTATTTTTTCCCCTAATTTTTGAAACATCAAGTGACTGTGGTCCATTCTTGATTTGCACTTCAGTTTTCTCACAGGCACCTGGGTCCAGGATTTTTTTTTTTTTATTAAAATAAGTTATCTAGAGTGTATGTTTAATTTTAGAACCCCCTGGCATGTTTTATTACTATTTTAGGTCATATTAACATTTTCCACAAAATGTACCATCTATTTAACTTTTGGAAAATGTCAATATGGCCTAATATAGTAATAAACCATGCCAGTGGGCTCTAAAATTAAACATACACTATATAACTTATTTTAATTTTTTTTTAAATTCTGGACCCAAATTCTATATTTATATATGTCTCATCAGTATATGGCTATCGACAGGGGCAGATTCAGGCGGAGGCGTGGTGTGTGTGCGCCCCCCCTAAGAATCCTTTTTGGGTTGTTTTTTTTGCCCAAAAGTCCCTCCTAACTTCATATCCTGGATTCGCCCCTGATAGATATAAATTGTTTGTGGTCTTTTCAATTTTTACCCTATATCAGGTTTTTTTCATTACTGTTGTTGGTATATTAAATGATTAAGATGAAAGCCAAGTGTTGTCATATTTTCATTGTGTGTTCTCTGTTATTTTAGTTAATGTTTTGTATCATGTTAAGTTTTGTGAAGAAATACAATTCACTTTCAGTTAGGCCTATTGTAACTCTTTTGACCAGAGTTTTGTTCTCTATATTTATACTGCAATCACAAAATAATGCTCGATGAAGCTTGCAATTCTACCAGTTTCTAAACATTGTAGAAATAAACTTGATATTTGCAGACACTGTATGTATATATTTTCTAATTATAAGTAGACAATTTGTTATTTTTTTTTTAAACCATATCTGTTTGTCATACATTTGAAATAATTAACGTTGTATACTTACTGCCGACTCCCAAGGCCTTAGATTACAAACAGGAGGTGGACCTCCGCCAGTGGCACAAGCATTTGCCCTCCTACATGTAGCTGCTTCCTTTTTCTTTGTCGTCCCCTGCACGTCTTGCCATTTCTTTTTGCATTCTGCCACAGTTCTGGCTATGCAAGACATACTAACTGCATTTACACCTTAAAATATATGAACAATTAAGAAATAGTCAAAATAGCAGAAAAAATATTTTTTCATTTGAAATAAACAAAAATTTTAAGACAAGGAATTTAAATTATTTAATAAAGTTGGACATGTTGGAAAGTCTCCTGTGACAAGAATGTATGTATTTTACTATTTTATTTTACATTTCTAGTACAGACTCTGAAATTGCATTTCATTAATAGTGACTTAGGCCAATTGGCCCATTAGGTCACTGTGCTTAATGCATACATGTATTGTTTATTATTAATTGTGTGTATTATCATGATTATAATTTAATATATAATTTATTTAATATTCCAATAAATGTAATCCACCAATCACATCACTTGTTTTTCTTGTTAATTCATTATCTATAATGAATTGTACTGCTTCTTGTGGTTGTCATATCTGCCAACTTTTGAAAGTCCAGGGGTATTTTATGCGTGACGACATTTTAACGATTGTGTTTTTTTGCGACATTTTAGCATATATGTTTTTTTAATGATTTTTTTTAATGATTTTCAGTTTTTGGTGTCTCATGTTCATAAATTCCATATTTTTGTTGCAGTCTTCCTGATATCAATGTCTCATGTTCATGTATCCCATCATATTATTTATCTATATAAAGTTGTACCTATAAAGTTTGTCAGTTTAGAAGTCTCATGTTCATATTGATCAAAACTGAAAAATTTTAAGAACTGAAATAATATGAATATAATACACAATTTATATAGCGCTATATATAATAGATACAAAATTACTCTAAGCGCTTAACATAGTTAAAAAAGAACAAAGACTAAAAATTTACATACAAAGTGAAAATTACATTAACCTATAAAACTTACCAGAAGATAACGGAAAGAGACTTTACAGAGTTTGGGTGGATTAAACTTTTTTAATTGACACACAACATTTTAAGATTCTTTTTGAGAAAAATTGGTAGTCCTTAAAAGGGCTGGGTTTTTTTTATAAAAGAAGCTCGACATCTTTACTTCTTCTTTGGTTTTGGTGCTGCCTATTAAAGTTTTTTTTGTGATTTTACAGCCTTCTTTGCAGCGGATTTCTTGGCAGCTGGTGTCTTTGGTGATGAAGACATCTTGTCGAACAAAAAAGGTTGCTGGCAGCATGGGTTGAGTTCTGTGCTTTCAGTGACAGAATGTTTGGTAATGTCATTCAGCCCACCGTGTTCCACTTTGAAGTCACAATTGCATACTCAGCAATAAGCATGAGATGTGCTCTATCTGGACTTTGCAAGCCAGCCACAAAGTCTTTCGTCGTTCCATGGTTCTCCTATCTCTCGAGACAACAGACAGCTTTCTAGGAGGGCTGAGAACCATTTTCGAAGTGATTCCTCATTTCCGGGTGTCGTGATATTTATCATCTTTCTACCCAAGTTCACAAAATTAGTGTAAATTACTCAAAATTCCATTTCATTATATTTCAACGAATGCCAGACAACTCGGACCGAGACAACTCGGCTCGTAAGCGAGGACAAGTCGGCCCGTAAGCGAGGACAAGTCGGCCCGTAAGCGAGGACAAGTCGGCCCGTACGTTAAGACAACTCGGACCATATTATTGTTTTATAATATTGTTCAATATTTATATGTGTATAATATAATTATTTATTTATTTATTTAAAAGACAATTATAATCTTTTAGTGAAAAAGAATTATTGATTCAATGATAATATTACTTGTGACCAAAAATGTGATTAGGACATGATTTTGTTCTCATAACATGGTCTATTACGTATCATTTACAGGAATAAAATTAATATCAAAAATTAAAAATAAATAATTTAAGAAAAAATTATTTAGAGCTTATAAATTATGAAATTTCATATAAGCATTATGTATTATTTTTTGTTTGTATAAGCTTCATGGTTGTTGGAAAAGTTGCAAATGGGTGTCGTTAAACAATTTTATTCAAAAAAATCAATAAGACAACAATAATTATTGATGGTCTGCGTAGTCTTTTCATACGGTCCGAGTTGTCTTAACATACGGGCCGACTAGTCCTCGCTTACGGGCCGACTTGTCTCGGTCCGAGTTGTCCGCGGGCCGAGTTATCTGGTACCCATTTCAACCTCCCACCGCTCACACACAATTACTGAAAGCAGTTAGCTCTAACACCACATAATTCTATATCCGAATTTTACCTGGCCCAAATCAGCAATTATTGTCAATGCTAAGTACATTGTCTGTTTTATTTTTTGACAGATCCGACTTATTTGCGACTGGACGTTAAACAACTAACAATCAATCAACTTAGGTCAAACATGTCAAATGGGAAATGCACAAAAAAGTTCGAGTCAATAAGTAGGACTAGCTAGATAATAATTAATAGTCTTACGGAGACGTGCGCGTCGATTTTCCGGACACTGCTCGAGTGGGGTCAGACTTGTAGTGTATATATATTAGCTCAAGCTATTCGACCAAGAAATTCTGACCAGAGTGTATATAGTGTCACAAAATAGAAACAAGTAATGGAAATTAAAATAAGGGATATGACGGGGAATATATATATAATATGTAAATCGTGCTGAATCTCACGGGGAAAGCTTTTAGTTTTACCTTTCGGCAACTTCGGCCCAACACGTATTTTTGTCTCTGGTCGTTATTGGGCGTTAACCCTGGGCCAAATTGACCGCGGATGACTGAAATGTTAGATCCACTGCATCGGAAAGTGCAAGCAATTCGCTTTCCGACCAGTTTGGTTTACGCTTAGCCATCACAACCTGTACTTGGTCCATGGCCATGTTTTCTAGTTTTCTAGCAGACGATGTTTTTATTTACATCGGAAGTATCCATTGCGCATGATTTTCAGAAGTGAAAGTAGCGTTGCCAAGGTATTTTAGTCTTAAGAAAATCGCAAGTGTGATCGTAAGATCGGTCGTTGTATTTTGTCGTAGGACTGATCCTAAGTTTACGATTAATCTTACGACACGTTTTGTGAAATTGTCGTAGGACCACACTTAGGAAAATCTTAAGTACAAAACTTACGACTAACACTTACGACTTTTTGTGAAAGTGACCCATGGCCATGTATTCTGTTTAAGAAATGAAAATTAATAAAATGAAAGAAATGAATGAACACTCAATTTATTTAAAAATTTAAATTTATCAATTTTTGGTGGGGGGTTCAAAGGGAAGTCTTTTACATCAAGGATCTATATAGTAGAATTCCTACTATATAAATCCTTGCGTACATCTATATAAAATATATTTATAAAAAAATATTAAAATAAATTAATGAGTTATTAATTAGTCAAAAGAGATTCCGCAATCCGTATATCGAAGAAGAACAGACAACACAATGGCCAAAAGAAAAGCAATATTTATATAAACCAAATATAGATTTATTTATAGCAGATCACGTTCTACGAACGGTCAAAGGGAAGTTACTCTTTTGGTCAATGCAAATATTATGTAAGCCAAATTAATTCTTGCCGACTGCACAGAATCATTAAATTCGCTTCGCCAGAAATTTGTGAAGTTTCAAATTAACAATTAACATCACCTATTTGAATTGAAATGGTCATTTATTATAAATGACGAATAAGATAAGATAAGATATGATTTTATTGTCCAATCAAGGTCCCAGCAAGGGGCAGAGTCATTACAGTGATTTATATTCTCAACTTTTAAGCAACATTGTAAGAAAATAATAAAAGATAGATACATTTTGTGGTGGAAAAGAAATGCAAGTGTATACTGGAATGTTAAATTGAGATGTTGCTTATTATTTAAATGTAATTTTGGGTTTGAAAATTATCTTAGTATTGTAAGAAGTTTTGAACACAGGAAAAATATTACCAGGCTAAGAATATCAGCTCATAAGCTGCAAATTGAGGTGGGCAGATACCAGGGTATCCTCCTACATAATCGTGTCTGTCACAGGTGTAGCACAGGGGAAATTGATGATGAAATTCATTATCTTTCTAAATGTGTAAAATTTACCCACGAAAGAGCAGAACTTAATGATCAGATTACATTGATCTGTCAAAACATTAATAATTTAGATGATAACAATAAATTGTTATGGATATTGAATAATGAAAATTCTATAATACTCAAGGCTCTTTGTCAGTATATGATTAAGACTGGGTTCAAATAATTTTTTATTTTATTTTTTTCCTCTATAATATAAAAATTCAGACTTATTGGATGATTTGCTGTAGGCATAGGAAAAAATGTTTTTGTGTCACCGCCCCCTGATGCCTATTGCAAATCTTCCAAATAAACTGAGTATCTATTCTGCACCAAGCACAAGTTGGAATAAATCTCCATTTGGTACCATCCCTTGGTGCTTTCTGCAGATATGACACTTGTATACTTTTATTATCTATTATTATCTTAATGAGTATATATACTATACTCAAACTGAATATAAAATTTTAAGACAATCTTGCTTGAATTACTTCCCTTTGTTTTAATTTGTGACAGACATGGTTGATGGTAATAAAATAATTATTATATTTTACTTTATTTATTGTGTATGTGCTAATTATAAATGTTGTATCATGCCCTCCAGGGGCCCTGATTTGGACAAATAAAGTATCTTATATCTTGTATATTACAAAAAAAAGCATTCTAATATATACATAAATGTAGCAATACAACATTTCATGCCGGACAGAATCAGAGATAAAGTAATGATATACACTATACATATAAACACTACTTATGACAACAATAATCCCCTCTTCTAATATCTAGACAATCAATAATATATTTTCCCAGAAGTTTACAAATCCTTGCGGAAACACATGTAATTTTTGTTTTGCTTTAATTAGAGTACAAAGGGAAATAAATCTAGTTAAACAATGGTAAAGTATGACAAATCGGTTCTTTTCAACATAAACACAAACTGCATAATATAACTTATATCAACATAGTCTCAGGTACTCGGGGACAGGCAGGCGCGTAGCTCCCTATACGCCAACACGCAGTTGCGTGCATATCGGCGTGCTGAAGAAGAAAAAATAAAGAGCAAAAAAAAAAAAAAAAAGGAATAATAAAAATTAAAAAAAAAGTGGAAAACAAAGTCTCATTGTGGCTTTTTGTGAAAATTCAATGTCATAAAAATAACGGCATTTCAAATTTTATTCAAATGACGTTACGGCCGTATCATTTGTATGAGTTACATCGAAAATATGGACAAGCGGACCAAACTGCGCACACTTTGCGAAACACGATGGACGAGTCGAACCAACGCACTGTACACATTTAAAACATCATTTCCTGTAGTGGTTCATGCGTTGGAACGATTACAAGGACTAGGAGATGACAAAGCCGGACAATATCTTGCATCTATTACCAGATTTGTATTTGTTATAGCTCTGGTAGTATCAGAACACATTTTACAGAGTACGGTGTTTCTGTCGAAATTCCTGCAAGGTATCGAATGTGACCTGCTGGAGGCTACAAAAGAATGTAAAACTGTCATTGAGTTGTTACGAGCTGAACGACTCGATGAATCAGTTTGGGATGAATTGTATCAATCGGCATTAGATTTATCAGAACCTTTCGATATCGTTGAAAATATGCCGAGGCGATGTGGAAGACAGACTACCAGAGCCAATCACCCTGCAAACACGCCAAAACAGTATTGGAAAGTTTCTTTGTACTATGCGTTTATAGACCACATGATAATGGAATTGGAGTCGCGTCTGATAAAATCAGAAAATCTCTTTTATGCACAGTATCTGCTTCCTCGTGTTATAGGAAATATTACGAACGAACAAATCGCGACATTGTATGAGACATACCAGACTGACCTGACATGTAATTTAGACGAATTCAAGAGGGAGGTCGATGGCGAACACGCTGGAGTATAACACCTCGCGATCAGATGCCAACTTCACTTTGTGAGACACTTGATGCAGTAAACCCGGTGCTATGTCCTTCTATAGATACCATCTTGTGTATCATGTTGACAATTCCGGTAACAAGTGCTACCGCAGAGCGATCGTTCAGTGTACTACGTCGGGTGAAGACATATGTACGATCAACAATGAATAACAATAGGTTGTCATCGCTAGCATTAATCATCGGCATATCCATCGCGATTTCAGTGTGGATTTAACCAAAGTTATGGAGAAGTGCGTGTTTGCTATGACACGAAGAACAGATTTTGGGCAATTCTAAGTAAATTCTGTCTAACAAAATCATGAAATCAATGTGTTGCTTATGTATTCAATTTACCCATGAAAACACCTCAGAACGCACCATTTTGCATCTAGTAAAAAAAAAGACCCCCTCTCTAAGGTATGGTTGCTTGCACTGCAAAAAAGGCTAGCTACGCCCCTGGATCAGGTTGCGTAATCGTGTTATTTTTAGCGACTCGTTACTTTCCGTGTAGGATTCGATAATTATCGGTTACCAATTTCACGTTACCGCCGCCATTAATGGCATTATGGTTCAAAGGTCAATCGGAGTAAAAAAAAACATAAACAAGACGTCATTGCATTTGTAAACACGGTGACGCAGTTTATTCATCGTGGCAGTTATGCACATATCGTCACGGTTGTAAGGAAGTTTTCGTGAATTTGTTGGTTAGAAAAATAATTTATGACTACATGTATCACGTAGATCTTGAAAATAATGAGAGATTGTGTGAATATTCAGCTATACTATAGTAGAATACATGTAGTTGTTCCAACTTCCAAGGATATTGTGACACAACCTCGCAAATAGTACTGTTTACAAAACATCCTAGACCTGCAAGAATAAATAAAATATATCATCCTAGCGGGTACTTATCGATTAACTTGAAGAAAATTAATCTAAATATTGTATATTTTGTTGTCCGACTATCCTATAAAAGGGGAGGTCCTTATAAAAAAGGGAAATCAAAAGAAGTCTTTTCCCCCCTAAGCGACTGGCAGGTATTCGTACAAAAACCAGCTTTGTAATGTTAATGCTTTAAAGTTGGCATTTTGTTAGACTTCTGCATGGTTTTATAGTTTATCATATTTATATCACATTAAACATGCAATTTGTAAATTATCATATTATGGAGCATCAAATAAAACTTTTTTAAAGGCCCAACTTAAAACTGGTGTGCCCCTTTTGTTAGAAAATGTATAAAGTATGTGTGTGTAAGACACTTTAGATGTACTAACTTAAAAATGACTGGAAGTTAAAGAGACCACCGATACAGCTTCGTCCGCATCATTTTTGGACTTATACCTCGAATTTGACGACGGTGGTCAACTCAGTACTAAAATTTATGATAAGCGGGACGACTTCAATTTTAAAATCATAAATTTTCCAAACATGTGCAGCAATATACCAGCTTCTCCTGCATATGGTGTTTACATCTCGCAATTGATTTGCTATGCAAGGGCCAGTAGCAATTATTCTGATTTCCTGAAACGTCATCTTCATCTGAGAAACAGGCTACTGGACCAGGGCTATAAAAAGATTCGCCTTATTCGATCTCTTAAAAAGTTTATATTCCGATACCAATATCTTGTCGAAATATATTCCGTCTCTGCAGAAAAAATTATAAGCGATGCATTTTCATATAGTGAAAATGTATAAAGATAAAGAAGTCACAAATGTCAAGAATTTTTTTGTCAATGTGTGACGTAAAAATATTTTTGACATTTACGTCACCGAATATGGTACTGCTTTGACAACTATTTTACCTATTTTGTTCCTGTATTTAAATACTGTTACAGTGACAGCCGGAACCTTTGAACCGTAATGAGAGCGGGAGGTTTGGCGCCTTAAAATCTGATTCAACCCACCATTTCTTTAGAAATGCCTGTACCAAGTCAGGGTCATTACGGTTTTCACAGTTTTCCGGTTGTTGACTGATTTTGTCTGTTTATATAATTATGAGTTTTGACTTTCCCTTTGTAAGATTGTTCGGAGTTCGGTAATTTTGTTATTACCTTTATTAGTTCAACTATATATCATTTTGTGATTTTTTAGAAGTCTAAATCCTGTAAGAATGCACACCTTTAGTATTTGTGCATTAAACACACTACAAAATATTACAAAAACTCTAGCTCAAAATTATAGGGAGGGACAGACAGGGGTTAAATAGTATGCCTTGATACAGGGCTATACATTAACAGTCATGTTCCATTCTTACATGTATGTCAAGCACATTATTATGGTGTGGTTTCTGTTTGTGAGGCACTCCATCCTTTCTTGTTTATGCCAATGTCAGGAGACCAATAATAACATATAAGGATTAGTATCGAAAAAGTGCTAAATTCAGGAACAAGTCAGTCTTGGTTGGGCAAAATATGTACATGCACATGTACTTTGTAAATGATTCAACTCGATAACTTTTGTAAATTATAGAGCACAAATATTCATTAACAAGAAAATATTTATTGCAAAAACAAAACATTATTAAAAGGTCAGCTACATGTATAATAACAATGTTGTAAAATAACAAAACTATGAACTGGAACATTGAAGAATGGGTAATAAAACACATTCCCCTCATCCTGATTAAGTCTTAAGTTAATGATTGAATGAACATTATATTGCTTTTAACATCAAAAAGTTAATATTGGGGGACACTATGCAATTTTCTCTATCCTTTAGTTATTGAATTGAGAAGTTAAAAAATCTGACAAAAGTTCCACCCCCCCTCCCAAAAAAAACCCATACATGTAATAAGGTTCAAAACTCCTTTAATTTCAAAATATTTGTCTAAGACTTTCTCAGGTAAATGAACAAAGCCCAAAATATTCAATAATGTTACATGAAAAACAACACTCGTGACATATGGGGAATAAAAACATTCTATTCATAGAATTTTTAAACAAGAAACATAAACTATAACATGTGATGTGTAAACTATTTAAGCATGAGCAACAGGAAACATTTAGATACAAAAAATGAAAAGACCAACACCCTTAGTTGGATTTTTAGAGTGCTACAAAATGTAGTTCATTGAAACAACAGTCTGTGGGTAGATACCTGTATGTCGTTCCACTCTGAAACATTATTCTGACTCGACCAGTTTTTGTTCTTACTCCTTAATGCTGCATTCTTACCAATATTATAATCTTTGGTTTGACTAGACAGGGGCTAGAACTCATGGATCTACCACATTCTAGGTGAGCATGCTAACTATTACACAACATTTTTGCGGTCGCATTGAAAAAGGAGTAGTTCATCAAAACTTTCATTAAGCTAGGGACTTGTGTCCAAGTTAGTTAATGCAGTCAACATGATCAAGCATATATTAAAATAAACCCATAGATTAGCTTCCAGTCAGATTTGAACTGACATCTTTTCAACATTATTGAAACGTACTACCTTATACTATAGAAGCTACAATGTATATACATATATTGTAATTGTTAGTAGCTGTACATGTATGCAGATCATTAGCTTCCAGAGAGATTTGAACTGACATCTCTCAAACATTATTGAAATGTACTGATTCATTGACACCATAGTAACTACAACATTTTGTCATGAATTTGTTAGGAACATTTCAGCCAAGATTAGTTGCAATCCCTTCTGTTATTATCTAATGGTCCTGAATTGGCACTGCATAGACACGATATAGAGAATAAAAAAAACATGCATAAATTTCATACCCTGTAGTGCAAGAACAATAAGCCCCCTCTCTATCAAACCATCATCTTCTTTGGTGCAATATCTATACATTGTGGTGGTTGTCATCCAGTGTCTGTGATGGTGAACACTTTGTTCTTAAAATACATAAGTTGTTGTTGTTCGACTTCGTCTTTAGGAAATATGCCTCCTGCAACCACCCACTTAAAAATATTCAGACCATGGGCTAACAAGAACTGTTTTATGTCTGTAAAAAAAAATTGGTGTCCAAAAATGAATACCATCAATCATGTTCATTCAAGAATACCAGAATACATTTGAAGCCCAATGAAGGGAGTCTGAAATTCCAGTCACTCCAAATTTTGTCGTAGCACCTCTTGTTATCTTGTAAAACATAATCTTGTGATGGCACCAAAGGCAAGTTTAATTTACCTGCCGACAACACAAGCCTGAAGGCCGTTTCGCCCTGTGAGTCGTTATTCCCCTATTCCCGTTCGCCCCGGGTCGTTTTTCCCTCATTGATTAATAGTGCTTTAAAAAATGAAATATGGAAAATACCATTGTAATAGTGCTTTAAAAAATGAAATATGGAAAATACCATTGCAAATATTCGTATTTTGGATGTTGTAAGGCTTGTTCATGGGTACTTTATTTTTGTCTTCCTCATAATTAACATGCTTTCTTGACGTGTTTAATATTATGTATAGCTTCACTTTCATTGTTTGACAATTCAGGCTGTCCAAATTCTGGTGGCTTCATTTTACAATATTGGCAATAGGAAAACTAACATAATACATACTAAGCTAAGACATACAATGTAGATGTAGTGGCCTTAATGCAGAGTAAATTTGAAGAATGATCCACGTTGTGTATGTGGTCATTTATTTGAGGATTCTATTCATTTTTTTCTTGATTGTCCACTTTATCAACACGATAGAACTTCTCTGTTTAACTATTTTAATAACATTGTTCCCATCTCTATAGAATATATACTCTTTGGATGTAATGAAATTAGTGAAGAATTGAATACTTTATTGTTCAAATCAGTGCAAAAATTTATTCGACAAACTTGTAGATTTAATAATTAATTATCCCCAACCCTGATATTATCTCAACACAATTTATTAGTTTTACCACCCCCCTCCATTTTTTCTGTTAAATATTAAAACAATATTTAATATGTATGCTTAATTTGACATGATTTTGCTTACTGCAGTAATTTACTAATTATTGATATAGCCTGTGGCTGTACATTTGCTGTCATTTGATTTGTTTTGTTTATGCTATTACTGTATTTGTATGGAGAGGGACTAGTAATACATCCAATTGTATATATTATATATATTGACAATAAAATCATTATAAAGTAAATTGTTTGACACCTGCTTAAATTTGTAAAATGTCTTTGAACAATACGATACAGTAATAAATTTATATGTATCCTATGTATTGTTTGTTCTGCATGGCTTCAAATTAGTTGTTATTATTAACTAATAAATAAATAATTACCAAAAAATTGTCGAAAAAGACTTCATCTATTATTATATAATAGCGATTACATACATGCCAACTCTACCGATTTACGCGGTAGTCTACCGATTTTTTAAGTCTTCTACCGCCTACCGATTTTAGATGTTTTCCTACCGATTAAAAAAAAAAATGTAATTTAATTTTTTTTTTATCGTGAATTGTTCACATGTTGATTATTCTTGTAGATTTCTAAGACGTATAAATGTGTACAAATCCAAATTATTTAGGCCCTTTCCATAATCGTTTCCCTCTTAAATTTGTACCGGAAACTTCCATTGGTCAATTCTTTATCATTAAACCAATCAGAAACTGTATTTAAAATAAAGTTTTGAAGCACTACATTTTGAACTTATGACTCCTAAACATATATATACAGTAAAACTTCGCTCGCTCGAACTCGAAGGTACTGTCAAAATATGTTCGAGCTATCGGATGTTTGAGCCACCGAGGTCCCGTAATTTTAGACAGAAAAAAATCTTGTTCTGACCCGGGACAGTTTCATTACCTATATATGATAACTGATGCACAGTAAAACTGGCCTTTCTCGTAAAAAATATTTAATCATTTAAGTTCAAGTTCAAGTTCTTTATTCACTCGGACACATATATATACAAGTGTAACAAGAGGAATATTATACAAAATATTTTACATAATGACGGATATACCTAACCTAAAATAATACAGCCTCAGAATATAATTACAAAACATTTTGAAATTTAGATATAAATAAGACAATTTTTTCAGAACCTTAACATTACACAAAGATAACAGGCCTTTCATTTTGTACATGTTTGCATATCTAGTATAATAAATTGGAATAAATTTACATCTAAGCCTTTGTACATCAGCAGAGGTACATTCAAATAAAAAATGAAATTCAGTACCTAAACCAACATTACACAGATGACAAATACGTTCTTCTCTGGGAGTATTCGACCATCTTCCAGTATCTATTGGAAACTTAATGTTATTGCATCTAAGCTTTGTTATCATGTTTCTCTCATGTGGTAATAATTTTAATAAGTATTTATCTAAATTAAATTCATTTTTAAATATGCCATAAAATTCTCCCCTAGAAGAGTTCTCAATTTGGTTAAACCAGTTTTGAATATATTGATCAGTCAGATTTTGCTTAACAATAAATTTTAGTTGCACTGAATGAACTGGCTGTTGTTGGTTCCATAGATAATTAAGCCCAGTTTTCTCAAAAATTGATTTGATAAAATCTAGCCACTTAAATTGAACATTATCAATAATACTCAAATTAAACATAATCTTATATAAAATACAACTAAGTTTCTTCTTGTTTGAAATAAGTCTATTCCAAAAATTTACAATCCTTAATTTTATACATAATATATCTATAGGTGTTCTACCAAGTTCTCTGTATGTCATAAAGTTTGGAGTAGTGGTTCTAACACCTAAAATATTTCTACGGAACTGAAGATGAAGTTTTTCTAGTTGCTTAGTGTTCTCATAACCCCATATTTCAGAGCCATAGGTAAGTATTGGAAGCATAAGTGTATCAAACAATTTAAATTGTAAATCTATTGGAATCGATATATTTCTCAATTTTCTATACAAACAATATAAAGCTTTGCGAGCTTGATCCATCAATTTATCTCTTGCCTTCACAAAAGAGCCGTTATAATTAAATATAACACCTAGATATGAATAAGAGTCTTCAATTTGTAAATTCTCTCCACATAGCTTAAAAATAGGTTGATTTTTGTATTTTCTTTTACAAAATATTATTACTTTAGTCTTTTGCAAGTTAACCTTCAATTTCCAATGATGACAATACTTTTCAAATATAGCCAAAGCAGACTTACACATTTCTAAAAGTTTTCGTCCAAAATTATTTGGTCTGCATTCACACTGAGTATATCTTTTTAAGGAAATATTATTATCAAGTAAAACTTGGTAGTCAGCAATATGATATCTAAATAGGCCATCTTCTACATTTACATCCATAACATTCAAAAAAGTTTCATCTGGTTCTGAAAAAATCTTAAAAAAAAAACAGTTTTAGCATTAAAATCTCCAACAAGTGCACATTTCATGTCTTTTTCTATAAAATTTACTACTTCATTTTCAATATCTAAAAATGCATTTATTGACGAATATAGAGAGTTTTCAGGTAGGGTGTATACACATCCCAATAAAAGGTAATTATTAAATACTTAAATTTAAATTTAATATTAATAAATTTAATAAGATTTTTTATATACAACAACAATACCTCCAGATTTATGCTTAAATATTTTTCTATTTTTTGCAACATAGCTAAAACCATCTGGGATATTTAAAATGTCATATTTGTCGGTTTTTGTCTCTATAAAAATACATACTGTATATCATGTGTTGTAATTAACTGTATAAATTTAAGTAATAAAAGTTTTGACTTGATACCACAAACATTTTATTTCTGAAAAATTAAGTTTCTGTTTTTTAGACCTTGGGGCATTTTCATCAGTCGCTTCTCTTGCTTGCCTGTCCTATTGATAGTGGTTGTGCGGGTTTCTAGGAGGGGGAAAGCGCATATGAGGTTCTCCGTTTCCAGGTTGAAGCACATCTTTACAAATTCATATGTGAATATAAGCATGTTTTTTTTATCAACTTAGCTGTGAATGTGAAAAAATTGTGAAAAATAAGTGATTTAAGTCTCAAATATATTAGTAAATCTTCCTTGTTTTTAACAATAAACCAGGAAATGTTTTTCCGCTTTAATAGTAAAACATACTTGACAATAGGCACTCATAATTGATGATATCTTATTGTAACACACACAAGTCACAAGAGATGACGTGGATTAAATGATTTTAAGTAACATAACCCCGCTATTTTATATTGAAGTGTATTTATCAAGCCAGTAGATTGATTAATCATATATATATGTACATTTGTATGTAAGCACATTCAACGTACATCTGTCAATTAAATTGCGATGTTCGAGTTTGATATGATAAAACTCGTGATTTTATTATGATTCTCTATTATTGATGGGACCATTTATTAAGTTCGACTGTTCGAGGTATCAGTGTTCGAGCGAAAGATTTTTTTTAGCTTAAAAATATATGGAAAATTGGCGGGACTTTCAAATAAGTTCGAGCCATCCATGGTATTCGACCCATCCGAGTTCGAGGGAACGAGGTTTGACTTGTTCATATGTAAAATGCTAATTTCCATTTTTTCATGGTTTTTTCATACTATATTTAAAGATTTGACTGAACAGATTATATATCCAAAATGCAACAGAATGCACCATCTTCTTCGTTATAGTATATCAGAGTACTCAATACTTTTGTGTTTGCGCATGCGCGGAATAATATAAATATTTACAAATTACAAAATGCCAAAGTTTAGGTGAATATTACGTCCTTTTGAGGGGGGGGGGGGGGGGGTTGCGTGGCAAACCCTAGACCCTCTACCGCTTTTAGTCTCTCGAGGGTTGGCATGTATGCGATAAAGTGGGGCGAATCGACTCACTTTCTGGGGCGAAACGACGCGGTAATCGGTATCCTTCCTTTTCGTTCTTGTTTTCGTCAGACCCCTCATCGTCAAGATTCTCGACTTTCCAACATCTAAACTCATCAATAGTGTAGATTTTACCACCAGGATCCATGTGTAAATGTAGAATAAAATTATATAGTTGAATAGAACTTCGAAAAGGTTAAAAATGAAGTGGTATCGCCAACGTCAATGAGACGCCATGAAATAATCCAAACAGTAAGGCCGCTTAACACCTGGATTTTATTCCGATTGGACTTTGGACCATTTGTTGTAAATTGGGGGGTCAACGGAACTTTTGAAAGTGTTTTTCTTTGAGACATTTTGTGCAATTGTGTATTTTATCAATACCTGATGCGATTAAGCGAATATGAATATAAGCTTGCGTTTGCTTTAGCAATAATCCAGAGCAGACGATCGGGTTGCGCAATCGTGTTATTTTTATCGACTCGTTACTTTCCGTGTAGGATGCGATAATTATCGGTTTCAATTTACAGACAAAATTCTTTAAATATTCATTTCAAACAAATAATTTGTATATTTTCGTCAAAGAAGAAGAATGTTGAATTAAATTTAATGTTTATTTCACAAGCAAACAATATAGGCAACAGCGAAATACCGGTGTTTCGCTCTTCGATACCTTTTGTCCACCGTATCTTTCATAAGGTCTAGAGGGTGTCGCGAAAAGCAGTGACCCGGAATGTCCCGGATGTGTTGAAGCTTTTTCATAGCCATAGTGGTATGGATAACCCGGATGTGTTGAAACTTTTTCATAGGCATAGTGTATGGATGATAAGGATTTCTGTTTTAGTCAAAGTAAATGGTATTCGTCATTATTTCTTTATTGATTTAATTTTACCATGTTTCAGTCATAAATAGCTCGCTTAACGAATCGAGCTTATTAATTTTTTTTTATTGGACAAATGTATTTCATTTAGCTCTTTCGCAAAGTGAATTCCCGATGAATAATTGTAATAACGTAAATTTGATTTATATAATATGGAGTAGGCATTGCCTAGATGCGAGCACAGCATTTCTGTCTGGCCAGTGCCGGTGTATATATTTGAGTGAAAGTTGAATATCACAAAATAATATGAGTAGGCATGGCCTATAGAGAGGACATTAGTATTTGAAATTAAATGATATCCCCGACATCCATGGAAAGTTAAATGAAGTAGAATAGAAAAGTATGAGAAAAAAGTATGGAATCTTTTATTGTTGGACTAGGGACAGTGCAAACATTGAAGACTAACTAGTACTAGTATGCGGGTGGTATCAACCATTATAAAGCCTAAAGGGTGTAGTAGACGCCGGTGTCTGTAAAATGAAACTATGGTCTTTTAAGTCATAAGAAAAGAGTTTTATTACGAAAATATCAATTAATGCAACCAACATACATAAGCAATATTGGCCTATACCATGCTATGTACAGCCGATATATATTCATGAAGTGTAAATGATGAATGACGTACGGTCAGGGCCGTCTTGTCAGCAATATAGGCCCCGGTCAAAGCAGTGCACTGAGGCCCATATCTATACAAACACTCACAGAAATAAAATTATAAATGGTCGATAAAATTAAACATATATTTCTTGTATTGATACTTCCAACAAAATCAGTGTTTAAAAATAAAAAATTATGCCGTATACAACATACATAGATTAGCATGGGGTTCATTTGCTTGTGGGACCAACGGGCAACTGTCCATTGTGCCCATACATAAGACCGCACTGCGTACGGTTACTTTAATACTGATAATCTTCATTTCGACATTTTAAAGTATGTGTATTTGGGCCAATATTATGCTATCTCCAAGTGAACAAAATAGTTTTTAATTTTAAAAGAATTATATAGGTACCGCTTTCATCAGACATGTCTCTGCTTTCACATACAAAATGTTTATCAATATTCAATATTTTTTTTATTGGAAAAAGCACAGTAGAGTCGTGATATATATATTAACAATATTCAGTATCGAAATCATACTCTTTAAAATTATCTGTGACAAGATTATACAGACATATATTCCTTCTTGTGTAATGTTATTACCTTTTAAGTTTCAACAACAAGCTGGTTAATAATTTTATAGCATTTATTTTAGAAAGACTGAGTTTAATAAATAATAACAGATATACATATAGTATGAACGGCATAATTAATAGTTAAAATTCATTGTGTCTTACTATTCTAAACCATTGTCAGCAGATGTTGGTAGTATTCAAATATTTTGTAGGATCACACTGACGGAAAATTTAAGATGAATAAACAAATGGGTACTGATAGAAATAATTAACACTAACAGAAATAAGGAAAAAGTCATGCGTTCCTTGTTCCTTGCAAGCACATCATGGTTAGAAAATGTTTGTTACTTAGCCAATGAAATAATAAATGCAAAAATTGTATAAAAATGAAAAATGTTAATGTTCAACTATCTTTTCTTATCAGAGACATATGAGCCGGTGGCAAAGGGGCACATGCCCTCTGAGAGTTCGAATAAAATGTTGTGCCTTTAAGACTAGACATCAGCTACTAGATATATCTTAGCAATCATATGCTGGCATTATATGATTCCCCGATAGTACATTTCTTTTGGCCATTCTGTTGTCTAAGATGTTGTATCTCAGGTATTATTAATTTAAAGAAAAAAAAATATCTGAACCTCTAGCTATACAGTAATTTCATAGGTTTTCATGATTTATTTTATTAATATAATATTCTAGTTTTTTTTAAGGTATGCAGGTAAAATAAAATTAAGAAGATCTGACATCTCAAGGTCTACGTTTGTCATTTTTTCTTTTCTGTTTGATGCTTACGTGTTACCTCGTTCGGACGAACTTACGCGACGTACGTCCGTCCAAGCGATGTTTCCGTACCATAACGTTCGAAGCCTCAACCAATTGATTTGATATATGGATATGTTGTTTATAACAACAAATGACAGATCAACTAGATTTTGGGGTAAATTGAGTGAAGGGTTTTTTCAGTTAGAAGGGCATCCGTGTCCATGGACACATTTTAAATTATGTATTCTAACATGACCTCCTTCTTTCGCTTTGTTAACAAACGAGCTAGTTATTCATTCAGTATAATATCATTAGCACATGTGCTGGTGAATGTGACTGACTTTTCCATTGGCAGCATAAATTGTAACCCGAATAATGCCGATAGAGGGTGCAGTATTATTCGAGTTACATAAATTGTGTGCGACATTTTCCGCAAGCGTAAATATAAATTACCGTCTTCCAATCAAAGTATAATACCGTATTTGTACTCTCAAACATATCAGAATCGAAATAAATCATGGAAGCCAGAATGTGTTTTGAGTTTTAACATGGATTGACGGATATTAGTAAATTTTATCCCTCGCTTCTGGCTCGGGATAAAATACTAATATCCGCCAATCCATGTTAAAACTCCCAACACATTCTGACTTCCATGATTTATTTCTTATTTATTCAACATGGATTATATCCTCTCCTGCCGCTGTAGCGCTGCTTTACCATGTTATGCAGTTGACTTGGTTCCTTTGACATTCTAATTACTGAGAATAATTTGCTCTGATTTAAAAAATAAAAAGATCAACATTCGGTTATAAAAAGAAATTTTTTTTTTTTACAGAGCTCAGCATTGACGAGTTTTTTTTTTTTTTAATGTGTAAATAACTTATTGTTGAAGAAGTGTAAGAAAAAAAATTCACTTGAAATGTTTATATAAGATACATGGACTTCCGGTTTGAGTACAAATGACCTTGACCTTGGGTGTGGCTATGTACATGTATGACACCCGGGAGTGACAATGTATTACACCTGCCTAAGAGTAAGACTAAGTTCAAATATGAAAAACAATTAGGGGAGAGTGGTAAAATTTCGACCACCCAAAACCTGGACGTATCCAAAAGCCCCTGATTGCATCACTGGTTGCCTGCACCGCTGTAAGTTATAAAAACCAGTCACGAGGACATTCGGAACTAGATGTTTCACTTGAATATTGGAAAAAATCTGAAGTATTGCGGGTAATACGCATAAAAACAGCCAATCGGCCAGTTTGGGCGAAATTCGACCCCATCCTGGGTATTTTCGACCGCACCATTTTTTTCTATTTCAGCAAATACCAGTGTTTACCGAAAACCGTCAAAAGCTTTATTTTACATCTGCACTTCTTTTATCAGTATTATTCAGTCCGTTTTCTTTTCTTTTTAAAGAAAGGGGCCCGTTAATGTTTAGGGACAACATCAACATTTTCGTTTCTTAACTAAGCCACCACCTCTTCCCCCTTAAATGTAACTAAATGAATGCATAGTAATAGGAAAATCGATGTAGGATAGACAATTTTCGTTAATTTTGTTTATCCTACATTGAACTATTGATGTCATCGTTTAATTATAACTTCAATCAAAACATAAAGCAGGTGGTCGAAAATTACACAGGATACAATTTATCTGTATGGGTATCTTCGACCACTTTTAACTTTATAAATATTCTGGAGTTGTAATGATATTTTATTAAATATTTGCATAAAATACATCTCAATGACATAACATTTCAGTGTTTTGTAATTTGCTTTAAATGAAACAAATTGAATCATGAGGATTTAATGGATACATAACACTTCTCTATTCAGCTTGTATTTGGAATTTACCGCCGCTGTAACTTTATAACCGAGAATACCACAAAATCACGCGATATTTTATTTCGAATAAATTTGGAAAGACAGTAATAGGTTCGAATATTATTTACTCTTTAATTGGATCAGTAATACGTTTATTTTGGTAAGAAAGACAACAACTAGTTTATGTTTATTAATGACAATCTACCGGTCGAATTTCCCGTGTGGTCGAAATAACACCACTCTCCCCTAACACATAAATATTCACAAAATGTCACCAAGTATCAATGTTCAATACCTCATACCATACTCTAAATATTACTAAAATTATCTGTTTGTACAAACTGATTTTCTGTCACTTTTTTTAACGTACAAAATTTGGTATACAAAAACGTTTGTTTTTTTTGTTTTTTTTTTTTCAAAATTGACAATTTCTAATTATTATTTTCATCAAAACGTACTATAACTTCATTTCATGTTACTGACAACATTCAACATACACATAAAGAACATAAAATATAAATGCAAACCTTTAAATGACATAAACAGATAAATACAGTGTTTCTGCAAAAGTATCCTTCACTGTCAAACATGTGGATCCAAACCGGATGTTGTCAATTTTTCGGTCGAGTGCACTAAAATAATGATGCGATGATCCCGGGTAAACGTCCAAATTTTCCAGAAACTGCAACAATCACGTTGGGAGCCATTTGTCGTCGGGTCGATTCTCAGTGGAATAATGTAACAAGACGTAGTGAGTTCTAACATTTATTGCAGTTGGAATTCATATTTCCATATAAAATAGACCCTGTAATGACAATATAAAATATATAAATAATGGATCAAGAAAGATAACTCTTGATAATTTATGCATTGGAATAAAGTAAATTACAAATATTACAAGTTTCTATTCCATTATTGTAACAAAATATTTATTCTCTATAAATGATTTATATACCTGCTCATGGTTCTCATGGACATTTACAAACATTAAACAAGTGGTACATTGTACATTGTACAATAATGGTTTCACATGAACCAAACAAAATAATAACAAAATTAAGAATAAACTAAACATTGTAATACGAAACAAAATAATAACAAAACATAAACATAAGCGAAGCAAAAATAAGCATAAGCTCAACATTATAATAAAGTAAAATAAAAAGTAGCATAATTAGCATCAATAAGCAAAACTATAAAAACAATTATCTTTACCTCACACTGGGGTGCAAAGGTCTTGAAATACAGGATATACCTCAGATCAAGCTGTTCATCAGTATTTAATATATCATGGCAATCTGAATATAAAAATGGGTTTATAACTATTGTGCTCAAAACATGCACAATTACACAAAACACAGTTTACACATAGAATTGTTAATAACTCACCTTTTTAATATGTTAATGGTAAAAATAGTATTATGCTCAATATTAAACTCATATTTCATAGTTCCAAATATTATTTCATTTAACCTTTAACATTTTATTGGAATTAATGTTTTATAAGTTTATCACATTTTAATAGCATTTAATATGTTAAAATAAGTTTATCACAATTTAATATGTTTTATAAATCAGTCAATCAATCAATCAACTCAATCTCACTGAGAAAGTTATTTTATAGACAATTAGTAAGTTTAGTATAAATACCTTAATGAATGTTAGTGGTGTCAAATAGAAATATCATCAGTTCAATAGTCATCCAAAATTGGATCCAAAAGAATAGTAGTTGGCAATATGTCTGCCTTCCAAGATATGAAAAAGTAATAGAATGTCTCAAAGAACAAAAGAATTTCCCATCAAAAATTCAGGTGACTACAATAACCAATGAAATGAAATAACTGGTCAAACTGACCTTAACTAATCAAATATGCAAAGACAAGATACATATCAGGGTTACCTTTGTGAACTTAGGTCATAACCCTAATTAGAATACAAAACATAACACAAAGTTGTAGACCTTATTAATTTTATTATTAAGAGGTTTTAAATATTATAATTAAATGAAAAAATTATTAAAGTAATTATATGAACATATTTTATTTACAAAAATATATTTTATGAACATAGTAAAAATGAAAAATTAAATTATTTACAAACTGTCAAAATTGACTCTTCCACAATTATATAAAAGGTCCATGAGATCTACAGGAAAATACTGTGCATAGGGAAACATGTTGCTATGGAACGGGGCATAACTATGAATAAAAATATCAAAATGTATTTTTGAAATATGAAATGACATTTGTAGTGTGTATAGCTTGACAGAAATGTACCGCTTAATCAAATATCAAGTCAAAAGATCGTAGATGTCAGAATTCAACCATTAATTGCAATAATATAGGCTAATTTAATGTTTACAAAACCGTTGCTAGGTTGACAAAACAACACAAAAATACTATATGCTACCATAGACAATTGGAATATTAATTATTAGAATGTACATACACAGAATATAACATTTTGTCGAAAAGACTATGCAAGATATGTAAAATAAAACCACCATATTTGAATTTCCAATGATTAATTGGACCCTCCTCCATTTACGTTGCTAAGCAACAAAGGACAAAGTGAAATCATCCAAAAAATTATTTTTCTTACCTTTCAATGATTGTGTTGAATATGATATCTATATAAACAGTTTCTGAGATTGGGCCAAAATCGACCCTTATCATACCTACTCCACCATCTTCGACGCTTAGATTTCTTGTTCTGTGGATGTGTAACAACGATAAATTTGATAATCTCTCATCACTCATTGTAGCTCTAAGACAGATTTTTACGCGGAGCATCGCACTGAATGAACGCTCACGACACTAGACGCCGAAGACACGGGTTGTACTAAACTACGAAACGAAATCGAAACGCAACGAACGAAACGAAACGAAACATTACGAAACGCAACGAAATATACTAAAATGAGAAACGAAACGCAACGAAACGAAATATACTAAAATGCGAAACGAAACGAAAATATAGTAAAATCCAATAAGAACAACATGAATGGAACGAGACGTGATGAAAAAGTCTAAGCAGAATTGTATACTAATATGCATGTATAAGAAGATTTATGAACCATTCTTCAAGACAAAAATTTAATGAGTAAGATTTATGAACCATTCGTCAAAACAAACAAAATAAAAATGTATCAACGACCATTATGCCAGATGGGAATCCTCCTTTCTATAAGGGGCACCCTCAATAAATGAGGTAAGAAGGATATCCAGGCATTCCTGTCGGGGTTTCTGTAGTATTTCCAGAGTCGGACCTCAGGGTCTATGCGTCTGGTCTAATAGATTAAAAGGGGGTGCAGGAAATACTTACATGCCACTCCATGATCATCCCTACAGTGATGTGAACATTATTTACAGTGTAGTGCAAACGGGGGAAAGAACCACGGACCGGGGGACAAATTCAGCCCCAAACATTAAAAGGCTCTGTAACGGGGAATGCCGACCTGGACAACTACATACTATCCTGTGGAGTAACCCCAGATACCACTGATGCCGATGTACATGCACTATGTACAAAACCGGCTGTATTAAAGATGGAGGAAAGCGGAACATCCTCAAGGGGTTTCCGAAAGAAACCATCGAACTGTCAGAGGAACAACCGAATTTCAAACCTGCAGACATCAAGTAAATGAGAGGTCTGCTTGACTTCCACAGCGTTCAATGAGTCAACTGACAGCCCCACGTTTTCCAACTTCACAATAAAAAAGAATAGAAATCCGTTCGTTGTAAAAGTGAATCAGCTTACCACAAAATTTAAAAGCGTTTTCGATTCGCATTATCAGATGCATATTCGTCTGACACACAACCGATCTAGACGTTTTCATGTCAGTGTGGAAACAAATTTATTATTCGTGCACATTTCAGTACGTACATATAAACTTATATTTGATATACGCATACAGAGTACGTAATAACGCATCATTTATTATAGTAAATCCGATTACTATGGATTCAATTATTTTTGTGGGTATCGATTTTCGTAAACTGAAAAAAAATGGCAAGTTGTGGATACTCAATTTCGTGGTTTGTGGAATTCTACCAGATCATCTTTTATAGAATAATAGAATAAACAGGTCGTTGGAAAATTGGTACCTATCGAAATTAAATGAAACCACAGTTAATAAGAGTCACGATGATTAAACAACCTTATTAAGAAAAAAACTGATGGGACGTGCTAATCTGGGTCACGGGTCACTGTAATCGGGCGGCTGTATCGAGAAACAGATACGGTGTTGACAAAACTGTTGATACTCATAAAATATTGATAAATGCTATAAAATGTTATGTTTGTCTTCAAGAAATATGATAGACAAAACCATGTATGAAGTTTTATGACGAAATATCTCCGATTTCTATGTAAATTTACGAGTTGAAGTGGGGAAACACCCACAGGTAATTTTAGCGATGTATTTTTATCTTGGACAAGAATAATGAGCGTCCTGATTGGATGACCAATTTAAAACACACTGATACCGCATGGTAAAAAGATGCATGTAAAAGAAATCTATGTTATATTTATTCATTTGTTTGATTCTGGAATATTGTTGATCATTGATTTAAACAAGAAAAAAAAAGGGGGGGGGGTTAAAAATTGAACAAATATCAGTGGTTTTGTAAATGAGATTTATTTTAAATAGAAAATCTGAATTTATTATTTATTAATTTATTATTAATGATACACTTTTATATCCCTTGGGAGGGGGAGGGGAGGGGGGCTATGATGAAAATTTGAAATAAAAACACAGGACCGGACTTAATAATAATCCAGGATTAGTTTTTTATTAAAAAAATCCAGGACACCTGTGTCCATGAATTTTTTTTTTAAAGTTAATAATATAAAATATTGACATCCACACTTGCCTTTAGGACAGACATTTCTGTGTCCACACTTGTATCTTAATAGAATATCTTTTAAAGAACATCTGTACGGAAACGATATCTTCTCAAAACTCGAGAAAAAAAACTTCGTTTGTTGTTATTTTACATTCGCATTTTTTTTATAATGCTTAGTCGGTTTCGAATTACGAAGAATAAATGTTATATTTTAGAGGACCACTTTGTGGTGCAAGGACAGTGCAGTTTTTTTTCAATTTAGAACTGATTAGTTTCATAATTAACTCGTAGTTTTATCTGTCGTCTTACCGAACTATGACATGAGTAACGTCTTACCCGACTATGACACGAGCAACGTGGTGGGTGTTTCATGAAAAACAGAGAACACTTACCCAACCGGTGCATCTGGTCCAAGTTCCACATATTTGGCAGAGTCCGAGTTGCTGATTACTCTTTAGTTTCTGTTGTGTAAATTTCAAGTTTTTGAGAGTTGAATTTCGTCTTTGTCATTGTTATCTTGACCTTGTCCTTGTCTCTGGATTTTGAGATTGATTATCATTAGAATCGCGGTTTTTCATGACCTCTCTTGATTCGATATACATATATGTAACTACTTAAGTTTATCTAAGGACCGCAAAATGTCACTTTGGCCTTGACATTTTACCATTGACATTGAAAATAAACATTCATACAATCTCAACGATTAATATTTACAAGTTTGATTGAAATCCATTGAAAAACACAAGCTTTGTTGTGTCAACAAGGCTGTAAAAGAAATTAAAAATATAACGGGGACCTTGGCATTTTGACCTATGACATTAAAAATACGATAAACTTCTTGCTCTCTAAATGGATAATGTTCTAACCAAGTTTGATCGAAACCAATTAAAAAAGCTATGTTGTGTCCGCTAGGCTATACCGGTATATGAAAAGACAAAATGTCAACATGCCCCTGACCTCTGAATTTAAAAATTAAAAGGCTACTTGCATTCTCAGTTGTTGATGTATTCTCCAAGTTTAATTGAAATCCATCGAATGAAATAAGTAATAAGGAATAAGTAATGAATAAGGAATATAACTTAATATGTATTCATGATCTTAACCTTTAACCTATGACATTGAAACTCGAATAGGGTTTGTTGCTATTATACTGAATATGTTTACTTAATTTGATTAAGATTGGTTGAGAAACATCCAGGATATCCACAATAATTAATGCTATAGATGGACACACAACAGGACTGGTATTGGTATGCAGGGAGTGAGGACAGTCCAGATACAATACACCCTGTGCAACCTCGCTGCTTGGGGATATCTAAGGTGCTGATAAATACATGCATGTTGGACACGTTATGATGACCGTATAAGGTCTATTTCTGTCATGTTTGGTTTCAATCCATGCAGTGATTCTTTTGTAACATATTTCAAAAGGGTCCAATTTTAAACTCTATTCCAAGAGTTTAAAATATTTTTAAACTCTATTCCAGGGCCTTGGTGGCTCAATGAGTTAGGTAGTTGGATTATCTAACAACTCATACAAGCCTATCACCAATACGGCGTGAGTTCACTCCCGGCTTTGTAAATTACAAAAAGGGTGCACTCGACTCGCAGTCGCATGTGATAAAGTTTACCAGTTGCTTGCCCATGGTCGGTGGTTCTCTCCGGGTACTCCGGCTTCTTCCACCACTAAAACTGGTCGCCATGAAATAGCTGAAATACTGCTGAAAGTGGCGTTAAACACCAAAAATCAAAATCAATCAATCAAATAAATACGATGTAACTTTTGTGAAATCAGCATTGAATTTTACAGTACTAGCACAGAAGCTCCTTTTGGTCAATTGATCAAACAAAAGGTTTCGAAAAAAACTATTATTACTAATAACTATTTTTATTATTATGACAATGCACTTCGTGATCTGATAAATTCACCATGAAATGTATGCCCGCTTTATTTTGTACAGCAGCCACATAGACAGTATCCATGTTTGTGGAAACCCCATTATTTGTTTGCATGTGAAGCGACGGGGTTTTCATCATAATAAATGATCCTCAGTGTCTTAAGATATTTAATTTCTTTTGACGCCAGAAAGAATCCTTAACACTTCATTTTGCAGTGTAGTGATTAGAGACTTCACAATAAATGTAAGAAGGGTAGGGAGCAAAGTGTACGCAGGGTAGTAATAAAATAATGCTGTAAAACGTGTCAATCCTAGAGGATATTATAAACTCTAGATTGACCAACACTAGCTGAGCACACCCTCAAAACACGACTCGTCCTGTATTATAAAATTACTCACTATCTCATTGTCATTCCATCAGACACCTTAACGCCACCAGAAAAAATGGTTAAGAAAACATCATTCACAATCAACACATACAAACATCTAAAGATACATATATATGGTCATTTCCCCCCATACAGTTATACAATGAAACATGCTACCTCAACATACAGTACAATCAACAACAATAGACACATTTAGAGCTCAGTTAACTGTTCTCTAGCCACTCCTGTGAACCATTGATTTCAGTGTACATAGTCTTACCCAAAGTTTGTAAGAAAAGCAATAATTAGAAAAAATTGTAAATAATTCACTGATGTAATGTATAAAAATGTTTTTAGAATATGTATTATCACGCATGAGAATCAGCAAGTGATCTTCAGTTTTGAAGGTTTGCTGAAAACTAAGGAAGAAGAACACTGAAGAAATCGTGATAATTGCAAATCTAAATTTGAACATTTTTCTGTCTTCCTATGATGCTGCGATCCAATCTACGATAATAAGAATGTTCTGACTGCCCGTGGATTTCCGTGTCTAGTTATACATGATTTGGACCGAATTAATCGTTCATGCATGAAGCGCAACGGAACCTGGAGCCAATGTTATAACCAAGATAGTTCACGTATCCTGGAGCCAATGTTATAACCAAGATAGTTCACAGATTCTGGAGCCTATGTTATAACCAAGATAGTTCACGGATCCTGGAGCCAATGTTATAACCAAGATAGTTCACGGATCTTGGGGCCAATGTTATAACCAAGATAGTTCACGGATCCTGGAGCCAATGGTATAACCAAAATAATTCACGGATCCTGGAGCCAATGTTATAACAAAGATAGTTCACGGATCCTGGAGTCAATGTTATAACCAAGATAGTTCACGGATCCTGGAACCAATTTAATAAACAAGATAGTTCACGGATCCTGGAGCCAATGTTATAACTAAGATAGTTCACAGATCCTGGAGCCAATGATATAACCAAGATAGTTCACGGATCCTGGAGCCAATGCTATAACTAAGATAGTTCACGTATCCTGGAGCCAATGTTATAACCAAGATAGTTCACAGATCCTGGAGCCAATGTTGTAACCAAGATAGTTCACGGATCCTGGAGCCAATGTTATAACCAATATAGTTCACGGATCCTGGAGCCAATGTTATAACCAAGATAGTTCACGGATCCTGAAGCCAATAGAATAACCAAAATAGTTCACGGATCCTGGAGCCAATGTTATAACCAAGATAATTCACGGATCCTGGAGTCAATGTTATAACCAAGATAGTTCACGGATCCTGGAACCAATTTAATAAACAAGATAGTTAACGGATCCTGGAGCCAATGTTATAACTAAGATAGTTCACAGATCCTGGAGCCAATGTTATAACAAAGATAATTCACGGATCCTGGAGCCAATGTTATAACCAAGATAGTTCACGGATCCTGGAGTCAATGTTATAACCAAGATAGTTCACGGATCCTGGAGCCAATGTTATAAACAAGATAGTTCACGGACCCTGGAGCCAATGTTATAACCAAGATAGTTCACGGATCCTGGAGCCAATGTTATAACCAAGATAGTTCACGGATCCTGGAGCCAATGGTATAACCAAAATAGTTCACGGATCCTGGAGCCAACGTTATAACCAAGATAGTTCACGGATCCTGGAGTCAATGTTATAACCAAGACAGTTCACGGATCCTGGAGCCAATGTTATAAACAAGATAGTTCACGGATCCTGGAGCCAATGTTATAACCAAGATAGTTCATGGATCCTGGAGCCAATGTTATAACCAAGATAGTTCACGGACCCTGGAGCAAATGGTATAACCAAAATAGTTCACGGATCCTGGAGCCAATGTTATAACCAAGATAGTTCACGGATCCTGGATTCAATGTTATAACCAAGATAGTTCACGGATCCTGGAACCAATTTAATAAACAAGATAGTTCACGGATCCTGGAGCCAATGTTATAACTAAGATAGTTCACAGATCCTGGAGCCAATGATATAACCAAGATAGTTCACGGATCCTGGAGCCAATGTTATAACCAAGATAGTTCACGTATCCTGGAGCCAATGTTATAACCAAGATAGTTCACAGATCCTGGAGCCAATGTTATAACCAAGATAGTTCACGGATCCTGGAGCCAATGTTATAACCAATATAGTTCACGGATCCTGAAGCCAATGTTATAACCAAAATAGTTCACGGATCCTGGAGCCAATGGAATAACCAAAATAGTTCACGGATCCTGGAGCCAATGTTATAACCAAGATAGTTCACGGATCCTGGAGTCAATGTGATAACCAAGATAGTTCACGGATCCTGGAACCAATTTAATAAACAAGATAGTTCACGGATCCTGGAGCCAATGTTATAACCAAGATAGTTCACAGATCCTGGAGCCAATGTTATAACCAAGATAGTTCACGGATCCTGGAGCCAATGTTATAACCAAGATAGTTCACGGATCCTGGAGCCAATGTTATAACCAAGATAATTCACGGATCCTGGAGTCAATGTTATAACCAAGATAGTTCACGGATCCTGGAACCAATTTAATAAACAAGATAGTTCACGGATCCTGGAGCCAATGTTATAACTAAGATAGTTCACAGATCCTGGAGCCAATGGTATAACCAAGATAGTTCACGGATCCTGGAGCCAATGTTATAACCAAGATAGTTCACGGATCCTGGAGTCAATGTTATAACCAAGATAGTTCACGGATCCTGGAGCCAATGTTATAAACAAGATAGTTCACGGATCCTGGAGCCAATGGTATAACCAAGATAGTTCACGGATGCTGGAGCCAATGCTATAATCAAGATAGTTCACGGATCCTGGAGCCAATGGTATAACCAAAATAGTTCACGGATCCTGGAGCCAATGTTATAACCAAGATAGTTCACGGATCCTGGAGTCAATGTTATAACCAAGATAGTTCACGGATCCTGGAGCCAATGTTATAAACAAGATAGTTCACGGATCCTGGAGCCAATGTTATAAACAAGATAGTTCACGGATCCTGGAGCCAGTGTTATAACCAAGATAGTTCACGGATCCTGGAGCCAATGTTATAACGAAGATAGTTCACGGATCCTGGAGCAAATGGTATAACCAAAATAGTTCACGGATCCTGGAGCCAATGTTATAACCAATATAGTTCACGGATCCTGGAGTCAGTGTTATAACCAAGATAGTTCACGGATCCTGGAACCAATTTAATAAACAAGATAGTTCACGGATCCTGGAGCCAATGTTATAACTAAGATAGTTCACAGATCCTGGAGCCAATGATATAACCAAGATAGTTCACGGATCCTGGAGCCAATGTTATAACCAAGATAGTTCACGTATCCTGGAGCCAATGTTATAACCAAGATAGTTCACAGATCCTGGAGCCAATGTTATAACCAAGATAGTTCACGGATCCTGGAGCCAATGTTATAACCAATATAGTTCACGGATCCTGAAGCCAATGTTATAACCAAAATAGTTCACGGATCCTGGAGCCAATGGAATAACCAAAATAGTTCAAGGATCCTGTAGCCAATGTTATAACCAAGATAGTTCACGGATCCTGGAGTCAATGTGATAACCAAGATAGTTCACGGATCCTGGAACCAATTTAATAAACAAGATAGTTCACGGATCCTGGAGCCAATGTTATAACCAAGATAGTTCACAGATCCTGGAGCCAATGTTATAACCAAGATAGTTCACGGATCCTGGAGCCAATGTTATAACCAAGATAGTTCACGGATCCTGGAGTCAATGTTATAACCAAGATAGTTCACGGATCCTGGAGCCAATGTTATAACCAAGATAGTTCACGGATCCTGGAGTCAATGTTATAACCAAGATAGTTCACGGATCCTGGAGCCAATGTTATAAACAAGATAGTTCACGGATCCTGGAGCCAATGTTATAACCAAGATAGTTCACGGATCCTGGAGCCAATGTTATAACCAAGATAGTTCACGGATCCTGGAGCAATGTTATAACGAAGATAGTTCAGTTTTATAAATAAAGCTCTGCAGAACGCTGTCAAAAGTTTAATGTATGATATAGGTCGGATTATCAGTAGGACCCCATTCGAACCATAGTGGACAATAATGAACCAAATAGGCTCTCATTTCTGATGTTCTTTATTTTTCTTCTTCAATAATGCAAATTAATGGGAAATAATCATACTTGCTGTCTTATAGTTTTTTGCTAGGAACAAAAATATGTAGAAGGGGCCTTCGTGGCCGTGATCGTATATATATATATATATATATATAAACGTCTAAAATGGTTTGTAAAACAACACCAAGTACACAAAACAAAGTGATAAAGAATTAAACACTTCGTAGAATGACAACATTTTCGTCCCACCGAGGGACTTTATCAATGTCTAATTAAATAAAATCTCGAAACAATATGGCGACTTTTCAAATTTCAAAAAAGTTTTTGACGGTCCATGTACGGCACAAAAGAACCAGAAGATGCACATATGAAACTACATGCATAAAAGAATGGAAATCCTACATATAAATTAATAAAAGTACAATAACAATAATATAAATATACAATAGGGCTACACATTTAAATAAATGTTAAATTAGAAATAAAAATAAATATAAAAATGAGACATTATTGGTAAATGTATCAAATAGCACTGTCAAAATATTGTTGAAAACGGTATGATACCCAAACTCATTCAAAAAAACGGACCGCCACAGTGTGGAATATATACTTTGGGCCAATAGAGCAAACTGTATGTCCTAATACGACTGGAGGAGATCAACACGAATAGGAGTCAAGAGAGGATATTACTTTTTCTCATTGATTCCATTCGGTGATAAGGTCTTAAGTTTTCTAATCCAGAAGCTTTCCCTTTCCTGTCTGCTTTTATCATCCCACTTGGGGTTATGGTCAATTATGGTGACCTTCAGTTTGCCGAAAGAATCATGGTGGCCCGTCGATCTGAGATGTCTGCTGAGTGGAAGGTCAGGTTTGCAATTTGCATCGCTTCTGTGGCCATTCAAGCGTTTACTAAGTTGTTGTTTAACTGTGTAGCCCTATTGTATATTTATATTATTGTTATTGTACTTTTATTAATTTATATGTAGGATTTCCATTCTTTTATGCATGTAGTTTCATATGTGCATCTTCTGGTTCTTTTGTGCCGTACATGGACCGTCAAAAACTTTTTTGAAATTTGAAAAGTCGCCATATTGTTTCGAGATTTTATTTAATTAGACATTGATAAAGTCCCTCGGTGGGACGAAAATTTTGTCATTCTACGAAGTGTTTAATTCTTTATCACTTTGTTTTGTGTTTTACAAACCATTTTAGACGTTTATAATTGTTTTACTTGTATAGTATCGTTATACCGTAACGATCCAACACCCGTAAGATTGATCGTTGACTGGTTTTTCAGACGTTGTATATATATATATATATATATATATATATATGGTATTTGGATTTACAACTACCCCTGTAATCAGGGCGAGATGTACAACATTATGTGATAAAGTTTGTCAGTGACTTGCGACAGATCGATGGTTTTCTCCGGGTCCTCCAGTTTCCTCCTCCAATAAAACTGACCGCCATGATATAACTGAAATATTGTTGAAGTGGATCTTTGTGTTGTCTTCTATTACAGGAATCTCCTCCTCTGTTATTTCAGTTCTTAGTCATAAATCATTACATACAATTCATATTGTTACACTTGATTGATTTAACCTTAGTCCTATAATGTAACCATAAATCATTACATACAATTTATATTGTTACACTTGATTGATTTAACCTTAGTCCTATAATGTAACCATAAATCATTACATACAATTCATATTGTTACACTTGATTGATTTAACCTTAGTCCTATAATGTAACCATAAATCATTACATACAATTTATATTGTTACACTTGATTGATTTAACCTTAGTCCTATAATGTAACCATAAATCATTACATACAATTCATATTGTTACACTTGATTGATTTAACCATAGTCCTATAATGTAACCATAAATCATTACATACAATTCATATTGTTACACTTGATTGATTTAACCTTAGTCCTATAATGTAACCATAAATCATTACATACAATTCATATTGTTACACTTGATTGATTTAACCTTAGTCCTATAATGTAACCATAAATCATTACATACAATTCATATTGTTACACTTGATTGATTTAACCTTAGTCCTATAATGTAACCATAAATCATTACATACAATTCATATTGTTACACTTGATTGATTTAACCTTAGTCCTATAATGTAACCATAAATCATTACATACAATTCATATTGTTACACTTGATTGATTTAACCTTAGTCCTATAATGTAACCATAAATCATTACATACAATTCATATTGTTACACTTGATTGATTTAACCTTAGTCCTATAATGTAACCATAAATCATTACATACAATTCATATTGTTACACTTGATTGATTTAACCTTAGTCCTATAATGTAACCATAAATCATTACATACAATTCATATTGTTACACTTGATTGATTTAACCTTAGTCCTATAATGTAACCATAAATCATTACATACAATTCATATTGTTACACTTGATTGATTTAACCTTAGTCCTATAATGTAACCATAAATCATTACATACAATTCATATTGTTACACTTGATTGATTTAACCTTAGTCCTATAATGTAACCATAAATCATTACATACAATTCATATTGTTACACTTGATTGATTTAACCTTAGTCCTATAATGTAACCATAAATCATTACATACAATTCATATTGTTACACTTGATTGATTTAACCTTAGTCCTATAATGTAACCATAAATCATTACATACAATTCATATTGTTACACTTGATTGATTTAACCTTAGTCCTATAATGTAACCATAAATCATTACATACAATTCATATTGTTACACTTGATTGATTTAACCTTAGTCCTATAATGTAACCATAAATCATTACATACAATTCATATTGTTACACTTGATTGATTTAACCTTAGTCCTATAATGTAACCATAAATCATTACATACAATTCATATTGTTACACTTGATTGATTTAACCTTAGTCCTATAATGTAACCATAAATCATTACATACAATTCATATTGTTACACTTGATTGATTTAACCTTAGTCCTATAATGTAACCATAAATCATTACATACAATTCATATTGTTACACTTGATTGATTTAACCTTAGTCCTATAATGTAACCATAAATCATTACATACAATTCATATTGTTACACTTGATTGATTTAACCTTAGTCCTATAATGTAACCATAAATCATTACATACAATTCATATTGTTACACTTGATTGATTTAACCTTAGTCCTATAATGTAACCATAAATCATTACATACAATTCATATTGTTACACTTGATTGATTTAACCTTAGTCCTATAATGTAACCATAAATCATTACATACAATTCATATTGTTACACTTGATTGATTTAACCTTAGTCCTATAATGTAACCATAAATCATTACATACAATTCATATTGTTACACTTGATTGATTTAACCTTAGTCCTATAATGTAACCATAAATCATTACATACAATTCATATTGTTACACTTGATTGATTTAACCTTAGTCCTATAATGTAACCATAAATCATTACATACAATTCATATTGTTACACTTGATTGATTTAACCTTAGTCCTATAATGTAACCATAAATCATTACATACAATTCATATTGTTACACTTGATTGATTTAACCTTAGTCCTATAATGTAACCATAAATCATTACATACAATTCATATTGTTACACTTGATTGATTTAACCTTAGTCCTATAATGTAACCATAAATCATTACATACAATTCATATTGTTACACTTGATTGATTTAACCTTAGTCCTATAATGTAACCATAAATCATTACATACAATTCATATTGTTACACTTGATTGATTTAACCTTAGTCCTATAATGTAACCATAAATCATTACATACAATTCATATTGTTACACTTGATTGATTTAACCTTAGTCCTATAATGTAACCATAAATCATTACATACAATTCATATTGTTACACTTGATTGATTTAACCTTAGTCCTATAATGTAACCATAAATCATTACATACAATTCATATTGTTACACTTGATTGATTTAACCTTAGTCCTATAATGTAACCATAAATCATTACATACAATTCATATTGTTACACTTGATTGATTTAACCTTAGTCCTATAATGTAACCATAAATCATTACATACAATTCATATTGTTACACTTGATTGATTTAACCTTAGTCCTATAATGTAACCATAAATCATTACATACAATTCATATTGTTACACTTGATTGATTTAACCTTAGTCCTATAATGTAACCATAAATCATTACATACAATTCATATTGTTACACTTGATTGATTTAACCTTAGTCCTATAATGTAACCATAAATCATTACATACAATTCATATTGTTACACTTGATTGATTTAACCTTAGTCCTATAATGTAACCATAAATCATTACATACAATTCATATTGTTACACTTGATTGATTTAACCTTAGTCCTATAATGTAACCATAAATCATTACATACAATTCATATTGTTACACTTGATTGATTTAACCTTAGTCCTATAATGTAACCATAAATCATTACATACAATTCATATTGTTACACTTGATTGATTTAACCTTAGTCCTATAATGTAACCATAAATCATTACATACAATTCATATTGTTACACTTGATTGATTTAACCTTAGTCCTATAATGTAACCATAAATCATTACATACAATTCATATTGTTACACTTGATTGATTTAACCTTAGTCCTATAATGTAACCATAAATCATTACATACAATTCATATTGTTACACTTGATTGATTTAACCTTAGTCCTATAATGTAACCATAAATCATTACATACAATTCATATTGTTACACTTGATTGATTTAACCTTAGTCCTATAATGTAACCATAAATCATTACATACAATTCATATTGTTACACTTGATTGATTTAACCTTAGTCCTATAATGTAACCATAAATCATTACATACAATTCATATTGTTACACTTGATTGATTTAACCTTAGTCCTATAATGTAACCATAAATCATTACATACAATTCATATTGTTACACTTGATTGATTTAACCTTAGTCCTATAATGTAACCATAAATCATTACATACAATTCATATTGTTACACTTGATTGATTTAACCTTAGTCCTATAATGTAACCATAAATCATTACATACAATTCATATTGTTACACTTGATTGATTTAACCTTAGTCCTATAATGTAACCATAAATCATTACATACAATTCATATTGTTACACTTGATTGATTTAACCTTAGTCCTATAATGTAACCATAAATCATTACATACAATTCATATTGTTACACTTGATTGATTTAACCTTAGTCCTATAATGTAACCATAAATCATTACATACAATTCATATTGTTACACTTGATTGATTTAACCTTAGTCCTATAATGTAACCATAAATCATTACATACAATTCATATTGTTACACTTGATTGATTTAACCTTAGTCCTATAATGTAACCATAAATCATTACATACAATTCATATTGTTACACTTGATTGATTTAACCTTAGTCCTATAATGTAACCATAAATCATTACATACAATTCATATTGTTACACTTGATTGATTTAACCTTAGTCCTATAATGTAACCATAAATCATTACATACAATTCATATTGTTACACTTGATTGATTTAACCTTAGTCCTATAATGTAACCATAAATCATTACATACAATTCATATTGTTACACTTGATTGATTTAACCTTAGTCCTATAATGTAACCATAAATCATTACATACAATTCATATTGTTACACTTGATTGATTTAACCTTAGTCCTATAATGTAACCATAAATCATTACATACAATTCATATTGTTACACTTGATTGATTTAACCTTAGTCCTATAATGTAACCATAAATCATTACATACAATTCATATTGTTACACTTGATTGATTTAACCTTAGTCCTATAATGTAACCATAAATCATTACATACAATTCATATTGTTACACTTGATTGATTTAACCTTAGTCCTATAATGTAACCATAAATCATTACATACAATTCATATTGTTACACTTGATTGATTTAACCTTAGTCCTATAATGTAACCATAAATCATTACATACAATTCATATTGTTACACTTGACTGATTTAACCTTAGTCCTATAATGTAACCATAAATCATTACATACAATTCATATTGTTACACTTGACTGATTTAACCTTAGTCCTATAATGTAACCATAAATCATTACATACAATTCATATTGTTACACTTGACTGATTTAACCTTAGTCCTATAATGTAACCATAAATCATTACATACAATTCATATTGTTACACTTGATTGATTTAACCTTAGTCCTATAATGTAACCATAAATCATTACATACAATTCATATTGTTACACTTGATTGATTTAACCTTAGTCCTATAATGTAACCATAAATCATTACATACAATTCATATTGTTACACTTGATTGATTTAACCTTAGTCCTATAATGTAACCATAAATCATTACATACAATTCATATTGTTACACTTGATTGATTTAACCTTAGTCCTATAATGTAACCATAAATCATTACATACAATTCATATTGTTACACTTGATTGATTTAACCTTAGTCCTATAATGTAACCATAAATCATTACATACAATTCATATTGTTACACTTGATTGATTTAACCTTAGTCCTATAATGTAACCATAAATCATTACATACAATTCATATTGTTACACTTGATTGATTTAACCTTAGTCCTATAATGTAACCATAAATCATTACATACAATTCATATTGTTACACTTGATTGATTTAACCTTAGTCCTATAATGTAACCATAAATCATTACATACAATTCATATTGTTACACTTGATTGATTTAACCTTAGTCCTATAATGTAACCATAAATCATTACATACAATTCATATTGTTACACTTGATTGATTTAACCTTAGTCCTATAATGTAACCATAAATCATTACATACAATTCATATTGTTACACTTGATTGATTTAACCTTAGTCCTATAATGTAACCATAAATCATTACATACAATTCATATTGTTACACTTGATTGATTTAACCTTAGTCCTATAATGTAACCATAAATCATTACATACAATTCATATTGTTACACTTGATTGATTTAACCTTAGTCCTATAATGTAACCATAAATCATTACATACAATTCATATTGTTACACTTGATTGATTTAACCTTAGTCCTATAATGTAACCATAAATCATTACATACAATTCATATTGTTACACTTGATTGATTTAACCTTAGTCCTATAATGTAACCATAAATCATTACATACAATTCATATTGTTACACTTGATTGATTTAACCTTAGTCCTATAATGTAACCATAAATCATTACATACAATTCATATTGTTACACTTGATTGATTTAACCTTAGTCCTATAATGTAACCATAAATCATTACATACAATTCATATTGTTACACTTGATTGATTTAACCTTAGTCCTATAATGTAACCATAAATCATTACATACAATTCATATTGTTACACTTGATTGATTTAACCTTAGTCCTATAATGTAACCATAAATCATTACATACAATTCATATTGTTACACTTGATTGATTTAACCTTAGTCCTATAATGTAACCATAAATCATTACATACAATTCATATTGTTACACTTGATTGATTTAACCTTAGTCCTATAATGTAACCATAAATCATTACATACAATTCATATTGTTACACTTGATTGATTTAACCTTAGTCCTATAATGTAACCATAAATCATTACATACAATTCATATTGTTACACTTGATTGATTTAACCTTAGTCCTATAATGTAACCATAAATCATTACATACAATTCATATTGTTACACTTGATTGATTTAACCTTAGTCCTATAATGTAACCATAAATCATTACATACAATTCATATTGTTACACTTGATTGATTTAACCTTAGTCCTATAATGTAACCATAAATCATTACATACAATTCATATTGTTACACTTGATTGATTTAACCTTAGTCCTATAATGTAACCATAAATCATTACATACAATTCATATTGTTACACTTGATTGATTTAACCTTAGTCCTATAATGTAACCATAAATCATTACATACAATTCATATTGTTACACTTGATTGATTTAACCTTAGTCCTATAATGTAACCATAAATCATTACATACAATTCATATTGTTACACTTGATTGATTTAACCTTAGTCCTATAATGTAACCATAAATCATTACATACAATTCATATTGTTACACTTGATTGATTTAACCTTAGTCCTATAATGTAACCATAAATCATTACATACAATTCATATTGTTACACTTGATTGATTTAACCTTAGTCCTATAATGTAACCATAAATCATTACATACAATTCATATTGTTACACTTGATTGATTTAACCTTAGTCCTATAATGTAACCATAAATCATTACATACAATTCATATTGTTACACTTGATTGATTTAACCTTAGTCCTATAATGTAACCATAAATCATTACATACAATTCATATTGTTACACTTGATTGATTTAACCTTAGTCCTATAATGTAACCATAAATCATTACATACAATTCATATTGTTACACTTGATTGATTTAACCTTAGTCCTATAATGTAACCATAAATCATTACATACAATTCATATTGTTACACTTGATTGATTTAACCTTAGTCCTATAATGTAACCATAAATCATTACATACAATTCATATTGTTACACTTGATTGATTTAACCTTAGTCCTATAATGTAACCATAAATCATTACATACAATTCATATTGTTACACTTGATTGATTTAACCTTAGTCCTATAATGTAACCATAAATCATTACATACAATTCATATTGTTACACTTGATTGATTTAACCTTAGTCCTATAATGTAACCATAAATCATTACATACAATTCATATTGTTACACTTGATTGATTTAACCTTAGTCCTATAATGTAACCATAAATCATTACATACAATTCATATTGTTACACTTGATTGATTTAACCTTAGTCCTATAATGTAACCATAAATCATTACATACAATTCATATTGTTACACTTGATTGATTTAACCTTAGTCCTATAATGTAACCATAAATCATTACATACAATTCATATTGTTACACTTGATTGATTTAACCTTAGTCCTATAATGTAACCATAAATCATTACATACAATTCATATTGTTACACTTGATTGATTTAACCTTAGTCCTATAATGTAACCATAAATCATTACATACAATTCATATTGTTACACTTGATTGATTTAACCTTAGTCCTATAATGTAACCATAAATCATTACATACAATTCATATTGTTACACTTGATTGATTTAACCTTAGTCCTATAATGTAACCATAAATCATTACATACAATTCATATTGTTACACTTGATTGATTTAACCTTAGTCCTATAATGTAACCATAAATCATTACATACAATTCATATTGTTACACTTGATTGATTTAACCTTAGTCCTATAATGTAACCATAAATCATTACATACAATTCATATTGTTACACTTGATTGATTTAACCTTAGTCCTATAATGTAACCATAAATCATTACATACAATTCATATTGTTACACTTGATTGATTTAACCTTAGTCCTATAATGTAACCATAAATCATTACATACAATTCATATTGTTACACTTGATTGATTTAACCTTAGTCCTATAATGTAACCATAAATCATTACATACAATTCATATTGTTACACTTGATTGATTTAACCTTAGTCCTATAATGTAACCATAAATCATTACATACAATTCATATTGTTACACTTGATTGATTTAACCTTAGTCCTATAATGTAACCATAAATCATTACATACAATTCATATTGTTACACTTGATTGATTTAACCTTAGTCCTATAATGTAACCATAAATCATTACATACAATTCATATTGTTACACTTGATTGATTTAACCTTAGTCCTATAATGTAACCATAAATCATTACATACAATTCATATTGTTACACTTGATTGATTTAACCTTAGTCCTATAATGTAACCATAAATCATTACATACAATTCATATTGTTACACTTGATTGATTTAACCTTAGTCCTATAATGTAACCATAAATCATTACATACAATTCATATTGTTACACTTGATTGATTTAACCTTAGTCCTATAATGTAACCATAAATCATTACATACAATTCATATTGTTACACTTGATTGATTTAACCTTAGTCCTATAATGTAACCATAAATCATTACATACAATTCATATTGTTACACTTGATTGATTTAACCTTAGTCCTATAATGTAACCATAAATCATTACATACAATTCATATTGTTACACTTGATTGATTTAACCTTAGTCCTATAATGTAACCATAAATCATTACATACAATTCATATTGTTACACTTGATTGATTTAACCTTAGTCCTATAATGTAACCATAAATCATTACATACAATTCATATTGTTACACTTGATTGATTTAACCTTAGTCCTATAATGTAACCATAAATCATTACATACAATTCATATTGTTACACTTGATTGATTTAACCTTAGTCCTATAATGTAACCATAAATCATTACATACAATTCATATTGTTACACTTGATTGATTTAACCTTAGTCCTATAATGTAACCATAAATCATTACATACAATTCATATTGTTACACTTGATTGATTTAACCTTAGTCCTATAATGTAACCATAAATCATTACATACAATTCATATTGTTACACTTGATTGATTTAACCTTAGTCCTATAATGTAACCATAAATCATTACATACAATTCATATTGTTACACTTGATTGATTTAACCTTAGTCCTATAATGTAACCATAAATCATTACATACAATTCATATTGTTACACTTGATTGATTTAACCTTAGTCCTATAATGTAACCATAAATCATTACATACAATTCATATTGTTACACTTGATTGATTTAACCTTAGTCCTATAATGTAACCATAAATCATTACATACAATTCATATTGTTACACTTGATTGATTTAACCTTAGTCCTATAATGTAACCATAAATCATTACATACAATTCATATTGTTACACTTGATTGATTTAACCTTAGTCCTATAATGTAACCATAAATCATTACATACAATTCATATTGTTACACTTGATTGATTTAACCTTAGTCCTATAATGTAACCATAAATCATTACATACAATTCATATTGTTACACTTGATTGATTTAACCTTAGTCCTATAATGTAACCATAAATCATTACATACAATTCATATTGTTACACTTGATTGATTTAACCTTAGTCCTATAATGTAACCATAAATCATTACATACAATTCATATTGTTACACTTGATTGATTTAACCTTAGTCCTATAATGTAACCATAAATCATTACATACAATTCATATTGTTACACTTGATTGATTTAACCTTAGTCCTATAATGTAACCATAAATCATTACATACAATTCATATTGTTACACTTGATTGATTTAACCTTAGTCCTATAATGTAACCATAAATCATTACATACAATTCATATTGTTACACTTGATTGATTTAACCTTAGTCCTATAATGTAACCATAAATCATTACATACAATTCATATTGTTACACTTGATTGATTTAACCTTAGTCCTATAATGTAACCATAAATCATTACATACAATTCATATTGTTACACTTGATTGATTTAACCTTAGTCCTATAATGTAACCATAAATCATTACATACAATTCATATTGTTACACTTGATTGATTTAACCTTAGTCCTATAATGTAACCATAAATCATTACATACAATTCATATTGTTACACTTGATTGATTTAACCTTAGTCCTATAATGTAACCATAAATCATTACATACAATTCATATTGTTACACTTGATTGATTTAACCTTAGTCCTATAATGTAACCATAAATCATTACATACAATTCATATTGTTACACTTGATTGATTTAACCTTAGTCCTATAATGTAACCATAAATCATTACATACAATTCATATTGTTACACTTGATTGATTTAACCTTAGTCCTATAATGTAACCATAAATCATTACATACAATTCATATTGTTACACTTGATTGATTTAACCTTAGTCCTATAATGTAACCATAAATCATTACATACAATTTATATTGTTACACTTGATTGATTTAACCTTAGTCCTATAATGTAACCATAAATCATTACATACAATTCATATTGTTACACTTGATTGATTTAACCTTAGTCCTATAATGTAACCATAAATCATTACATACAATTCATATTGTTACACTTGATTGATTTAACCTTAGTCCTATAATGTAACCATAAATCATTACATACAATTCATATTGTTACACTTGATTGATTTAACCTTAGTCCTATAATGTAACCATAAATCATTACATACAATTCATATTGTTACACTTGATTGATTTAACCTTAGTCCTATAATGTAACCATAAATCATTACATACAATTCATATTGTTACACTTGATTGATTTAACCTTAGTCCTATAATGTAACCATAAATCATTACATACAATTCATATTGTTACACTTGATTGATTTAACCTTAGTCCTATAATGTAACCATAAATCATTACATACAATTCATATTGTTACACTTGATTGATTTAACCTTAGTCCTATAATGTAACCATAAATCATTACATACAATTCATATTGTTACACTTGATTGATTTAACCTTAGTCCTATAATGTAACCATAAATCATTACATACAATTCATATTGTTACACTTGATTGATTTAACCTTAGTCCTATAATGTAACCATAAATCAATACATACAATTCATATTGTTACACTTGATTGATTTAACCTTAGTCCTATAATGTAACCATAAATCATTACATACAATTCATATTGTTACACTTGATTGATTTAACCTTAGTCCTATAATGTAACCATAAATCATTACATACAATTCATATTGTTACACTTGATTGATTTAACCTTAGTCCTATAATGTAACCATAAATCATTACATACAATTCATATTGTTACACTTGATTGATTTAACCTTAGTCCTATAATGTAACCATAAATCATTACATACAATTCATATTGTTACACTTGATTGATTTAACCTTAGTCCTATAATGTAACCATAAATCATTACATACAATTCATATTGTTACACTTGATTGATTTAACCTTAGTCCTATAATGTAACCATAAATCATTACATACAATTCATATTGTTACACTTGATTGATTTAACCTTAGTCCTATAATGTAACCATAAATCATTACATACAATTCATATTGTTACACTTGATTGATTTAACCTTAGTCCTATAATGTAACCATAAATCATTACATACAATTTATATTGTTACACTTGATTGATTTAACCTTAGTCCTATAATGTAACCATAAATCATTACATACAATTCATATTGTTACACTTGATTGATTTAACCTTAGTCCTATAATGTAACCATAAATCATTACATACAATTCATATTGTTACACTTGATTGATTTAACCTTAGTCCTATAATGTAACCATAAATCATTACATACAATTCATATTGTTACACTTGATTGATTTAACCTTAGTCCTATAATGTAACCATAAATCATTACATACAATTTATATTGTTACACTTGATTGATTTAACCTTAGTCCTATAATGTAACCATAAATCATTACATACAATTCATATTGTTACACTTGATTGATTTAACCTTAGTCCTATAATGTAACCATAAATCATTACATACAATTCATATTGTTACACTTGATTGATTTAACCTTAGTCCTATAATGTAACCATAAATCATTACATACAATTCATATTGTTACACTTGATTGATTTAACCTTAGTCCTATAATGTAACCATAAATCATTACATACAATTCATATTGTTACACTTGATTGATTTAGCCTTAGTCCTATAATGTAACCATAAATCATTACATACAATTCATATTGTTACACTTGATTGATTTAACCTTAGTCCTATAATGTAACCATAAATCATTACATACAATTCATATTGTTACACTTGATTGATTTAACCTTAGTCCTATAATGTAACCATAAATCATTACATACAATTCATATTGTTACACTTGATTGATTTACCCTTAGTCCTATAATGTAACCATAAATCATTACATACAATTCATATTGTTACACTTGATTGATTTAACCTTAGTCCTATAATGTAACCATAAATCATTACATACAATTCATATTGTTACACTTGATTGATTTAACCTTAGTCCTATAATGTAACCATAAATCATTACATACAATTCATATTGTTACACTTGATTGATTTAACCTTAGTCCTATAATGTAACCATAAATCATTACATACAATTCATATTGTTACACTTGATTGATTTAACCTTGAAATTAGAAATAAGAATATAGATCTATAGATTATCTTCTTTTAGAGGAGTTTATGTCAGTTTGTCCCAATTGATCCAAAGATACTTTCAAAATTCATGTTTTCAGTATGAATAAAAGCATTAAACTTTCTGTGAGCATGCGACATAACTTCACACCATCAATTTGTGCAATTAATATTCTAATATTGCTTATGTCATCCGATCAAAATTGGTGTTATGTAAAATGCTACATTAAAACATTATTCACTAATATAACATGCTTGAATTTAATACATGCGACCAAAGATCACACATAAGTATCATTTAGTTTCTAACATCACATTTCAGGAAACGTTTATGGCAGCTAACACTTTTATATACCTATTTCACTTTCATAAGTTTTTTCCTTCCCTTATTTCTTTACTAGCAGTCTTTGACGATCTTGTCTGCTTTAAATGAAAACGTCTTCTCTTAGCTTCTTTGGTATTTGTCTTATCTTTACTTCTTTTTCTTTTCTCATTGATTATTGAGGTTCTTTTCATTGTTTCTTGTCCAGGACTGGGCAGGAGACAGTCCCATGGATTCATGCGCCTACAAAGATTTTTTAAATGAATAAAATAAAAAAGTGATTTAAAACATGCATAAATTAAATTACAAAATTTTAGGTTTCTTGAACAGATTTAAAGGGTCATCCTCCTTAGTGAAGTATGTGAACATTTTGTTGTTGTTGCTTTTAGCATTTTGTTGGGTGTTTTTATTATTTTTTTCAATCTTAGATGGGTTTGAACAGAATGCAACCCCCTAATTAGTGTGTCTTTTAAGAAGTTTTTCCATGCTTGAATTTGACATAGGATGCATATAATTTACATGGAAGTTGTTGAAAAAAATCAGATTTATGTGTATTATCCTTAGAAACTAATGTAAAATACAATATACATGTATTAGCCTTAGGAACTAATGTAAAATACGATATACATGTATTAGCCTTAGAAACTAATGTAAAATACAATATACATGTATTAGCCTTAGAAACTAATGTAAAATACGATATACATGTATTAGCCTTAGGAACTAATGTAAAATACAATATACATGTATTAGCCTTAGAAACTAATGTAAAATACAATATACATGTATTAGCCTTAGAAACTAATGTAAAATACGATATACATGTATTAGCCTTAGAAACTAATGTGAAATACGATATACATGTATTAGCCGTAGAAACTAATGTAAAATACAATATACATGTATTAGCCTTAGAAACTATTGTAAAATACAATATACATGTATTAGCCTTAGAAACTAATGTAGAATACAATATACATGTATTAGCCTTAGAAACTAATGTAAAATACAATATACATGTATTAGCCTTAGAAACTAATGTGAAATACGATATACATGTATTAGCCTTAGAAACTAATGTAAAATACGATATACATGTATTAGCCTTAGAAACTAATGTGAAATACGATATACATGTATTAGCCGTAGAAACTAATGTAAAATACAATATACATATATTAGCCTTAGAAACTAATGTAAAATACGATATACATGTATTAGCCTTAGAAACTGATGTAAAATACAACCTTAGAAACTAATGTAGAATACAATATGCATGTATTAGCCTTAGAAACTAATATAAAATACAATATACATGTATTAGCCTTAGAAACTAATGTAAAATACAATATACATGTACTGTTTTATCCTGCATATATATAACACATGTTGATTCAAGTCCAATAATTTTTCCCACAAGTTTTCAATGTCAAAATAACAGTTATCTCCCCTTGACCATACAGGTAATTTATTTTCTTATTGATGAATCTTTTGAGTTTTTTTCAATGAATACAAATTTGACTAAAAAGTGTATATTGTTATACCTCACTAACATAGGAATATCCTTCATTCTTCTGTAAAATGGTTGAATCTACTCTAGATCATGAGTAGTGTTTAGCTTCTGTAAAATGATTGAATCTACTCTAGATCATGAGTAGTGTTTAGCTTCTGTAAAATGATTGAATCTACTCTAGATCATGAGTAGTGTTTAGCTTCTGTAAAATGGTTGAATCTACTCTAGATCATGAGTAGTGTTTAGCTTCTGTAAAATGGTTGAATCTACTCTAGATCATGAGTAGTGTTTAGCTTCTGTAAAATGGTTGAATCTACTCTAGATCATGAGTAGTGTTTAGCTTCTGTAAAATGATTGAATCTACTCTAGATCATGAGTAGTGTTTAGCTTCTGTACAATGGTTGAATCTACTTTAGATCATGAGTAGTGTTAAGCTTCTGTAAAATGGTTGAATCTACTCTAGATCATGAGTAGTGTTTAGCTTCTGTAAAATGGTTGAATCTACTCTAGATCATGAGTAGTGTTTAGCTTCTGTAAAATGGTTGAATCTACTCTAGATCATGAGTAATGTTTAGCTTTAGGTGCATTTGCAGCAATCATGTTATTCAGATTTTCATTCGCTGGCGAATTTGATAGGTTGCAAGCTTCCTTGGATTATTAGACTCTTTCCCCAAAAATATTTTCTCTAATGCTCTAAGTAAAGAACTGGATGTTAAGTCTTTTCCATGTGGAAGATTATTGTGCTTATAGTTTTTTCTGTCTAAGAAATCCACACCAAGATATATTGCAATGGTTGTGTTCCTCATACATATGTTCCACTATTGCCCTCAGCCAATTTTCTGTTCCCTCTGGATTGCCTTTGTTTTGATCGATCATGAATGAAAAGTTCTTAAGGATTGAATTAATTACCATTTCAGAGAGCTTTTTATGTTGGCTTCTAATTACGTATAATTTTTTTATGACATTCTTTTTGACATGATTTCTGTCGCTTGTTTTGATCATCTGGGAATCAGGATATATCCCTTTCAGCTTTCCAAATCCTGTTGTGTCATCATCACCTGCGATATCAGCAATATCGATTCCTTTGTTCTTAACATCATTGACCATCTGAACTAGCATATCTGGCTCCATAGCCTTTGCTGAGCCTGTCCAATTTTTCTTACAAATGTGTTTTTTAGGCTGAATTCCCCTTTTTGCTGCACAATCACAAATTCTGCATTGCTGACACCTTATTGCATGATGGACAACTCCTCCAGTTTTCTTCCCTATCAATGTTGATACTCCTAAAATATTCATTTTAGTTTAAGCTGGCTTAAATAAAAGTGTGTGTTTAAAGGACATGAATGCCCCAGATTACCACATTGTAAGAAATATGCATTAATTGGATGAGGCCAAAAACAAATATTCTAGTTTAATGCCTCCCGACTTACCCTATTGTTTTTCTCAAAAATGCCTACCCTAACACATTTTATAGTCATTTTGGCTCAATTAAATGTTTTTTTTAAAATAAAATGAATTCTCTGCCTACTTACCTACCTCATATTTTTCAGCTTTATATTGTTTTTTGCTATAGGACATGTCTTCATATTATGAGTGTATGGTTTGCAATGTGCAAAAGCCAAAACTATCTATGTCTTTCAACAAATTATGTTAACAACTTAATATACCTATTTGCAGAGAAATTATCTGTTCTTGAAAATAAATATTTGTAGCTGAAAATTTAGAATGGCATTAAGGTTAACACCTTACAATATTAATCTCATGACCTAAAAGATTGTGGATTTGAGCCCTGGTCTGGTCAGGTGTGGTAGATTGTGGATTTGAGCCCTGGTCTGATCAGGTGTGGTGGTTTGTTGATTTGAGACCTGGTCTGGTCAGGTGTGGTGGATTGTGGATTTGAGCCCTGGTCTGATCAGGTGTGGTAGATTGTGGATTTGAGCCCTGGTCTGATCAGGTGTGGTGGATTGTGGATTTGAGCCCTCGTCTGGTCAGGTGTGGTAGATTGTGGATTTGAGCCCTGGTCTGATCAGGTGTGGTAGATTGTGGATTTGAGCCCTGGTCTGGTCAGGTGTGGTGGATTGTGGATTTGAGCCCTGGTCTGATCAGGTGTGGTGGATTGTGGATTTGAGCCCTGGTCTTATCAGGTGTGGTAGATTGTAGATTTGAGCCCTGGTCTGATCAGGTGTGGTAGATTGTAGATTTGAGCCCTGGTCTGATCAGGTGTGGTGGATTGTAGATTTGAGCCCTGGTCTGATCAGGTGTGGTAGATTGTGGATTTGAGCCCTGGTCTGGTCAGGTGTGGTAGATTGTAGATTTGAGCCCTGGTCTGATCAGGTGTGATAGATTGTAGATTTGAGCCCTGGTCTGGTCAGGTGTAGTAGATTGTAGATTTGAGCCCTGATCTGATCAGGTGTGGTAGATTGTAGATTTGAGCCCTGGTCTGGTCAGGTGTGGTAGATTGTGGATTTGAGCCCTGGTCTGGTCAGGTGTGGTAGATTGTAGATTTGAGCCCTGGTCTTATCAGGTGTGGTGGATTGTGGATTTGAGCCCTGGTCTTATCAGGTGTGGTAGATTGTAGATTTGAGCCCTTGTCTTATCAGGTGTGGTAGATTGTAGATTTGAGCCCTGGTCTGATCAGGTGTGGTAGATTGTAGATTTGAGCCCTGGTCTGGTCAGGTGTGGTAGATTGTAGATTTGAGCCCTGGTCTGATCAGGTGTGGTAGATTGTAGATTTGAGCCCTTGTCTGGTCAGGTGTGGTAGATTGTAGATTTGAGCCCTGGTCTGGTCAGGTGTGGTAGATTCTGGATTTGAGCCCTGGTCTGATCAGGTGTGGTAGATTGTAGATTTGAGCCCTGGTCTGATCAGGTGTGGTAGATTGTAGATTTGAGCCCTGGTCTGGTCAGGTGTGGTAGATTGTAGATTTGAGCCCTGGTCTGGTCAGGTGTGGTAGATTGTAGATTTGAGCCCTGGTCTGGTCAGGTGTGGTAGATTGTAGATTTGAGCCCTGGTCTGATCAGGTGTGGTAGATTGTAGATTTGAGCCCTGGTCTGATCAGGTGTGGTAGATTGTAGATTTGAGCCCTGGTCTGGTCAGGTGTGGTAGATTGTAGATTTGAGCCCTGGTCTTATCAGGTGTGGTAGATTGTAGATTTGAGCCCTGGTCTGGTCAGGTGTGGTAGATTGTAGATTTGAGCCCTGGTCTGATCAGGTGTGGTAGATTGTAGATTTAGCCCTGGTCTGGTCAGGTGTGGTAGATTGTAGATTTGAGCCCTGGTCTGGTCAGGTGTGGTAGATTGTAGATTTGAGCCCTGGTCTGGTCAGGTGTAGTAGATTGTAGATTTGAGCCCTGGTCTGGTCAGGTGTGGTAGATTGTGGATTTGAGCCCTGGTCTGGTCAGGTGTGGTAGATTGTAGATTTGAGCCCTGGTCTGGTCAGGTGTGGTAGATTGTAGATTTGAGCCCTGGTCTGGTCAGGTGTAGTAGATTGTAGATTTGAGCCCTGGTCTGGTCAGGTGTGGTAGATTGTGGATTTGAGCCCTGGTCTGGTCAGGTGTGGTAGATTGTAGATTTGAGCCCTGGTCTGGTCAGGTGTGGTAGATTGTAGATTTGAGCCCTGGTCTGATCAGGTGTGGTAGATTGTAGATTTGAGCCCTGGTCTGGTCAGGTGTGGTAGATTGTAGATTTGAGCCCTGGTCTGGTCAGGTGTGGTAGATTGTAGATTTGAGCCCTGGTCTGGTCAGGTGTAGTAGATTGTAGATTTGAGCCCTGGTCTGGTCAGGTGTGGTAGATTGTGGATTTGAGCCCTGGTCTGGTCAGGTGTGGTAGATTGTAGATTTGAGCCCTGGTCTGGTCAGGTGTGGTAGATTGTAGATTTGAGCCCTGGTCTGGTCAGGTGTGGTAGATTGTAGATTTGAGCCCTGGTCTGGTCAGGTGTGGTAGATTGTAGATTTGAGCCCTGGTCTGATCAGGTGTGGTAGATTGTAGATTTGAGCCCTGGTCTGGTCAGGTGTGGTAGATTGTAGATTTGAGCCCTGGTCTGGTCAGGTGTAGTAGATTGTAGATTTGAGCCCTGATCTGATCAGGTGTGGTAGATTGTAGATTTGAGCCCTGGTCTGGTCAGGTGTGGTAGATTGTGGATTTGAGCCCTGGTCTGGTCAGGTGTGGTAGATTGTAGATTTGAGCCCTGGTCTTATCAGGTGTGGTGGATTGTGGATTTGAGCCCTGGTCTTATCAGGTGTGGTAGATTGTAGATTTGAGCCCTTGTCTTATCAGGTGTGGTAGATTGTAGATTTGAGCCCTGGTCTGATCAGGTGTGGTAGATTGTAGATTTGAGCCCTGGTCTGGTCAGGTGTGGTAGATTGTAGATTTGAGCCCTGGTCTGGTCAGGTGTGGTAGATTGTAGATTTGAGCCCTTGTCTGGTCAAATCAAAGACTATAAGATTGGTATTTGCTGCTTCTCCACTAAACACACAGTATTAATATATCTACACACAGTATTAATATATCTACACACAGTATTAATATATCTACACACAGTATTAATATATCTACACACAGTATTAATATATCTACACACAGTATTAAGGAGTCAGAACAAAGACAGGAATGCTGTGGATAAAGTTTCAGAGTGAAGTGACATGTATTAATATGGAATGTTGTTTCAGTGAGCTAGTACTATACAAATCTACTTAAACATGTTGGTCTAGTACAAAGCAGACATTGAAATATAACTTGTACTTGCCATGATATGGCTGAAAATTTCTCACTTGTCATATAAGAACAATAACTCATTATACAAGTGTACTATCTAATTTAGTATAAGGCTATAGTGGTAGTATCTTTTTGTTAAAAACCGCATCGGTGGTGTAATGGTTAGCATGCTCGCCTCCAGTGTGGTAAATCGTGGGTTTGAGCCCCGATCAGGTCAAACCAAAGACTGTAAAATTGGTATTTGTTGCTTCTCCGCTAAGCACGCAGCATTAAGGGGAAAGAGCAAACACTTATTGCCTTGGAATCAGGATAATGTGTCCGAAAGAGGCAATATATCTACCCGTGGACTGTTGTTTCAGTCAACTAGCACTATTAAAATCAAACTAAGCACGTTGGGCAAGAACAAAACGAACCTCATCATCATCTCATTGAAGTTAACTTGTTCTCGCCATGATATAGCCGAAAAATGAAAAATTGCTGAGTTGGCGTTAAACAAGAATCACTCACTGACTTTTTGTTAAACTATTAACTATTATGATTACATGTTGGTTGATATTGTGTATTATATATGTGTATTATATATTGTGTATTATATATGTGTATTATATATTGTGTATTATATATGTGTATTATATATTGTGTATTATATATGTCCCTCTTTGTCAATCAACAATTCTTTTACTCTTTATACTTGTAAGTGCTCATTTTGCTCCTCGTGGACCTTTGATTAGAAATCAAAAATTTATTATTGTATGTTTTCCGTGTCTTTATTTCAGGTTTCTGTCAGTAGTAACCTCTACCAGTTTATGCATGACCTATGGTTAGAAAGTGCACCAATAGGAGAACTCTCATAAATCATGTGATCAAATCCAACCTTTGACCTTTGTTCAATGGTACAAACTGCTATGATTGTGATACTAGAAAAAAAATATTATGTGGGAAATTATGTAGAAAAACAAGATTATGAGGGAAATTATTGTCAAAAAACTAGATTATGGGGAAAATTATGTAGAAAAACTAGATTGTGGGGAGGGGAGGGTATGTAGAAAAACAAGATTGTTGGGGAATTTACATAGAACAAAAAGATTATGGGGAAATTATGTTGAAAAACAAGGTTATGGGGGAAATTATGTAGAAAAACTAGATTGTGGGGGGGGGGGGGGGGGGTGAAATTATGTAAAAAAAAAACAAGATTGTGGGGGAAATTATGTAGAAAAACAAGATTATGGGGGAAATTAAGAAAGGTGTGTGTCTAACTATAGGGAGTAGAAAGTGACTGACCATATTATTTGTTGACTTTAAGATAATTTCTGTCTTCTTTATATTTGGACATTATTTGTTAACTTTAAGATAATTTCTGTCTTTTTTATGTTTGGACATTATTTGTTAACTTTAAGATAATTTCTGTCTTCTTTATGTTTGGACATTATTTGTTAACTTTAAGATAATTTCTGTCTTCTTTATGTTTGGACATTATTTGTTAACTTTAAGATAATTTCTGTCTTCTTAATGTTTGGACATTATTTGTTAACTTTAAGATAATTTCTGTCTTCTTTATGTTTGGACATTATTTGTTAACTTTAAGATAATTTCTTTCTTCTTTATGTTTGGACATTATTTGTTAACTTTAAGATAATTTCTGTCTTCTTTATGTTTGGACATTATTTGTTAACTTTAAGATAATTTCTGTCTTCTTTATGTTTGGACATTATTTGTTAACTTTAAGATAATTTCTTTCTTCTTTATGTTTGGACATTATTTGTTAACTTTAAGATAATTTCTGTCTTCTTTATGTTTGGACATTATTTGTTAACTTTAAGATAATTTCTGTCTTCTTTATGTTTGGACATTATTTGTTAACTTTAAGATAATTTCTGTCTTCTTTATGTTTGGACATTATTTGTTAACTTTAAGATAATTTCTGTCTTCTTTATGTTTGGACATTATTTGTTAACTTTAAGATAATTTCTGTCTTCTTTATGTTTGGACATTATTTGTTAACTTTAAGATAATTTCTGTCTTCTTTATGTTTGGACATTATTTGTTAACTTTAAGATAATTTCTGTCTTCTTTATGTTTGGACATTATTTGTTAACTTTAAGATAATTTCTATCTTCTTTATGTTTGGACATTATTTGTTAACTTTAAGATAATTTCTGTCTTCTTTATGTTTGGACATTATTTGTTAACTTTAAGATAATTTCTTTCTTCTTTATGTTTGGACATTATTTGTTAACTTTAAGATAATTTCTGTCTTCTTTATGTTTGGACATTATTTGTTAACTTTAAGATAATTTCTGTCTTCTTTATGTTTGGACATTATTTGTTAACTTTAAGATAATTTCTGTCTTCTTTATGTTTGGACATTATTTGTTAACTTTAAGATAATTTCTGTCTTCTTTATGTTTGGACATTATTTGTTAACTTTAAGATAATTTCTGTCTTCTTTATGTTTGGACATTATTTGTTAACTTTAAGATAATTTCTGTCTTCTTTATGTTTGGACATTATTTGTTAACTTTAAGATAATTTCTGTCTTCTTTATGTTTGGACATTATTTGTTAACTTTAAGATAATTTCTGTCTTCTTTATGTTTGGACATTATTTGTTAACTTTAAGATAATTTCTGTCTTCTTTATGTTTGGACATTATTTGTTAACTTTAAGATAATTTCTGTCTTCTTTATGTTTGGACATTATTTGTTAACTTTAAGATAATTTCTGTCTTCTTTATGTTTGGACATTATTTGAGAAAATATCTTTTCATTTAATGTTTCTTGATTATTCTTTTGTTTTTGTTTTTTTACGGTAGAATAAATTACTCATGATGATCTCATTTCTATAATGGAATCTACATTGTTATGATCTTTGTGTATTTAATCATTGTTTTATTTTATTGATTGAGGCCTATTTTGAGTTATTACATATCAGTACTAAAATATTTATATACTAAAAATGTTATGGATATATTTTTTAGCTTTAGAAATTTTGATGAATCTGCCTGGATATATTTTTTTTAATCAAAATCTGATTTGAATTGCATAATAATTAAATCTAAATAAAATCCTATGCTAAATTAACTATCCTCCATCAACATGTGACTTTAGTGACTTTATCTTACCTGTCAACCAGGTAAACATTTATCCTTTTGATCTTCTATGGTTTTTCCTTAAATCAAACCCACCAGCAGTATTTTACTAGAAGCTTTCTCTTTTGTTTATCTAATTGGGTAGTACAAACCCACCAGCAGTATTTTACTAGAATCTTTCTCTTTTGTTTATCTAACTGGGTAGTACAAACCCACCAGCAGTATTTTACTAGAAGCTTTCTCTTTTGTTTATCTAACTGGGTAGTACAAACCCACCAGCAGTATTTTACTAGAAGCTTTCTCTTTTGTTTATCTAATTGGGTAGTACAAACCCACCAGCAGTATTTTACTAGAAGCTTTCTCTTTTGTTTATCTATCTTGGTAGTACAAACCCACCAGCAGTATTTTACTAGAAGCTTTCTCTTTTGTTTATCTAATTGGGTAGTACAAACCCACCAGCAGTATTTTACTAGAAGCTTTCTCTTTTGTTTATCTAACTGGGTAGTACAAACTCACCAGCAGTATTTTACTAGAAGCTTTCTCTTTTGTTTATCTAATTGGGTAGTACAAACCCACCAGCAGTATTTTACTAGAAGCTTTCTCTTTTGTTTATCTAACTGGGTAGTACAAACCCACCAGCAGTATTTTACTAGAAGCTTTCTCTTTTGTTTATCTAATTGGGTAGTACAAACCCACCAGCAGTATTTTACTAGAAGCTTTCTCTTTTGTTTATCTAATTGGGTAGTACAAACCCACCAGCAGTATTTTACTAGAAGCTTTCTCTTTTGTTTATCTAACTGGGTAGTACAAACCCACCAGCAGTATTTAACTAGAAGCTTTCTCTTTTGTTTATCTAACTGGGTACTACAAATCCACCAGCAGTATTTTACTAGAAGCTTTCTCTTTTGTTTATCTAACTGGGTAGTACAAACCCACCAGCAGTATTTTACTAGAAGCTTTCTCTTTTGTTTATCTAACTGGGTAGTACAAACCCACCAGCAGTATTTTACTAGAAGCTTTCTCTTTTGTTTATCTAATTGGGTAGTACAAACCCACCAGCAGTATTTTACTAGAAGCTTTCTCTTTTGTTTATCTAACGGGGTAGTACAAACCCACCAGCAATATTTTACTAGAAGCTTTCTCTTTTGTTTATCTAATTGGGTAGTACAAACCCACCAGCAGTATTTTACTAGAAACTTTCTCTTTTGTTTATCTAATTGGGTAGTACAAACCCACCAGCAGTATTTTACTAGAAGCTTTCTCTTTTGTTTATCTAACTGGGTAGTACAAACCCACCAACAGTATTTTACTAGAAGCTTTCTCTTTTGTTTATCTAATTGGGTAGTACAAACCCACCAGCAGTATTTTACTAGAAGCTTTCTCTTTTGTTTATCGAACTGGGTAGTACAAACACACCAGCAGTATTTTACTAAAAGCTTTCTCTTTTGTTTATCTAATTGGGTAGTACAAACCCACCAACAGTATTTTACTAGAAGCTTTCTCTTTTGTTTATCTAACTGGGTACTACAAACCCACCAGCAGTATTTTACTAGAAGCTTTCTCTTTTGTTTATCTAATTGGGTAGTACAAACCCACCAGCAGTATTTTACTAGAAGCTTTCTCTTTTGTTTATCTAACTGGGTAGTACAAACCCACCAACAGTATTTTACTAGAAGCTTTCTCTTTTGTTTATCTAATTGGGTAGTACAAACCCACCAGCAGTATTTTACTAGAAGCTTTATCTTTTGTTTATCGAACTGGGTAGTACAAACACACCAGCAGTATTTTACTAAAAGCTTTCTCTTTTGTTTATCTAATTGGGTAGTACAAACCCACCAACAGTATTTTACTAGAAGCTTTCTCTTTTGTTTATCTAACTGGGTACTACAAACCCACCAGCAGTATTTTACTAGAAGCTTTCTCTTTTGTTTATCTAACTGGGTAGTACAAACCCACCAGCAGTATTTTACTAGAAGCTTTCTCTTTTGTTTATCTAATTGGGTAGTACAAACCCACCAGCAGTATTTTACTAGAAGCTTTCTCTTTTGTTTATCTAACAGGGTAGTACAAACCCACCAGCAGTATTTTACTAGAAGCTTTCTCTTTTGTTTATCTAATTGGGTAGTACAAACCCACCAGCAGTATTTTACTAGAAGCTTTCTCTTTTGTTTATCTAATTGGGTAGTACAAACCCACCAGCAGTATTTTACTAGAAGCTTTCTCTTTTGTTTATCTAACTGGGTAGTACAAACCCACCAGCAGTATTTTACTAGAAGCTTTCTCTTTTGTTTATCTTATTGGGTAGTACAAACCCACCAGCAGTATTTTACTAGAATCTTTCTCTTTTGTTTATCTAATTGGGTAGTACAAACCCACCAGCAGTATTTTACTAGAAGCTTTCTCTTTTGTTTATCTAACTGGGTAGTACAAACCCACCAGCAGTATTTTACTAGAAGCTTTCTCTTTTGTTTATCTAACTGGGTAGTACAAACCCACCAGCAGTATTTTACTAGAAGCTTTCTCTTTTGTTTATCTAACTGGGTACTACAAACCCACCAGCAGTATTTTACTAGAAGCTTTCTCTTTTGTTTATCTAACTGGGTAGTACAAACCCACCAGCAGTATATTACTAGAAGCTTTCTCTTTTGGTTATCTAACTGGGTAGTACAAACCCACCAGCAGTATTTTACTAGAAGCTTTCTCTTTTGTTTATCTAACTGGGTAGTACAAACCCACCAGCAGTATTTTACTAGAAGCTTTCTCTTTTGTTTATCTAATTGGGTAGTACAAACCCACCAGCAGTATTTTACTAGAAGCTTTCTCTTTTATTTATCTAACAGGGTAGTACAAACCCACCAGCAGTATTTTACTAGAAGCTTTCTCTTTTGTTTATCTAACTGGGTAGTACAAACTCACCAGCAGTATTTTACTAGAAGCTTTCTCTTTTGTTTATCTAATTGGGTAGTACAAACCCACCAGCAGTATTTTACTTGAAGCTTTCTCTTTTGTTTATCTAATTGGGTAGTACAAACCCACCAGCAGTATTTTACTAGAAGCTTTCTCTTTTGTTTATCTAACTGGGTAGTACAAACCCACCAGCAGTATTTTACTAGAAGCTTTCTCTTTTGTTTATCTAACTGGGTAGTACAAACCCACCAGCAGTATTTTACTAGAAGCTTTCTCTTTTGTTTATCTAACTGGGTAGTACAAACCCACCAGCAGTATTTTACTAGAAGCTTTCTCTTTTGTTTATCTAATTGGGTAGTACAAACCCACCAGCAGTATTTTACTAGAAGCTTTCTCTTTTGTTTATCTAACTGGCTAGTACAAACCCACCAGCAGTATTTTACTAGAAGCTTTCTCTTTTGTTTATCTAACTGGGTAGTACAAACTCACCAGCAGTATTTTACTAGAAGCTTTCTCTTTTGTTTATCTAACTGGGTAGTACAAACCCACCAGCAGTATTTTACTTGAAGCTTTCTCTTTTGTTTATCTAATTGGGTAGTACAAACCCACCAGCAGTATTTTACTAGAAGCTTTCTCTTTTGTTTATCTAACTGGGTAGTACAAACCCACCAGTAGTATTTTACTAGAAGCTTTCTCTTTTGTTTATCTAACTGGGTAGTACAAACCCACCAGCAGTATTTTACTAGAAGCTTTCTCTTTTGTTTATCTAACTGGGTAGTACAAACCCACCAGCAGTATTTTACTAGAAGCTTTCTCTTTTGTTTATCTAACTGGGTAGTACAAACCCACCAGTAGTATTTTACTAGAAGCTTTCTCTTTTGTTTATCTAACTGGGTAGTACAAACCCACCAGCAGTATTTTACTAGAAGCTTTCTCTTTTGTTTATCTAACTGGGTAGTACAAACCCACCAGCAGTATTTTACTAGAAGCTTTCTCTTTTGTTTATCTAACTGGGTAGTACAAACCCACCAGCAGTATTTTACTAGAAGCTTTCTCTTTTGTTTATCTTATTGGGTAGTACAAACCCACCAGCAGTATTTTACTAGAAGCTTTCTCTTTTGTTTAACTAACTGGGTAGTACAAACCCACCAGCAGTATTTTACTAGAAGCTTTCTCTTTTGTTTATCTAACTGGGTAGTACAAACCCACCAGCAGTATTTTACTAGAAGCTTTCTCTTTTGTTTATCTAATTGGGTAGTACAAACCCACCAGCAGTATTTTACTAGAAGCTTTCTCTTTTGTTTATCTAATTGGGTAGTACAAACCCACCAGCAGTATTTTACTAGAAGCTTTCTCTTTTGTTTATCTAACTGGGTAGTACAAACCCACCAGCAGTATTTAACTAGAAGCTTTCTCTTTTGTTTATCTAACTGGGTACTACAAATCCACCAGCAGTATTTTACTAGAAGCTTTCTCTTTTGTTTATCTAACTGGGTAGTACAAACCCACCAGCAGTATTTTACTAGAAGCTTTCTCTTTTGTTTATCTAACTGGGTAGTACAAACCCACCAGCAGTATTTTACTAGAAGCTTTCTCTTTTGTTTATCTAATTGGGTAGTACAAACCCACCAGCAGTATTTTACTAGAAGCTTTCTCTTTTGTTTATCTAACGGGGTAGTACAAACCCACCAGCAATATTTTACTAGAAGCTTTCTCTTTTGTTTATCTAATTGGGTAGTACAAACCCACCAGCAGTATTTTACTAGAAGCTTTCTCTTTTGTTTATCTAATTGGGTAGTACAAACCCACCAGCAGTATTTTACTAGAAGCTTTCTCTTTTGTTTATCTAACTGGGTAGTACAAACCCACCAACAGTATTTTACTAGAAGCTTTCTCTTTTGTTTATCTAATTGGGTAGTACAAACCCACCAGCAGTATTTTACTAGAAGCTTTCTCTTTTGTTTATCGAACTGGGTAGTACAAACACACCAGCAGTATTTTACTAGAAGCTTTCTCTTTTGTTTATCTAACTGGGTACTACAAACCCACCAGCAGTATTATACTAGAAGATTTCTCTTTTGTTTATCTAACTGGGTAGTACAAACCCACCAGCAGTATTTTACTAGAAGCTTTCTCTTTTGTTTATCTAATTGGGTAGTACAAACCCACCAGCAGTATTTTACTAGAAGCTTTCTCTTTTGTTTATCTAACAGGGTAGTACAAACCCACCAGCAGTATTTTACTAGAAGCTTTCTCTTTTGTTTATCTAATTGGGTAGTACAAACCCACCAGCAGTATTTTACTAGAATCTTTCTCTTTTGTTTATCTAATTGGGTAGTACAAACCCACCAGCAGTATTTTACTAGAAGCTTTCTCTTTTGTTTATCTAACTGGGTAGTACAAACCCACCAGCAGTATTTTACTAGAAGCTTTCTCTTTTGTTTATCTAATTGGGTAGTACAAACCCACCAGCAGTATTTTACTAGAATCTTTCTCTTTTGTTTATCTAATTGGGTAGTACAAACCCACCAGCAGTATTTTACTAGAAGCTTTCTCTTTTGTTTATCTAACTGGGTAGTACAAACCCACCAGCAGTATTTTACTAGAAGCTTTCTCTTTTGTTTATCTAACTGGGTAGTACAAACCCACCAGCAGTATTTTACTAGAAGCTTTCTCTTTTGTTTATCTAACTGGGTACTACAAACCCACCAGCAGTATTTTACTAGAAGCTTTCTCTTTTGTTTATCTAACTGGGTAGTACAAACCCACCAGCAGTATATTACTAGAAGCTTTCTCTTTTGGTTATCTAACTGGGTAGTACAAACCCACCAGCAGTATTTTACTAGAAGCTTTCTCTTTTGTTTATCTAACTGGGTAGTACAAACCCACCAGCAGTATTTTACTAGAAGCTTTCTCTTTTGTTTATCTAATTGGGTAGTACAAACCCACCAGCAGTATTTTACTAGAAGCTTTCTCTTTTGTTTATCTAACTGGGTAGTACAAACCCACCAGCAGTATTTTACTAGAAGCTTTCTCTTTTGTTTATCTAACTGGGTAGTACAAACTCACCAGCAGTATTTTACTAGAAGCTTTCTCTTTTGTTTATCTAATTGGGTAGTACAAACCCACCAGCAGTATTTTACTAGAAGCTTTCTCTTTTGTTTATCTAATTGGGTAGTACAAACCCACCAGCAGTATTTTACTAGAAGCTTTCTCTTTTGTTTATCTAACTGGGTAGTACAAACCCACCAGCAGTATTTTACTAGAAGCTTTCTCTTTTGTTTATCTAACTGGGTAGTACAAACCCACCAGCAGTATTTTACTAGAAGCTTTCTCTTTTGTTTATCTAACTGGGTAGTACAAACCCACCAGCAGTATTTTACTAGAAGCTTTCTCTTTTGTTTATCTAACTGGGTAGTACAAACCCACCAGCAGTATTTTACTAGAAGCTTTCTCTTTTGTTTATCTTATTGGGTAGTACAAACCCACCAGCAGTATTTTACTAGAAGCTTTCTCTTTTGTTTAACTAACTGGGTAGTACAAACCCACCAGCAGTATTTTACTAGAAGCTTTCTCTTTTGTTTATCTAACTGGGTAGTACAAACCCACCAGCAGTATTTTACTAGAAGCTTTCTCTTTTGTTTATCTAATTGGGTAGTACAAACCCACCAGCAGTATTTTACTAGAAGCTTTCTCTTTTGTTTATCTATCTTGGTAGTACAAACCCACCAGCAGTATTTTACTAGAAGCTTTCTCTTTTGTTTATCTAATTGGGTAGTACAAACCCACCAGCAGTATTTTACTAGAAGCTTTCTCTTTTGTTTATCTAACTGGGTAGTACAAACCCACCAGCAGTATTTTACTAGAAGCTTTCTCTTTTGTTTATCTAACTGGGTAGTACAAACTCACCAGCAGTATTTTACTAGAAGCTTTCTCTTTTGTTTATCTAACTGGGTAGTACAAACCCACCAGCAGTATTTTACTTGAAGCTTTCTCTTTTGTTTATCTAATTGGGTAGTACAAACCCACCAGCAGTATTTTACTAGAAGCTTTCTCTTTTGTTTATCTAACTGGGTAGTACAAACCCACCAGTAGTATTTTACTAGAAGCTTTCTCTTTTGTTTATCTAACTGGGTAGTACAAACCCACCAGCAGTATTTTACTAGAAGCTTTCTCTTTTGTTTATCTAACTGGGTAGTACAAACCCACCAGCAGTATTTTACTAGAAGCTTTCTCTTTTGTTTATCTAACTGGGTAGTACAAACCCACCAGCAGTATTTTACTAGAAGCTTTCTCTTTTGTTTATCTTATTGGGTAGTACAAACCCACCAGCAGTATTTTACTAGAAGCTTTCTCTTTTGTTTAACTAACTGGGTAGTACAAACCCACCAGCAGTATTTTACTAGAAGCTTTCTCTTTTGTTTATCTAACTGGGTAGTACAAACCCACCAGCAGTATTTTACTAGAAGCTTTCTCTTTTGTTTATCTAATTGGGTAGTACAAACCCACCAGCAGTATTTTACTAGAAGCTTTCTCTTTTGTTTATCTAACTGGGTAGTACAAACCAACCAGCAGTATTTTACTAGAAGCTTTCTCTTTTGTTTATCTAATTGGGTAGTACAAACCCACCAGCAGTATTTTACTAGAAGCTTTCTCTTTTGTTTATCTAACTGGGTAGTATAAACCCACCAGCAGTATTTTACTAGAAGCTTTCTCTTTTGTTTATCTAATTGAGTAGTACAAACCCACCAGCAGTATTTTACTAGAATCTTTCTCTTTTGTTTATCTAATTGGGTAGTACAAACCCACCAGCAGTATTTTACTAGAAGCTTTCTCTTTTGTTTATCTAACTGGGTAGTACAAACCCACCAGCAGTATTTTACTAGAAGCTTTCTCTTTTGTTTATCTAACTGGGTAGTACAAACCCACCAGCAGTATTTTACTAGAAGCTTTCTCTTTTGTTTATCTAACTGGGTACTACAAACCCACCAGCAGTATTTTACTAGAAGCTTTCTCTTTTGTTTATCTAACTGGGTAGTACAAACCCACCAGCAGTATATTACTAGAAGCTTTCTCTTTTGGTTATCTAACTGGGTAGTACAAACCCACCAGCAGTATTTTACTAGAAGCTTTCTCTTTTGTTTGTCTAACTGGGTAGTACAAACCCACCAGCAGTATTTTACTAGAAGCTTTCTCTTTTGTTTATCTAATTGGGTAGTACAAACCCACCAGCAGTATTTTACTAGAAGCTTTCTCTTTTGTTTATCTAACTGGGTAGTACAAACCCACCAGCAGTATTTTACTAGAAGCTTTCTCTTTTGTTTATCTAACTGGGTAGTACAAACTCACCAGCAGTATTTTACTAGAAGCTTTCTCTTTTGTTTATCTAACTGGGTAGTACAAACCCACCAGCAGTATTTTACTTGAAGCTTTCTCTTTTGTTTATCTAATTGGGTAGTACAAACCCACCAGCAGTATTTTGCTAGAAGCTTTCTCTTTTGTTTATCTAACTGGGTAGTACAAACCCACCAGCAGTATTTTACTAGAAGCTTTCTCTTTTTTTTATCTAACTGGGTAGTACAAACCCACCAGCAGTATTTTACTAGAAGCTTTCTCTTTTGTTTATCTAACTGGGTAGTACAAACCCACCAGCAGTATTTTACTAGAAGCTTTCTCTTTTGTTTATCTAACTGGGTAGTACAAACCCACCAGCGGTATTTTACTAGAAGCTTTCTCTTTTGTTTATCTTATTGGGTAGTACAAACCCACCAGCAGTATTTTACTAGAAGCTTTCTCTTTTGTTTAACTAACTGGGTAGTACAAACCCACCAGCAGTATTTTACTAGAAGCTTTCTCTTTTGTTTATCTAACTGGGTAGTACAAACCCACCAGCAGTATTTTACTAGAAGCTTTCTCTTTTGTTTATCTAATTGGGTAGTACAAACCCACCAGCAGTATTTTACTAGAAGCTTTCTCTTTTGTTTATCTAACTGGGTAGTACAAACCCACCAGCAGTATTTTACTAGAAGCTTTCTCTTTTGTTTATCTAACTGGGTAGTACAAACTCACCAGCAGTATTTTACTAGAAGCTTTCTCTTTTGTTTATCTAACTGGGTAGTACAAACCCACCAGCAGTAATTTACTTGAAGCTTTCTCTTTTGTTTATCTAATTGGGTAGTACAAACCCACCAGCAGTATTTTACTAGAAGCTTTCTCTTTTGTTTATCTAACTGGGTAGTACAAACCCACCAGCAGTATTTTACTAGAAGCTTTCTCTTTTGTTTATCTAACTGGGTAGTACAAACCCACCAGCAGTATTTTACTAGAAGCTTTCTCTTTTGTTTATCTAACTGGGTAGTACAAACCCACCAGCAGTATTTTACTAGAAGCTTTCTCTTTTGTTTATCTAACTGGGTAGTACAAACCCACCAGCAGTATTTTACTAGAAGCTTTCTCTTTTGTTTATCTTATTGGGTAGTACAAACCCACCAGCAGTATTTTACTAGAAGCTTTCTCTTTTGTTTAACTAACTGGGTAGTACAAACCCACCAGCAGTATTTTACTAGAAGCTTTCTCTTTTGTTTATCTAACTGGGTAGTACAAACCCACCAGCAGTATTTTACTAGAAGCTTTCTCTTTTGTTTATCTAACTGGGTAGTACAAACCCACCAGCAGTATTTTACTAGAAGCTTTCTCTTTTGTTTATCTAACTGGGTAGTACAAACCCACCAGCAGTATTTTACTAGAAGCTTTCTCTTTTGTTTATCTAATTGGGTAGTACAAACCCACCAGCAGTATTTTACTAGAAGCTTTCTCTTTTGTTTATCTAACTGGGTAGTACAAACCCACCAGCAGTATTTTACTAGAAGCTTTCTCTTTTGTTTATCTAATTGGGTAGTACAAACCCACCAGCAGTATTTTACTAGAAGCTTTCTCTTTTGTTTATCTAATTGGGTAGTACAAACCCACCAGCAGTATTTTACTAGAAGCTTTCTCTTTTGTTTATCTAACTGGGTAGTACAAACCCACCAGCAGTATTTAACTAGAAGCTTTCTCTTTTGTTTATCTAACTGGGTACTACAAATCCACCAGCAGTATTTTACTAGAAGCTTTCTCTTTTGTTTATCTAACTGGGTAGTACAAACCCACCAGCAGTATTTTACTAGAAGCTTTCTCTTTTGTTTATCTAACTGGGTAGTACAAACCCACCAGCAGTATTTTACTAGAAGCTTTCTCTTTTGTTTATCTAATTGGGTAGTACAAACCCACCAGCAGTATTTTACTAGAAGCTTTCTCTTTTGTTTATCTAACGGGGTAGTACAAACCCACCAGCAATATTTTACTAGAAGCTTTCTCTTTTGTTTATCTAATTGGGTAGAACAAACCCACCAGCAGTATTTTACTAGAAGCTTTCTCTTTTGTTTATCTAATTGGGTAGTACAAACCCACCAGCAGTATTTTACTAGAAGCTTTCTCTTTTGTTTATCTAACTGGGTAGTACAAACCCACCAACAGTATTTTACTAGAAGCTTTCTCTTTTGTTTATCTAATTGGGTAGTACAAACCCACCAGCAGTATTTTACTAGAAGCTTTCTCTTTTGTTTATCGAACTGGGTAGTACAAACAAACCAGCAGTATTTTACTAAAAGCTTTCTCTTTTGTTTATCTAATTGGGTAGTACAAACCCACCAACAGTATTTTACTAGAAGCTTTCTCTTTTGTTTATCTAACTGGGTACTACAAACCCACCAGCAGTATTTTACTAGAAGCTTTCTCTTTTGTTTATCTAACTGGGTAGTACAAACCCACCAGCAGTATTTTACTAGAAGCTTTCTCTTTTGATTATCTAATTGGGTAGTACAAACCCACCAGCAGTATTTTACTAGAAGCTTTCTCTTTTGTTTATCTAACTGGGTAGTACAAACCCACCAGCAGTATTTTACTAGAAGCTTTCTCTTTTGTTTATCTAATTGGGTAGTACAAACCCACCAGCAGTATTTTACTAGAATCTTTCTCTTTTGTTTATCTAATTGGGTAGTACAAACCCACCAGCAGTATTTTACTAGAAGCTTTCTCTTTTGTTTATCTAACTGGGTAGTACAAACCCACCAGCAGTATTTTACTAGTAGCTTTCTCTTTTGTTTATCTAACTGGGTAGTACAAACCCACCAGCAGTATTTTACTAGAAGCTTTCTCTTTTGTTTATCTAACTGGGTACTACAAACCCACCAGCAGTATTTTACTAGAAGCTTTCTCTTTTGTTTATCTAACTGGGTAGTACAAACCCACCAGCAGTATATTACTAGAAGCTTTCTCTTTTGGTTATCTAACTGGGTAGTACAAACCCACCAGCAGTATTTTACTAGAAGCTTTCTCTTTTGTTTATCTAACTGGGTAGTACAAACCCACCAGCAGTATTTTACTAGAAGCTTTCTCTTTTGTTTATCTAATTGGGTAGTACAAACCCACCAGCAGTATTTTACTAGAAGCTTTCTCTTTTGTTTATCTAACTGGGTAGTACAAACCCACCAGCAGTATTTTACTAGAAACTTTCTCTTTTGTTTATCTAACTGGGTAGTACAAACTCACCAGCAGTATTTTACTAGAAGCTTTCTCTTTTGTTTATCTAACTGGGTAGTACAAACCCACCAGCAGTATTTTACTTGAAGCTTTCTCTTTTGTTTATCTAATTGGGTAGTACAAACCCACCAGCAGTATTTTACTAGAAGCTTTCTCTTTTGTTTATCTAACTGGGAAGTACAAACCCACCAGCAGTATTTTACTAGAAGCTTTCTCTTTTGTTTATCTAACTGGGTAGTACAAACCCACCAGCAGTATTTTACTAGAAGCTTTCTCTTTTGTTTATCTAACTGGGTAGTACAAACCCACCAGCAGTATTTTACTAGAAGCTTTCTCTTTTGTTTATCTAACTGGGTAGTACAAACCCACCAGCAGTATTTTACTAGAAGCTTTCTCTTTTGTTTATCTTATTGGGTAGTACAAACCCACCAGCAGTATTTTACTAGAAGCTTTCTCTTTTGTTTAACTAACTGGGTAGTACAAACCCACCAGCAGTATTTTACTAGAAGCTTTCTCTTTTGTTTATCTAACTGGGTAGTACAAACCCACCAGCAGTATTTTACTAGAAGCTTTCTCTTTTGTTTATCTAACTGGGTAGTACAAACCCACCAGCAGTATTTTACTAGAAGCTTTCTCTTTTGTTTATCTAACTGGGTAGTACAAACCCACCAGCAGTATTTTACTAGAAGCTTTCTCTTTTGTTTATCTAACTGGGTAGTACAAACCCACCAGCAGTATTTTACTAGAAGCTTTCTCTTTTGTTTATCTAACTGGGTAGTACAAACCCACCAACAGTATTTTACTAGAAGCTTTCTCTTTTGTTTATCTAATTGGGTAGTACAAACCCACCAGCAGTATTTTACTAGAAGCTTTCTCTTTTGTTTATCGAACTGGGTAGTACAAACACACCAGCAGTATTTTACTAAAAGCTTTCTCTTTTGTTTATCTAATTGGGTAGTACAAACCCACCAACAGTATTTTACTAGAAGCTTTCTCTTTTGTTTATCTAACTGGGTACTACAAACCCACCAGCAGTATTTTACTAGAAGCTTTCTCTTTTGTTTATCTAACTGGGTAGTACAAACCCACCAGCAGTATTTTACTAGAAGCTTTCTCTTTTGTTTATCTAATTGGGTAGTACAAACCCAACAGCAGTATTTTACTAGAAGCTTTCTCTTTTGTTTATCTAACTGGGTAGTACAAACCCACCAGCAGTATTTTACTAGAAGCTTTCTCTTTTGTTTATCTAATTGGGTAGTACAAACCCACCAGCAGTATTTTACTAGAATCTTTCTCTTTTGTTTATCTAATTGGGTAGTACAAACCCACCAGCAGTATTTTACTAGAAGCTTTCTCTTTTGTTTATCTAACTGGGTAGTACAAACCCACCAGCAGTATTTTACTAGAAGCTTTCTCTTTTGTTTATCTAACTGGGTACTACAAACCCACCAGCAGTATTTTACTAGAAGCTTTCTCTTTTGTTTATCTAATTGGGTAGTACAAACCCACCAGCAGTATTTTACTAGAATCTTTCCCTTTTGTTTATCTAATTGGGTAGTACAAACCCACCAGCAGTATTTTACTAGAAGCTTTCTCTTTTGTTTATCTAACTGGGTAGTACAAACCCACCAACAGTATTTTACTAGAAGCTTTCTCTTTTGTTTATCTAACTGGGTAGTACAAACCCACCAGCAGTATTTTACTAGAAGCTTTCTCTTTTGTTTATCTAACTGGGTACTACAAACCCACCAGCAGTATTTTACTAGAAGCTTTCTCTTTTGTTTATCTAACTGGGTAGTACAAACCCACCAGCAGTATTTTACTAGAAGCTTTCTCTTTTGTTTATCTAACTGGGTAGTACAAACCCACCAGCAGTATTTTACTAGAAGCTTTCTCTTTTGTTTATCTAATTGGGTAGTACAAACCCACCAGCAGTATTTTACTAGAAGCTTTCTCTTTTGTTTATCGAACTGGGTAGTACAAACACACCAGCAGTATTTTACTAAAAGCTTTCTCTTTTGTTTATCTAATTGGGTAGTACAAACCCACCAACAGTATTTTACTAGAAGCTTTCTCTTTTGTTTATCTAACTGGGTACTACAAACCCACCAGCAGTATTTTACTAGAAGCTTTCTCTTTTGTTTATCTAACTGGGTAGTACAAACCCACCAGCAGTATTTTACTAGAAGCTTTCTCTTTTGTTTATCTAATTGGGTAGTACAAACCCACCAGCAGTATTTTACTAGAAGCTTTCTCTTTTGTTTATCTAACTGGGTAGTACAAACCCACCAGCAGTATTTTACTAGAAGCTTTCTCTTTTGTTTATCTAATTGGGTAGTACAAACCCACCAGCAGTATTTTACTAGAATCTTTCCCTTTTGTTTATCTAATTGGGTAGTACAATCCCACCAGCAGTATTTTACTAGAAGCTTTCTCTTTTGTTTATCTAACTGGGTAGTACAAACCCACCAGCAGTATTTTACTAGAAGCTTTCTCTTTTGTTTATCTAATTGGGTAGTACAAACCCACCAGCAGTATTTTACTAGAATCTTTCTCTTTTGTTTATCTAACTGGGTAGTACAAACCCACCAGCAGTATTTTACTAGAAGCTTTCTCTTTTGTTTATCTAACTGGGTAGTACAAACCCACCAGCAGTATTTTACTAGAAGCTTTCTCTTTTGTTTATCTAACTGGGTACTACAAACCCACCAGCAGTATTTTACTAGAAGCTTTCTCTTTTGTTTATCTAACTGGGTAGTACAAACCCACAAGCAGTATTTTACTAGAAGCTTTCTCTTTTGGTTATCTAACTTGGTAGTACAAACCCACCAGCAGTATTTTACTAGAAGCTTTCTCTTTTGTTTATCTAACTGGGTAGTACAAACCCACCAGCAGTATTTTACTAGAAGCTTTCTCTTTTGTTTATCTAACTGGGTAGTACAAACCCACCAGCAGTATTTTACTAGAAGCTTTCTCTTTTGTTTATCTAATCGGGTAGTACAAACCCACCAACAGTATTTTACTAGAAGCTTTCTCTTTTGTTTATCGAACTGGGTAGTACAAACAAACCAGCAGTATTTTACTAAAAGCTTTCTCTTTTGTTTATCTAATTGGGTAGTACAAACCCACCAACAGTATTTTACTAGAAGCTTTCTCTTTTGTTTATCTAACTGGGTACTACAAACCCACCAGCAGTATTTTACTAGAAGCTTTCTCTTTTGTTTATCTAACTGGGTAGTACAAACCCACCAGCAGTATTTTACTAGAAGCTTTCTCTTTTGATTATCTAATTGGGTAGTACAAACCCACCAGCAGTATTTTACTAGAAGCTTTCTCTTTTGTTTATCTAACTGGGTAGTACAAACCCACCAGCAGTATTTTACTAGAAGCTTTCTCTTTTGTTTATCTAATTGGGTAGTACAAACCCACCAGCAGTATTTTACTAGAATCTTTCTCTTTTGTTTATCTAATTGGGTAGTACAAACCCACCAGCAGTATTTTACTAGAAGCTTTCTCTTTTGTTTATCTAACTGGGTAGTACAAACCCACCAGCAGTATTTTACTAGAAGCTTTCTCTTTTGTTTATCTAACTGGGTAGTACAAACCCACCAGCAGTATTTTACTAGAAGCTTTCTCTTTTGTTTATCTAACTGGGTACTACAAACCCACCAGCAGTATTTTACTAGAAGCTTTCTCTTTTGTTTATCTAACTGGGTAGTACAAACCCACCAGCAGTATATTACTAGAAGCTTTCTCTTTTGGTTATCTAACTGGGTAGTACAAACCCACCAGCAGTATTTTACTAGAAGCTTTCTCTTTTGTTTATCTAACTGGGTAGTACAAACCCACCAGCAGTATTTTACTAGAAGCTTTCTCTTTTGTTTATCTAATTGGGTAGTACAAACCCACCAGCAGTATTTTACTAGAAGCTTTCTCTTTTGTTTATCTAACTGGGTAGTACAAACCCACCAGCAGTATTTTACTAGAAACTTTCTCTTTTGTTTATCTAACTGGGTAGTACAAACTCACCAGCAGTATTTTACTAGAAGCTTTCTCTTTTGTTTATCTAACTGGGTAGTACAAACCCACCAGCAGTATTTTACTTGAAGCTTTCTCTTTTGTTTATCTAATTGGGTAGTACAAACCCACCAGCAGTATTTTACTAGAAGCTTTCTCTTTTGTTTATCTAACTGGGAAGTACAAACCCACCAGCAGTATTTTACTAGAAGCTTTCTCTTTTGTTTATCTAACTGGGTAGTACAAACGCACCAGCAGTATTTTACTAGAAGCTTTCTCTTTTGTTTATCTAACTGGGTAGTACAAACCCACCAGCAGTATTTTACTAGAAGCTTTCTCTTTTGTTTATCTAACTGGGTAGTACAAACCCACCAGCAGTATTTTACTAGAAGCTTTCTCTTTTGTTTATCTTATTGGGTAGTACAAACCCACCAGCAGTATTTTACTAGAAGCTTTCTCTTTTGTTTAACTAACTGGGTAGTACAAACCCACCAGCAGTATTTTACTAGAAGCTTTCTCTTTTGTTTATCTAACTGGGTAGTACAAACCCACCAGCAGTATTTTACTAGAAGCTTTCTCTTTTGTTTATCTAACTGGGTAGTACAAACCCACCAGCAGTATTTTACTAGAAGCTTTCTCTTTTGTTTATCTAACTGGGTAGTACAAACCCACCAGCAGTATTTTACTAGAAGCTTTCTCTTTTGTTTATCTAACTGGGTAGTACAAACCCACCAGCAGTATTTTACTAGAAGCTTTCTCTTTTGTTTATCTAACTGGGTAGTACAAACCCACCAGCAGTATTTTACTAGAAGCTTTCTCTTTTGTTTATCTAACTGGGTAGTACAAACCCACCAACAGTATTTTACTAGAAGCTTTCTCTTTTGTTTATCTAATTGGGTAGTACAAACCCACCAGCAGTATTTTACTAGAAGCTTTCTCTTTTGTTTATCGAACTGGGTAGTACAAACACACCAGCAGTATTTTACTAAAAGCTTTCTCTTTTGTTTATCTAATAGGGTAGTACAAACCCACCAACAGTATTTTACTAGAAGCTTTCTCTTTTGTTTATCTAACTGGGTACTACAAACCCACCAGCAGTATTTTACTAGAAGCTTTCTCTTTTGTTTATCTAACTGGGTAGTACAAACCCACCAGCAGTATTTTACTAGAAGCTTTCTCTTTTGTTTATCTAATTGGGTAGTACAAACCCAACAGCAGTATTTTACTAGAAGCTTTCTCTTTTGTTTATCTAACTGGGTAGTACAAACCCACCAGCAGTATTTTACTAGAAGCTTTCTCTTTTGTTTATCTAATTGGGTAGTACAAACCCACCAGCAGTATTTTACTAGAATCTTTCTCTTTTGTTTATCTAATTGGGTAGTACAAACCCACCAGCAGTATTTTACTAGAAGCTTTCTCTTTTGTTTATCTAACTGGGTAGTACAAACCCACCAGCAGTATTTTACTAGAAGCTTTCTCTTTTGTTTATCTAACTGGGTACTACAAACCCACCAGCAGTATTTTACTAGAAGCTTTCTCTTTTGTTTATCTAACTGGGTAGTACAAACCCACCAGCAGTATATTACTAGAAGCTTTCTCTTTTGGTTATCTAACTGGGTAGTACAAACCCACCAGCAGTATTTTACTAGAAGCTTTCTCTTTTGTTTATCTAACTGGGTAGTACAAACCCACCAGTAGTATTTTACTAGAAGCTTTCTCTTTTGTTTATCTAACTGGGTAGTACAAACCCACCAGCAGTATTTTACTAGAAGCTTTCTCTTTTGTTTATCTAATTGGGTAGTACAAACCCACCAGCAGTATTTTACTAGAAGCTTTCTCTTTTGTTTATCGAACTGGGTAGTACAAACACACCAGCAGTATTTTACTAAAAGCTTTCTCTTTTGTTTATCTAATTGGGTAGTACAAACCCACCAGCAGTATTTTACTAGAAGCTTTCTCTTTTGTTTATCGAACTGGGTAGTACAAACACACCAGCAGTATTTTACTAGAAGCTTTCTCTTTTGTTTATCTAACTGGGTAGTACAAACCCACCAGCAGTATTTTACTAGAAGCTTTCTCTTTTGTTTATCTAATTGGGTAGTACAAACCCACCAGCAGTATTTTACTAGAAGCTTTCTCTTTTGTTTATCTAACTGGGTAGTACAAACCCACCAGCAGTATTTTACTAGAAGCTTTCTCTTTTGTTTATCTAATTGGGTAGTACAAACCCACCAGCAGTATTTTACTAGAATCTTTCCCTTTTGTTTATCTAATTGGGTAGTACAAACCCACCAGCAGTATTTTACTAGAAGCTTTCTCTTTTGTTTATCTAACTGGGTAGTACAAACCCACCAGCAGTATTTTACTAGAAGCTTTCTCTTTTGTTTATCTAATTGGGTAGTACAAGCCCACCAGCAGTATTTTACTAGAATCTTTCTCTTTTGTTTATCTAATTGGGTAGTACAAACCCACCAGCAGTATTTTACTAGAAGCTTTCTCTTTTGTTTATCTAACTGGGTAGTACAAACCCACCAGCAGTATTTTACTAGAAGCTTTCTCTTTTGTTTATCTAACTGGGTACTACAAACCCACCAGCAGTATTTTACTAGAAGCTTTCTCTTTTGTTTATCTAACTGGGTAGTACAAACCCACAAGCAGTATTTTACTAGAAGCTTTCTCTTTTGGTTATCTAACTTGGTAGTACAAACCCACCAGCAGTATTTTACTAGAAGCTTTCTCTTTTGTTTATCTAACTGGGTAGTACAAACCCACCAGCAGTATTTTACTAGAAGCTTTCTCTTTTGTTTATCTAACTGGGTAGTACAAACTCACCAGCAGTATTTTACTAGAAGCTTTCTCTTTTGTTTATCTAATCGGGTAGTACAAACCCACCAGCAGTATTTTACTAGAAGCTTTCTCTTTTGTTTATCTAATTGGGTAGTACAAACCCACCAGCAGTATTTCACTAGAAACTTTCTCTTTTGTTTATCTAACTGGGTAGTATAAACCCACTAACAGTATTTTACTAGAAGCTTTCTCTTTTGTTTATCTAATTGGGTAGTACAAACCCACCAGCATTATTTTACTAGAAGCTTTCTCTTTTGTTTATCGAACTGGGTAGTACAAACACACCAGCAGTATTTTACTAAAAGCTTTCTCTTTTGTTTATCTAATTGGGTAGTACAAACCCACCTACAGTATTTTACTAGAAGCTTTCTCTTTTGTTTATCTAACTGGGTACTACAAACCCACCAGCAGTATTTTACTAGAATTTTTCTCTTTTGTTTATCTAATTGGGTAGTACAAACCCACCAGCAGTATTTTACTAGAAGCTTTCTCTTTTGTTTATCTAATTGGGTAGTACAAACCCACCAGCAGTATTTTACTAGAAGCTTTCTCTTTTGTTTATCTAACTGGGTAGTACAAACCCACCAGCAGTATTTTACTAGAAGCTTTCTCTTTTGTTTATCTAATTGGGTAGTACAAACCCACCAGCAGTATTTTACTAGAAGCTTTCTCTTTTGTTTATCTAATTGGGTAGTACAAACCCACCAGCAGTATTTTACTAGAAGCTTTCTCTTTTGTTTATCTAACTGGGTAGTACAAACCCACCAGCAGTATTTTACTAGAAGCTTTCTCTTTTGTTTATCTAATTGGGTAGTACAAACCCACCAGCAGTATTTTACTAGAATCTTTCTCTTTTGTTTATCTAACTGGGTAGTACAAACCCACCAGCAGTATTTTACTAGAAGCTTTCTCTTTTGTTTATCTAATTGGGTAGTACAAACCCACCAGCAGTATTTTACTAGAAGCTTTCTCTTTTGTTTATCTAACTGGGTACTACAAACCCACCAGCAGTATTTTACTAGAAGCTTTCTCTTTTGTTTATCTAACTGGGTAGTACAAACCCACCAGCAGTATATTACTAGAAGCTTTCTCTTTTGTTTATCTAACTGGGTAGTACAAACCCACCAGCAGTATTTTACTAGAAGCTTTCTCTTTTATTTATCTAACTGGGTAGTACAAACCCACCAGCAGTATTTTACTAGAAGCTTTCTCTTTTGTTTATCTAATTGGGTAGTACAAACCCACCAGCAGTATTTTACTAGAAGCTTTCTCTTTTGTTTATCTAACTGGGTAGTACAAACCCACCAGCAGTATTTTACTAGAAGCTTTCTCTTTTGTTTATCTAACTGGGTAGTACAAACTCACCAGCAGTATTTTACTAGAAGCTTTCTCTTTTGTTTATCTAACTGGGTAGTACAAACCCACCAGCAGTATTTTACTAGAAGCTTTCTCTTTTGTTTATCTAATTGGGTAGTACAAACCCACCAGCAGTATTTTACTAGAAGCTTTCTCTTTTGTTTATCTAACTGGGTAGTACAAACCCACCAGCAGTATTTTACTAGAAGCTTTCTCTTTTGTTTATCTAACTGGGTAGTACAAACCCACCAGCAGTATTTTACTAGAAGCTTTCTCTTTTGTTTATCTAACTGGGTAGTACAAACCCACCAGCAGTATTTTACTAGAAGCTTTCTCTTTTGTTTATCTAACTGGGTAGTACAAACCCACCAGCAGTATTTTACTAGAAGCTTTCTCTTTTGTTTAATTTATTGGGTAGTACAAACCCACCAGCAGTATTTTACTAGAAGCTTTCTCTTTTGTTTAACTAACTGGGTAGTACAAACCCACCAGCAGTATTTTACTAGAAGCTTTCTCTTTTGTTTATCGAACTGGGTAGTACAAACACACCAGCAGTATTTTACTAAAAGCTTTCTCTTTTGTTTATCTAATTGGGTAGTACAAACCCACCTACAGTATTTTACTAGAAGCTTTCTCTTTTGTTTATCTAACTGGGTACTACAAACCCACCAGCAGTATTTTACTAGAATTTTTCTCTTTTGTTTATCTAATTGGGTAGTACAAACCCACCAGCAGTATTTTACTAGAAGCTTTCTCTTTTGTTTATCTAATTGGGTAGTACAAACCCACCAGCAGTATTTTACTAGAAGCTTTCTCTTTTGTTTATCTAACTGGGTAGTACAAACCCACCAGCAGTATTTTACTAGAAGCTTTCTCTTTTGTTTATCTAATTGGGTAGTACAAACCCACCAGCAGTATTTTACTAGAATCTTTCTCTTTTGTTTATCTAATTGGGTAGTACAAACCCACCAGCAGTATTTTACTAGAAGCTTTCTCTTTTGTTTATCTAACTGGGTAGTACAAACCCACCAGCAGTATTTTACTAGAAGCTTTCTCTTTTGTTTATCTAACTGGGTACTACAAACCCACCAGCAGTATTTTACTAGAAGCTTTCTCTTTTGTTTATCTAACTGGGTAGTACAAACCAACAAGCAGTATTTTACTAGAAGCTTTCTCTTTTGGTTATCTAACTTGGTAGTACAAACCCACCAGCAGTATTTTACTAGAAGCTTTCTCTTTTGTTTATCTAACTGGGTAGTACAAACCCACCAGCAGTATTTTACTAGAAGCTTTCTCTTTTGTTTATCTAATCGGGTAGTACAAACCCACCAGCAGTATTTTACTAGAAGCTTTCTCTTTTGTTTATCTAATTGGGTAGTACAAACCCACCAGCAGTATTTCACTAGAAACTTTCTCTTTTGTTTATCTAACTGGGTAGTATAAACCCACTAACAGTATTTTACTAGAAGCTTTCTCTTTTGTTTATCTAATTGGGTAGTACAAACCCACCAGCATTATTTTACTAGAAGCTTTCTCTTTTGTTTATCGAACTGGGTAGTACAAACACACCAGCAGTATTTTACTAAAAGCTTTCTCTTTTGTTTATCTAATTGGGTAGTACAAACCCACCTACAGTATTTTACTAGAAGCTTTCTCTTTTGTTTATCTAACTGGGTACTACAAACCCACCAGCAGTATTTTACTAGAATTTTTCTCTTTTGTTTATCTAATTGGGTAGTACAAACCCACCAGCAGTATTTTACTAGAAGCTTTCTCTTTTGTTTATCTAATTGGGTAGTACAAACCCACCAGCAGTATTTTACTAGAAGCTTTCTCTTTTGTTTATCTAACTGGGTAGTACAAACCCACCAGCAGTATTTTACTAGAAGCTTTCTCTTTTGTTTATCTAATTGGGTAGTACAAACCCACCAGCAGTATTTTACTAGAAGCTTTCTCTTTTGTTTATCTAATTGGGTAGTACAAACCCACAAGCAGTATTTTACTAGAAGCTTTCTCTTTTGTTTATCTAACTGGGTAGTACAAACCCACCAGCAGTATTTTACTAGAAGCTTTCTCTTTTGTTTATCTAATTGGGTAGTACAAACCCACCAGCAGTATTTTACTAGAATCTTTCTCTTTTGTTTATCTAACTGGGTAGTACAAACCCACCAGCAGTATTTTACTAGAAGCTTTCTCTTTTGTTTATCTAATTGGGTAGTACAAACCCACCAGCAGTATTTTACTAGAAGCTTTCTCTTTTGTTTATCTAACTGGGTACTACAAACCCACCAGCAGTATTTTACTAGAAGCTTTCTCTTTTGTTTATCTAACTGGGTAGTACAAACCCACCAGCAGTATATTACTAGAAGCTTTCTCTTTTGTTTATCTAACTGGGTAGTACAAACCCACCAGCAGTATTTTACTAGAAGCTTTCTCTTTTATTTATCTAACTGGGTAGTACAAACCCACCAGCAGTATTTTACTAGAAGCTTTCTCTTTTGTTTATCTAATTGGGTAGTACAAACCCACCAGCAGTATTTTACTAGAAGCTTTCTCTTTTGTTTATCTAACTGGGTAGTACAAACCCACCAGCAGTATTTTACTAGAAGCTTTCTCTTTTGTTTATCTAACTGGGTAGTACAAACTCACCAGCAGTATTTTACTAGAAGCTTTCTCTTTTGTTTATCTAACTGGGTAGTACAAACCCACCAGCAGTATTTTACTAGAAGCTTTCTCTTTTGTTTATCTAATTGGGTAGTACAAACCCACCAGCAGTATTTTACTAGAAGCTTTCTCTTTTGTTTATCTAACTGGGTAGTACAAACCCACCAGCAGTATTTTACTAGAAGCTTTCTCTTTTGTTTATCTAACTGGGTAGTACAAACCCACCAGCAGTATTTTACTAGAAGCTTTCTCTTTTGTTTATCTAACTGGGTAGTACAAACCCACCAGCAGTATTTTACTAGAAGCTTTCTCTTTTGTTTATCTAACTGGGTAGTACAAACCCACCAGCAGTATTTTACTAGAAGCTTTCTCTTTTGTTTAATTTATTGGGTAGTACAAACCCACCAGCAGTATTTTACTAGAAGATTTCTCTTTTGTTTAACTAACTGGGTAGTACAAACCCACCAGCAGTATTTTACTAGAAGCTTTCTCTTTTGTTTATCGAACTGGGTAGTACAAACACACCAGCAGTATTTTACTAAAAGCTTTCTCTTTTGTTTATCTAATTGGGTAGTACAAACCCACCTACAGTATTTTACTAGAAGCTTTCTCTTTTGTTTATCTAACTGGGTACTACAAACCCACCAGCAGTATTTTACTAGAATTTTTCTCTTTTGTTTATCTAATTGGGTAGTACAAACCCACCAGCAGTATTTTACTAGAAGCTTTCTCTTTTGTTTATCTAATTGGGTAGTACAAACCCACCAGCAGTATTTTACTAGAAGCTTTCTCTTTTGTTTATCTAACTGGGTAGTACAAACCCACCAGCAGTATTTTACTAGAAGCTTTCTCTTTTGTTTATCTAATTGGGTAGTACAAACCCACCAGCAGTATTTTACTAGAATCTTTCTCTTTTGTTTATCTAATTGGGTAGTACAAACCCACCAGCAGTATTTTACTAGAAGCTTTCTCTTTTGTTTATCTAACTGGGTAGTACAAACCCACCAGCAGTATTTTACTAGAAGCTTTCTCTTTTGTTTATCTAATTGGGTAGTACAAACCCACCAGCAGTATTTTACTAGAATCTTTCTCTTTTGTTTATCTAATTGGGTAGTACAAACCCACCAGCAGTATTTTACTAGAAGCTTTCTCTTTTGTTTATCTAATTGGGTAGTACAAACCCACCAGCAGTATTTTACTAGAAGCTTTCTCTTTTGTTTATCTAACTGGGTACTACAAACCCACCAGCAGTATTTTACTAGAAGCTTTCTCTTTTGTTTATCTAACTGGGTAGTACAAACCCACCAGCAGTATATTACTAGAAGCTTTCTCTTTTGGTTATCTAACTGGGTAGTACAAACCCACCAGCAGTATTTTACTAGAAGCTTTCTCTTTTATTTATCTAACTGGGTAGTACAAACCCACCAGCAGTATTTTACTAGAAGCTTTCTCTTTTGTTTATCTAATTGGGTAGTACAAACCCACCAGCAGTATTTTACTAGAAGCTTTCTCTTTTGTTTATCTAATTGGGTAGTACAAACCCACCAGCAGTATTTTACTAGAAGCTTTCTCTTTTGTTTATCTAACTGGGTAGTACAAACTCACCAGCAGTATTTTACTAGAAGCTTTCTCTTTTGTTTATCTAACTGGGTAGTACAAACCCACCAGCAGTATTTTACTAGAAGCTTTCTCTTTTGTTTATCTAATTGGGTAGTACAAACCCACCAGCAGTATTTTACTAGAAGCTTTCTCTTTTGTTTATCTAACTGGGTAGTACAAACCCACCAGCAGTATTTTACTAGAAGCTTTCTCTTTTGTTTATCTAACTGGGTAGTACAAACCCACCAGCAGTATTTTACTAGAAGCTTTCTCTTTTGTTTATCTAACTGGGTAGTACAAACCCACCAGCAGTATTTTACTAGAAGCTTTCTCTTTTGTTTATCTAACTGGGTAGTACAAACCCACCAGCAGTATTTTACTAGAAGCTTTCTCTTTTGTTTATCTTATTGGGTAGTACAAACCCACCAGCAGTATTTTACTAGAAGCTTTCTCTTTTGTTTAACTAACTGGGTAGTACAAACCCACCAGCAGTATTTTACTAGAAGCTTTCTCTTTTGTTTATCTAACTGGGTAGTACAAACCCACCAGCAGTATTTTACTAGAAGCTTTCTCTTTTGTTTATCTAACTGGGTAGTACAAACCCACCAGCAGTATTTTACTAGAAGCTTTCTCTTTTGTTTATCTAATTGGGTAGTACAAACCCACCAGCAGTATTTTACTAGAAGCTTTCTCTTTTGTTTATCTAACTGGGTAGTACAAACCCACCAGCAGTATTTTACTAGAAGCTTTCTCTTTTGTTTATCTAATTGGGTAGTACAAACCCAACAGCAGTATTTTACTAGAAGCTTTCTCTTTTGTTTATCTAACTGGGTAGTACAAACCCACCAGCAGTATTTTACTAGAAGCTTTCTTTTTTGTTTATCTAACTGGGTAGTACAAACCCACCAGCAGTATTTTACTAGAAGCTTTCTCTTTTGTTTATCTAACTGGGTAGTACAAACCCACCAGCAGTATTTTACTAGAAGCTTTCTCTTTTGTTTATCTAACTGGGTAGTACAAACCCACCAGCAGTATTTTACTAGAAGCTTTCTCTTTTGTTTATCTTATTGGGTAGTACAAACCCACCAGCAGTATTTTACTAGAAGCTTTCTCTTTTGTTTAACTAACTGGGTAGTACAAACCCACCAGCAGTATTTTACTAGAAGCTTTCTCTTTTGTTTATCTAACTGGGTAGTACAAACCCACCAGCAGTATTTTACTAGAAGCTTTCTCTTTTGTTTATCTAACTGGGTAGTACAAACCCACCAGCAGTATTTTACTAGAAGCTTTCTCTTTTGTTTATCTAATTGGGTAGTACAAACCCACCAGCAGTATTTTACTAGAAGCTTTCTCTTTTGTTTATCTAACTGGGTAGTACAAACCCACCAGCAGTATTTTACTAGAAGCTTTCTCTTTTGTTTATCTAATTGGGTAGTACAAACCCAACAGCAGTATTTTACTAGAAGCTTTCTCTTTTGTTTATCTAACTGGGTAGTACAAACCCACCAGCAGTATTTTACTAGAAGCTTTCTCTTTTGTTTATCTAACTGGGTAGTACAAACCCACCAGCAGTATTTTACTAGAATCTTTCTCTTTTGTTCATCTAATTGGGTAGTACAAACCCACCAGCAGTATTTTACTTGAAGCTTTCTCTTTTGTTTATCTAATTGGGTAGTACAAACCCACCAGCAGTATTTTACTAGAAGCTTTCTCTTTTGTTTATCTAACTGGGTAGTACAAACCCACCAGCAGTATATTACTAGAAGCTTTCTCTTTTGGTTATCTAACTGGGTAGTACAAACCCACCAGCAGTATTTTACTAGAAGCTTTCTCTTTTATTTATCTAACTGGGTAGTACAAACCCACCAGCAGTATTTTACTAGAAGCTTTCTCTTTTGTTTATCTAATTGGGTAGTACAAACCCACCAGCAGTATTTTACTAGAAGCTTTCTCTTTTGTTTATCTAACTGGGTAGTACAAACCCACCAGCAGTATTTTACTAGAAGCTTTCTCTTTTGTTTATCTAACTGGGTAGTACAAACTCACCAGCAGTATTTTACTAGAAGCTTTCTCTTTTGTTTATCTAACTGGGTAGTACAAACCCACCAGCAGTATTTTACTTGAAGCTTTCTCTTTTGTTTATCTAATTGGGTAGTACAAACCCACCAGCAGTATTTTACTAGAAGCTTTCTCTTTTGTTTATCTAACTGGGTAGTACAAACCCACCAGCAGTATTTTACTAGAAGCTTTCTCTTTTGTTTATCTAACTGGGTAGTACAAACCCACCAGCAGTATTTTACTAGAAGCTTTCTCTTTTGTTTATCTAACTGGGTAGTACAAACCCACCAGCAGTATTTTACTAGAAGCTTTCTCTTTTGTTTATCTAACTGGGTAGTACAAACCCACCAGCAGTATTTTACTAGAAGCTTTCTCTTTTGTTTATCTTATTGGGTAGTACAAACCCACCAGCAGTATTTTACTAGAAGCTTTCTCTTTTGTTTATCTAACTGGGTAGTACAAACCCACCAGCAGTATTTTACTAGAAGCTTTCTCTTTTGTTTATCTAACTGGGTAGTACAAACCCACCAGCAGTATTTTACTAGAAGCTTTCTCTTTTGTTTATCTAACTGGGTAGTACAAACCCACCAGCAGTATTTTACTAGAAGCTTTCTCTTTTGTATATCTAACTGGGTAGTACAAACCCACCAGCAGTATTTTACTAGAAGCTTTCTCTTTTGTTTATCTAACTGGGTAGTACAAACCCACCAGCAGTATTTTACTAGAAGCTTTCTCTTTTGTTTATCTAATTGGGTAGTACAAACCCACCAGCAGTATTTTACTAGAAGCTTTCTCTTTTGTTTATCTAACTGGGTAGTACAAACCCACCAGCAGTATTTTACTAGAAGCTTTCTCTTTTGTTTATCTAACTGGGTAGTACAAACCCACCAGCAGTATTTTACTAGAAGCTTTCTCTTTTGTTTATCTAACTGGGTAGTACAAACCCACCAGCAGTATTTTACTAGAAGCCTTCTCTTTTGTTTATCTAATTGGGTAGTACAAACCCACCAGCAGTATTTTACTAGAAGCTTTCTCTTTTGTTTATCTAACTGGGTAGTACAAACCCACCAGCAGTATATTACTAGAAGCTTTCTCTTTTGTTTATCTAACTGGGTTGTACAAACCCACCAGCAGTATTTTACTAGAAGCTTTCTCTTTTGTTTATCTAACTGGGTAGTACAAACCCACCAGCAGTATTTTACTAGAAGCCTTCTCTTTTGTTTATCTAATTGGGTAGTACAAACCCACCAGCAGTATTTTACTAGAAGCTTTCTCTTTTGTTTATCTAACTGGGTAGTACAAACCCACCAGCAGTATTTTACTAGAAGCTTTCTCTTTTGTTTATCTAACTGGGTTGTACAAACCCACCAGCAGTATTTTACTAGAAGCTTTCTCTTTTGTTTATCTAACTGGGTAGTACAAACCCACCAGCAGTATTTTACTAGAAGCTTTCTCTTTTGTTTATCTAACTGGGTAGTACAAACCCACCAGCAGTATTTTACTAGAAGCTTTCTCTTTTGTTTATCTAACTGGGTAGTACAAACCCACCAGCAGTATTTTACTAGAAGCTTTCTCTTTTGTTTATCTAACTGGGTAGTACAAACCCACCAGCAGTATTTTACTAGAAGCTTTCTCTTTTGTTTATCTAACTGGGTAGTACAAACCCACCAGCAGTATTTTACTAGAAGCTTTCTCTTTTGTTTATCTAACTGGGTAGTACAAACCCACCAGTAAAAATTACTTTTACCATCATGCATCAACCCTTTTTTTTCACTACTTGTAATTTTTGTCATAATTCATCAAACCCTTTTCTTTCACTACTTATCTGAGGCAGTGTTGGCATCAAATTGAAAGAAACTTTCCTCGTTATCGTTATAATGAGAGAGGAAATTACTGTGAATCATTTTACATGATAACCCATCCCCATCCTCATCTAAAGTTCATAAGGTTAAATCTAGTTATATCAGATGAGTATTACATTTATTCATATACCGGTAATGTTTATAAGATTTTGGTTTTATCTATTGTATCAGTATAATTGGTCGTTAGCAAAATATTTATTTCAGATTTTAAAGTCTGTTTCCATATATTACAAAGTTCATTTTGATTGATATGAATTTTATCATATTTAACTTTGTTTCTTGCCTTCCAAATAGACTACTTAGATATAAAAATTAATGTATTAAATAGAATTTCATGCTTACCCCCTATATTGAACCCAAACATCATGTTTTTCTCATTTAAGTTAACAGTTCCCATATTTAAAGTGTTTATTGAAATTGTGATGTTTGGTATGAATCGGTTAGTTATACTGCATTTAAAAAAAAATCAACTTAAAACCTCTGTATAAGCAAAAATCCTGTGTATACTGAACATCAATTTAAACCCTGTGTATAAAGTAAAATCCTGTGTATACTGAACATCAATTTAAAACCTGTGTATAAGCAACAATCCTGTGTATACTGAACATCAACTTAAAATCTGTGTATAAATTTGAAATATGTGTATAAAAAAATCCTGTGTATAATTAACATCAACTTAAAACCTGTGTATAAACACAAATCCTGTGTATAATTAACATCAACTTAAAACCTGTGTATAAACACAAATCTTGTGTATACTGAACATCAACTTAAAACTTGTGTATAAACAACAATCCTGTGTATACTGAACATCAACTTAAAACTTGTGTATAAACAAAAATCCTGTGTATACTGAACATCAACTTAAAATTTGTGTATAAACAACAATCCTGTGTATACTGAACATCAACTTAAAACTTGTGTATAAACAAAAAACCTGTGTATACTGAACATCAATATAAAACTTGTGTATAAACAAAAAACCTGTGTATACTGAACATCAACTTAAAACTTGTGTATAAACAAAAATCCTGTGTATACTGAACATCAACTTAAAATTTGTGTATAAACAAAAACCCTTTGTATTCTGAACATCAACATAACACTTGTGTATAAACAACAATCCTGTGTATACTGAACATCAACATAAAACTTGTGCATAGACAAAAATCCTGTGTATACTGAACATCAACTTAAAACTTGTGTATAAACAAAAATCCTGTGTATACTGAACATCAACTTAAAACTTGTGTATAAACAAAAATCCTGTGTATACTGAACATCAACATAAAACTTGTGTATAAACAAAAAACCTGTGTATACTGAACATCAACATAAAACAATACAATACAATAAGCTTTATTTAAAGTCGGAAAACATCAAACATTACAACACAAGCTCTAATGAGCTTTTAAATCCAACATAAAACCTGTGTATGAACACAAATCCTGTGTATTCTGAACATCAACTTAAAACTTGTGTATACTGAACATCCCTTAAAACCTGTGTATACTGAACATCAACTTAAAACCTGTGTATCAACAAAAATCCTGTGTATACTGAGCATAAGCTTAAAACCTGTGTGTAAACAAAAATCCTGTGTATACTGATCATCAACTTAAAACCTGTGTATAAACAAAAATCCTGTGTATACTGAACATCAACTTAAAACTTGTGTATAAACAACAATCCTGTGTATACTGAACATCAACTTAAAACTTGTGTATAAACAAAAATCCTGTGTATACTGAACATCAACATAAAACTTGTGTATAAACAAAAATCCTGTGTATACTGAACATCAACTTAAAACTTGTGTATAAACAACAATCCTGTGTATACTGAACATCAACATAAAACTTGTGTATAAACAAAAATCCTGTGTATACTGAACATCAACTTAAAACTTGTGTATAAACAACAATCCTGTGTATACTGAACATCTACATAAAACTTGTGTATAAACACAAATCCTGTGTATACTGAACATCAGCTTAAAACTTGTGTATAAACAAAAAACCTGTGTATACTGAACATCAACATAAAACTTGTGTATAAACAAAAATCCTGTGTATACTGAACATAAGCTTAAAACTTGTGTATAAACAACAATCCTGTGTATACTGAACATCAACATAAAACTTGTGTATAAACAAAAATCCTGTGTATACTGAACATCAACTTAAAACTTGTGTATAAACAACAATCCTGTGTATACTGAACATCTACATAAAACTTGTGTATAAACACAAATCCTGTGTATACTGAACATCAGCTTAAAACTTGTGTATAAACAAAAATCCTGTGTATACTGAACATCAACTTAAAACTTGTGTATAAACAACAATCCTGTGTATACTGAACATCTACATAAAACTTGTGTATAAACACAAATCCTGTGTATACTGAACATCAGCTTAAAACTTGTGTATAAACAAAAAACCTGTGTATACTGAACATCAACATAAAACTTGTGTATAAACAAAAATCCTGTGTATACTGAACATCAACATAAAACTTGTGTATAAACAAAAAACCTGTGTATACTGAACATCAACTTAAAACTTGTGTATAAACAAAAATCCTGTGTATACTGAACATCAACTTAAAACTTGTGTATAAACAACAATCCTGTGTATACTGAACATCAACTTAAAACTTGTGTATAAACAACAATCCTGTGTATACTGAACATCTACATAAAACTTGTGTATAAACAAAAATCCTGTGTATACTGAACATCAACTTAAAACTTGTGTATAAACAACAATCCTGTGTATACTGAACATCTACATAAAACTTGTGTATAAACAACAATCCTGTGTATACTGAACATCAACATAAAACTTGTGTATAAACAAAAATCCTGTGTATACTGAACATCAACTTAAAACTTGTGTATAAACAAAAATCCTGTGTATACTGAACATCTACATAAAACTTGTGTATAAACACAAATCCTGTGTATACTGAACATCAGCTTAAAACTTGTGTATAAACAAAAAACCTGTGTATACTGAACATCAACATAAAACTTGTGTATAAACAAAAATCCTGTGTATACTGAACATCAACATAAAACTTGTGTATAAACAAAAAACCTGTGTATACTGAACATCAACTTAAAACTTGTGTATAAACAAAAATCCTGTGTATACTGAACATCAACATAAAACAATACAATACAATAAGCTTTATTTAAAGTCGAAAAACATCAAACATTACAACACAAGCTCTAATGAACTTTTAAATCCAACATAAAACCTGTGTATGAACACAAATCCTGTGTATTCTGAACATCCCTTAAAACCTGTGTATACTGAACATCAACTTAAAACCCGTGTATAAACATAAATTCTGTGTATACTGAACATAAGCTTAAAACCTGTGAATAAACAAAAATCCTGTGTATACTGAACATCCCTTAAAACCTCTGTAAAGCAAAATTTCTGTGTATTCTGAACATCAACTTAAAACTTGTGTGTACTGAACATCAACTTAAAACCTGTGTATAGTGAACATTAACTTAATACCTCTGTATAAAGAAAAAACCTGTGTTAACTGAATATCAACTTAAAACCTGTGTATAAACAAAAATCTTGTGTATACTGAACATCAACTTTAATGTTATTTTTCGTTGTTAGGTGGCTGGGAGCTGGTTCTAACTCCTGCAACCCTGGTCATGAACCAACATTGTACATGTATTACTTGATATCAATGACACTGTAATCATTCCAGTCTTAGTTCTGTACATGATCTATTGTGAGAACATTCAAGATTGTTTATAGTTTGTTAATAATATAACTTCCATGTGTACTAAATCAAATGTTGGTAAGTGAAGGACGAAGGGTCATGCAAGCTTTGGCATGCAAGTTTTTGTCTTGTGCTAGAAAGTTTTATTGCTGTTAGTGAGATTATGATTTATGACCATTAGTGAGGTTAGGTTTTATGAATGTTAGGGCTGTTAGGTTTTATGAATGTTAGGAAGGTTAGGTTTTATGAATGTTAGGGAGGTTAGGTTTTATGAATGTTAGGGAGGTTAGATTTTATAAATGTTAGAGAGGTTAGGTTTTACGAATGTTAGGGAGGTTAGGTTTTATGAATGTTAGGGAGGTTAGGTTTTATAAATGTTAGGGAGGTTAGGTTTTATTAATGTTAGGGCTGTTAGATTTTATGAATATTTCTGAGATTAATTTTAATGAATGTGAGGGAAGTTAGGTTTAATGAATATTTCTGAGATTAATTTTAATGAATAGTTTCTTATTCAAGTGGTCTTTTAAATGGTCTCTCATTACATGTGGTCTTTTAAATGATCTCTTATTCAAGTGGTCTTTTAAATGATCTCTCATTACATGTGCTCTTTTAAATGGTCTCTCAGTACATGTGGTCTTTTAAATGGCCTCTTATTCAAGTGATCTTTTAAATGGTCTCTCATTACAAGTGGTCTTTTAAATGGTCTCTTATTACATGTGGTCATTTAAATGGTCTCTCATTACATGTGGTCTTTTAAATGGTCTCTTATTCAAGTGGTCTTTTAAATGGTCTCTCATTACATGTGGTCTTTTAAATGGTCTCTTATTACATGTGGTCTTTTAAATGGTCTCTTATTACAAGTGGTCTTTTACGTGGTCTCTTATTACAAGTGATCTTTTAAATGGCCTCTTAATACAAGTGGTCTTTTAAATGGTCTCTTATTACAGGTGGTCTTTTAAATGGTCTCTTATTACAGGTGATCTTTTAAATGGTCTCTTATTACAAGTGGTCTTTTATAAGTGGTCTTTTGAATGGTCTCTTATTACAAGTGGTATTTTTTTACAGGTGGCTTTTTATAAGTGGTCACTTAGTACAAGTGGTCTTTTATAGATGGCCTCTTATTACAAGTGTCTTTTCAAAGGCCGCTTATTACAAGTGTCTTTTAAATGGTCTCTTATTACAAGTGGTCTTTTATAAATGGTCTCTTATTACAAGTGGTCCTTTATAAGTGGTCTTTTAGTACATCTGGTCTTTGTAAGTGGTCTCTTATTACAAGTGGTCCTTTATAAGTGGTCTCTTAGTACATGTGATCTTTTATAAGTGATCTCATATTAAAAGTGATCTCTTATTACAGGTGGTCTTTTAAATGGTCTCTTATTACATGTGGTCTTTTAAATGGTCTCTTATTACAAGTTGTCCTTTATATGTGGTCTCTTAGTGCAAGTGGTCGTTTATAGGTGGTCTTTTATAAATGGTCTCATATTACAAGTGGTCTTTGTAAGTGGTCTCTTATTACAAGTGGTCTTTTATAAGTGGTCTCTTATTACATGTGATCTTTTAAATTGTCTCTTATTATAATTGTCTTAAATGGTCTCTTATAACAGGTGATCTTTTAAATGGTCTCTCGTTACATCTGATCTTTTAAATGGTCTCTTAATACAGGTGATCTTTTAAATGGTCTCTTTTTACAGGTGATCTTTTAAATGGTCTCTCATTACAAGTGGTCTATTAAATGGTCTCTTATTACATGTGGTCTTTTAAATGGTCTCTTATTACATGTGGTCTTTTAAATGGTCTCTTATTACAGGTGATCCTTTAAATGGTCTCTCATTACATCTGATCTTTTAAATGGTCTCTTATTACAGGTGATACTTTAAATGGTCTCTCATTACATCTGATCTTTTAAATGGTCTCTTATTACAGGTGATCCTTTAAATGGTCTCTCATTACATCTGATCTTTTAAATGGTCTCTTATTACAGGTGATCTTTTAAATGGTCTCTTATTACAGGTGATCTTTTAAGTGGTCTCTTATTACAGGTGATCTTTTATATGGTCTCTTATTACAGGTGATCTTTTAAATGGCCTCTTAATACAAGTGGTCTTTTAAATGGTCTCTTATTACAGGTGATCTTTTAAATGGTCTCTTATTACAGGTGATCTTTTAAATGGTCTCTTTTTACAGGTGATCTTTTAAATGGTCTCTTATTACATGTGATCTTTTAAATGGCCTCTTATTACAGGTAATCTTTTAAATGGTCTCTTATTACAGGTGATCTTTTAAATGGTCTCTTATTACAAGTGATCTTTTAAATGGTCTCTTATTACAAGTGATCTTTTAAATGGTCTCTTATTACAAGTGGTCTTTTAAATGGTCTCTTATTACAGGTGATCTTTTAAATGGTCTCTTATTACAGTTGATCTTTTAAAGGGTCTCTTATCACATGTGATCTTTTAAATGGTCTCTTATTACAGGTGTTCTTTTAAATGGTCTCTTATTACAAGTGGTCTTTTAAATGGTCTCTTATTACAAGTGGTCTTTTAAATGGTCTCTTATTACAAGTGGTCTGTTCAATGGTCTCTTATTACAGGTGATCTTTTAAATGGTCTCTTATTACAGGTGATCTTTTAAGTGGTCTCTTATTACAGGTGATCTTTGATATGGTCTCTTATTACAGGTGATCTTTTAAATGGCCTCTTAATACAAGTGGTCTTTTAAATGGTCTCTTATTACAGGTGATCTTTTAAATGGTCTCTTATTACAGGTGATCTTTTAAATGGTCTCTTATTACAAGTGGTCTTTTAAATGGTCTCTTATTACAGGTGATCTTTTAAATGGTCTCTTATTACAGTTGATCTTTTAAATGGTCTCTTATCACATGTGATCTTTTAAATGGTCTCTTATTACAGGTGTTCTTTTAAATGGTCTCTTATTACAAGTGGTCTTTTAAATGGTCTCTTATTACAAGTGGTCTTTTAAATGGTCTCTTATTACAAGTGGTCTGTTCAATGGTCTCTTATTACAGGTGATCTTTTAAATGGGCTCTTATTACAAGTGGTCTTTTAAATGGTGTCTTATTACAAGTGGTTTTTTAAATGGTCTCTTATTACAGGTGATCTTTTAAATGGTCTCTTATTACAAGTGGTCTTTTAAATGGCCTCCAATTACAGGTGGTCTTTTAAATGGTCTCTTATTACATGTGATCTTTTAAATGGTCTCTTATTACAGGTGATCTTTTAAATGGGGTTTGATTGATAGCTTACATTACAATTGGATTTGAAAAAAAATGGTGTTTTATAATAGTCATTTTTTTATACATGTGGTCTTTAACAGAAGTTTAATCTCCTGTGTTCCTACTCAACTCAACAGTAGTTAATAGACTATTATGATTAATACTTTCATTTGGAAGAAATATATAATTCTTCACATCTTACATTAAAACAAAATGGCCATTAAATGGAGACAACTCAACAAATCACATCTTACAGTAAAGCCTAATGCACATTCAAGGGAAACAACTCCACTAATTGTACTTTTGTAGTGAATGAATAATCTATTTATAAATTAAGCACACGGCAAATTGACAAGCATTTATGAAAAAAATAATAATAATTTGTCAGCCTTTTGTTATATTATATTTATTAAACAACCTTATTCAGAAAAAAACTGCTGAGATCTGCTAAACTGGGTCACGGGTCACTGTAATCGGGCGGCTGTATCGAGAAACAGATACGGTGTTGAACAAACTGTTGATACTCATAAAATATTGATAAATGCTATAAAATTTTATGTTTGTCTTCAAGAAATATGATAGACAAAACCATGTATGAAGTTTTATGACGAAATATCTCCGATTTCTATGTAAATTTACGAGTTGAAGTGGGGAAATTTTATGTTAGATTTCTAAAAATCTTCTACTCTGAAACCACAGGTAAATTTACTTTAGCGATGTATTTTTATCTTGGACAAGAATAATGAACGTCCTGATTGGATGACCGATTTAAAACACACTGACTCTGCATGGTAATTCTAATAGAAAACAATATTACTTTTTAATTGGTCAATCAATACAATTAGCTTCTTGGTAAACACATGTGCGTACGTGACAAATTAACATAACAAATAATAAGACAAACTTAAAATAGAACCTAGTAATATATTCCTTTTAAACCATATAGTCGTGTATATAAATAATTGTTCATACAAAAGACAGGGTATTTTATTTAAACCTAATAAAGTAGACCGAGATCAAATACAAAGATGTCTGTGTAAATCCTGTGTTCATCTTTCATTGTACATATCCTGGATGCATGCCAGATATGCTGATGTCTTAGATAAAAAGGTCAAAACTTTGCAAAGCACATCCTTGTACCATAAATTAAGACCAAATTATGACAATGCCGTTTTTTGAGGTATAATTCGTAATTGGAGAAATATTTCACCGCATGCCAACTTTTTAATTATCTTTCTTTATAATGGTTTCTTTTTAATATTTAAGGTAGAAGAAATAGTTTTTTATATTCTTGATTGATAGTTAAGTTTTTACAGAACTGAAATGTTTTATAGACATGATTTAAAGTTTTAATTTATTGAAATTTATATAGTCTCTCATAATTCTTTATAGAATGGCACTTGTTATATAAGTATAAATTTTGTGTAGAAGTATGATATTTATAGTTTTTAGTGAGTGCCTTTAACTGCCATATCACAGGCATCATTGTTTTTATTGTAAATTTGAAGAAGAAAAAAAACCACTTACATCGTCTATTGCCATAATTGATGCTGCTGTAATTGTTGTAAGGGGTTGCCTTTTACAACTGATAGTTTGTAGAGGTTTTTATTTTGTGGGGGGAGTAGTTTTTATCCCATCGCCAACGAAGTTGCGAAGGGATATACATGTAGTAACGCTACCTTCGTTCTTCCGTCTGTCCTTCCGTAACATCCTTGTGCACACTGTAGAATCTACATCCTTCAATGGATTTTGACCACACTTAGTACATACTTAGTCCTTAAGAGTATCTGGAACCCTATTGATTTTCAAGGTCATAGGTCAAGGTCACCGGGTCAAATTTTTAGGCGAGGGGATATGCCACACTTTGCATTGCCCCTGTTAATTTATTAGTTTAATTCCTAATCTATAAATTGTTGTGGGGGGAGAGGGAGCGAAGACATTTTTAATTTATTGGTTTAATTCCGAATCTTTAATTTTTTGTGGGAGGAGGGGGAGGGGAGAAATTTATAATTTATTGATTTAATTCCGAATCTTTAAATTTTTGTGGGGGAAGGGGCAGGGGAGAACATTTTTATTTATTAATTTAATTCTGAATCTTTAAATTGTTGTGGGGGGAGGGGGAGGGGAGAAGTTTTTAATTTATTGGTTTAATTCCAAATCTTTAAATATTGTGGGGGGGGGGAGGGGAGAAGTTTTTAATTTATTAGCTGAATTCCTAATCTTACAATTTTTGTGGGGGGAGGAGAGGGGAGAAATTTTTAATTTATTGATTTAATTCCAAATCTTTAAACTTTTGTGGAGGGAAGGGGAGGGATTTTTTTTTAATTTATTAGTTTAATTCCAAATCTTTAAATTTTTGTGGGGGGAGGGGGAGGTGAGAAGTTTTTAATTTATTGGTTTAATTCCGAATCTTTAATTTTTTGTGGGAGGAGGGGGAGGGAAGAAATTTATAATTTATTGGTTTAATTCCGAATCTTTAATTTTTTGTGGGGGAAGGGGCAGGGGAGAACATTTTTATTTATTAATTTAATTCTGAATCTTTAAATTGTTGTGGGGGGAGGGGGAGGGGAGAAGTTTTTAATTTATTGGTTTAATTCCGAATCTTTAATTTTTTGTGGAAGGAGGGGGAGGGAAGAAATTTATAATTTATTGGTTTAATTCCGAATCTTTAAATTTTTGTGGGGGAAGGGGCAGGGGAGAACATTTTTATTTATTAATTTAATTCTGAATCTTTAAATTGTTGTGAGGGGAGGGGGAGGGGAGAAGTTTTTAATTTATTGGTTTAATTCCAAATCTTTAAATATTGTGGGGGGAGGGGAGAAGTTTTTAATTTATTAGCTGAATTCCTAATCTTTCAATTTTTGTGGGGGGAGGAGAGGGAGAAATTTTTAATTTATTGATTTAATTCCAAATCTTTAAATTTTTGTGGAGGGAAGGGGAGGCAAATTTTTTTAATTTATTAGTTTAATTCCTAATCTTTAAATTTGTGTGGGGGGAGAGGGAGGAGAGAAGTTTTTAATTTATTGGTTTAATTCCAAATCTTTAAATATTGTAGGGGGAGGGGAGAAGTTTTTAATTTATTAGCTTAATTCCTAATCTTTCAATTTTTGTGGGGGGAGGAGAGGGGAGAAATTTTTAATTTATTGATTTAATTCCAAATCTTTAAATTTTTGTGGAGGGAAGGGGAGGCAAATTTTTTTAATTTATTAGTTTAATTCCTAATCTTTAAATTTTCGTGGGGGGAGGGGGAGGAGAGAAGTTTTTAATTTATTGGTTTAATTCCAAATCTTTAAATATTGTGGGGGGAGGGGAGAAGTTTTTAATTTATTAGCTTAATTCCAAATCTTTAAATTTTTGTGGGGGGAGGAGAGGGGAGAAGTTTTTAATTTATTGGTTTAATTCCGAATCTTTAAATTTATTGACCATGGAATCTATTTTTCCAATACAGTATTTATTTTATTTCAATATTTTTTATCAGTTTAGAAACAAGGTATCATCAAATTTTACAAATATTAGATTTCTATCTGAATCTAAAACTGGATTTTACAGACAGTTTTGAGGTTTTGTGATCTTAAATATTTTAAACATTTTGGCTTTTTCAATATTTACAAGACATTAACTATGAATATCTTGTGCATCTAAAATTAATTGGTATACAATGTATTGCAGTTTGACAGCTCAAAAACATTCCTTCTTATTATTTTGTATTTAATATTTTCTTGCATTATGACTGTACATGTATTTTCAAGTTCTGATGGTAATATGGAAGCTTTGAGTGAATACCTTGTGGTTTCTTTGCAGATTGTGTGTTTTAAATGTTGGATGTTTTAATGATATTTTGACCTCTTAATTTTAAATCTTTATAGAATATAAATTATTAAGAATTTCATCAGAATTATTTCTTTTATAGTTTCATATCAAGTTTAAATGGGACTGTCTTGGTCGAGGTCGTAATCGTATGGTAGTTCGATTTACAACTACCTATGCAATCAGTACCTATCACCACCAACGTTGTGAGTTCGGACCCCGTTCATGGTGAGGTGTACTTTATACAACATTATGTGATAAAGTTTGTCAGTGACTTACGGCAGGTTGGTGGTTTTCTCCGGGCACTCCAGTTTCCTCCACCAATAAAACTGACCGCCACGATATAACTGAAATATTGTTGAAAGTGGCGTTAAACACCATAAACATAACCGAACCAAACTAGATTGTTGGAAATCACAAACTGTCATAAAAAGCCACAAAACAAGGATTAAGAACATGTGTAGTATGAGACACATCTTAATTTAATTACATGAAGATAATGTTAATTAATATTTTAATTGTTATTTGATATAATTGTATAACATAGAGAGATTTTCATTGCCAAGTTTAGTAATTATTTGTGATGATTATTTTTGTACCATGTGATTAGAATATATTTATTTAAATTTTTGTTGTATAGAATAAATAGATTTGTCAGATCATTTGGGAAAAACGTAAACAGTGCAATAGATGTATTCTATTTTTGTCTTTTGTTAGAGTGACCTCCCTTTTCATGACCAGCACATTCCTGTTTTCAGCTACTATAGTAGTTTGCTATTCTGTTAACAGGTTACACAAGTGAGATATTTACACCAATCAAACTTCATTTATTACAAATAAATACTCCTAAGAAATGTCTAAGAAGAGTTTGAAGATACCAAAGAGGTAATCAAAATCAGTAAATCACAATGCCCCAAAAATAAGGACAAACAATGATCTGCAAAACATACACATAAAACTAAAGATCGAGTAACTTCTTGTTCTATATCTTTAACCCCCTCTGTAGAGGAACCATACGTCAGTATGTAGAACATGTGCTCCGTTTATGCACAGTGCTCATATTCCCTCCACCACTTTAATTTTGTTGTGCACATATATACAGGGAAGTCACCTACCCCACAAATACTTCGCATAAAATCCTTCTACATACAGTTAAGATTTTACGAATTGTCACATTGCTGCTAAAAGTTATTTACATGATTAAGATAGTCTAAAATTGGTCTTTGACATACACGTATATCATATCACTGCTATATTTCACATTTGTTTCCCCCAACCGTGTCGTCCATTAAAAAATTCATTAATAGAAAGTTAAGATTTGAAAATATGCATTTCACTACTAATTCTAAAAGTTATCGTCCCATCAGCTAAAAAGTAACATCCATTTTATCACAGTACACATAATGCGTATAAAATCCTTTATTGATACAGTTAAAAAGTTGTCTAAAAAGAATCTTCTATAGTTTAGAAGGTAAAACGGGTATCCTTTGCAGTGTCTTGGTTACGGCTCTTTGGTGTTTATAACAATTAAAAATATAGTCTATTCACACTAAGATCTCCTATTGTTTAAAAGATAAAACTGTTGTTATTTGTAAAGTCTTGGTTACGGCTCTTTGGTGTTAACTATTAAAAACATGGTCTATTCACACTAGATCTTCATCTAGTAACAGATCATTTTGTAGCGGGCTATATGAAGTTGATATAGCAGGCGTTGAGTAAGGCATTATATTTCTACTATACTGGCTGGAGAGGGTTTCTTTGTTTTCACAACCGGAGTTACGTCCAAAATATGTTATAGTTTTTCGTTGGCTGATAGTTCATCGAATTCAATTCCCAATTTGTTGAAAGATGTTAGGGATCGACCATTTAACTTGCAGGGGGGGGGGGGGGTATGGTTTTATCTTTCGTTAAGAATTTTTTTTTCAGACAACTCAAGAGTTAGAATATTCATTTTTTTTCGCGGAATTTTTTTTTCCGGAATTCAACATTAGGTTGTACGACAAAAACTCTGAATCAGATTTTTTTTTCCTCCACCAAAATCAGAATTTTTTTTCAGCAACATTGGGAAATAACCCCCCCCCCCCCCTTCAAGTTAAATGGTCGTTCCCTTATTATCTTCTGAAGTATTTCTTACTTTGCTGAGGCTTTTACAATTTAGAATAAAGTGTTCTATGTTTTCTTCCTCTTTTGCACATAGTAAACATTTTGGTTCGGTCTCGTTTTTGTACATTCTGATCCGTTTGCTCTGTGGAATGTAAGCAGCTTTAATGTTATTGGCAGTCTCGCTGCATCTACGGCTGAGTGGCAATTGAGTTTGAACAGAGGGTGAATCATTCCAGTTTTCAGGTTTTCTACGGTTAGGAAATTAAGTCCTTTATATAATGGCAGTAGTTGTATTATTGAGCCACTCCAATGACTGTATACCATTTTCCTGACAATAGCAGTCCATATGGTTTCCTTAACTGGATTGTCCAGGTACCAGCTAGCCTCCTTTAGGTCATACTTCCGGAGCATGTGCTTGATAGCAATGAACCAGCTAGCATTCTCGTTGTTTTTAGTTCACCTGGACCAAAGGTGGCTGCCGCCACAGGACATAGATTAACATTGGAACCTATGGGAAAATGTTCAAATGTCTTCTTCTCAGAAACTACAAATCAGACTGAATCCAAACTAGACAGGAATTTTCATTGGATGGTCCTCTACAAAGTTTAGGTTTTTTGTTCCGATATGGAATTCAAAATGGCGGCTACAGCAGGACTTAGTTTAACATTGGACCCTATAGGAAAAGTGTCTCAAAACGCTTCCTCTCTGAAACCACTTGGACAATTTAAACCAAACTGCCAAAGAATGATCATTGGAAGATCCTCTACAAAATTTATGCTTTTTATGCTGACCAATTGGTTTTATTTATAACCAGGTGAACGATACAGGCTCTTGAGAGCCTCTGGTTTATCAGTAGTTGGCGTCTAGCTAGCGATTTTTCTATGGTGGGCAAGTACTCATGCATTTTGCCAAAGACAACGGCATAGAAATAGATCAATTAAATACACATATGAAAGTAAGTGGTAGCGGCATATTACACAGGGTAAGAAGATCAAAGAAAAGAGCACTGAAATCAAGAGTCTCAATTCAAATCCCAAGATTTGGCAAGGTTCTCAAACAAGTTGTTAAAAAAAGTGGAGCAAGGAATAATAAAAACTGGAATTGACATACATTGTAGCTCCAAAATCATTTGAAAAAAATGTAATTGGTAGCGATGGAAAACTCACTTCAACACAAACAACAGTGTATGGGAAAAACATACCCATAAAAAAAGTAATACCATCGAAAACAAAACGTCTACATGCTGCATGCATCTTTAATATCTGTTCAGATGATCATTACACGTCTCTATCATTAGATGAAATAAAAACACGATTTCAGAGAATGGGAGAAAAAGTACAAAAAGAGGACACTGAGGAAATATTAAGAAATAAATTGAAGTCTCTGTACTAAATCACATCTATGTCAGTTTTATGATGTCATACATTTACGATCAGACAAACTTTTTGACCGATGAGGAGTATAAATCAAAATACTAACAACACAAATTAGTCAACGTGTAAGCAATAGTAGAGAGACCTCAACCATATATATTAGGACAATCAGGTACATTTCAAACTTGTAGGACATTCATTATCGAACTTTCGAATATTTATACATTTTCAATACAAGTTTAGTGACCGTCACAGTCATGATCGTATGTTAGTTGGATTTACAACTACCCGTGCATTCAGTGTTTATCACCATTAAAGTTGTGAGTTCGAACCCCGTTCATGGGGAGATATACTTGATACAACATTATGTGATAAAAGTTTTATCAGTGACTTGCGATAGATCGATGGTTTTCTCCGGGTACCACCATTTCCTCCACCAATAAAACTGATCTCCATGAAAAAACTGAAATATTGTTGCAAGTGGCGTTATGCACTATAAACCTAAACTTTAATACAAGTTATTTATAGAAGACTGAAAAACTTGTGGAAATAGACTGATTGACGATCATTTCTCACATGTTCTCTTTATACAAACAACTCTCATTTAATGTACTTGAATCAGGGAAAAAGGGGAGTGTGGCTTTGGACAAAAAAGTAATAAAAAGGTAGGTCACAATGACCTCATTTTTTACATCATACATCATACAGCTCCATAATATATTGTGCTTGATCGATGGAGCAGTAGAAAATATAAATATTTTGTCTTTGGTTTGATCCAACAAGGATCAGCATTTTCAGCATAGTAGCAAAGTCTCAAAATATTAATAGTACTGAACATAGAAAACTTGATTTACAGCACAACAATTTTACTTTCAATCAGGTATTCAAGAATGGTGAAAAACAAAAGTAAACATAAGACCTACGTAAAACCTTGGGACGTGTAGTCAATTAGGACAGACACAAAGTCATGACAATAGTTCACCTTAACCTTTTGGTCAGGTGAGCTAAAAAAAATAAAGGTGCACTGTAATTTTCAGAAATGTTTTCCAAAATTTAACACGTGCTTCAGTCCTAAGTAAAGAACACACAATAAAACTAATAGACTTCTAGTTGATCCTATTCACACACAAAAAACAAGATTGTATGTGCATTATACCACTAAATATATGTATAATCAAACTTGCCTCAACGATCACTTCATGTAAAAGGACAGCTGAACAAACATCTCGACCAGTGTTATTTTACTTAAGTTATCAACTCGCTGATCAGTTTTAATTTTAGATTTTAAAAATCATTGACAATTATCTTTTGAAGCTTCCTCAATATATGATTGTATTTAATAAGTTATAAATTAACTACTTAACTGAGTGAGTGATTGTTGTTTAACGCCAACTCTAAAAATTGTCAGCTATATCATAGTGAGAACAAGTTAATTTTCAATGAAATGATAAAGTCCTCTTTGTACTAGCTCACTGTAACAACAGTCCGAGGGCAGACATGTCGCTCCACTCGAACACATTATTCTGATTCAGTGCCAACCAGTCTTTGCTCTTTGGCCATAATGTTGCGTGCTTAGCAGAGAAGCAACAAATACCAATTGTATGGCCTTTGGTTTGATGAAATTGGGGCTCAAATCCATGATCTATCACACTCCAGGTGATGACGCTAACCATTACACCACAGAAGCGTTAAACTACTTAAGTGTAAATCGCACGCAAAACACTGCTGTAGTATAAAGCAACTATTATGTTTTCCAATTAACTACCTCCTGGTAGCAAGTGCAACATTTTCTAATGTGGTAAATTTCAATTTGTTCCAATGGTGACCGTTGAATATTAAGTTTGACTGTACATTTATTGCACACAATATCAATAAGTATTACATTTTACATCTATAGCTAGTACAGACATGGACCAGATAATGTATATAAACGAAAGGATAAAAGATATTGAAGATATACAGAATGGAATCACAGTTGAAAATCTTGTTCTATATGATAAGCTAAGGATCTTTAGTTGTGATGGACCAGCTAGGCAATTTGAGTGTGGTCAACAACGAGGAGGACATTACAGTTGTATTTGTGGAGTGGAAACAAGGAATCATACCAATTTTGTGTGTACTTGGAAAATACTGCCAATGTCTCTTGATGATCGTCAAACTTTGGGTATTCTTTGGAAGAAAATTCTCTCAGGAGACTTACATCCTTTCAGAAATTTAAAAAAAAAGAACTTGATGAGGAACTTGAAGCAAGATCAATTGAAATCACAGACCAAACAAAGCCAAAACTTGTAGAGCATCTAAATGATATTTTACATAGTATTTGTAGACCAACAACATTCATGTTAAAGTCACCAACAAAATCATCCACAGAGTTGTACATAGATGATTACGAAATACTGGGTTGAGAACCTCTCCATGATATAACAAATATAATACAACACTTGATCGAGGAACTTCCTTATAATATAGAAAATTTAGAAGCTAGGCAGGATTTAGAAAAAAATGCGTCAAACATTATTGGGGAAAAACGAAATGAAGGGATCAGATGCCCGGCTTTATGCTGTAAAATTAGCAATGTTTATTATCATGAAACATGACGAGGGGAAAATTTCAGAGAGCATTTTAGAACTGAGCAATGCCTTAATTGACATCATAGGCATAGCTTACAGCCCTGAGTCAAAATGATGCTCTCGAGAAATTTTGAGGTTGTTCAATGCATGTTTCAAGTGTGGTGTCATAGCCAAAACAGTATTTGGATCTCCAAAGAAAATGACCATGAGGAAATATTTTGGAAGCCATTTCCACAGCATCGTTTCCTACCTTCCTGTAATTTATCGAATATTTGACACCAATACAATCCTAACTGAGCAAGAAGAGAGAGGATTCGGAGATATCAGGTCAATTTCAGAGCGAACAACAAACAGAAAATCCAGACAAATTATTGAAAATTGCATAATTAGATTCAATGTTATGCTGATTTTCTGTCGAATAATGAGGCAGTACTTACTAATCTTGCCATTCCTGTTGTACATATGTTCTGTCTACTAATGAAACAGTACTCTCTCGTATTACCATTCCTGTTATACATTTGTTCTGTCAACTAATGGAGCAGTACTCACTAGTATTACCATTCCTGTTGTACTGATGTATTGTCCACTAATAGAGCAGTAGTCACTAGTATTACCATTCCTGTTGTACTGATGTAATGTCCACTAATAGAGCAGTATCCACTAGTATTGCCATTCCTGTTGTATTGATGTACTGTCCACTAATGAAGCAGTACTCACTAGTAGTACCATTCCTGTTGTACTGATGTTCTGTCCACTAATGAAGCAGTACTCACTAGTATTACTATTCCTGTCATACAGATGTTCTGTCCTCTAATGAAGCAGTACTCACTAGTATTACCATTCCTGTTGTACCGATGTCCTGTCCACTAATGGAGCAGTACTGACTAGTATTACCATTACTGTCATACAGATGTTCTGTACACTAATGGAGCAGTACTTACTAGTATTACCATTTCTGCTGTGCTGATGTTCTGTCCACTAATGGAGCAGTACTCACTCGTATTACCATTCCTGTCATACAGATGTTCTGTCCACTAATGAAGCAGTACTCACTAGTATTACCATTCCTGTTGTACTGATGTTCTGTCCAATAATGAGGCAGTACTTACTAGTATTACCATTCCTGTTGTACAGATGTTCTGTCCATCAATGAGGCAGTACTTTCTAGTATTATCATTCCTGTTGTACAGATGTTCTGTCTACTAATGAAGCAGTACTCGCTCATATTACCATTCCGGTTGTACTGATGTTCTGTCCACTAATGGAGCAGTACTTCCTAGTATTACCATTCCTGTTTTACAGATGTTCTGTCCACTAATGGAGCAGTACTCACTAGTATTACCATTCCTGCTATACTGATGTTCTGTCCACTAATGAGGCAGTACATACTAGTATTACCATTCCTGTTGTACAGATGTTCTGTCTACTAATGAAGCAGTACTCGCTCATATTACCATTCCGGTTGTACTGATGTTCTGTCCACTAATGAAGCAGTACTTACTAGTATTACCATTCCTGTTTTACAGATGTTCTGTCCACTAATGGAGCAGTACTCACTAGTATTACAATTCCTATTGTACTGATGTTCTGCCGTCCACTAATGAAGCAGTACTCACTAGTATTACCATTCATGTTGTACTGCTGTTCTTTCCACTAATGGAGCAGTACTTACCAGTATAACCATTCCTGTCATACAGATGTTCTGTCCACTAATGGAGCAGTACGTACTAGTATTACCATTCATGTCATACAGATGTTCTGTCCACTAATGAAGCAGTACTCACTAGTATTACCATTCCTGTTGTACCGATGTCCTGTCCACTAATGGAGCAATACTCACTAGTATTACCATTCCTGTTCTACTGATGTGCTGTCCACTAATGGAGCAGTACTTACTAGTATTACCATTCCTGTTGTACTGATGTTCTGTCCACTAATGGAGCAGTACTCACTCGTATTACCATTCCTGTCATACAGATGTTCTGTCCACTAATGAAGCAGTACTCACTAGTATTACCATTCCTGTTGTACTCATGTTCCGTCCACTAATGAAGCAATACTTACTAGTATTACCATTCCTGTCATACAGATGTTCTGTCCACTAATGAAGCAGTACTCACTAGTATTACCATTCCTGTTGTACTGATGTTCTGTCCTCTAATGAAGCAGTACTCACTCGCATTACCATTCAGGTCATACATATGTTCTGTCCATGCATGGAGCAATACTCACTAGTATTACCATTCCTGTTGTACTGATGTTCTGCTGTCCACTAATGAAGCAGTACTCACTAGTATTACCATTCATGTTGTACTGATGTTCTTTCCACTAATGGAGCAGTACTTACCAGTATTACCATTCCTGTCATATAGATGTTCTGTCCACTAATGAAGCAGTACTCACTAGTATTACCATTCCTGTTGTACTGATGTTCTGTCCACTAATGGAGAAGTACTCACTAGTATTACCATTCCTGTCATACAGATGTTCTGTCCACTAATGAAGCAGTACTCACTAGTATTACCATTCCTGTTGTACTGATGTGCTGTCCACTAATGGAGCAATACTCACTAGTATTACCATTCCTGTCATACAGATGTTCTGTCCTCTAATGAAGCAGTACTCACTAGTATTACCATTCCTGTTGTACTGATGTTCTGTCAACTAATGGAGCAGTACTCACTAGTATTACCATTCCGGTTGTACTGATGTTCTGTCCACTAACGGAGCAATACTCACTAGTATTATCATTCCTGTTGCACTGATGTTCTGTCCACTAATGGAGCAGTACTCACTAGTATTACCATTCCTGTTGTACTGATGTTCTGTCAACTATCGGAGCAGTACCTACTAGTATTACCATTCCTGTTGTTCTGATGTTCTGTCCACTAATGGAGCAATACTCACTATTATTTCCATTCCTGTTGTACTGATGTTCTGTCCATTAACGGAGCAGTACTCACTAGTATTACCATTCCATTTATACTGATGTTATGTCCACTAATGCGGCAGTACTTACTAGTATTACCATTCCTGTTGCACAGATGTTCTGTCTACTAATGAAGCAGTACTCGCTCATATTACCATTCCGGTTGTAGTGATGTTCTATCCACTAATGGAGCAGTACTTACTAGTATTACCGTTCCTGTTTTACAGATGTTCTGTCCACTAATGAAGCAGTACTCACTAGTATTACAATTCCTCTTGTACTGATGTTCTGCCGTCCACTAATGAAGCAGTACTCACTAGTATTACCATTCATGTTGTACGGTTTTTTTTCCACTAATGGAGCAGTACTTACCAGTATTACCATTCCTGTCATACAGATGTTCTGTCCACTAATGGAGCAGTACGTACTAGTATTACCATTCCTGTCATACAGATGTTCTGTCCACTAATGAAGCAGTACTCACTAGTATTACCATTCCTGTTGTACTGGTGTTCTGTCCACTAATGGAGCAATACTCACTAGTATTACCATTCCTGTTGTACTGATGAGCTGTCCACTAATGGCGCAGTACTTACTAGTATTACCATTCCTGTCATACAGATGTTCTGTCCACTAATGAAGCAGTACTCAATAGTATTAGCATTCCTGTTGTACTGATGTTCTGTCGTCCACTAATGAAGCAGTACTCACTAGTATTACCATTCATGTTGTACTGATGTTCTTTCCACTAATGGAGCAGTACTTACCAGTATTACCATTCCTGTCATACATATATTCTGTCCACTAATGAAGCAGTACTCACTAGTATTACCATTCCTGTTGTACTGATGTTCTGTCCACTAATGGGGAAGTACTCACTAGTATTACCATTCCTGTAATACAAATGATCTGTCCACTAATGAAGCAGTACTCACTAGTATTACCATTCCTGTTGTACTGATGTTCTGTCCACTAATGGAGCAGTACGTACTAGTATTACCATTCCTGTCATACAGATGTTCTGTCCACTAATGAAGCAGTACTCACTAGTATTACCATTCCTGTTGTACTGATGTTCTGCCGTCCACTAATGAAGCAGTACTCACTAGTATTACCATTCATGTTGTACTGATGTTCTTTCCACTAATGGAGCAGTACTTACCAGCATTACCATTCCTGTCATACATATATTCTGTCCACTAATGAAGCAGTACTCACTAGTATTACCATTCCTGTTGTACTGATGTTCTATCCACTTATGGAGAAGTACTCACTAGTATTACCATTCCTGTTGTACTGATGTTCTGTCCACTAATGAAGCAATACTCACTAGTATTACCATTCCTGTTGTACTGATGTTCTGTCAACTAATGGAGCAGTACTCACTAGTATTACCATTCCTGTCATACAGATGTTCTGTCCACTAATGGAGCAATACTCACTAGTATTACTATTCCGGTTGGACTGATGTTCTGTCAACCAATGGAGCAGTACTTACTAGTATTACCATTCCTGTCATACAGATGCTCTGTCCTCTAATGGAGCAGTACTCACTAGTATTACCATTCCTGTCATACAGATGTTCTGTCCACTAATGAAGCAGTACTCACTAGTATTACCATTCCTGTCATACAGATGTTCTGTCCACTAATGAAGCAGTACTCACTAGTATTACCATTCCTGTTGTACTCATGTTCCGTCCACTAATGAAGCAATACTTACTAGTATTACCATTCCTGTCATACAGATGTTCTGTCCACTAATGAAGCAGTACTCACTAGTATTACCATTCCTGTTGTACTGATGTTCTGTCCTCTAATGAAGCAGTACTCACTCGCATTACCATTCAGGTCATACATATGTTCTGTCCATGCATGGAGCAATACTCACTAGTATTACCATTCCTGTTGTACTGATGTTCTGCTGTCCACTAATGAAGCAGTACTCACTAGTATTACCATTCATGTTGTACTGATGTTCTTTCCACTAATGGAGCAGTACTTACCAGTATTACCATTCCTGTCATATAGATGTTCTGTCCACTAATGAAGCAGTACTCACTAGTATTACCATTCCTGTTGTACTGATGTTCTGTCCACTAATGGAGAAGTACTCACTAGTATTACCATTCCTGTCATACAGATGTTCTGTCCACTAATGAAGCAGTACTCACTAGTATTACCATTCCTGTTGTACTGATGTGCTGTCCACTAATGGAGCAATACTCACTAGTATTACCATTCCTGTCATACAGATGTTCTGTCCTCTAATGAAGCAGTACTCACTAGTATTACCATTCCTGTTGTACTGATGTTCTGTAAACTAATGGAGCAGTACTCACTAGTATTACCATTCCGGTTGTACTGATGTTCTGTCCACTAACGGAGCAATACTCACTAGTATTATCATTCCTGTTGCACTGATGTTCTGTCCACTAATGGAGCAGTACTCACTAGTATTACCATTCCTGTTGTACTGATGTTCTGTCAACTATCGGAGCAGTACCTACTAGTATTACCATTCCTGTTGTTCTGATGTTCTGTCCACTAATGGAGCAATACTCACTATTATTTCCATTCCTGTTGTACTGATGTTCTGTCCATTAACGGAGCAGTACTCACTAGTATTACCATTCCATTTATACTGATGTTATGTCCACTAATGCGGCAGTACTTACTAGTATTACCATTCCTGTTGCACAGATGTTCTGTCTACTAATGAAGCAGTACTCGCTCATATTACCATTCCGGTTGTAGTGATGTTCTATCCACTAATGGAGCAGTACTTACTAGTATTACCGTTCCTGTTTTACAGATGTTGTCCACTAATGAAGCAGTACTCACTAGTATTACAATTCCTCTTGTACTGATGTTCTGCCGTCCACTAATGAAGCAGTACTCACTAGTATTACCATTCATGTTGTACGGTTTTTTTTCCACTAATGGAGCAGTACTTACCAGTATTACCATTCCTGTCATACAGATGTTCTGTCCACTAATGGAGCAGTACGTACTAGTATTACCATTCCTGTCATACAGATGTTCTGTCCACTAATGAAGCAGTACTCACTAGTATTACCATTCCTGTTGTACTGGTGTTCTGTCCACTAATGGAGCAATACTCACTAGTATTACCATTCCTGTTGTACTGATGAGCTGTCCACTAATGGCGCAGTACTTACTAGTATTACCATTCCTGTCATACAGATGTTCTGTCCACTAATGAAGCAGTACTCAATAGTATTAGCATTCCTGTTGTACTGATGTTCTGTCGTCCACTAATGAAGCAGTACTCACTAGTATTACCATTCATGTTGTACTGATGTTCTTTCCACTAATGGAGCAGTACTTACCAGTATTACCATTCCTGTCATACATATATTCTGTCCACTAATGAAGCAGTACTCACTAGTATTACCATTCCTGTTGTACTGATGTTCTGTCCACTAATGGGGAAGTACTCACTAGTATTACCATTCCTGTAATACAAATGATCTGTCCACTAATGAAGCAGTACTCACTAGTATTACCATTCCTGTTGTACTGATGTTCTGTCCACTAATGGAGCAGTACGTACTAGTATTACCATTCCTGTCATACAGATGTTCTGTCCACTAATGAAGCAGTACTCACTAGTATTACCATTCCTGTTGTACTGATGTTCTGCCGTCCACTAATGAAGCAGTACTCACTAGTATTACCATTCATGTTGTACTGATGTTCTTTCCACTAATGGAGCAGTACTTACCAGCATTACCATTCCTGTCATACATATATTCTGTCCACTAATGAAGCAGTACTCACTAGTATTACCATTCCTGTTGTACTGATGTTCTATCCACTTATGGAGAAGTACTCACTAGTATTACCATTCCTGTTGTACTGATGTTCTGTCCACTAATGAAGCAATACTCACTAGTATTACCATTCCTGTTGTACTGATGTTCTGTCAACTAATGGAGCAGTACTCACTAGTATTACCATTCCTGTCATACAGATGTTCTGTCCACTAATGGAGCAATACTCACTAGTATTACTATTCCGGTTGGACTGATGTTCTGTCAACCAATGGAGCAGTACTTACTAGTATTACCATTCCTGTCATACAGATGCTCTGTCCTCTAATGGAGCAGTACTCACTAGTATTACCATTCCTGTCATACAGATGTTCTGTCCACTAATGAAGCAGTACTCACTAGTATTACCATTCCTGTCATACCGATGTTCTGTCCTCTAATGAAGCAGTACTCACTAGTATTACCATTACTGTTGTACTGATGTTCTGTCCACTAATGGAGCAGTACTCACTAGTATTACCATTCGGTTGTACTGATGTTCTGTCCACTAACGGAGCAATACTCACTAGTATTATCATTCCTGTTGTACTGATGTTCTGTCCACTAGCGGAGCAGTACTTACTAGTATTACCATTCCTGTTGTACTGATGTTCTGACCACTAATGAAGCAGTACTCACTAATATTACCATTCCTGTTGTACCGATGTTCTATCAACTAATGAAGCAGTACTCACTAGTATTGCCATTCCTGTTGTACTGTTGTACTGATGTTCTGTCCACTAACGGAGTAGTACTTACTAGTATTACCATTCCTGTTGTACTGATGCTCTGACCACTAATCAAGCAGTACTCACTAGTATTACCATTCCTGTTGTACTGATGTTCTGTCCACTAACGGAGCAGTACTTACTAGTATTACCATTCCTGTTGTACTGATGTTCTGACCACTAATGAAGCAGTACTCACTAGTATTACCATTCCGGTTGGACTGATGTTCTGTCCACTAATGGGGTAGTACTTACTAGTATTACCATTCCTGTTATACCGATGTTCTGTCCACTAATGAAGCAGTACTCACTAGTATTACCATTCCTGTTGTACAGATGTTCTGTCCACTAATGAAGCAGTACTTACTAGTATTACCATTCTTGTTGTACTGATGTTCTGTCCACTAATGAAGCAGTACTTACTAGTATTACCATTACTGTCATACAGATGTTCTATCCACTAATGAAGCAGTACTTACTAGTATTACCATTCCTGTTGTACTGATGTTCTCTCCACTAATGGAGCAGTACTTACTAGTATTTCCATTCCTGTTGTACTGATGTTCTGACCACTAATGAAGCAGTACTCACTAGTATTACCATTCCGGTTGTGCTAATGTCCTGTCCACTAACGAAGCAGTACTCACTAGTATTACCATTCCTGTTGTACTGATGTTCTGACCACTAATGAAGCAGTACTCACTAATATTACCATTCCTGTGTACTGATGTTCTGTCCACTAACGGAGCAGTACTCACTAGTATTACCATTCCTGTTGTACTGATGTTCTGACCACTAATGAAGCAGTACTCACTAGTATTACCATTCCGGTTGTACAGATGTTCTGTCCACTAATGAAGCAGTACTCACTAGTATTACCATTCCTGTTGTACTGATGTTCTGTCCTCTAATGAAGCAGTACTCACTCGCATTACCATTCAGGTCATACATATGTTCTGTCCATGCATGGAGCAATACTCACTAGTATTACCATTCCTGTTGTACTGATGTTCTGCTGTCCACTAATGAAGCAGTACTCACTAGTATTACCATTCATGTTGTACTGATGTTCTTTCCACTAATGGAGCAGTACTTACCAGTATTACCATTCCTGTCATATAGATGTTCTGTCCACTAATGAAGCAGTACTCACTAGTATTACCATTCCTGTTGTACTGATGTTCTGTCCACTAATGGAGAAGTACTCACTAGTATTACCATTCCTGTCATACAGATGTTCTGTCCACTAATGAAGCAGTACTCACTAGTATTACCATTCCTGTTGTACTGATGTGCTGTCCACTAATGGAGCAATACTCACTAGTATTACCATTCCTGTCATACAGATGTTCTGTCCTCTAATGAAGCAGTACTCACTAGTATTACCATTCCTGTTGTACTGATGTTCTGTAAACTAATGGAGCAGTACTCACTAGTATTACCATTCCGGTTGTACTGATGTTCTGTCCACTAACGGAGCAATACTCACTAGTATTATCATTCCTGTTGCACTGATGTTCTGTCCACTAATGGAGCAGTACTCACTAGTATTACCATTCCTGTTGTACTGATGTTCTGTCAACTATCGGAGCAGTACCTACTAGTATTACCATTCCTGTTGTTCTGATGTTCTGTCCACTAATGGAGCAATACTCACTATTATTTCCATTCCTGTTGTACTGATGTTCTGTCCATTAACGGAGCAGTACTCACTAGTATTACCATTCCATTTATACTGATGTTATGTCCACTAATGCGGCAGTACTTACTAGTATTACCATTCCTGTTGCACAGATGTTCTGTCTACTAATGAAGCAGTACTCGCTCATATTACCATTCCGGTTGTAGTGATGTTCTATCCACTAATGGAGCAGTACTTACTAGTATTACCGTTCCTGTTTTACAGATGTTCTGTCCACTAATGAAGCAGTACTCACTAGTATTACAATTCCTCTTGTACTGATGTTCTGCCGTCCACTAATGAAGCAGTACTCACTAGTATTACCATTCATGTTGTACGGTTTTTTTTCCACTAATGGAGCAGTACTTACCAGTATTACCATTCCTGTCATACAGATGTTCTGTCCACTAATGGAGCAGTACGTACTAGTATTACCATTCCTGTCATACAGATGTTCTGTCCACTAATGAAGCAGTACTCACTAGTATTACCATTCCTGTTGTACTGGTGTTCTGTCCACTAATGGAGCAATACTCACTAGTATTACCATTCCTGTTGTACTGATGAGCTGTCCACTAATGGCGCAGTACTTACTAGTATTACCATTCCTGTCATACAGATGTTCTGTCCACTAATGAAGCAGTACTCAATAGTATTAGCATTCCTGTTGTACTGATGTTCTGTCGTCCACTAATGAAGCAGTACTCACTAGTATTACCATTCATGTTGTACTGATGTTCTTTCCACTAATGGAGCAGCACTTACCAGTATTACCATTCCTGTCATACATATATTCTGTCCACTAATGAAGCAGTACTCACTAGTATTACCATTCCTGTTGTACTGATGTTCTGTCCACTAATGGGGAAGTACTCACTAGTATTACCATTCCTGTAATACAAATGATCTGTCCACTAATGAAGCAGTACTCACTAGTATTACCATTCCTGTTGTACTGATGTTCTGTCCACTAATGGAGCAGTACGTACTAGTATTACCATTCCTGTCATACAGATGTTCTGTCCACTAATGAAGCAGTACTCACTAGTATTACCATTCCTGTTGTACTGATGTTCTGCCGTCCACTAATGAAGCAGTACTCACTAGTATTACCATTCATGTTGTACTGATGTTCTTTCCACTAATGGAGCAGTACTTACCAGCATTACCATTCCTGTCATACATATATTCTGTCCACTAATGAAGCAGTACTCACTAGTATTACCATTCCTGTTGTACTGATGTTCTATCCACTTATGGAGAAGTACTCACTAGTATTACCATTCCTGTTGTACTGATGTTCTGTCCACTAATGAAGCAATACTCACTAGTATTACCATTCCTGTTGTACTGATGTTCTGTCAACTAATGGAGCAGTACTCACTAGTATTACCATTCCTGTCATACAGATGTTCTGTCCACTAATGGAGCAATACTCACTAGTATTACTATTCCGGTTGGACTGATGTTCTGTCAACCAATGGAGCAGTACTTACTAGTATTACCATTCCTGTCATACAGATGCTCTGTCCTCTAATGGAGCAGTACTCACTAGTATTACCATTCCTGTCATACAGATGTTCTGTCCACTAATGAAGCAGTACTCACTAGTATTACCATTCCTGTCATACCGATGTTCTGTCCTCTAATGAAGCAGTACTCACTAGTATTACCATTACTGTTGTACTGATGTTCTGTCCACTAATGGAGCAGTACTCACTAGTATTACCATTCGGTTGTACTGATGTTCTGTCCACTAACGGAGCAATACTCACTAGTATTATCATTCCTGTTGTACTGATGTTCTGTCCACTAGCGGAGCAGTACTTACTAGTATTACCATTCCTGTTGTACTGATGTTCTGACCACTAATGAAGCAGTACTCACTAATATTACCATTCCTGTTGTACCGATGTTCTATCAACTAATGAAGCAGTACTCACTAGTATTGCCATTCCTGTTGTACTGTTGTACTGATGTTCTGACCACTAATGAAGCAGTACTCACTAGTATTACCATTCCTGTTGTACCGATGTTCTGTCCACTAATGAAGCAGTACTCACTAGTATTGCCATTCCTGTTGTACTGTTGTACTGATGTTCTGTCCACTAACGGAGTAGTACTTACTAGTATTACCATTCCTGTTGTACTGATGCTCTGACCACTAATCAAGCAGTACTCACTAGTATTACCATTCCTGTTGTACTGATGTTCTGTCCACTAACGGAGCAGTACTTACTAGTATTACCATTCCTGTTGTACTGATGTTCTGACCACTAATGAAGCAGTACTCACTAGTATTACCATTCCGGTTGGACTGATGTTCTGTCCACTAATGGGGTAGTACTTACTAGTATTACCATTCCTGTTATACCGATGTTCTGTCCACTAATGAAGCAGTACTCACTAGTATTACCATTCCTGTTGTACAGATGTTCTGTCCACTAATGAAGCAGTACTTACTAGTATTACCATTCTTGTTGTACTGATGTTCTGTCCACTAATGAAGCAGTACTTACTAGTATTACCATTACTGTCATACAGATGTTCTATCCACTAATGAAGCAGTACTTACTAGTATTACCATTCCTGTTGTACTGATGTTCTCTCCACTAATGGAGCAGTACTTACTAGTATTTCCATTCCTGTTGTACTGATGTTCTGACCACTAATGAAGCAGTACTCACTAGTATTACCATTCCGGTTGTGCTAATGTCCTGTCCACTAACGAAGCAGTACTCACTAGTATTACCATTCCTGTTGTACTGATGTTCTGACCACTAATGAAGCAGTACTCACTAATATTACCATTCCTGTGTACTGATGTTCTGTCCACTAACGGAGCAGTACTCACTAGTATTACCATTCCTGTTGTACTGATGTTCTGACCACTAATGAAGCAGTACTCACTAGTATTACCATTCCGGTTGTACAGATGTTCTGTCCACTAATGGAGACGTACTCACTAGTATTACCATTCCTGTTGTAATGATGTTCTCTCCACTAATGGAGCAGTACTTACAAGTATTACCATTCCTGTCATACAGATGTTCTGTCCACTAATGAAGCAGTACTCACTAGTATACCATTACTGTCATGCATATGTTCTGTCCACTAATGGAGCAGTACTGACTAGTATTACCATTTCTGTTGTACTGATGTTCTCTCCACTAATGGAGCAGTACTCACTAGTATTACCATTCCTGTTGTACTGATGTTCTCTCCACTAATGGAGCAGTACTCACTAGTATTACCATTCCTGTTGTACTGATGTTCTCTCCACTAATGGAGCAGTACTGACTTGTATTACCATTCCTGTTGTACTGATGTTCACTCCCGGTTTTCAGCATGAGTTTCCTGTTGTACTGATGTTCACTCTCTGCATTCAGCACGGGTGTCGTGCTGTTTAACCTTCCGCTTGATGTGTAGTGTTTTTGGACCATTGTTGGGGGGGGGGGGGGGTGTTCTCTTTATTCAGACCATTGGGGTAATTGTTAGCGTGTTCACATTGAGTGCGACAGATCGCGGGTTCGAGTCCTGGACGGATCAAACCAAAGATTACAAAATTAGTATTTGTTATTTCTCCTCTAAAAAGGGTGAGGTGTAGTTACTTGTGCCTGTGTGGCTGGTAAGATAGGGTCGTCAGTAAATATTGTTAACTCAAGAACATCAGCCAGTTTATACCAATTAAGCGATATATAGTACCTTTCTAGCATAAACATATGGTGTTTTCTATTTATTTTTTAGGGCTAAAAAAGGAGGAATTCATAGATATAATTTAATACATCGAAACGTGATATTGTAAAAGCAAGGGCATGTCAAGGTTGGAAAAGTATGTATAAAACGTGCTTTAAATCAAGATTGTTCAGGTAAATCGTTTCTTCATTGTGTATTACAATTAAATTGTATATATATATATATATATATATTAAGTCGTCTAGCAACTAGCATGTTAATGTCCCTTCACACAAAGAAATGCTGATTGTTAGTTAAGATTTGCAATATATTGTTGGCTCAATGACAGTTTTAAAATGATTTAATCAGATCAGGGTTTTTAACAGCAAAACAACATTTTTAAAAAGTATTCTCTCAATTCTGAAAATTCAAAGGCCATGATAAAATGTATTTGATTTAAAAATTTATTTTCAGCTGAATATTATATTTGCAATTTTAGACTAATGATGAGGTAATTCTAAAAAAAAAGTGCTCTGAAATTTATTTAAGCAAAACTGCTCATATTTTGTACAGGTTCAATAGCCAAAAATTAAGAAACAAGATTAGTCACACATGTGGTCAACCACTAAAATGGGAGGGTGGGCATTGTAACATTTGTCTTATTACAATAGGTCTAGCTCCTGGGCGTGGTGTGTTATTTTGAAATAAATACATCTATCTGTATGGTTAAACCTTGGGAGGGAGATCCGAGACGGTATGAAAGTGTCATGAATCTTGCTGTCTATTAATCTCGGAGGAGATATATTCTCTGTTCTAGAAATATATATTTTTCGTCCTTATTATTCACTATGATTCCACCTATGCCAATATTTTGGGCGGTGGTGTAATTACGTGTGCCTGTGTGGCTGGTGAAGATAGGGTCGTCAGTAAATATTGTTTACTCAAGAACATCAGCCAGTTTATACCAATGATAACAAGTTAAGCGATATATAGTACCCTTCTAGCATAAACATATGGTGTTTTCTATTTATTTTTCAGGGAACAAGGAGAAATTTATAGATATAATTTAATACATCGAAACGTGATATTGTAAAAGCAAGGGCATGTCAAGGTCGGAAAAGTATGTATACAACGTGCTTTAAATCAGGATTTTAAGTTAAATCGTTCATATGGAACATTTCTTCATTGTATATTACAATTAAATTGTATATATATAGTTTGAAGTCGTCTAGCAACTATCATGTTAATGTCCCTTCACACAAAGAAATGCTGATTGCTAGTTAAGATTTACAATATTTGTTGGCTCAATGACAGTTTTAAAATGATTTAATCAGGTCAGGGTTTTTAACTCCAAAACAACATTTTTAAAAAATATTCTCTCAATTCTGAAAATTCAAAGGCCATGATAAAATGAATTTGGTTTAAAAAAAATTAATTTTCAACTGAATATTATTTTTGCAATTATAGACTAATGATGAGGTAATTCTAAAAAAAAAAATGCTCTGTAATTTATTTAAGAAAAAGTGCTCATATTGTGTACAGGTTCATTGGCAAAATGATTAATTTGAGAAAAAAGATTTGTCACACATGTGGTCAACCACTAAAATGGGGGGGGGGGGGGATATATCCAGTCTCTGGATATATCCATTCTAACAGCAAGAACTACTGATATCACAGTCTCTGGATATATCCAATCTAACAGCAAGAACTACTGATATCCCAGTCTCTGGATATATCCAATCTAACAGCAAGAATTACTGATACCAGACTCTGGATATATCCAATCTAACAGCAAGAACTACTGATATCCCAGGCTCTGGATATTACCAATCTAACAGCAAGAACTACTGATCTTCCTGTCTCTGGATATATCCAATCTAACAGCAAGTACTAGTGTTCTTCCGGGTTCTGGATATAACCAATATAACTGCAAGAACTACTCTTCTTCCAAGTTTGAGATACCAAATGGGTAATTGTTAGCGTGGTCGCAATGAGTTCGACAGATCGTGGGTTCGAGTCACCAAACCACAGATTGCAAAACTGGTATTTGGTGTTTCTCTGATAATCACGCACCACTAAGGAAAAAGAACAAAGATTGGTTGACTCGGAATCCGAATAATGTGTCCGAGTGGAGCTCGCAGACTGTTGTTTCGGTGACCTAGCACTATAAAACTCCAACTATTCGTGCTGGTCTAGTGCATAGCGGTCATCATCTTTATCATCGCATCAAAATGTGACTTGTTCTCGCATGATATAGCTCGAAAAAATGTTTACTTAGCGTTTAACAACAACCACTCACTCACTCAATTAGCATGAATCATCCAATATACATTGTAGAAAGCTAGTAATTTTTACCCTCCCCCACCCCACCCCAAAAAACCAACCCAAAATAAATAAAAAATAATCTTATCAATCTTTAATAGTCATGTGATCAATATCGACGTGTGTCGACCTTACATATACTCTGTGGATAATAAGAGTATATATAGGGTCGACACATGTAAGTTGTTGTTAACATAAGATTGTACGAATAAGGACACGAATAAGTTAAATGAAGGAAACAGAGATGAAATCATAAAGACATTTTATTGAAAATAAATACAATGTTGGTAAAAAGAAAGTAAAAAATGGGTGGGAGGAAAAGGGGGGTGGGTAATTCCGTACAGGAGTGCACGTGTGGTTGGTAAGTTAGGGTCATCAGTAAGCAAAATCAGCAAGATTATACCAATGATAGCCAGTTAACCCGAGTGAGTCTCTTCTATAAATATTGGGTGATGTCTATTTGTTTTTAGGATAAAAAAAGGGGGGGGGGGGGGTTAAATTTATAAATGTACTTTAAATACATCGAAACTTGATATTGTAAAACCAGGGCATGTCAAGGTTGCAAAAGTATGCATAAAATGTGTTTTTAATCAAGATTGTGCAGTTAAGCCGTTCACGTGGAACAATTCTTCATTGTATATCACAAATAAAATGTATATATATAGTTTGAAGTCGCCTAGCAGCTATCATGTTGATGTCCCTTCACACAAAGAAATGGTGATTGTTAGTTAAAGTTTAAACACTATTTTAGAAGTGACATATTTAATACAAAACACCGTGACAATATATTGTTCGTCTAAATGACAGTCTTAAAATGGTCTTAATCAGGTCAGGGTTTTTTTTAACTGCAAAACAACATTTTCAAAAAGCCTTCTCTCAATTCTGAGAATCAAACGGCCATGATACAATATATTTGATTTCAAAATTTATTTTAAATTGAATATTATTTTTGAATTTTGGAAAGGTCTTTGATGAGGTAATTCTAAAAAAAAAATCTGAAATTTATATAAGAAAAATATTCTCTTAATTTGTACAGGTTTGTTAACAAAGTGATTATTTTAAGCAACAAAGTGATTATTTTAAGTAACAAGGTTTGTCACACCTATGATTAACCATTATAATAGGGGGAGGGGTGTTATTGTAACATTTGTCTTATTACAACATTTCTAGATCCTATGTGGTCAACCCCTGGGGATGGGTGTGTTGTGCTGGAATAAATACACATATATATATGGCTTACCCTTGGCAGAGAGTAGGTGTGAGAGTGTCATGGACATAATGTATTCAGCCTACGGATTTGGGGGTGGTGGGTGGAATTGTTGTCCTGGAATCATTTCACATAACTTACAATTAACACGTGGAATGGAGAATGGATGGAATTTTCACACACGTATACTTTAAGCATTTAGCCAACTTGCAGCTAGGGTTGGGTCACTCTGGAACTAATGAACGTGTCTATGTGGTCATACATTGTGATGGAGTGGGCACGGAAAAGTCACGCATACACTGTTTATGAATATAAATACAAATGTATTTAAACAAACTGATCTTATTCTCTAATATAATACAACTAGACTGACGTATATCACACTCTCCACACAATACTTTAATATCGGATGTTAATGTGCAAATAGCTATGTGTTACTCGTGCTGTTACTATATGATACGATATTTGATGCCATCGCGAGTTCTAAAGTGTAGATATATTTAAATATATGTATTTCATTAAAACAGAACATTTCTCTACTAGAATACATCACAATTAAAGATGACAGGCTTGTGTGTAAACAGCTAGCTAGAGAGAGTTATAATCCTTTAAAGGACATCCTTCTAGGTACTGGATAACACCAAAACAACAGCATGAATAACTGTTCTTCTTGTTTCTAGGTATAACCAATATAACAGCAAGAACTACTGATCTCCTGGATACAAGTAAACAACAGCAAGAACTACTGATCTCCTAGGCTCTGGATACAAGAAAACAACAGCAAGAACTACTGATCTCCTAGGCTCTGGATACAAGAAAACAACGGCAAGAACTACTGATCTCCTAGGCTCTGGATACAAGCATAACAACAGCAAGAACTACTGATCTCCTAGGCTCTGGATACAAGAAAACAACAGCAAGAACTACTGATCTCCTAGGCTCTGGATACAAGCAAAAAAACAGCAAGAACTACTGATCTCCTAGACTCTGGATACAAGAAAACAACAGCAAGAACTACTGATCTCCTAGGCTCTGGATACAAGAAAACAACAGCAAGAACTACTGATCTCCTAGGCTCTGGATACAAGAAAAAAACAGCAAGAACTACTGATCTCCTAGGTTCTGGATACAAGCAAAACAACAGCAAGAACTACTGATCTCCTAGGCTCTGGATACAAGAAAACAACAGCAAGGACTACTGATCTCCTAGACTCTGGATACAAGAAAACAACAGCAAGAACTACTGATCTCCTAGGCTCTGGATACAAGTAAAACAACAGCAAGAACTACTGATCTCCTAGGCTCTAGATACAAGAAAACAACAGCAAGAACTACTGATCTCCTAGGCTCTGGATACAAGAAAACAACAGCAAGAACTACTGATCTCCTAGGCTTTGGATACAAGAAAACAACAGCAAGAACTACTGATCTCCTAGGCTCTGGATACAAGAAAACAACAGCAAGAACTACTGATCTCCTAGGCTCTGAATACAAGAAAACAACAGCAAGAACTACTGATCTCCTAGGCTCTGGATACAAGAAAACAACAGCAAGAACTACTGATCTCCTAGGCTCTGGATACAAGAAAACAACAGCAAGAACTACTGATCTCCTAGGCTCTGGATACAAGAAAACAACAGCAAGAACTACTGATCTCCTAGGCTCTGGATACAAGAAAACAACAGCAAGAACTACTGATCTCCTAGACTCTGGATACAAGAAAACAACAGCAAGAACTACTGATCTCCTAGACTCTGGATACAAGAAAACAACAGCAAGAACTACTGATCTCCTAGGCTCTGGATACAAGAAAACAACAACAAGGACTACTGATCTCCTAGGCTCTGGATACAAGAAAACAACAGCAAGAACTACTGATCTCCTGGGCTCTGGATACACGAAAACAACAGCAAGAACTACTGATCTCTTAGACTCTGGATACAAGAAAACAAAAGCAAGGACTACTGATCTCCTAGGCTCTGGATACAAGAAAACAACAGCAAGAACTACTGATCTCCTAGGCTCTGGATACAAGAAAACAACAGCAAGAACTACTGATCTCCTAGGCTCTGGATACAAGAAAACAACAGCAAGAACTACTGATCTCCTAGGCTCTGGATACAAGAAAACAACAGCAAGGACTACTGATCTCCTAGGCTCTGGATACAAGAAAACAACAGCAAGAACTACTGATCTCCTAGACTCTGGATACAAGAAAACAACAGCAAGAACTACTGATCTCCTAGGCTCTGGATACAAGAAAACAACAGCAAGGACTATTGATCTCCTAGACTCTCAATACAAGAAAACAACAGCAAGAACTGCTGATCTCCTAGGCTCTGGTTACAAGAAAACAACAGCAAGGACTACTGATCTCCTAGGCTCTGGATACAAGAAAACAACAGCAAGAACTACTGATCTCCTAGACTCTGGATACAAGAAAACAACAGCAAGGACTACTGATCTCCTAGACTCTGGATACAAGAAAACAACAGCAAGAACTACTGATCTCCTAGGCTCTGGATACAAGAAAACAACAGCAAGAACTACTGATCTCCTAGGCTCTGGATACAAGAAAACAACAGCAAGAACTACTGATCTCCTAGGCTCTGGATACAAGAAAACAACAGCAAGAACTACTGATCTCCTAGGCTCTACTGATCTCCTAGGCTCTGGATACAAGAAAACAACAGCAAGAACTACTGATCTCCTAGGCTCTGGATACAAGAAAACAACAGCAAGGACTACTGATCTCCTAGGCTCTGGATACAAGAAAACAACAGCAAGAACTACTGATCTCCTAGACTCTGGATACAAGAAAACAACAGCAAGAACTACTGATCTCCTAGGCTCTGGGTACAAGAAAACAACAGCAAGGACTATTGATCTCCTAGACTCTCAATACAAGAAAACAACAGCAAGAACTACTGATCTCCTAGGCTCTGGTTACAAGAAAACAACAGCAAGGACTACTGATCTCCTAGGCTCTGGATACAAGAAAACAACAGCAAGAACTACTGATCTCCTAGACTCTGGATACAAGAAAACAACAGCAAGGACTACTGATCTCCTAGACTCTGGATACAAGAAAACAACAGCAAGAACTACTGATCTCCTAGGCTCTGGATACAAGAAAACAACAGCAAGAACTACTGATCTCCTAGGCTCTGGATACAAGAAAACAACAGCAAGAACTACTGATCTCCTAGGCTCTGGATACAAGAAAACAACAGCAAGAACTACTGATCTCCTAGGCTCTACTGATCTCCTAGGCTCTGGATACAAGAAAACAACAGCAAGAACTACTGATCTCCTAGGCTCTGGATACAAGAAAACAACAGCAAGGACTACTGATCTCCTAGGCTCTGGATACAAGAAAACAACAGCAAGAACTACTGATCTCCTAGACTCTGGATACAAGAAAACAACAGCAAGAACTACTGATCTCCTAGGCTCTGGATACAAGAAAACAACAACAAGAACTACTGATCTCCTAGGGTCTGGATACAAGAAAACAACAGCAAGAACTACTGATCTCCTAGGCTCTGGATACAAGAAAACAACAGCAAGAACTACTGATCTCCTAGGCTCTGAATACAAGAAAACAACAGCAAGAACTACTGATCTCCTAGGCTCTGGATACAAGAAAACAACAGCAAGGACTACTGATCTCATAGGCTCTGGATACAAGAAAACAACAGCAAGAACTAAAGATCTCCTAGACTCTGGATACAAGAAAACAACAGCAAGAACTACTGATCTCCTAGGCTCTGGATACAAGAAAACAACAGCAAGAACTACTGATCTCCTAGGCTCTGAATACAAGAAAACAACAGCAAGAACTACTGATCTCCTAGGCTCTGGATACAAGAAAACAACAGCAAGGACTACTGATCTCATAGGCTCTGGATACAAGAAAACAACAGCAAGAACTAAAGATCTCCTAGGCTCTCAATATAAGAAAACAACAGCAAGAACTACTGATCTCCTAGGCTCTGGATACAAGAAAACAACAGCAAGGACTACTGATCTCCTAGGCTCTGGATACAAGAAAACAACAGCAAGAACTACTGATCTCCTAGGCTCTGGATACAAGAAAACAACAGCAAGAACTACTGATCTCCTAGGCTCTGGTTACAAGAAAACAACAGCAAGGACTACTGATCTCCTAGGCTATGGATACAGAAAACAACAGCAAGAAATAAAGATCTCCTAGACTCTGGATACAAGAAAACAACAGCAAGGACTACTGATCTCCTAGGCTCTGGATACAAGAAAACAACAGCAAGAACTACTGATCTCCTAGGCTCTGGATACAAGAAAACAACGGCAAGAACTACTGATCTCCTAGGCTCTGGATACAAGAAAACAACAGCAAGAACTACTGATCTCCTAGGCTCTAGATACAAGAAAACAACAGCAAGAACTACTGATCTCCTAGACTCTGGATACAAGAAAACAACAGCAAGAACTACTGATCTCCTAGGCTCTGGATACAAGAAAACAACAGCAAGAACTACTGATCTCCTAGGCTCTGGATACAAGAAAACAACAGCAAGAACTATTGATCTCCTAGGCTCTAGATACAAGAACACAACAGCAAGAACTACTGATCTCCTAGGCTCTGGATACAAGCAAAACAACAGCAAGAACTACTGATCTCCTAGACTCTGGATACAAGCAAAACAACAGCAAGAACTACTGATCTCCTAGGCTTTGGGTACAAGCAAAACAACAGCAAGAACTACTGATCTCCTAGGCTCTGGATACAAGAACACAACAGGAAGAACTACTGATCTCCTAGACTCTGGATATAAGCAAAACAACAGCAAGAACTACTGATCTCCTAGGCTCTGGGTACAAGCAAAACAACAGCAAGAACTACTGATCTCCTAGGCTCTGGATACAAGAAAACAACAGCAAGGACTACTGATCTCCTAGGCTCTGGATACAAGAAAACAACAGCAAGGACTACTGATCTCCTATGCTCTGGATACAAGAAAACAACAGCAAGAACTACTGATCTCCTAGGCTCTGGATACAAGAAAACAACAGCAAGAACTACTGATCTCCTAGGCTCTGGATACAAGAAAACAACAGCAAGGACTACTGATCTCCTAGGCTCTGGATACAAGAAAACAACAGCAAGAACTACTGATCTCCTAGGCTCTGGGTACAAGAAAACAACAGCAAGGACTACTGATTTCCTAGGCTCTCAATACAAGAAAACAACAGCAAGAACTACTGATCTCCTAGGCTCTGGATACAAGAAAACAACAGCAAGAACTACTGATCTCCTAGGCTCTGGATACAAGAAAACAACAGCAAGAACTACTGATCTCCTAGGCTCTGGTTACAAGAAAACAACAGCAAGGACTACTGATCTCCTAGGCTATGGATACAGAAAACAACAGCAAGAAATAAAGATCTCCTAGACTCTGGATACAAGAAAACAACAGCAAGGACTACTGATCTCCTAGGCTCTGGATACAAGAAAACAACAGCAAGAACTACTGATCTCCTAGGCTCTGGATACAAGAAAACAACAGCAAGAACTACTGATCTCCTAGGCTCTGGATACAAGAAAACAACAGCAAGAACTACTGATCTCCTAGGCTCTAGATACAAGAAAACAACAGCAAGAACTACTGATCTCCTAGACTCTGGATACAAGAAAACAACAGCAAGAACTACTGATCTCCTAGGCTCTGGATACAAGAAAACAACAGCAAGAACTACTGATCTCCTAGGCTCTGGATACAAGAAAACAACAGCAAGAACTACTGATCTCCTAGGCTCTAGATACAAGAAAACAACAGCAAGAACTACTGATCACCTAGGCTCTGGATACAAGCAAAACAACAGCAAGAACTACTGATCTCCTAGACTCTGGATACAAGCAAAACAACAGCAAGAACTACTGATCTCCTAGGCTCTGGATATAAGCAAAACAACAGCAAGAACTACTGATCTCCTAGGCTCTGGGTACAAGCAAAACAACAGCAAGAACTACTGATCTCCTAGGCTCTGGATACAAGAACACAACAGGAAGAACTACTGATCTCCTAGTCTCTGGATACAAGAAAACAACAGCAAGGACTACTGACCTCCTAGGCTCTGGATACAAGAAAATAACAGCAAGGACTACTGATCTCCTATGCTCTGGATACAAGAAAACAACAGCAAGAACTACTGATCTCCTAGGCTCTCAATACAAGAAAACAACAGCAAGAACTACTGATCTCCTAGGCTCTGGATACAAGAAAACAACAGCAAGGACTACTGATCTCCTAGGCTCTGGATACAAGAAAACAACAGCAAGAACTACTGATCTCCTAGGCTCTGGATACAAGAAAACAACAGCAAGAACTACTGATCTCCTAGGCTCTGGATACAAGAAAACAACAGCAAGGACTACTGATCTCCTAGGCTCTGGATACAAGAAAACAACAGCAAGAACTACTGATCCCCTAGGCTCTGGATACAAGAAAACAACAGCAAGGACACTTTCAACAATGTGTCAGGTATAGCGTAGAACATGGTGACCAGTTTTATTGGTGTTTAATGACACTTTCAACAATGTGTCAGGTATAACGTAGAACATTGTGACCAGTTTTATTGGTGCTTAACAACACTTTCAATAATGTGTCAGGTACAACGTAGAACATGGCGACCAGTTTTATTGGTGTTCAACGACACTTTCAACAATGTGTCAGGTATAACGTATAATATGGTGACCAGTTTTATTGGTGTTTAACGCCACTTTCAACAATGTTAGCTATAGCGTAGAACATGTTGACCAGTTTTATTAGTGTTTAACAACACTTTCAACAATGTCAGGTATAACGTAGAACATGGTGACCAGTTTTATTGGTGTTTAACGACACTTTCAACAATGTGTCAGGTGTAATGTAGAACATGGTGACCATTTTTATTGGTATTAACGCCACTGTCAACAATATTTCAGCTATGATGTATAATATGGCGCACAGTTTTGTTGGTTTTTAACGACACTTTCAAAAATGTGTTAGTTATAACGTACAACATGGTTACCAGTTTTATTAGTATTTAACGCCTTTCATCAATGTCAGGTATAACGTAGAACATGGTGACCAGTTTTATTGGTGTTTAACGACACTTTCAACAATGTGTCAGGTGTAATGTAGAACATGGTGACCATTTTTATTGGTATTAACGCCACTGTCAACAATATTTCAGCTATGATGTATAATATGGCGCACAGTTTTGTTGGTTTTTAACGACACTTTCAAAAATATGTTAGTTATAACGTACAACATGGTTACCAGTTTTATTAGTATTTAACGCCTTTCAACAATGTCAGGTATAACGTAGAACATGGTGACCAGTTTTATTGGTGTTTAATGACACTTTCAACAATGTGTCAGGTATAACGTATTACATGGTGACCAGTTTTATTGGTGCTTAACGACACTTTCAACAATATGTCAGGTATTACGTATAACATGGTCACCAGTTTTATTTGTGTTTAACGACACTTTCAACAATGTGTCAGGTATAATGTAGAACATGGTGACCAGTTTTATTGGTGTTTAATGCCACTTTCAACAATGTTACCTATAGCGTAGAAAATGTTGATCAGTTTTATTGGTGTTTAATGCCACTTTCAACAATGTTAGCTATAGCGTAGAACATGTTGACCAGATTTATTGGTGTTTAATACCACTTTTCAACAATGTGTCAGGTATAATGTAGAACATGGTGACCAGTTTTATTGGTGTTTAACGCCACTTTCAACAATGTTAGTTATAGCGTAGAACATGTTGACCAGTTCTATTGGTGTTTAACACCACTTTTAACAATGTATCAGCTATAACATAGAACATGGTGACCAGTTTTATTGGTAAACAATGTGTCAGGTATCACGTAGAACATGGTGACCAACTTTATTGGTGTTTAACGACACTTTCAACAATGTGTCAGGTATAACGTAGAACATGGTGACCAGTTTTATTGGTGTTTAACGACTTTCAACAATGTGTCAGGTATAACGTAGAACATGGTAACCAGTTTTATTGGTGTTTAATGCCACTTTTCAACAATGTGTCAGGTATAATGTAGAACATGGTGACCAGTTTTATTGGTGTTTAACGCCACTTTCAACAATGTTAGTTATAGCGTAGAACATGTTGACCAGTTCTATTGGTGTTTAACACCACTTTTAACAATGTGTCAGCTATAACATAGAACATGGTGACCAGTTTTATTGGTGTTTAACAACACTTTCAACAATGTGTCAGGTATCACGTAGAACATGGTGACCAACTTTATTGGTGTTTAACGACACTTTCAACAATGTGTCAGGTATAACGTAGAACATGGTGACCAGTTTTATTGGTGTTTAACGACACTTTCAACAATGTGTCAGGTATAACGTAGAACATGGTAACCAGTTTTATTGGTGTTTAATGACACTTTCAACGATGTGTCCGGTATAGCGTATAACATGGTGACCAGTTTTATTGGTGTTTAACGCCACTTTCAACAATGTTAGTTATAGCGTAGAACATGGTGACCAGTTTTATTGGTGCTTAACGCCACTTTCAACAATGTGACAGGTATAAAGTTTAACATGGTGACCAGTTTTATTGGTGTTTAACGCCACTTTCAACAATGTTAGTCATAGCGTACAACATGGTGACCAGTTTTATTGGTGTTGAATGCCACTTTCAACAATATGTTAGTTATAGCATAGAACATGGTGACCAGTTTTATTGGTGTTTAACGACACTTTCAACAATGTGTCAATTATAACGTACAACATGGTTACCAGTTTTATTAGTGTTTAGCGACACTTTCAACAATGTCAGGTATAACGTAGAACATGGTGACCAGCTTTATTGGTGTTTAATGCCACTTTCAACAATGTTAGTTATAGCATAGAACATCGTGACCAATTTTTTTGGTGTTTAACGACACTTTCAACAATGTGTCAGGTATAGCGTAGAACATGGTGACAAGTTTTATTGGTGTTCAACGACACTTTCAACAATGTGTCAGGTATAACGTATAACATGGTGACCAGTTTTATTGGTGTTTAATGCCACTTTCAACAATGTTAGCTATAGCGTAGAACATGTTGACCAGTTTTATTAGTGTTTAACAACACTTTCAACAATGTCAGGTATAACGTAGAACATGGTGACCAGTTTTATTGGTGTTTAACGCCACTGTCAACAATATTTCAGCTATGATGTATAATATGGCGATCAGTTTTATTGGTGTTTAATGCCACTTTTCAACAATGTGTCAGGTATAATGTAGAACATGGGGACCAGTTTTATTGGTGTTTAATGCCACTTTCAACAATGTTAGTTATAGCGTAGAACATGTTGACCAGTTCTATTGGTGTTTAACGTCACTTTTAACAATGTGTCAGCTATAACATAGAACATGGTGACCAGTTTTATTGGTGTTTAACAACACTTTCAACAATGTGTCAGGTATCACGTAGAACATGGTGACCAGCTTTATTGGTGTTTAACGACACTTTCAACAATGTGTCAGGTATAACGTAGAACATGGTGACCAGTTTTATTGGTGCTTAACGCCACTTTCAACAATGTGACAGGTATAAAGTATAACATGGTGACCAGTTTTATTGGTGTTTAACGCCACTTTCAACAATGTTAGTTATAGCGTACAACATGGTGACCAGTTTTATTGGTGTTGAATGCCACTTTCAACAATATGTTAGTTATAGCGTAGAACATGATGACCAGTTTTATTGGTGTTTAACGACACTTTCAACAATGTGTCAGTTATAACGTACAACATGGTTACCAGTTTTATTAGTGTTTAACGACACTTTCAACAATGTCAGGTATAACGTAGAACATGGTGACCAGTTTTATTGGTGTTTAATGCCACTTTCAACAATGTTAGTTATAGCATAGAACATCGTGACCAATTTGTTTGGTGTTTAACGACACTTTCAACAATGTGTCAGGTATAGCGTAGGACATGGTGACCAGTTTTATTGGTGCTTAATGACACTTTCAACAATGTGTCAGGTATAACGTAGAACATGGTGACCAGTTTTATTGGTGCTTAACAACACTTTCAATAATGTGTCAGGTACAACGTAGAACATGGCGACCAGTTTTATTGGTGTTCAACGACGCTTTCAACAATGTGTCAGGTATAACGTATAATATGGTGACCAGTTTTATTGGTGTTTAACGCCACTTTCAACAATGTTAGCAATAGCGTAGAACATGTTGACCAGTTTTATTAGTGTTTAACAACACTTTCAACAATGTCAGGTATAACGTAGAACATGGTGACCAGGTTCATTGGTGTTTAACGACACTTTCAACAATGTGTCAGGTATAATGAAGAACATGGTGACCATTTTTATTGGTATTAACGCCACTGTCAACAATATTTCAGCTATGATGTATAATATGGCGCACAGTTTTGTTGGTGTTTAACGACACTTTCAACAATGTGTTAGTTATAACGTACAACATGGTTACCAGTTTTATTAGTGCTTAGCGACTTTCAACAATGTCAGGTATAACGTAGAACATGGTGACCAGTTTTATTGGTGTTTAATGACACTTTCAACAATGTGTCAGGTATAACGTATTACATGGTGACCAGTTTTATTGGTGCTTAACGACACTTTGAACAATATGTAAGGTATTACGTATAACATGGTCACCAGTTTTATTTGTGTTTAACGACACTTTCAACAATGTGTCAGGTATAACGTAGAACATGGTGACCAGTTTTATTGGTGTTTAATGCCACTTTCAACAATGTTAGCTATAGCGTAGAACATGTTGACCAGTTTTATTGGTGTTTAATGCCACTTTTCAACAATGTGTCAGGTATAATGTAGAACAGGGTGACCAGTTTTATTGGTGTTTAACGCCACGTTCAACAATGTTAGTTATAGCGTAGAACATGTTGACCAGTTATATTGGTGTTTAACGCCACTTTTAGCAATGTGTCAGCTATTACATAGAACATGGTGACAAGTTTTATTGGCGTTTAATGCCACTTTTCAACAATGTGTCAGGTATAAGGTATAACATGGTGACCAGTTTTATTGGTGTTTAATGCCACTTTCAACAATGTTAGCTATAGCGTAGAACATGTTGACCACTTTTAACAATGTGTCAGCTATAACATAGAACATGGTGACCAGTTTTATTGGTGTTTAACAACACTTTCAACAATGTGTCAGGTATCACGTAGAACATGGTGACCAGCTTTATTGGTGTTTAACGACACTTTCAACAATGTGTCAGGTATAACGTAGAACATGGTGACCAGTTTTATTGGTGCATAATGCCACTTTCAACAATGTGACAGGTATAAAGTATAACATGGTGACCAGTTTTATTGGTGTTTAACGCCACTTTCAACAATGTTAGTTATAGCATAGAACATGGTGGCCAGTTTTATTGGTGTTGAATGCCACTTTGAACAATATGTTAGTTATAGCGCAGAACATGGTGACCAGTTTTATTAGCGTTTAACGACACTTTGAACAATGTGTCAGTTATAACGTACAACATGGTTACCAGTTTTATTAGTGTTTAACGACTTTCACCAATGTCAGGTATAACGTAGAACATGGTGACCAGTTTTATTGGTGTTTAATGCCACTTTCAACAATATTAGTTATAGCATAGAACATCGTGACCAATTTTTTTGGAGTTTAACGACTCTTTCAACAATGTGTCAGGTATAGTGTAGAACATGGTGACCAGTTTTATTAGTGTTTAATGACACTTTCAACAATGTGTCAGGTATAACGTAGAACATGGTGACAAGTTTTATTGGTGCTTAACAACACTTTCAATAATGTGTCAGGTACAACGTAGAACATGGTGACCAGTTTTATTGGTGTTCAACGACACTTTCAACAATGTGTCAGGTATAGTGTATAACATGGTGACCAGTTTTATTGGTGTTTAACGCCACTTTCAACAATGTTAGCTATAGCGTAGAACATGTTGACCAGTTTTATTAGTGTTTAACAACACTTTCAACAATGTCAGGTATAACGTAGAACATGGTGACCAGTTTTATTGGTGTTTAACGACACTTTCAACAATGTGTCAGGTATAATGTAGAACATGGTGACCATTTTTATTGGTATTAACGCCACTGTCAACAATATTTCAGCTATTATGTATAATATGGCGCACAGTTTTGTTGGTGTTTAACGACACTTTCAACAATGTGTCAGGTATAACGTAGAACATGGTGACCAGTTTTATTGGTGTTTAATGCCACTTTCAACAATGTTAGCTATAGCGTAGAACATGTTGACCAGTTTTATTGGTGTTTAATGCCACTTTTCAACAATGTGTCAGGTATAATGTAGAACATAGTGACCAGTTTTATTGGTGTTTAATGCCACTTTCAACAATGTTAGTTATAGCGTAGAACATGTTGACCACTTATATTGGTGTTTAACGCCACTTTTAACAATGTGTCAGCTATAACATAGATCATGGTTACCAGTTTTATTGGTGTTTAATGCCACTTTTCAACAATGTGTCAGGTATAACGTATAACATGGTGACCAGTTTTATTGGTGTTTAATGCCACTTTCAACAATGTTAGCTATAGTGTAGAACAAATTGACCAGTTTTATTGGTGTTTAATGCCACTTTTCAACAATGTGTCAGGTATAATGTAGAACATGGTGACCAGTTTTATTGGTGTTTAACGACACTTTCAACAATGTGTCAGGTATAGCGTAGAACATGGTGACCAGTTTTATTGGTGTTTAAAGACACTTTCAACAATGTGTCAGGTATAACGTAGGACATGGTGACCAGTTTTATTGGTGCTTAACAACACTTTCAATAATGTGTCAGGTACAGCGTAGAACATGGTGACCAGTTTTATTGGTGTTCAACGACACTTTCAACAATGTGTCAGGTATAGCGTAGAACATGTTGACCAGTTCTATTGATGTTTAACGCCACTTTTAACAATGTGTCAGCTATAACATAGAACATGGTGACCAGTTTTATTGGTGTTTAACGACACTTTCAACAATGTGTCAGGTATAACGTAGAACATGGTGACCAGTTTTATTGGTGTTTAATGCCACTTTCAACAATGTTAGTTATTGCATAGAACATCGTGACCAATTTTTTTGGTGTTTAACGACACTTTCAACAATGTGTCAGGTATAGCGTAGAACATGGTGACCAGTTTTATTGGTGTTTAATGACACTTTCAACAATGTGTCAGGTACAACGTAGAACATGGTGACCAGTTTTATTGGTGTTCAACGACACTTTCAACAATGTGTCAGGTATAGCGTATAACATGGTGACCAGTTTTATTGGTGTTTAACGCCACTTTCAACAATGTTAGCTATAGCGTAGAACATGTTGACCAGTTTTATTAGTGTTTAACAACACTTTCAACAATGTCAGGTATAACGAAGAACATGTTGACCAGTTTTATTAGTGTTTAACGACACTTTCAACAATGTGTCAGGTATAATGTAGAACATGGTGACCATTTTTATTGGTATTAACGCCACTGTCAACAATATTTCAGCTATTATGTATAATATGGCGCACAGTTTTATTGGTGTTTAACAACACTTTCAACAATGTGTCAGGTATCACGTAGAACATGGTGACCAGCTTTATTGGTGTTTAACGACACTTTCAACAAGGTGTCAGGTATAGCGTAGAACATGGTGACCAGTTTTATTGGTGTTTAACGACACTTTCAACAATGTGTCAGGTATAACGTAGAACATGGTGACCAGTTTTATTGGTGTTTAATGCCACTTTCAACAATGTTAGTTATAGCATAGAACATGGTGACCAGTTTTATTGGTGCTTAACGCCACTTTCAACAATGTGACAGGTATAAAGTATAACATGGTGACCAGTTTTATTGGTGTTTAATGCCACTTTCAACAATGTTAGTTATAGCATAGAACATGGTGGCCAGTTTTATTGGTGTTGAATGCCACTTTCAACAATATGTTAGTTATAGCGCAGAACATGGTGACCAGTTTTATTGGTGTTTAACGACACTTTGAACAATGTGTCAGTTATAGCGTACAACATGGTTACCAGTTTTATTAGTGTTTAACGACTTTCACCAATGTCAGGTATAACATAGAACATGGTGACCAGTTTTATTGGTGTTTAACGACACTTTCAACAATGTGTCAGGTATAACATAGAATATGGTGACCAATTTTATTGGTGTTCAACGACACTTTCAACAATGTGTCAGGTATAGCGTATAACATGGTGACCAGTTTTATTGGTGTTTAACGCCACTTTCAACAATGTTAGCTATAGCGTAGAACATGTTGACCAGTTCTATTGGTGTTTAACGCCACTTTTAACAACGTGTGAGCTATAACATAGAACCGGGTGACCAGTTTTATTGGTGTTTAACAACACTTTCAACAATGTGTCAGGTATCACATAGAACATGGTGACCAGCTTTATTGGTGTTTAACGACACTTTCAACAAAGTGTCAGGTATAACGTAGAACATGGTGACCAGTTTTATTGGTGTTTAATGCCACTTTCAACAATGTTAGTTATAGCATAGAACATCGTGACCAATTTTTTTGGTGCTTAACGACACTTTCAACAATGTGTCAGGTATAGCGTAGAACATGGTGACCAGTTTTATTGGTGTTTAATGACACTTTCAACAATGTGTCAGGTACAACGTAGAACATGGTGACCAGTTTTATTGGTGTTCAACGACACTTTCAACAATGTGTCAGGTATAGTGTATAACATGCTGACCAGTTTTATTGGTGTTTAACGCCACTTTCAACAATGTTAGCTATAGCGTAGAACATGTTGACCAGTTTTATTAGTGTTTAACAACACTTTCAACAATGTCAGGTATAACGAAGAACATGGTGACCAGTTTTATTGGTTTTTAATGACACTTTCAACCATGTGTCAGGTATAATGTAGAACATGGTGACCATTTTTATTGGTATTAACGCCACTGTCAACAATATTTCAGCTATTATGTATAATATGGCGCACAGTTTTGTTGGTGTTTAACGACACTTTCAACAATGTGTTAGTTATAACGTACAACATGGTTACCAGTTTTATTAGTGTTTAACGACTTTCAACAATGTCAGGTATAACGTAGAACATGGTGACCAGTTTTATTGGTGTTTAATGCCACTTTCAACAATGTTAGCTATAGCGTAGAACATGTTGACCACTTTTAGCAATGTGTCAGCTATAACATAGAACATGGTGACCAGTTTTATTGGTGTTTATCAACACTTTCAACAATGTGTCAGGTATCACGTAGAACATGGTGACCAGCTTTATTGGTGTTTAACGACACTTTCAACAATGTGTCAGGTATAACGTAGAACATGGTGACTAGTTTTATTGGTGTTTAACGACACTTTCAACAATGTGTCAGGTATAACGTAGAACATGGTGACCAGTTTTATTGGTGTTTAACGCCACTTTCAACAATGTTAGTTATAGCGTAGAACATGGTGACCAGTTTTATTGGTGCTTAATGCCACTTTCAACAATGTGACAGGTATAACGTAGAACATGGTGACCAGTTTTATTGGTGTTTAACGCCACTTTCAACAATGTTAGTTATAGCATAGAACATGGTGGCCGGTTTTATTGGTGTTGAATGCCACTTTCAACAATATGTTAGTTATAGCGCAGAACATGGTGACCAGTTTAATTGGTGTTTAACGACACTTTGAACAATGTGTCAGTTATAACGTACAACATGGTGACCAGTTTTATTAGTGTTTAACGACTTTCACCAATGTCAGGTATAACGTAGAACATGGTGACCAGTTTTATTGGTGCTTAATGCCACTTTCAACAATATTAGTTATAGCATAGAACATCGTGACCAATTTTTTTGGAGTTTAACGACACTTTCAACAATGTGTCAGGTATAGCGTAGAACATGGTGGCCAGTTTTATTAGTGTTTAATGACACTTTCAACAATGTGTCAGGTATAACGTAGAACATGGTGACCAGTTTTATTGGTGCTTAACAACACTTTCAATAATGTGTCAGGTACAACGTAGAACATGGTGACCAGTTTTATTGGTGTTCAACGACACTTTCAACAATGTGTCAGGTATAGTGTATAACATGGTGACCAGTTTTATTGGTGTTTAATGCCACTTTCAACAATGTTAGCTATAGCGTAGAACATGTTGACCAGTTTTATTGGTGTTTAACAACACTTTCAACAATGTCAGGTATAACGTAGAACATGGTGACCAGTTTTATTGGTGTTTAACGACACTTTCAACAATGTGTCAGGTATAATGTAGAACATGGTGACCATTTTTATTGGTATTAACGCCACTGTCAACAATATTTCAGCTATTATGTATAATATGGCGCACAGTTTTGTTGGTGTTTAACGACACTTTCAACAATGTGTTAGTTATAACGTACAACATGGTTACCAGTTTTATTAGTGTTTAATGACTTTCAACAATGTCAGGTATAACGTAGAACATGGTGACCAGTTTTATTGGTGTTTAATGACACTTTCAACAATGTGTCAGGTATAACGTATTACATGGTGACCAGTTTTATTGGTGCTTAACGACACTTTCAACAATATGTCAGGTATTACGTATAACATGGTCACCAGTTTTATTTGTGTTTAACGACACTTTCAACAATGTGTCAGGTATAACGTAGAACATGGTGACCAGTTTTATTGGTGTTTAATGCCACTTTTCAACAATGTGTCAGGTATAATGTAGAACATGGTGACCAGTTTTATTGGTGTTTAACGCCACTTTCAACAATGTTAGTTATAGCGTAGAATATGTTGACCAGTTTTATTGGTGTTTAATGCCACTTTCAACAATGTTAGCTATAGCGTAGAACATGTTGACCAGTTTTATTGGTGTTTAATGCCACTTTTCAACAATGTGTCAGGTATAATGTAGAACATAGTGATCAGTTTTATTGGTGTTTAATGCCACTTTCAACAATGTTAGTTATAGCGTAGAACATGTTGACCAGTTATATTGGTGTTTAACACCACTTTTAACAATGTGTCAGCTATAACATAGAACATGCTGACCAGTTTTATTGGTGTTTAATGCCACTTTTCAACAATGTGTCAGGTATAATGTATAACATGGTGACCAGTTTTATTGGTGTTTAATGCCACTTTCAACAATGTTAGCTATAGCGTAGAACATGTTAACCAGTTTTATTGGTGATTAATGCCACTTTTCAACAATGTGTCAGGTATAATGTAGAACATGGTGACCAGTTTTATTGGTGTTTAACACCACTTTCAACAATGTTAGTTATAGCATAGAACATGTTGACCAGTTCTATTGGTGTTTAATGCCACTTTTAACAATGTGTCAGCTATAACATAGAACATGGTGACCAGTTTTATTGGTGTTTAACCACACTTTCAACAATGTGTCAGGTATCACATAGAACATGGTGACCAGCTTTATTGGTGTTTAACGACACTTTCAACAATGTGTCAGGTATAGCGTAGAACATGGTGACCAGTTTTATTGGTGTTTAACGACACTTTCAACAATGTGTCAGTTATAATGTAGAACATGGTGACCATTTTTATTGGTATTAACGCCACTGTCAACAATATTTCAACTATTATGTATAATATGGCGCACAGTTTTGTTGGTGTTTAACGACACTTTCAACAATGTGTTAGTTATAACGTACAACATGGTTACCAGTTTTATTAGTGTTTAACGACTTTCAACAATGTCAGGTATAACGTAGAACATGGTGACCAGTTTTATTGGTGTTTAATGACACTTTCAACAATGTGTCAGGTATAACGTATTACATGGTGACCAGTTTTATTGGTGCTTAACGACACTTTCAACAATATGTCAGGTATTACGTATAACATGGTCACCAGTTTTATTTGTGCTTAACGACACTTTCAACAATGTGTCAGGTATAACGTAGAACATGTTGACCAGTTTTATTGGTGTTTAATGCCACTTTTCAACAATGTGTCAGGTATAATGTAGAACATAGTGATCAGTTTTATTGGTGTTTAATGCCACTTTCAACAATGTTAGTGATAGCGTAGAACATGTTGACCAGTTATATTGGTGTTTAACGCCACTATTAACAATGTGTCAGCTATAACATAGAACATGGTGACCAGTTTTATTGGTGTTTAATGCCACTTTTCAACAATGTGTCAGGTATAACGTATAACATGGTGACCAGTTTTATTGGTGTTTAATGCCACTTTCAACAATGTTAGCTATAGCGTAGAACATGTTGACCAGTTTTATTGGTGTTTAATGCCACTTTTCAACAATGTGTCAGGTATAATGTAGAACATGGTGACCAGTTTTATTGGTGTTTAACGCCACTTTCAACAATGTTAGTTATAGCGTAGAACATGTTGACCAGTTCTATTGGTGTTTAATGCCACTTTTAACAATGTGTCAGCTATAACATAGAACATGGTGACCAGTTTTATTGGTGTTTAACCACACTTTCAACAATGTGTCAGGTATTACATAGAACATGGTGACCAGCTTTATTGGTGTTTAACGACACTTTCAACAATATGTCAGGTACAACGTAGAACATGGTCACCAGTTTTATTTGTGCTTAACGACACTTTCAACAATGTGTCAGGTATAACGTAGAACATGGTGACCAGTTTTATTGGTGTTTAATGCCACTTTCAACAATGTTAGCTATAGCGTAGAACATGTTGACCAGTTTTATTGGTGTTTAATGCCACTTTTCAACAATGTGTCAGGTATAATGTAGAACATAGTGATCAGTTTTATTGGTGTTTAATGCCACTTTCAACAATGTTAGTGATAGCGTAGAACATGTTGACCAGTTATATTGGTGTTTAACGCCACTTTTAACAATGTGTCAGCTATAACATAGAACATGGTGACCAGTTTTATTGGTGTTTAATGCCACTTTTCAACAATGTGTCAGGTATAACGTATAACATGGTGACCAGTTTTATTGGTGTTTAATGCCACTTTCAACAATGTTAGCTATAGCGTAGAACATGTTGACCAGTTTTATTGGTGTTTAATGCCACTTTTCAACAATGTGTCAGGTATAATGTAGAACATGGTGACCAGTTTTATTGGTGTTTAACGCCACTTTCAACAATGTTAGTTATAGCGTAGAACATGTTGACCAGTTCTATTGGTGTTTAATGCCACTTTTAACAATGTGTCAGCTATAGCATAGAACATGGTGACCAGTTTTATTGGTGTTTAACCACACTTTCAACAATGTGTCAGGTATTACATAGAACATGGTGACCAGCTTTATTGGTGTTTAACGACACTTTCAACAATGTGTCAGGTATAGCGTAGAACATGGTGACCAGTTTTATTGGTGTTTAACGACACTTTCAACAATGTGTCAGTTATAATGTAGAACATGGTGACCATTTTTATTGGTATTAACGCCACTGTCAACAATATTTCAACTATTATGTATAATATGGCGCACAGTTTTGTTGGTGTTTAACGACACTTTCAACAATGTGTTAGTTATAACGTACAACATGGTTACCAGTTTTATTAGTGTTTAACGACTTTCAACAATGTCAGGTATAACGTAGAACATGGTGACCAGTTTTATTGGTGTTTAATGACACTTTCAACCATGTGTCAGGTATAACGTATTACATGGTGACCAGTTTTATTGGTGCTTAACGACACTTTCAACAATATGTCAGGTATTATGTATAACATGGTCACCAATTTTATTTGTGCTTAACGACACTTTCAACAATGTGTCATGTATAACGTAGAACATGGTGACCAGTTTTATTGGTGTTTAATGCCACTTTCAACAATGTTAGCAATAGCGTAGAACATGTTGACCAGCTTTATTGGTGTTTAATGCCACTTTTCAACAATGTGTCAGGTATAATGTAGAACATAGTGATCAGTTTTATTGGTGTTTAATGCCACTTTCAACAATGTTAGTGATAGCGTAGAACATGTTGACCAGTTATATTGGTGTTTAACGCCACTTTTAACAATGTGTCAGCTATAACATAGAACATGGTGACCAGTTTTATTGGTGTTTAATGCCACTTTTCAACAATGTGTCAGGTATAACGTATAACATGGTGACCAGTTTTATTGGTGTTTAATGCCACTTTCAACAATGTTAGCTATAGCGTAGAACATGTTGACCAGTTTTATTGGTGTTTAATGCCACTTTTCAACAATGTGTCAGGTATAATGTAGAACATGGTGACCAGTTTTATTGGTGTTTAACGCCACTTTCAACAATGTTAGTTATAGCGTAGAACATGTTGACCAGTTCTATTGGTGTTTAATGCCACTTTTAACAATGTGTCAGCTATAACATAGAACATGGTGACCAGTTTTATTGGTGTTTAACCACACTTTCAACAATGTGTCAGGTATTACATAGAACATGGTGACCAGCTTTATTGGTGTTTAACGACACTTTCAACAATGTGTCAGGTATAGCGTAGAACATGGTGACCAGTTTTATTGGTGTTTAACGACACTTTCAACAATGTGTCAGTTATAATGTAGAACATGGTGACCATTTTTATTGGTATTAACGCCACTGTCAACAATATTTCAACTATTATGTATAATATGGTGCACAGTTTTGTTGGTGTTTAACGACACTTTCAACAATGTGTTAGTTATAACGTACAACATGGTGACCAGTTTTATTAGTGTTTAACGACTTTCAACAATGTCAGGTATAACGTAGAACATAGTGACCAGTTTTATTGGTGTTTAATGACACTTTCAACAATGTGTCAGGTATAACGTATTACATGGTGACCAGTTTTATTGGTGCTTAACGACACTTTCAACAATGTGTCAGGTATAACGTAGAACATGGTGACCAGTTTTATTGGTGTTTAATGCCACTTTCAACAATGTTAGCTATAGCGTAGAACATGTTGACCAGTTTTATTGGTGTTTAATGCCACTTTTCAACAATGTGTCAGGTATAATGTAGAACATGGTGACTAGTTTTATTGGTGTTTAACGCCACTTTCAACAATGTTAGTTATAGCGTAGAACATGTTGACCAGTTCTATTGGTGTTTAGCGCCACTTTTAACAATGTGTCAGCTATAACATAGAACATGGTGACCAGTTTTATTGGTGTTTAACCACACTTTCAACAATGTGTCAGGTATCACATAGAACATGGTGACCAGCTTTATTGGTGTTTAACGACACTTTCAACAATGTGTCAGGTATAACGTAGAACATGGTGACCAGTTTTATTGGTGTTTAATGCCACTTTCAGCAATGTTAGTTATTGCATAGAACATCGTGTCCAATTTTTTTGGTGTTTAACGACACTTTCAACAATGTGTCAGGTATAGCGTAGAACATGGTGACCAGTTTTATTGGTGTTTAATGACACTTTCAACAATGTGTCAGGTATAGCGTAAAACATGGTGACCAGTTTTATTGGTGCTTAACAACACTTTCAATAATGTGTCAGGTACAACGTAGAACATGGTGACCAGTTTTATTGGTGTTTAATGCCACTTTCAACAATGTTAGCTATAGCGTAGGACATGTTGACCAGTTTTATTGGTGTTTAATGCCACTTTTCAACAATGTGTCAGGTATAATGTAGAACATGGTGACCAGTTTTATTGGTGTTTAACGCCACTTTCAACAATGTTAGTTATAGCGTAGAACATGTTGACCAGTTCTATTGGTGTTTAGCGCCACTTTTAACAATGTGTCAGCTATAACATAGAACATAGTGACCAGTTTTATTGGTGTTTAACCACACTTTCAACAATGTGTCAGGTATCACATAGAACATGGTGACCAGCTTTATTGGTATTTAACGACACTTTGAACAATGTGTCAGGTGTAACGTAGAACATGGTGACCAGTTTTATTGGTGTTTAATGCCACTTTCAGCAATGTTAGTTATAGCATAGAACATCGTGTCCAATTTTTTTGGTGTTTAACGACACTTTCAACAATGTGTCAGGTATAGCGTAGAACATGGTGACCAGTTTTATTGGTGTTTAATGACACTTTCAACAATGTGTCAGGTATAGCGTAAAACATGGTGACCAGTTTTATTGGTGCTTAACAACACTTTCAATAATGTGTCAGGTACAACATAGAACATGGTGACCAGTTTTATTGGTGTTCAACGACACTTTCAACAATGTGTCAGGTATAACGTATAACATGGTGACCAGTTTTATTGGTGTTTAACGCCACTTTCAACAATGTTAGCTATAGCGTAGAACATGTTGACCAGTTTTATTAGTGTTTAACATCACTTTCAACAATGTCAGGTATAACGTAGAACATGGTGACCAGTTTTATTGGTGTTTAACGACACTTTCAACAATGTGTCAGGTATAATGTATAAAATGCTGGCCAGATTTATTGGTGTTTAACGACACTTTCAACAATGTGTCAGGTATAATGTAGAACATGGTGACCAGTTTTATTGGTTTTTAACGCCACTTTCAACAATGTTAGTTATAGCGTAGAACATGTTGACCAGTTATATTGGTGTTTAACGCCACTTTTAACAATGTGTCAGCTATAACATAGAACATGGTGACCAGTTTTATTGGCGTTTAATGCCACTTTTCAACAATGTGTCAGGTATAACGTATAACATGGTGACCAGTTTTATTGGTGTTTAATGCCACTTTCAACAATGTTAGCTATAGCATAGAACATGTTGACCAGTTTTATTGGTGTTTAATGCCACTTTTCAACAATGTGTCAGGTATAATGTAGAACATAGTGACCAGTTTTATTGGTGTTTAATGCCACTTTCAACAATGTTAGTTATAGCGTAGAACATGTTGACCAGTTCTATTGGTGTTTAACGCCACTTTTAACAATGTGTCAGCTATAACATAGAACATGGTGACCAGTTTTATTGGTGTTTAACAACACTTTCAACAATGTGTCAGGTATCACGTAGTACATGGTGACCAGCTTTATTGGTGTTTAACGACACTTTCAACAATGTGTCAGGTATAAAGTAAAACATGGTGACCAGTTTTATTGGTGTTTAACGACAATTTCAACGATGTGTCAGGTATAACGTATAACATGGTGACCAGTTTTATTGGTGTTTAACGCCACTTTCAACAATGTGACAGGTATAAAGTATAACATGGTGACCAGTTTTATTGGTGTTTAATGCCACTTTCAACAATTTTAGTTATAGCATAGAACATGGTGGCCAGTTTTATTGGTGTTTAGCACCACTTTCAACAATATGTCAGGTATAACGTAGAACATGGTGGCCAGTTTTATTGGTGTTGAATGCCACTTTCAAAAATATGTTAGTTATAGCGCAGAACTTGGTGACCAGTTTTATTGGTGTTTAACGACACTTTCAACAATGTGTTAGTTATAACATACAACATGTTTACCAGTTTTATTAGTGTTTAACGACTTTCAACAATGTCAGGTATAGCGTAGAACATGGTGACTAGTTTTATTGGTGTTTAACGCCACTTTCAACAATGTTAGTTATAGCATAGAACATGGTGACCAGCTTTATTGGTGTTTAATGCCACTTTCAACAATGTTAGTTATAGCGTAGAACATGGTGACCTGTTTTATTGGTGTTTAACGCCACTTTCAACAATATTTCTGCTATGATGTATAATATGGTGCACAGTTTTATTGGTGTTTAACGACACTTTCAACAATGTGTTAGTTATAACGTACAACATGGTTACCAGTTTTATTAGTGTTTAACGACTTTCAACAATGTCAGGTATAACGTAGAACATGGTGACCAGTTTTATTGACGTTTAACGACACTTTCAACAATGTGTCAGGTATAACGTATTACATGGTGACCAGTTTTATTGGTGCTTAACGACACTTTCAACAATATGTCAGGTATTACGTATAACATGGTCACCAGTTTTATTTGTGTTTAACGACACTTTCAACAATGTGTCAGGTATAACGTAGAACATGGTGACCAGTTTTATTGGTGTTTAATGCCACTTTCAACAATGTTAGCTATAGCGTAGAACATGTTGACCAGTTTTATTGGTGTTTAATGCCACTTTTCAACAATGTGTCAGGTATAATGTAGAACATAGTGATCAGTTTTATTGGTGTTTAATGACACTTTCAACAATGTTAGCTATAGCATAGAACATGTTGACCACTTTTAACAATGTGTCAGCTATAACATAGAACATGGTGACCAGTTTTATTGGTGTTTAACAACACTTTCAACAATGTGTCAGGTATCACGTAGAACCTGGTGACCCGCTTTATTGGTGTTTAACGACACTTTCAACAATGTGTCAGGTATAACGTAGAACATGGTGACCAGTTTTATTGGTGTTTAACGACACTTTCAACAATGTGTCAGGTATAACGTAGAACATGGTGACCAGTTTTATTGGTGTTTAACGACACTTTCAACGATGTGTCAGGTATAACTTCTAACATGGTGACCAGTTTGATTGGTGTTTAACGCCACTTTCATCAATGTTAGTTATAGCGTAGAACATGGAGACCAGTTTTATTGGTGCTTAACGCCACTTTCAACAATGTGACAGATATAAAGTATAACATGTTGACCAGTTTTATTGGTGTTTAATGCCACTTTTCAACAATGTGTCAGGTATAATGTAGAACATGGTGACCAGTTTTATTGGTGTTTAACGCCACTTTCAACAATGTTAGTTATAGCGTAGAACATGTTGACCAGTTCTATTGGTGTTTAGTGCCACTTTTAACAATGTGTCAGCTATAACATAGAACATGGTGACCAGTTTTATTGGTGTTTAACCACACTTTCAACAATGTGTCAGGTATCACATAGAACATGGTGACCAGCTTTATTGGTGTTTAACGACACTTTCAACAATGTGTCAGGTGTAACGTAGAACATGGTGACCAGTTTTATTGGTGTTTAATGCCACTTTCAGCAATGTTAGTTATAGCATAGAACATCGTGTCCAATTTTTTTGGTGTTTAACGACACTTTCAACAATGTGTCAGGTATAGCGTAGAACATGGTGACCAGTTTTATTGGTGTTTAATGACACTTTCAACAATGTGTCAGGTATAGCGTAAAACATGGTGACCAGTTTTATTGGTGCTTAACAACACTTTCAATAATGTGTCAGGTACAACATAGAACATGGTGACCAGTTTTATTGGTGTTCAACGACACTTTCAACAATGTGTCAGGTATAACGTATAACATGGTGACCAGTTTTATTGGTGCTTAACGCCACTTTCAACAATGTTAGCTATAGCGTAGAACATGTTGACCAGTTTTATTAGTGTTTAACAAGACTTTCAACAATGTCAGGTATAACGTAGAACATGGTGACCAGTTTTATTGGTGTTTAACGACACTTTCAACAATGTGTCAGGTATAATGTATAAAATGCTGGCCAGATTTATTGGTGTTTAACGACACTTTCAACAATGTGTCAGGTATAATGTAGAACATGGTGACCAGTTTTATTGGTTTTTAACGCCACTTTCAACAATGTTAGTTATAGCGTAGAACATGTTGACCAGTTATATTGGTGTTTAACGCCACTTTTAACAATGTGTCAGCTATAACATAGAACATGGTGACCAGTTTTATTGGCGTTTAATGCCACTTTTCAACAATGTGTCAGGTATAACGTATAACATGGTGACCAGTTTTATTGGTGTTTAATGCCACTTTCAACAATGTTAGCTATAGCGTAGAACATGTTGACCAGTTTTATTGGTGTTTAATGCCACTTTTCAACAATGTGTCAGGTATAATGTAGAACATAGTGACCAGTTTTATTGGTGTTTAATGCCACTTTCAACAATGTTAGTTATAGCGTAGAACATGTTGACCAGTTCTATTGGTGTTTAACGCCACTTTTAACAATGTGTCAGCTATAACATAGAACATGGTGACCAGTTTTATTGGTGTTTAACAACACTTTCAACAATGTGTCAGGTATCACGTAGTACATGGTGACCAGCTTTATTGGTGTTTAACGACACTTTCAACAATGTGTCAGGTATAAAGTAAAACATGGTGACCAGTTTTATTGGTGTTTAACGCCACTTTCAACAATGTGACAGGTATAAAGTATAACATGGTGACCAGTTTTATTGGTGTTTAATGCCACTTTCAACAATTTTAGTTATAGCATAGAACATGGTGGCCAGTTTTATTGGTGTTTAGCACCACTTTCAACAATATGTCAGGTATAACGTAGAACATGGTGGCCAGTTTTATTGGTGTTGAATGCCACTTTCAAAAATATGTTAGTTATAGCGCAGAACTTGGTGACCAGTTTTATTGGTGATTAACGAACACTTTCAACAATGTGTTAGTTATAACATACAACATGTTTACCAGTTTTATTAGTGTTTAACGACTTTCAACAATGTCAGGTATAGCGTAGAACATGGTGACTAGTTTTATTGGTGTTTAACGCCACTTTCAACAATGTTAGTTATAGCATAGAACATGGTGACCAGTTTTATTGGTGTTTAATGCCACTTTCAACAATGTTAGTTATAGCGTAGAACATGGTGACCTGTTTTATTGGTGTTTAACGCCACTTTCAACAATATTTCTGCTATGATGTATAATATGGTGCACAGTTTTATTGGTGTTTAACGACACTTTCAACAATGTGTTAGTTATAACGTACAACATGGTTACCAGTTTTATTAGTGTTTAACGACTTTCAACAATGTCAGGTATAACGTAGAACATGGTGACCAGTTTTATTGACGTTTAACGACACTTTCAACAATGTGTCAGGTATAACGTATTACATGGTGACCAGTTTTATTGGTGCTTAACGACACTTTCAACAATATGTCAGGTATTACGTATAACATGGTCACCAGTTTTATTTGTGTTTAACGACACTTTCAACAATGTGTCAGGTATAACGTAGAACATGGTGACCAGTTTTATTGGTGTTTAATGCCACTTTCAACAATGTTAGCTATAGCGTAGAACATGTTGACCAGTTTTATTGGTGTTTAATGCCACTTTTCAACAATGTGTCAGGTATAATGTAGAACATAGTGATCAGTTTTATTGGTGTTTAATGCCATTTCAACAATGTTAGCTATAGCATAGAACATGTTGACCACTTTTAACAATGTGTCAGCTATAACATAGAACATGGTGACCAGTTTTATTGGTGTTTAACAACACTTTCAACAATGTGTCAGGTATCACGTAGAACCTGGTGACCCGCTTTATTGGTGTTTAACGACACTTTCAACAATGTGTCAGGTATAACGTAGAACATGGTGACCAGTTTTATTGGTGTTTAACGACACTTTCAACAATGTGTCAGGTATAACGTAGAACATGGTGACCAGTTTTATTGGTGTTTAACGACACTTTCAACGATGTGTCAGGTATAACTTATAACATGGTGACCAGTTTGATTGGTGTTTAACGCCACTTTCATCAATGTTAGTTATAGCGTAGAACATGGAGACCAGTTTTATTGGTGCTTAACGCCATTTTCAACAATGTGACAGATATAAAGTATAACATGGTGACCAGTTTTATTGGTGTTTAACGACACTTTCAACAATGTGTCAGGTATAATGTAGAACATGGGGACCATTTTTATTGGTATTAACGCCACTGTCAACAATATTTCAGCTATTATGTATAATATGGCGCACAGTTTTGTTGGTGTTTAACGACACTTTCACCAATGTGTTAGTTATAACGTACAACATGGTTACCAGTTTTATTAGTGTTTAACGACTTTCAACAATGTCAGGTATAACGTAGAACATGGTGACCAGTTTTATTGGTGTTTAATGACACTTTCAACAATGTGTCAGGTATAACGTATTACATGGTGACCAGTTTTATTGGTGCTTAACGACACTTTCAACAATGTGTCAGGTATAACGTAGAACATGGTGACCAGTTTTATTGGTGTTTAATGCCACTTTCAACAATGTTAGCTATAGCGTAGAACATGTTGACCAGTTTTATTGGTGTTTAATGCCACTTTTCAACAATGTGTCAGGTATAATGTAGAACATGGTGACCAGTTTTATTGGTGTTTAACGCCACTTTCAACAATGTGTCAGGTATAACGTAGAACATGGTGACCAGTTTTATTGGTGTTTAACGACACTTTCAACAATGTGTCAGGTATAACGTAGAACATGGTGACCAGTTTTATTGGTGTTTAACGACACTTTCAACGATGTGTCAGGTATAACGTATAACATGGTGACCAGTTTGATTGGTGTTTAACGCCACTTTCAACAATGTTAGTTATAGCGTAGAACATGGAGACCAGTTTTATTGGTGCTTAGCGCCACTTTCAACAATGTGACAGATATAAAGTATAACATGGTGACCAGTTTTATTGGTGTTTAACGCCACTTTCAACAATGTTAGTTATAGCATAGAACATGGTGGCCAGTTTTATTGGTGTTGAATGCCACTTTCAACAATATGTTAGTTATAGCGCAGAACATGGTGACCAGTTTTATTGGTGTTTAACGACACTTTCAACAATGTGTCAGTTATAACGTACAACATGGTTACCAGTTTTATTAGTGTTTAACGATACTTTCAACAATGTCAGGTATAACGTAGAACATGGTGACCATGTTTATTGGTGTTTAATGCCACTTTCAACAATGTTAGTTATAGCATAGAACATCGTGACCAATTTTTTTGGTGTTTATCGACACTTTCAACAATGTGTCAGGTATAGCGTAGAACATGGTGACCAGTTTTATTGGTGTTTAATGACATTTTCAACAATGTGTCAGGTATAACATAGAACATGGTGACCAGTTTTATTGGTGCTTAACAACACTTTCAATAATGTGTCAGGTACAACGTAGAACATGGTGACCAGTTTTATAGGTGTTCAACGACACTTTCAACAATGTGTCAGGTATAGCGTATAACATGGTGACCAGTTTTATTGGTGTTTAATGCCACTTTCAACAATGTTAGCTATAGCGTAGAACATGTTGACCAGTTTTATTAGTGTTTAACAACACTTTCAACAATGTCAGGTATAATGTAGAACATGGTGACCAGTTTTATTGGTGTTTAACGACACTTTCAACAATGTGTCAGGTATAATGTAGAACATGGTGACCATTTTTATTGGTATTAATGCCACTGTCAACAATATTTCAGCTATTATGTATAATATGGCGCACAGTTTTGTTGGTGTTTAACGACACTTTCAACAATGTGTTAGTTATAACGTACAACATGGTTACCAGTTTTATTAGTGTTTAACGACTTTCAACAATGTCAGGTATAACGTAGAACATGGTGACCAGTTTTATTGGTGTTTAATGACACTTTCAACAATGTGTCAGGTATAACGTATTACATGGTGACCAGTTTTATTGGTGCTTAACGACACTTTCAACAATGTGTCAGGTATAACGTAGAACATGGTGACCAGTTTTATTGGTGTTTAATGCCACTTTCAACAATGTTAGCTATAGCGTAGAACATGTTGACCAGTTTTATTGGTGTTTAATGCCACTTTTCAACAATGTGTCAGGTATAATGTAGAACATGGTGACCAGTTTTATTGGTGTTTAACGCCACTTTCAACAATGTTAGTTATAGCGTAGAACATGTTGACCAGTTCTATTGGTGTTTAACGCCACTTTTAACAATGTGTCAGCTATAACATAGAACATGGTGACCAGTTTTATTGATGTTTAACAACACTTTCAACAATGTGTCAGGTATCACATAGAACATGGTGACCAGCTTTATTTGTGTTTAACGACACTTTCAACAATGTGTCAGGTATAACGTAGAACATGGTGACCACTTTTATTGGTTTTTAATGCCACTTTCAACAATGTTAGTTATGGCATAGAACATCGTGACCAATTTTTTTGGTGTTTAACGACACTTTCAACAATGTGTCAGGTATAGCGTAGAACATGGTGACCAGTTTTATTGGTGTTTAATGACACTTTCAACAATGTGTCAGGTATAACGTAGAACATGGTGACCAGTTTTATTGGTGTTCAACGACACTTTCAACAATGTGTCAGGTATAGCGTATAACATGGTGACCAGTTTTATTGGTGTTTAACGCCACTTTCAACAATGTTAGCTATAGCGTAGAACATGTTGACCAGTTTTATTGGTGTTTAACGACACTTTCAACAATGTGTCAGGTTTAATGTAGAACATGGTGACCAGTTTTATTGGTATTAACGCCACTGTCAACAATATTTCAGCTATTATGTATAATATGGCACACAGTTTTGTTGTTGTTTAACGACACTTTCAACAATGTGTTAGTTATAACGTACAACATGCTTACCAGTTTTGTTAGTGTTTAACACCTTTCAACAATGTCAGGTATAACGTAGAACATGGTGACCAGTTTTATTGGTGTTTAATGACACTTTCAACAATGTGTCAGGTATAACGTATTACATGGTGACCAGTTTTATTGGTGCTTAACGACACTTTCAACAATATGTCAGGTATTACGTATAACATGGTCACCAGTTTTATTGGTGTTTAACGTCACTTTCAACAATGTGTCAGGTATAATGTAGAACATGGTGACCAGTTTTATTGGTGTTTAACGCCACTTTCAACAATGTTAGCTATAGCGTAGAACATGTTGACCAGTTTTATTAATGTTTAACAACACTTTCAACAATGTCAGGTATAACGTAGAACATGGTGACCAGTTTTATTGGTGTTTAACGACACTTTCAACAATGTGTCAGGTATAATGTAGAACATGGTGACCATTTTTATTGGTATTAACGCCACTGTCAACAATATTTCAGCTATTATGTATAATATGGCGCACAGTTTTGTTGGTGTTTAACGACACTTTCAACAATGTGTTAGTTATAACGTACAACATGGTTACCAGTTTTATTAGTGTTTAACGACTTTCAACAATGTCAGGTATAACGTAGAACATGGTGACCAGTTTTATTGGTGTTTAATGACACTTTCAACAATGTGTCAGGTATAACGTATTACATGGTGACCAGTTTTATTGGTGCTTAACGACACTTTCAACAATGTGTCAGGTATAACGTAGAACATGGTGACCAGTTTTATTGGTGTTTAATGCCACTTTCAACAATGTTAGCTATAGCGTAGAACATGTTGACCAGTTTTATTGGTGTTTAATGCCACTTTTCAACAATGTGTCAGGTATAATGTAGAACATGGTGACCAGTTTTATTGGTGTTTAACGCCACTTTCAACAATGTTAGTAATAGCGTAGAACATGTTGACCAGTTCTATTGGTGTTTAACGCCACTTTTAACAATGTGTCAGCTATAACATAGAACATGGTGACCAGTTTTATTGATGTTTAACAACACTTTCAACAATGTGTCAGGTATCACATAGAACATGGTGACCAGCTTTATTTGTGTTTAACGACACTTTCAACAATGTGTCAGGTATAACATAGAACATGGTGACCAGTTTTATTGGTTTTTAATGCCACTTTCAACAATGTTAGTTATAGCATAGAACATCGTGACCAATTTTTTTGGTGTTTAACGACACTTTCAACAATGTGTCAGGTATAGCGTAGAAAATGGTGACCAGTTTTATTGGTGTTTAATGACACTTTTAATAATGTGTCAGGTACAACGTAGAACATGGTGACCAGTTTTATTGGTGTTCAACGACACTTTCAACAATGTGTCAGGTATAGCGTATAACATGGTGACCAGTTTTATTGGTGTTTAACGCCACTTTCAACAATGTTAGCTATAGCGTAGAACATGTTGACCAGTTTTATTGGTGTTTAACGACACTTTCAACAATGTGTCAGGTTTAATGTAGAACATGGTGACCATTTTTATTGGTATTAACGCCACTGTCAACAATATTTCAGCTATTATGTATAATATGGCACACAGTTTTGTTGTTGTTTAACGACACTTTCAACAATGTGTTAGTTATAACGTACAACATGCTTACCAGTTTTGTTAGTGTTTAACACCTTTCAACAATGTCAGGTATAACGTAGAACATGGTGACCAGTTTTATTGGTGTTTAATGACACTTTCAACAATGTGTCAGGTATAACGTATTACATGGTGACCAGTTTTATTGGTGCTTAACGACACTTTCAACAATATGTCAGGTATTACGTATAACATGGTCACCAGTTTTATTGGTGTTTAACGCCACTTTCAACAATGTTAGCTATAGCGTAGAACATGTTGACCAGTTTTATTAGTGTTTAACAACACTTTCAACAATGTCAGGTATAACGTAGAACATGGTGACCAGTTTTATTGGTGTTTAACGACACTTTCAACAATGTGTCAGGTATAATGTAGAACATGGTGACCATTTTTATTGGTATTAACGCTACTGTCAACAATATTTCAGCTATTATGTATAATATGGCGCACAGTTTTGTTGGTGTTTAACGACACTTTCAACAATGTGTTAGTTATAACGTACAACATGGTTACCAGTTTTATTAGTGTTTAACGACTTTCAACAATGTCAGGTATAACGTAGAACATGGTGACCAGTTTTATTGGTGTTTAATGACACTTTCAACAATGTGTCAGGTATAACGTATTACATGGTGACCAGTTTTATTGGTGCTTAACGACACTTTCAACAATATGTCAGGTATTACGTATAACATGGTCACCAGTTTTATTTGTGTTTAACGACACTTTCAACAATGTGTCAGGTATAACGTAGAACATGGTGACCAGTTTTATTGGTGTTTAATGCCACTTTCAACAATGTTAGCTATAGCGTAGAACATGTTGACCAGTTTTATTGGTGTTTAATGCCACTTTTCAACAATGTGTCAGGTATAATGTAGAACATAGTGACCAGTTTTATTGGTGTTTAATGCCACCTTCAACAATGTTAGTTATAGCGTAGAACATGTTGACCAGTTATATTGGTGTTTAACGCCACTTTTAACAATGTGTCAGCTATAACATAGAACATGGTGACCAGTTTTATTGGTGTTTAATGCCACTTTTTAACAATGTGTCAGGTATAGCGTATAACATGGTGACCAGTTTTATTGGTGTTTAATGCCACTTTCAACAATGTTAGCTATAGCGTAGAACATGTTGACCAGTTTTATTGGTGTTTAATGCCACTTTTCAACAATGTGTCAGGTATAATGTAGAACATGGTGACCAGTTTTATTGGTGTTTAACGCCACTTTCAACAATGTTAGTAATAGCGTAGAACATGTTGACCAGTTCTATTGGTGTTTAACGCCACTTTTAACAATGTGTCAGCTATAACATAGAACATGGTGACCAGTTTTATTGATGTTTAACAACACTTTCAACAATGTGTCAGGTATCACATAGAACATGGTGACCAGCTTTATTGGTGTTTAACGACACTTTCAACAATGTGTCAGGTATAACGTAGAACATGGTGACCAGTTTTATTGGTGTTTAATGCCACTTTCAACAATGTTAGTTATAGCATAGAACATCGTGACCAATTTTTTGGGTGTTTAACGACACTTTCAACAATGTGTCAGGTATAGCGTAGAACATGGTGACCAGTTTTATTGGTGTTTAATGACACTTTCAACAATGTGTCAGGTATAACGTAGAACATGGTGACCAGTTTTATTGGTGCTTAACAACACTTTCAATAATGTGTCAGGTACAACGTGGAACATGGTGACCAGTTTTATTGGTGTTTAATGCCACCTTCAACAATGTTAGTTATAGCATAGAACATGTTGACCAGTTATATTGGTGTTTAATGCCACTTTTAACAATGTGTCAGCTATAACATAGAACATGGTGACCAGTTTTATTGGTGTTTAATGCCACTTTTCAACAATGTGTCAGGTATAGCGTATAACATGGTGACCAGTTTTATTGGTGTTTAATGCCACTTTCAACATTGTTAGCTATAGCGTAGAACATGTTGACCAGTTTTATTGGTGTTTAATGCCACTTTTCAACAATGTGTCAGGTATAATGTAGAACATGGTGACCAGTTTTATTGGTGTTTAACGCCACTTTCAACAATGTTAGTTATAGCGTAGAACATGTTGACCAGTTCTATTGGTGTTTAACGCCACTTTTAACAATGTGTCAGCTATAACATAGAACATGATGACCAGTTTTATTGATGTTTAACAACACTTTCAACAATGTGTCAGGTATCACATAGAACATGGTGACCAGCTTTATTGGTGTTTAACGACACTTTCAACAATGTGTCAGGTATAACGTAGAACATGGTGACCAGTTTTATTGGTGTTTATTGCCACTTTCAACAATGTTAGTTATAGCATAGAACATCGTGACCAATTTTTTGGGTGTTTAACGACACTTTCAACAATGTGTCAGGTATAGCGTAGAACATGGTGACCAGTTTTATTGGTGTTTAATGACACTTTCAACAATGTGTCAGGTATAACGTAGAACATGGTGACCAGTTTTATTGGTGCTTAACAACACTTTCAATAATGTGTCAGGTACAACGTAGAACATGGTGACCAGTTTTATTGGTGTTCAACGACACTTTCAACAATGTGTCAGGTATAACGTAGAACATGGTGACCAGTTTTATTGGTGTTTAACGCCACTTTCAACAATGTTAGCTATAGCGTAGAACATGTTGACCAGTTTTATTGGTGTTTAACAACACTTTCAACAATGTCAGGTATAATGTAGAACATGGTGACCAGCTTTATTGGTGTTTAACGACACTTTCAACAATGTGTCAGGTATAACGTAGAACATGGTGACCAGTTTTATTGGTGTTTAATGCCACTTTCAACAATGTTAGCTATAGCGTAGAACATGTTGACCAGTTTTATTGGTGTTTAATGCCACTTTTCAACAATGTGTCAGGTATAATGTAGAACATGGTGACCAGTTTTATTGGTGTTTAACGCCACTTTCAACAATGTGTCAGGTATAACGTAGAACATGGTGACCAGTTTTATTGGTGTTTAACGACACTTTCAACAATGTGTCAGGTATAACGTAGAACATGGTGACCAGTTTTATTGGTGTTTAACGACACTTTCAACGATGTGTCAGGTATAACGTATAACATGGTGACCAGTTTGATTGGTGTTTAACGCCACTTTCAACAATGTTAGTTATAGCGTAGAACATGGAGACCAGTTTTATTGGTGCTTAGCGCCACTTTCAACAATGTGACAGATATAAAGTATAACATGGTGACCAGTTTTATTGGTGTTTAACGCCACTTTCAACAATGTTAGTTATAGCATAGAACATGGTGGCCAGTTTTATTGGTGTTGAATGCCACTTTCAACAATATGTTAGTTATAGCGCAGAACATGGTGACCAGTTTTATTGGTGTTTAACGACACTTTCAACAATGTGTCAGTTATAACGTACAACATGGTTACCAGTTTTATTAGTGTTTAACGATACTTTCAACAATGTCAGGTATAACGTAGAACATGGTGACCATGTTTATTGGTGTTTAATGCCACTTTCAACAATGTTAGTTATAGCATAGAACATCGTGACCAATTTTTTTGGTGTTTATCGACACTTTCAACAATGTGTCAGGTATAGCGTAGAACATGGTGACCAGTTTTATTGGTGTTTAATGACATTTTCAACAATGTGTCAGGTATAAGATAGAACATGGTGACCAGTTTTATTGGTGCTTAACAACACTTTCAATAATGTGTCAGGTACAACGTAGAACATGGTGACCAGTTTTATAGGTGTTCAACGACACTTTCAACAATGTGACAGGTATAGCGTATAACATGGTGACCAGTTTTATTGGTGTTTAATGCCACTTTCAACAATGTTAGCTATAGCGTAGAACATGTTGACCAGTTTTATTAGTGTTTAACAACACTTTCAACAATGTCAGGTATAATGTAGAACATGGTGACCAGTTTTATTGGTGTTTAACGACACTTTCAACAATGTGTCAGGTATAATGTAGAACATGGTGACCATTTTTATTGGTATTAATGCCACTGTCAACAATATTTCAGCTATTATGTATAATATGGCGCACAGTTTTGTTGGTGTTTAACGACACTTTCAACAATGTGTTAGTTATAACGTACAACATGGTTACCAGTTTTATTAGTGTTTAACGACTTTCAACAATGTCAGGTATAACGTAGAACATGGTGACCAGTTTTATTGGTGTTTAATGACACTTTCAACAATGTGTCAGGTATAACGTATTACATGGTGACCAGTTTTATTGGTGCTTAACGACACTTTCAACAATGTGTCAGGTATAACGTAGAACATGGTGACCAGTTTTATTGGTGTTTAATGCCACTTTCAACAATGTTAGCTATAGCATAGAACATGTTGACCAGTTTTATTGGTGTTTAATGCCACTTTTCAACAATGTGTCAGGTATAATGTAGAACATGGTGACCAGTTTTATTGGTGTTTAACGCCACTTTCAACAATGTTAGTTATAGCGTAGAACATGTTGACCAGTTCTATTGGTGTTTAACGCCACTTTTAACAATGTGTCAGCTATAACATAGAACATGGTGACCAGTTTTATTGATGTTTAACAACACTTTCAACAATGTGTCAGGTATCACATAGAACATGGTGACCAGCTTTATTTGTGTTTAACGACACTTTCAACAATGTGTCAGGTATAACGTAGAACATGGTGACCACTTTTATTGGTTTTTAATGCCACTTTCAACAATGTTAGTTATAGCATAGAACATCGTGACCAATTTTTTTGGTGTTTAACGACACTTTCAACAATGTGTCAGGTATAGCGTAGAACATGGTGACCAGTTTTATTGGTGTTTAATGACACTTTCAACAATGTGTCAGGTATAACGTAGAACATGGTGACCAGTTTTATTGGTGCTTAACAACACTTTCAATAATGTGTCAGGTACAACGTAGAACATGGTGACCAGTTTTATTGGTGTTCAACGACACTTTCAACAATGTGTCAGGTATAGCGTATAACATGGTGACCAGTTTTATTGGTGTTTAACGCCACTTTCAACAATGTTAGCTATAGCGTAGAACATGTTGACCAGTTTTATTGGTGTTTAACGACACTTTCAACAATGTGTCAGGTTTAATGTAGAACATGGTGACCATTTTTATTGGTATTAACGCCACTGTCAACAATATTTCAGCTATTATGTATAATATGGCACACAGTTTTGTTGTTGTTTAACGACACTTTCAACAATGTGTTAGTTATAACGTACAACATGCTTACCAGTTTTGTTAGTGTTTAACACCTTTCAACAATGTCAGGTATAACGTAGAACATGGTGACCAGTTTTATTGGTGTTTAATGACACTTTCAACAATGTGTCAGGTATAACGTATTACATGGTGACCAGTTTTATTGGTGCTTAACGACACTTTCAACAATATGTCAGGTATTACGTATAACATGGTCACCAGTTTTATTGGTGTTTAACGACACTTTCAACAATGTGTCAGGTATAATGTAGAACATGGTGACCAGTTTTATTGGTGTTTAACGCCACTTTCAACAATGTTAGCTATAGCGTAGAACATGTTGACCAGTTTTATTAATGTTTAACAACACTTTCAACAATGTCAGGTATAACGTAGAACATGGTGACCAGTTTTATTGGTGTTTAACGACACTTTCAACAATGTGTCAGGTATAATGTAGAACATGGTGACCATTTTTATTGGTATTAACGCCACTGTCAACAATATTTCAGCTATTATGTATAATATGGCGCACAGTTTTGTTGGTGTTTAACGACACTTTCAACAATGTGTTAGTTATAACGTACAACATGGTTACCAGTTTTATTAGTGTTTAACGACTTTCAACAATGTCAGGTATAACGTAGAACATGGTGACCAGTTATATTGGTGTTTAATGACACTTTCAACAATGTGTCAGGTATAACGTATTACATGGTGACCAGTTTTATTGGTGCTTAACGACACTTTCAACAATGTGTCAGGTATAACGTAGAACATGGTGACCAGTTTTATTGGTGTTTAATGCCACTTTCAACAATGTTAGCTATAGCGTAGAACATGTTGACCAGTTTTATTGGTGTTTAATGCCACTTTTCAACAATGTGTCAGGTATAATGTAGAACATGGTGACCAGTTTTATTGGTGTTTAACGCCACTTTCAACAATGTTAGTTATAGCGTAGAACATGTTGACCAGTTCTATTGGTGTTTAACGCCACTTTTAACAATGTGTCAGCTATAACATAGAACATGGTGACCAGTTTTATTGATGTTTAACAACACTTTCAACAATGTGTCAGGTATCACATAGAACATGGTGACCAGCTTTATTTGTGTTTAACGACACTTTCAACAATGTGTCAGGTATAACATAGAACATGGTGACCAGTTTTATTGGTTTTTAATGCCACTTTCAACAATGTTAGTTATAGCATAGAACATCGTGACCAATTTTTTTGGTGTTTAACGACACTTTCAACAATGTGTCAGGTATAGCGTAGAACATGGTGACCAGTTTTATTGGTGTTTAATGACACTTTCAACAATGTGTCAGGTATAACGTAGAACATGGTGACCAGTTTTATTGGTGCTTAACAACACTTTTAATAATGTGTCAGGTACAACGTAGAACATGGTGACCAGTTTTATTGGTGTTCAACGACACTTTCAACAATGTGTCAGGTATAGCGTATAACATGGTGACCAGTTTTATTGGTGTTTAACGCCACTTTCAACAATGTTAGCTATAGCGTAGAACATGTTGACCAGTTTTATTGGTGTTTAACGACACTTTCAACAATGTGTCAGGTTTAATGTAGAACAGGGTGACCATTTTTATTGGTATTAACGCCACTGTCAACAATATTTCAGCTATTATGTATAATATGGCACATAGTTTTGTTGTTGTTTAACGACACTTTCAACAATGTGTTAGTTATAACGTACAACATGCTTACCAGTTTTGTTAGTGTTTAACACCTTTCAACAATGTCAGGTATAACGTAGAACATGGTGACCAGTTTTATTGGTGTTTAATGACACTTTCAACAATGTGTCAGGTATAACGTATTACATGGTGACCAGTTTTATTGGTGCTTAACGACACTTTCAACAATATGTCAGGTATTACGTATAACATGGTCACCAGTTTTATTGGTGTTTAACGACACTTTCAACAATGTGTCAGGTATAATGTAGAACATGGTGACCAGTTTTATTGGTGTTTAACGCCACTTTCAACAATGTTAGCTATAGCGTAGAACATGTTGACCAGTTTTATTAGTGTTTAACAACACTTTCAACAATGTCAGGTATAACGTAGAACATGGTGACCAGTTTTATTGGTGTTTAACGACACTTTCAACAATGTGTCAGGTATAATGTAGAACATGGTGACCATTTTTATTGGTATTAACGCCACTGTCAACAATATTTCAGCTATTATGTATAATATGGCGCACAGTTTTGTTGGTGTTTAACGACACTTTCAACAATGTGTTAGTTATAACGTACAACATGGTTACCAGTTTTATTAGTGTTTAACGACTTTCAACAATGTCAGGTATAACGTAGAACATGGTGACCAGTTTTATTGGTGTTTAATGACACTTTCAACAATGTGTCAGGTATAACGTATTACATGGTGACCAGTTTTATTGGTGCTTAACGACACTTTCAACAATATGTCAGGTATTACGTATAACATGGTCACCAGTTTTATTTGTGTTTAACGACACTTTCAACAATGTGTCAGGTATAACGTAGAACATGGTGACCAGTTTTATTGGTGTTTAATGCCACTTTCAACAATGTTAGCTATAGCGTAGAACATGTTGACCAGTTTTATTGGTGTTTAATGCCACTTTTCAACAATGTGTCAGGTATAATGTAGAACATAGTGACCAGTTTTATTGGTGTTTAATGCCACCTTCAACAATGTTAGTTATAGCGTAGAACATGTTGACCAGTTATATTGGTGTTTAACGCCACTTTTAACAATGTGTCAGCTATAACATAGAACATGGTGACCAGTTTTATTGGTGTTTAATGCCACTTTTCAACAATGTGTCAGGTATAGCGTATAACATGGTGACCAGTTTTATTGGTGTTTAATGCCACTTTCAACAATGTTAGCTATAGCGTAGAACATGTTGACCAGTTTTATTGGTGTTTAATGCCACTTTTCAACAATGTGTCAGGTATAATGTAGAACATGGTGACCAGTTTTATTGGTGTTTAACGCCACTTTCAACAATGTTAGTAATAGCGTAGAACATGTTGACCAGTTCTATTGGTGTTTAACGCCACTTTTAACAATGTGTCAGCTATAACATAGAACATGGTGACCAGTTTTATTGATGTTTAACAACACTTTCAACAATGTGTCAGGTATCACATAGAACATGGTGACCAGCTTTATTGGTGTTTAACGACACTTTCAACAATGTGTCAGGTATAACGTAGAACATGGTGACCAGTTTTATTGGTGTTTAATGCCACTTTCAACAATGTTAGTTATAGCATAGAACATCGTGACCAATTTTTTGGGTGTTTAACGACACTTTCAACAATGTGTCAGGTATAGCGTAGAACATGGTGACCAGTTTTATTGGTGTTTAATGACACTTTCAACAATGTGTCAGGTATAACGTAGAACATGGTGACCAGTTTTATTGGTGCTTAACAACACTTTCAATAATGTGTCAGGTACAACGTAGAACATGGTGACCAGTTTTATTGGTGTTTAATGCCACCTTCAACAATGTTAGTTATAGCATAGAACATGTTGACCAGTTATATTGGTGTTTAATGCCACTTTTAACAATGTGTCAGCTATAACATAGAACATGGTGACCAGTTTTATTGGTGTTTAATGCCACTTTTCAACAATGTGTCAGGTATAACGTATAACATGGTGACCAGTTTCATTGGTGTTTAATGCCACTTTCAACATTGTTAGCTATAGCGTAGAACATGTTGACCAGTTTTATTGGTGTTTAATGCCACTTTTCAACAATGTGTCAGGTATAATGTAGAACATGGTGACCAGTTTTATTGGTGTTTAACGCCACTTTCAACAATGTTAGTTATAGCGTAGAACATGTTGACCAGTTCTATTGGTGTTTAACGCCACTTTTAACAATGTGTCAGCTATAACATAGAACATGGTGACCAGTTTTATTGATGTTTAACAACACTTTCAACAATGTGTCAGGTATCACATAGAACATGGTGACCAGCTTTATTGGTGTTTAACAACACTTTCAACAATGTGTCAGGTATAACGTAGAACATGGTGACCAGTTTTATTGGTGTTTATTGCCACTTTCAACAATGTTAGTTATAGCATAGAACATCGTGACCAATTTTTTGGGTGTTTAACGACACTTTCAACAATGTGTCAGGTATAGCGTAGAACATGGTGACCAGTTTTATTGGTGTTTAATGACACTTTCAACAATGTGTCAGGTATAACGTAGAACATGGTGACCAGTTTTATTGGTGCTTAACAACACTTTCAATAATGTGTCAGGTACAACGTAGAACATGGTGACCAGTTTTATTGGTGTTCAACGACACTTTCAACAATGTGTCTGGTATAGCGTATAACATGGTGACCAGTTTTATTGGTGTTTAACGCCACTTTCAACAATGTTAGCTATAGCGTAGAACATGTTGACCAGTTTTATTGGTGTTTAACAACACTTTCAACAATGTCAGGTATAATGTAGAACATGGTGACCAGCTTTATTGGTGTTTAACGACACTTTCAACAATGTGTCAGGTATAACGTAGAACATGGTGACCAGTTTTATTGGTGTTTAATGCAACTTTCAACAATGTTAGTTATAGCATAGAACATCGCGACCAATTTTTTGGGTGTTTAACGACACTTTCAACAATGTGTCAGGTATAGCGTAGAACATGGTGACCAGTTTTATTGGTGTTTAATGACACTTTCAACAATGTGTCAGGTATAACGTAGAACATGGTGACCAGTTTTATTGGTGCTTAACAACACTTTCAATAATGTGTCAGGTGCAACGTAGAACATGGTGACCAGTTTTATTGGTGTTTAATGCCACCTTCCACAATGTTAGTTATAGCGTAGAACATGTTGACCAGTTATATTGGTGTTTAACGCCACTTTTAACAATGTGTCAGCTATAACATAGAACATGGTGACCAGTTTTATTGGTGTTTAATGCCACTTTTCAACAATGTGTCAGGCATAACGTATAACATGGTGACCAGTTTTATTGGTGTTTAATGCCACTTTCAACATTGTTAGCTATAGCGTAGAACATGTTGACCAGTTTTATTGGTGTTTAATGCCACTTTTCAACAATGTGTCAGGTATAATGTAGAACATGGTGACCAGTTTTATTGGTGTTTAACGCCACTTTCAACAATGTTAGTTATAGCGTAGAACATGTTGACCAGTTCTATTGGTGTTTAGCGCCACTTTTAACAATGTGTCAGGTATCACATAGAACATGGTGACCAGCTTTATTGGTGTTTAACGACACTTTCAACAATGTGTCAGGTATAACGTAGAACATGGTGACCAGTTTTATTGGTGTTTAATGCCACTTTCAACAATGTTAGTTATAGCATAGAACATCGTGACCAATTTTTTGGGTGTTTAACGACACTTTCAACAATGTGTCAGGTATAGCGTAGAACATGGTGACCAGTTTTATTGGTGTTTAATGACACTTTCAACAATGTGTCAGGTATAACGTAGAACATGGTGACCAGTTTTATTGGTGCTTAACAACACTTTCAATAATGTGTCAGGTACAACGTAGAACATGGTGACCAGTTTTATTGGTGTTCAACGACACTTTCAACAATGTGTCTGGTATAGCGTATAACATGGTGACCAGTTTTATTGGTGTTTAACGCCACTTTCAACAATGTTAGCTATAGCGTAGAACATGTTGACCAGTTTTATTGGTGTTTAACAACACTTTCAACAATGTCAGGTATAATGTAGAACATGGTGACCAGTTTTATTGGTGTTTAACGACACTTTCAACAATGTGTCAGGTATAATGTAGAACATGGTGACCATTTTTATTGGTATTAACGCCACTGTCAACAATATTTCAGCTATTATGTATAATATGGCGCACAGTTTTGATGGTGTTTAACGACACTTTCAACAATGTGTTAGTTATAACGTACAACATGGTTACCAGTTTTATTAGTGTTTAACGCCTTTCAACAATGTCAGGTATAACGTAGAACATGGTGACCAGTTTTATTGGTGCTTAATGACACTTTCAACAATGTGTCAGGTATAACGTATTACATGGTGACCAGTTTTATTGGTGCTTAACGACACTTTCAACAATATGTCAGGTATTACGTATAACATGGTCACCAGTTTTATTTGTGTTTAAAGACACTTTCAACAATGTGTCAGGTATAACGTAGAACATGGTGACCAGTTTTATTGGTGTTTAATGCCACTTTTCTTCAATGTGTCAGGTATAATGTAGAACATGGTGACCAGTTTTATTGGTGTTTAATGCCACTTTCAACAATGTTAGTTATAGCGTAGAACATGTTGACCAGTTCTATTGGTGTTTAACGCCACTTTTAACAATGTGTCAGCTATAACATAGAACATGGTGACCAGTTTTATTGATGTTTAACAACACTTTCAACAATGTGTCACGTATCACATAGAACATGGTGACCAGCTTTATTGATGTTTAACGACACTTTCAACAATGTGTCAGGTATAACGTAGAACATGGTGACCAGTTTTATTGGTGTTTAATGCCACTTTCAACAATGTTAGTTATAGCATAGAACATCGTGACCAATTTTTTTGGTGTTTAACGACACTTTCAACATTGTGTCAGGTATAGCGTAGAACATGGTGACCAGTTTTATTGGTGTTTAATGCCACTTTTCAACAATGTGTCAGGTATAATGTAGAACATGGTGACCAGTTTTATTGGTGTTTAATGACACTTTCAACAATGTGTCAGGTATAACGTAGAACATGGTGACCAGTTTTATTGGTGCTTAGCAACACTTTCAATAATGTGTCAGGTACAACGTAGAACATGGTGAACAGTTTTATTGGTGTTCAACGACACTTTCAACAATGTGTCAGGTATAACCTATAACATGGAGACCAGTTTTATTGGTGTTTAACGCCACTTTCAACAATGTTAGCAATAGCGTAGAACATGTTGACCAGTTTTATTAGTGTTTAACAACACTTTCAACAATGTCAGGTATAACGTAGAACATGGTGACCAGTTTTATTGGTGTTTAACGACACTTTCAACAATGTGTCAGGTATAATGTAGAACATGGTGACCATTTTTATTGGTATTAACGCCACTGTCAACAATATTTCAGCTATGATGTATAATATGGCGCACAGTTTTATTGGTGTTTAACGACACTTTCAACAATGTGTTAGTTATAGCGTACAACATGGTTACCAGTTTTATTAGTGTTTAACGACTTTCAACAACGTCAGATATAACGTAGAACATGGTGACCGGTTTTATTGGTGTTTAATGACACTTTCAACAATGTGTCAGTTATAACGTATTACATGGTGACCAGTTTTATAGGTGCTTAACGACACTTTCAACAATATGTCAGGTATTACGTATAACATGGTCACCAGTTTTATTTGTGTTTAACGACACTTTCATCAATGTGTCAGGTATAACGTAGAACATGGTGACCAGTTTTATTGGTGTTTAAAAACACTTACAACAATGTGTCAGGTATAACGTAGAACATGGTGACCAGTTTTATTGGTGTTTAACGACACTTTCAACAATGTGTCAGGTATAACGTAGAACATGGTGACCAGTTTTATTGGTGTTTAATGCCACTTTCAACAATGTTAGCTATAGCGTAGAACATGTGGACCAGTTTTATTGGTGTTTAATGCCATTTTTCAACAATGTGTCAGGTATAATGTAGAACATAGTTACCAGTTTTATTGGTTTTTAATGCCACTTTCAACAATGTTAGTTATAGCGTAGAACATGTTGACCAGTTATATTGGTGTTTAACGTCACTTTTAACAATGTGTCAGCTATAACATAGAACATGGTGACCAGTTTTATTGGTGTTCAACGACACTTTCAACAATGTGTCAGGTATAACGTATAACATGGTGACCAGTTTTATTGGTGTTTAACGCCACTTTCAACAATGTTAGCTATAGCATAGAACATGTTGACCAGTTTTATTAGTGCTTAACAACACTTTCAACAATATGACAGGTATAAAGTATAACATGGTGACCAGTTTTATTGGTGTTTAACGACACTTTCAACGATGTGTCAGGTATAACTTATAACATGGTGACCAGTTTGATTGGTGTTTAACGCCACTTTCATCAATGTTAGTTATAGCGTAGAACATGGAGACCAGTTTTATTGGTGCTTAACGCCACTTTCAACAATGTGACAGATATAAAGTATAACATGGTGACCAGTTTTATTGGTGTTTAACGACACTTTCAACAATGTGTCAGGTATAATGTAGAACATGGGGACCATTTTTATTGGTATTAATGCCACTGTCAACAATATTTCAGCTATTATGTATAATATGGCGCACAGTTTTGTTGGTGTTTAACGACACTTTCACCAATGTGTTAGTTATAACGTACAACATGGTTACCAGTTTTATTAGTGTTTAACGACTTTCAACAATGTGTCAGGTATCACGTAGAACATGGTGACCAGTTTTATTGACGCTTAACGACACTTTCAACAATATGTCAGGTATTACGTATAACATGGTCACCAGTTTTATTTGTGTTTAAAGACACTTTCAACAATGTGTCAGGTATAAGGTAGAACATGGTGACCAGTTTTATTGGTGTTTAATGCCACTTTCAACAATGTTAGCTATAGCGTAGAACATGTTGACCAGTTTTATTGGTGTTTAATGCCACTTTTCAACAATTAGTCATGTATAATGTAGAACATGGTGACCAGTTTTATTGGTGTTTAACGCCACTTTCAACAATGTTAGTTATAGAGTAGAACATGTTGACCAGTTCTATTGGTGTTTAACGCCACTTTTAACAATGTGTCAGCTATAAAATAGAACATGGTGACCAGTTTTATTGGTGTTTAAAAACACTTACAACAATGTGTCAGGTATAACGTAGAACATGGTGACCAGTTTTATTGGTGTTTCACGACACTTTCAACGATGTGTCAGGTATAACGTATAACATGGTGACCAGTTTTATTGGTGTTTAACGCCACTTTCAACAATGTTAGTTATAGCGTAGAACATGGTGACCAGTTTTATTGGTGCTTAACGCCACTTTCAATAATGTGACAGGTATAAAGTATAACATGGTGACCAGTTTTATTGGTGTTTAACGCCACTTTCAACAATGTTAGTTATAGCATAGAACATGGGTGCCAGTTTTATTGGTGTTGAATGCCACTTTCAACAATATGTTAGTTATAGCGCAGAACATGGTGACCAGTTTTATTGGTGTTTAACGACACTTTCAACAATGTGTTAGTTATAACGTACAACATGGTTACCAGTTTTATTAGTGTTCAACGACTTTCAACAATGTCAGGTATAACGTAGAACATGGTGACCAGTTTTATTGGTGTTTAACGCCACTTTCAACAATGTTTGTTATAGCGTAGAACATGGTGACCAGTTTTATTGGTGTTTAACGCCACTTTCAACAATGTGACAGGTATAAAGTGTAACATGGTGACCAGTTTTATTGGTGTTTAAGGTCCCTTTCAACAATATGTTAGTTATAGCGTAGAACATGGTGACCAGTTTTATTGGTGTTTATCGACACTTTCAACAATGTGTCAGTTATAACGTACAACATGGTTACCAGTTTTATTAGTGTTTAACGACACTTTCAACAATGTCAGGTATAACGTAGAACATGGTGACCAGTTTTATTGGTGTTTAATGCCATTTTCAACAATGTTAGTTATAGCATAGAACATCGTGACCAATTTTTTTGGTGTTTAACGACACTTTCAACAATGTGTCAGGTATAGCGTAGAACATGGTGACCAGTTTTATTGGTGTTTAATGACACTTTCAACAATGTGTCAGGTATAACGTAGAACATGGTGACCAGTTTTATTGGTGCTTAACAACATTTTCAATAATGTGTCAGGTACAACGTAGAACATGGTGACCAGTTTTATTGGTGTTCAACGACACTTTCAACAATGTGTCAGGTATAGCGTATAACATGGTGACCCGTTTTATTGGTGTTTAATGCCACTTTCAACAATGTTAGCTATAGTGTAGAACATGTTGACCAGTTTTAGTAGTGCTTAACAACACGTTCAACAATGTCAGGTATAACGTAGAACATGTTGACCAGTTTTATTGGTGTTTAACGACACTTTCAACAATGTGTCAGGTATAATGTAGAACATGGTGACCATTTTTATTGGTATTAACACCACTGTCAACAATATTTCAGCTATTATGTATAATATGGCGCAGAGTTTTGTTGGTGTTTAACGACACTTTCAACAATGTGTTAGTTATAACGTACAACATGGTTACCAGTTTTATTAGTGTTTAACGCCTTTCAACAATGTCAGGTATAACGTAGAACATGGTGACCAGTTTTATTGGTGTTTAATGACACTTTCAACAATGTGTCAGGTATAACGTATTACATGGTGACCAGTTTTATTGATGCTTAACGACACTTTCAACAATATGTCAGGTATTACGTATAACATGGTCACCAGTTTTATTTGTGTTTAACGACACTTTCAACAATGTGTCAGGTATAACGTAGAACATGGTGACCAGTTTTATTGGTGTTTAATGCCACTTTCAACAATGTTAGCTATAGCGTAGAACATGTTGACCAGTTTTATTGGTGTTTAATGCCACTTTCAACAATGTGTCAGGTATAATGTAGAACATGGTGGCCAGTTTTATTGGTGTTTAATGCCACTTTGAACAATGTTAGTTATAGCGTAGAACATGTTGACCAGTTCTATTGGTGTTTAACGTCACTTTTAACAATGTGTCAGCTATAACATAGAACATGGTGACCAGTTTTATTGGTGTTTAATGCCACTTTTCAACAATGTGTCAGGTATAACGTATAACATGGTGACCAGTTTTATTGGTGTTTAATGCCACTTTCAACAATGTTAGCTATAGCGTAGAACATGTTGACCAGTTTTATTGGTGTTTAATGCCACTTTTCAACAATTAGTCAGGTATAATGTAGAACATGGTGGCCAGTTTTATTGGTGTTTAATGCCACTTTGAACAATGTTAGTTATAGCGTAGAACATGTTGACCAGTTCTATTGGTGTTTAACGCCACTTTTAACAATGTGTCAGCTATAACATAGAACATGGTGACCAGTTTTATTGGTGTTTAACAACACTTTCAACAATGTGTCAGGTATCACATAGAACATGGTGACCAGCTTTATTGGTGTTTAACGACACTTTCAACAATGTGTCAGGTATAACGTAGAACATGGTGACCAGTTTTATTGGTGCTTAACAACACTTTCAATAATGTGTCAGGTACAACGTAGAACATGGTGACCAGTTTTATTGGTGTTCAACGCCACTTTCAACAATGTTAGCTATAGCGTAGAACATGGTGACCAGTTTTATTGGTGCTTAACGACACTTTCAACAATATGTCAGGTATTACGTATAACATGGTCACCAGTTTTATTTGTGTTTAACGCCTTTCAACAATGTCAGGTATAACGTAGAACATGGTGACCAGTTTTATAGGTGTTTAATGACACTTTCAACAATGTTTCAGGTATAACGTATTACATGGTGACCAGTTTTATTGGTGCTTAACGACACTTTCAACAATATGTCAGGTATTACGTATAACATGGTCACCAGTTTTATTTGTGTTTAACGACACATTCAACAATGTGTCAGGTATAACGTAGAACATGGTGACCAGTTTTATTGGTGTTTAATGCCACTTTCAACAATGTTAGCTATAGCGTAGAACATGTTGACCAGTTTTATTGGTGTTTAATGCCACTTTTCAACAATGTGTCAGGTATAATGTAGAACATAGTGACCAGTTTTATTGGTGTTTAATGCCACTTTCAACAATGTTAGTTATAGCGTAGAACGTGGTGACCAGTTCTATTGGTGTTTAACGTCACTTTTAACAATGTGTCAGCTATAACATAGAACATGGTGACCAGTTTTATTGGTGTTTAATGCCACTTTTCAACAATGTGTCAGGTATAACGTATAACATGGTGACCAGTTTTATTGGTGTTTAATGCCACTTTCAACAATGTTAGCTATAGCGTAGAACATGTTGACCAGTTCTATTGGTGTTTAATGCCACTTTTAACAATGTGTCAGCTATAACATAGAACATGGTGACCAGTTTTATTGGTGTTTAACAACACTTTCAACAATGTGTCAGGTATCACATAGAACATGGTGACCAGCTTTATTGGTGTTTAACGACACTTTCAACAATGTGTCAGGTATAACGTAGAACATGGTGACCAGTTTTATTGGTGCTTAACAACACTTTCAATAATGTGTCAGGTACAACGTAGAACATGGTGACCAGTTTTATTGGTGTTCAAAGCCACTTTCAACAATGTTAGCTATAGCGTAGAACATGGTGACCAGTTTTATTGGTGCTTAACGACACTTTCAACAATATGTCAGGTATTACGTATAACATGGTCACCAGTTTTATTTGTGTTTAACGACACTTTCAACAATGTGTCAGGTATAACGTAGAACATGGTGACCAGTTTTATTGGTGTTTAATGCCACTTTCAACAATGTTAGCTATAGAGTAGATCATGTTGACCAGTTTTATTGGTGTTTAATGCCACTTTTCAACAATGTGTCAGGTATAATGTAGAACATAGTTACCAGTTTTATTGGTGTTTAATGCCACTTTCGACAATGTTAGTTATAGCTTAGGACATGTTGACCAGTTATATTGGTGTTTAACGTCACTTTTAACAATGTGTCAGCTATAACATAGAACATGGTGACCAGTTTTATTGGTGTTTAATGCCACTTTTCAACAATGTGTCAGGTATAATGTATAACATGGTGACCAGTTTTATTGGTGTTTAATGCCACTTTCAACAATGTTAGCAATAGCGTAGAACATGTTGACCAGTTTTATTGGTGTTTAATGCCACTTTTCAACAATGTGTCAGGTATAATGTAGAACATGGTGACCAGTTTTATTGGCGTTTAACGCCACTTTCAACAATGTTAGTTATAGAGTAGAACATGTTGACCAGTTCTATTGGTGTTTAACGCCACTTTTAACAATGTGTCAGCTATAACATAGAACATGGTGACCAGTTTTATTGGTGTTTAAAAACACTTTCAACAATGTGTCAGGTATAACGTAGAACATGGTGACCAGTTTTATTGGTGTTTAACGACACTTTCAACAATGTGTCAGGTATAACGTAGAACATGGTGACCAGTTTTATTGGTGTTTAACGACACTTTCAACGATGTGTCAGGTATAACGTATAACATGGTGACCAGTTTTATTGGTGTTTAATGCCACTTTCAACAATGTTAGTTATAGCGTAGTACATGTTGACCAGTTATATTGGTGTTTAACGTCACTTTTAACAATGTGTCAGCTATAACATAGAACATGGTGACCAGTTTTATTGGTGTTTAATGCCACTTTTCAACAATGTGTCAGGTATAATGCATAACATGGTGACCAGTTTTATTGGTGTTTAATGCCACTTTCAACAATGTTAGCAATAGCGTAGAACATGTTGACCAGTTTTATTGGTGTTTAATGCCACTTTTCAACAATGTGTCAGGTATAATGTAGAACATGGTGACCAGTTTTATTGGTGTTTAACGCCACTTTCAACAATGTTAGTTATAGAGTAGAACATGTTGACCAGTTCTATTGGTGTTTAACGCCACTTTTAACAATGTGTCAGCTATAACATAGAACATGGTGACCAGTTTTATTGGTGTTTAAAAACACTTTCAACAATGTGTCAGGTATAACGTAGAACATGGTGACCAGTTTTATTGGTGTTTAACGACAATTTCAACAATGTGTCCGGTATAACGTAGAACATGGTGACCAGTTTTATTGGTGTTTAACGACACTTTCAACGATGTGTCAGGTATAACGTATAACATGGTGACCAGTTTTATTGGTGTTTAACGCCACTTTCAACAATGTTAGTTATAGCATAGAACATGGGGGCCAGTTTTATTGGTGTTGAATGCCACTTTCAACAATATGTTAGTTATAGCGCAGAACATGGTGACCAGTTTTATTGGTGTTTAATGCCACTTTCAATAATGTGACAGGTATAAAGTATAACATGGTGACCAGTTTTATTGGTGTTTAACGCCACTTTCAACAATGTTAGTTATAGCATAGAACATGGGTGCCAGTTTTATTGGTGTTGAATGCCACTTTCAACAATATGTTAGTTATAGCGCAGAACATGGTGACCAGTTTTATTGGTGTTTAACGACACTTTCAACAATGTGTTAGTTATAACGTACAACATGGTTACCAGTTTTATTAGTGTTCAACGACTTTCAACAATGTCAGGTATAACGTAGAACATGGTGACCAGTTTTATTGGTGTTTAACGCCACTTTCAACAATGTTAGTTATAGCGTAGAACATGGTGACCAGTTTTATTGGTGTTTAACGCCACTTTCAACAATGTGACAGGTATAAAGTATAACATGGTGACCAGTGTTATTGGTGTTTAAGGTCCCTTTCAACAATATGTTAGTTATAGCGTAGAACATGGTGACCAGTTTTATTGGTGTTTATCGACACTTTCAACAATGTGTCAGTTATAACGTACAACATGGTTACCAGTTTTATTAGTGTTTAACGACACTTTCAACAATGTAAGGTATAACGTAGAACATGGTGACCAGTTTTATTGGTGTTTAATGCCACTTTCAACAATGTTAGTTATAGCATAGAACATCGTGACCAATTTTTTGGGTGTTTAACGACACTTTCAACAATGTGTCAGGTATAGTATAGAACATGGTGACCAGTTTTATTGGTGTTTAATGACACTTTCAACAATGTGTCAGGTATAACGTAGAACATGGTGACCAGTTTTATTGGTGCTTAACAACACTTTCAATAATGTGTCAGGTACAACGTAGAACATGGTGACCAGTTTTATTGGTGTTCAACGACACTTTCAACAATGTGTCAGGTATAACGTATAACATGGTGACCAGTTTTATTGGTGTTTAACAACACTTTCAACAATGTCAGGTATAACGTAGAACATGGTGACCAGTTTTATTGGTGTTTAACGACACTTTCAACAATGTGTCAGGTATAATGTAGAACATGGTGACCATTTTTATTGGTATTAACGCCACTGTCAACAATATTTCAGCTATGATGTATAATATGGCGCACAGTTTTGTTGGTGTTTAACGACACTTTCAACAATGTGTTAGTTATAACGCACATGTCAGGTATAACGTAGAACATGGTGACCAGTTTTATTGGTGTTTAATGACACTTTCAACGTGTCAGGTATAACGTAGAACAGGGTGACCAGTTTTATTGGTGTTTAACCTCACTTTCAACAATGTGTCAGGTATAACGTAGAACATGGTGACCTGTTTTATTGGTGTTTAACGACACTTTCAACAATGTGTCAGGTATAACGTAGAACATGGTTACCAGTTTTATTGGTGTTTAATGCTACTTTCAACAATGTTAGCTATAGCGTAGAACATGTTGACCAGTTTTATTGGTGTTTAATGCCACTTTTCAACAATGTGTCAGGTATAATGTAGAACATAGTTACCAGTTTTATTGGTGTTTAATGCCACTTTCAACAATGTTAGTTATAGCTTAGAACATGTTGACCAGTTATATTGGTGTTTAACGTCACTTTTAACAATGTGTCAGCTATAACATAGAACATGGTGACCAGTTTTATTGGTGTTTAATGCCACTTTTCAACAATGTGTCAGGTATAATGTATAACATGGTGACCAGTTTTATTGGTGTTTAATGCCACTTTCAACAATGTTAGCAATAGCGTAGAACATGTTGACCAGTTTTATTGGTGTTTAATGCCACTTTTCAACAATGTGTCAGGTATAATGTAGAACATGGTGACCAGTTTTATTGGTGTTTAACGCCACTTTCAACAATGTTAGTTATAGAGTAGAACATGTTGACCAGTTCTATTGGTGTTTAACGCCACTTTCAACAATGTGTCAGGGATAACGTAGAACATGGTGACCAGTTTTATTGGTGTTTAACGACAATTTCAACGATGTGTCAGGTATAACGTAGAACATGGTGACCAGTTTTATTGGTGTTTAACGACACTTTCAACGATGTGTCAGGTATAACGTATAACATGGTGACCAGTTTTATTGGTGTTTAACGCCACTTTCAACAATGTTAGTTATAGCGTAGAACATGGTGACCAGTTTTATTGGTGTTTAATGCTACTTTCAATAATGTGACAGGTATAAAGTATAACATGGTGACCAGTTTTATTGGTGTTTAACGCCACTTTCAACAATGTTAGTTATAGCATAGAACATGGGGGCCAGTTTTATTGGTGTTGAATGCCACTTTCAACAATATGTTAGTTATAGCGCAGAACATGGTGACCAGTTTTATTGGTGTTTAACGACACTTTCAACAATGTGTTAGTTATAACGTACAACATGGTTACCAGTTTTATTAGTGTTCAACGACTTTCAACAATGTCAGGTATAACGTAGAACATGGTGACCAGTTTTATTGGTGTTTAACGCCACTTTCAACAATGTTAGTTATAGCGTAGAACATGGTGACCAGTTTTATTGGTGTTTAACGCCACTTTCAACAATGTGACAGGTATAAAGTATAACATGGTGACCAGTGTTATTGGTGTTTAAGGTCCCTTTCAACAATATGTTAGTTATAGCGTAGAACATGGTGACCAGTTTTATTGGTGTTTATCGACACTTTCAACAATGTGTCAGTTATAACGTACAACATGGTTACCAGTTTTATTAGTGTTTAACGACACTTTCAACAATGTAAGGTATAACGTAGAACATGGTGACCAGTTTTATTGGTGTTTAATGCCACTTTCAACAATGTTAGTTATAGCATAGAACATCGTGACCAATTTTTTGGGTGTTTAACGACACTTTCAACAATGTGTCAGGTATAGCATAGAACATGGTGACCAGTTTTATTGGTGTTTAATGACACTTTCAACAATGTGTCAGGTATAACGTAGAACATGGTGACCAGTTTTATTGGTGCTTAACAACACTTTCAATAATGTGTCAGGTACAACGTAGAACATGGTGACCAGTTTTATTGGTGTTCAACGACACTTTCAACAATGTGTCAGGTATAACGTATAACATGGTGACCAGTTTTATTGGTGTTTAACGCCACTTTCAACAATGTTAGCTATAGCGTAGAACATGTTGACCAGTTTTATTAGTGTTTAACAACACTTTCAACAATGTCAGGTATAACGTAGAACATGGTGACCAGTTTTATTGGTGTTTAACGACACTTTCAACAATGTGTCAGGTATAATGTAGAACATGGTGACCATTTTTATTGGTATTAACGCCACTGTCAACAATATTTCAGCTATGATGTATAATATGGCGCACAGTTTTGTTGGTGTTTAACGACACTTTCAACAATGTGTTAGTTATAACGTACAACATGGTTACCAGTTTTATTAGTGTTTAACGACTTTCAACAATGTCAGGTATAACGTAGAACATGGTGACCAGTTTTATTGGTGTTTAATGACACTTTCAACGTGTCAGGTATAACGTAGAACAGGGTGACCAGTTTTATTGGTGTTTAACGTCACTTTCAACAATGTGTCAGGTATAACGTAGAACATGGTGACCTGTTTTATTGGTGTTTAACGACACTTTCAACAATGTGTCAGGTATAACGTAGAACATGGTGACCAGTTTTATTGGTGTTTAATGCTACTTTCAACAATGTTAGCTATAGCGTAGAACATGTTGACCAGTTTTATTGGTGTTTAATGCCACTTTTCAACAATGTGTCAGGTATAATGTAGAACATAGTTACCAGTTTTATTGGTGTTTAATGCCACTTTCAACAATGTTAGCAATAGCGTAGAACATGTTGACCAGTTTTATTGGTGTTTAATGCCACTTTTCAACAATGTGTCAGGTATAATGTAGAACATGGTGACCAGTTTTATTGGTGTTTAACGCCACTTTCAACAATGTTAGTTATAGAGTAGAACATGTTGACCAGTTCTATTGGTGTTTAACGCCACTTTCAACAATGTGTCAGGTATAACGTAGAACATGGTGACCAGTTTTATTGGTGTTTAACGACAATTTCAACAATGTGTCAGGTATAACGTAGAACATGGTGACCAGTTTTATTGGTGTTTAACGATACTTTCAACGATGTGTCAGGTATAACGTATAACATGGTGACCAGTTTTATTGGTGTTTAACGCCACTTTCAACAATGTTAGTTATAGCGTAGAACATGGTGACCAGTTTTATTGGTGCTTAACGCCACTTTCAATAATGTGACAGGTATAAAGTATAACATGGTGACCAGTTTTATTGGTGTTTAACGCCACTTTCAACAATGTTAGTTATAGCATAGAACATGGGGGCCAGTTTTATTGGTGTTGAATGCCACTTTCAACAATATGTTAGTTATAGCGCAGAACATGGTGACCAGTTTTATTAGTGTTTAACGACACTTTCAACAATGTGTTAGTTATAACGTACAACATGGTTACCAGTTTTATTAGTGTTCAACGACTTTCAACAATGTCAGGTATAACGTAGAACATGGTGACCAGTTTTATTGGTGTTTAACGCCACTTTCAACAATGTTAGTTATAGCGTAGAACATGGTGACCAGTTTTATTGGTATTTAACGCCACTTTCAACAATGTGACAGGTATAAAGTATAACATGGTGACCAGTTTTATTGGTGTTTAAGGTCCCTTTCAACAATATGTTAGTTATAGCGTAGAACATGGTGACCAGTTTTATTGGTGTTTATCGACACTTTCAACAATGTGTCAGTTATAACGTACAACATGGTTACCAGTTTTATTAGTGTTTAACGACACTTTCAACAATGTCAGGTATAACGTAGAACATGGTGACCAGTTTTATTGGTGTTTAATGCCACTTTCAACAATGTTAGTTATAGCATAGAACATCGTGACCAATTTTTTTGGTGTTTAACGACACTTTCAACAATGTGTCAGGTATAGCGTAGAACATGGTGACCAGTTTTATTGGTGTTTAACGCCACTTTCAACAATGTTAATTATAGAGTGGAACATGTTGACCAGTTCTATTGGTGTTTAACGCCACTTTTAACAATGTGTCAGCTATAACATAGAACATGGTGACCAGTTTTATTGGTGTTTAAAAACACTTTCAACAATGTGTCAGGTATAACGTAGAACATGGTGACCAGTTTTATTGGTGTTTAACGACAATTTCAACAATGTGTCAGGTATAACGTAGAACATGGTGACCAGTTTTATTGGTGTTTAACGACACTTTCAACGATGTGTCAGGTATAACGTATAACATGGTGACCAGTTTTATTGGTGTTTAACGACACTTTCAACAATGTTAGTTATAGCATAGAACATGGGGGCCAGTTTTATTGGTGTTGAATGCCACTTTCAACAATATGTTAGTTATAGCGCAGAACATGGTGACCAGTTTTATTGGTGTTTAATGCTACTTTCAATAATGTGACAGGTATAAAGTATAACATGGTGACCAGTTTTATTGGTGTTTAACGCCACTTTCAACAATGTTAGTTATAGCATAGAACATGGGGGCCAGTTTTATTGGTGTTGAATGCCACTTTCAACAATATGTTAGTTATAGCGCAGAAGATGGTGACCAGTTTTATTGGTGTTTAACGACACTTTCAACAATGTGTTAGTTATAACGTACAACATGGTTACCAGTTTTATTAGTGTTCAACGACTTTCAACAATATCAGGTATAACGTAGAACATGGTGACCAGTTTTATTGGTGTTTAACGCCACTTTCAACAATGTTAGTTATAGCGTAGAACATGGTGACCAGTTTTATTGGTGTTTAACGCCACTTTCAACAATGTGACAGGTATAAAGTATAACATGGTGACCAGTGTTATTGGTGTTTAAGGTCCCTTTCAACAATATGTTAGTTATAGCGTAGAACATGGTGACCAGTTTTATTGGTGTTTATCGACACTTTCAACAATGTAAGGTATAACGTAGAACATGGTGACCAGTTTTATTGGTGTTTAATGCCACTTTCAACAATGTTAGTTATAGCATAGAACATCGTGACCAATTTTTTGGGTGTTTAACGACACTTTCAACAATGTGTCAGGTATAGCATAGAACATGGTGACCAGTTTTATTGGTGTTTAATGACACTTTCAACAATGTGTCAGGTATAACGTAGAACATGGTGACCAGTTTTATTGGTGCTTAACAACACTTTCAATAATGTGTCAGGTACAACGTAGAACATGGTGACCAGTTTTATTGGTGTTCAACGACACTTTCAACAATGTGTCAGGTATAACGTATAACATGGTGACCAGTTTTATTGGTGTTTAACGCCACTTTCAACAATGTTAGCTATAGCGTAGAACATGTTGACCAGTTTTATTAGTGTTTAACAACACTTTCAACAATGTCAGGTATAACGTAGAACATGGTGACCAGTTTTATTGGTGTTTAACGACACTTTCAACAATGTGTCAGGTATAATGTAGAACATGGTGACCATTTTTATTGGTATTAACGCCACTGTCAACAATATTTCAGCTATGATGTATAATATGGCGCACAGTTTTGTTGGTGTTTAACGACACTTTCAACAATGTGTTAGTTATAACGTACAACATGGTTACCAGTTTTATTAGTGTTTAACGACTTTCAACAATGTCAGGTATAACGTAGAACATGGTGACCAGTTTTATTGGTGTTTAACGCCACTTTCAACAATGTTAGTTATAGCGTAGAACATGTTGACCAGTTCTATTGGTGTTTAACGCAACTTTTAACAATGTGTCAGGGATAATGTAGAACATGGTGACCAGTTTTATTGGTGTTTAACGCCACTTTGAAAAATGTTAGTTATAGCGTAGAACATGTTGACCAGTTCTATTGGTGTTTAACGCAACTTTTAACAATGTGTCAGCTATAACATAGAACATGGTGACCAGTTTTATTGGTGCTTAACAACACTTTCAACAATGTGTCAGGTATCACATAGAACATGGTGACCAGCTTTATTGGTGTTTAACGACACTTTCAACAATGTGTCAGGTATAACGTAGAACATGGTGACCAGTTTTATTGGTGTTTAATGCCACTTTCAACAATGTTAGTTATAGCATAGAACATCGTGACCAATTTTTTTGGTGTTTAACGACACTTTCAACAATCTGTCAGGTATAGCGTAGAACATGGTGACCAGTTTTATTGGTGTTTAATGACACTTTCAACAATGTGTCAGGTATAGCGTAGAACATGGTGACCAGTTTTATTGGTGCTTAACAACACTTTCAATAATGTGTCAGGTACAACGTAGAACATGGTGACCCGTTTTATTGGTGTTTAACGCCACTTTCAACAATGTTAGCTATAGCATAGAACATGTTGACCAGTTTTAGTAGTGTTTAACAACACTTTCAACAATGTCAGGTATAACGTAGAACATGGTGACCAGTTTTATTGGTGTTTAACGACACTTTCAACAATGTGTCAGGTATAATGTAGAACATGGTGACCATTTTTATTGGTATTAACGCCACTGTCAACAATATTTCAGCTATTATGTATAATATGGCGCAGTTTTGTTGGTGTTTAACGACACTTTCAACAATGTGTTAGTTATAACGTACAACATGGTTACCAATTTTATTAGTGTTTAACGCCTTTCAACAATGTCAGGTATAACGTAGAACATGGTGACCAGTTCTATTGGTGTTTAATGACACTTTCAACAATGTGTCAGGTATAACGTATTACATGGTGACCAGTTTTATTGGTGCTTAACGACACTTTCAACAATATGTCAGGTATTACGTATAACATGGTCACCAGTTTTATTTGTGTTTAACGACACTTTCAACAATGTGTCAGGTATAACGTAGAACATGGTGACCAGTTTTATTGGTGTTTAATGCCACTTTCAACAATGTTAGCTATAGCGTAGAACATGTTGACCAGTTTTATTGGTGTTTAATGCCACTTTTCAACAATGTGTCAGGTATAATGTAGAACATGGTGACCAGTTTTATTGGTGTTTAACGCCACTTTCAACAATGTTAGTTATAGAGTAGAACATGTTGACCAGTTTTATTGGTGTTTAACGCCACTTTTAACAATGTGTCAGCTATAACATAGAACATGGTGACCAGTTTTATTGGTGTTTAAAAACACTTTCAACAATGTGTCAGGTATAACGTAGAACATGGTGACCAGTTTTATTGGTGTTTAACGACAATTTCAACAATGTGTCAGGTATAACGTAGAACATAGTGACCAGTTTTATTGGTGTTTAACGACACTTTCAACGATGTGTCAGGTATAACGTATAACATGGTGACCAGTTTTATTGGTGTTTAACGCCACTTTCAACAATGTTAGTTATAGCGTAGAACATGGTGGCCAGTTTTATTGGTGCTTAACGCCACTTTCAATAATGTGACAGGTATAAAGTATAACATGGTGACCAGTTTTATTGGTGTTTAACGCCACTTTCAACAATGTTAGTTATAGCATAGAACATGGGGGCCAGTTTTATTGGTGTTGAATGCCACTTTCAACAATATGTTAGTTATAGCGCAGAACATGGTGACCAGTTTTATTGGTGTTTAACGACACTTTCAACAATGTGTTAGTTATAACGTACAACATGGTGACCAGTTTTATTGGTGTTTAAGGTCCCTTTCAACAATATGTTAGCTATAGCGTAGAACATGGTGACCAGTTTTATTGGTGTTTATCGACACTTTCAACAATGTGTCAGGTATAACGTATAACATGGTGACCAGTTTTATTGGTGTTTAACGCCACTTTCAACAATGTTAGCTATAGCGTAGAACATGTTGACCAGTTTTATTAGTGTTTAACAACACTTTCAACAATGTCAGGTATAACGTAGAACATCGTGACCAGTTTTATTGGTGTTTAACGACACTTTCAACAATGTGTCAGGTATAATGTAGAACATGGTGACCATTTTTATTGGTATTAACGCCACTGTCAACAATATTTCAGCTATGATGTATAATATGGCGCACAGTTTTGTTGGTGTTTAACGACACTTTCAACAATGTGTTAGTTATAACGTACAACATGGTTACCAGTTTTATTAGTGTTTAACGACTTTCAACAATGTCAGGTATAACGTAGAACATGGTGACCAGTTTTATTGGTGTTTAATGACACTTTCAACGTGTCAGGTATAACGTAGAACAGGGTGACCAGTTTTATTGGTGTTTAACGTCACTTTCAACAATGTGTCAGGTATAACGTAGAACATGGTGACCAGTTTTATTGGTGTTTAACGACACTTTCAACAATGTGTCAGGTATAACGTAGAACATGGTGACCAGTTTTATTGGTGTTTAATGCTACTTTCAACAATGTTAGCTATAGCGTAGAACATGTTGACCAGTTTTATTGGTGTTTAACGCCACTTTCAACAATGTTAGTTATAGCGTAGAACATGGTGACCAGTTTTATTGGTGTTTAATGCCACTTTCAACAATGTGACAGGTATAAAGTATAACATGGTGACCAGTTTTATTGGTGTTTAAGGTCCCTTTCAACAATATGTTAGTTATAGCGTAAAACATGGTGACCAGTTTTATTGGTGTTTATCGACACTTTCAACAATGTGTCAGGTATAACGTATAACATGGTGACCAGTTTTATTGGTGTTTAACGCCACTTTCAACAATGTTAGTTATAGCGTAGAACATGGTGGCCAGTTTTATTGGTGCTTAACGCCACTTTCAATAATGTGACAGGTATAAAGTATAACATGGTAACCAGTTTTATTGGTGTTTAACGCCACTTTCAACAATGTTAGTTATAGCATAGAACATGGGGGCCAGTTTTATTGGTGTTGAATGCCACTTTCAACAATATGTTAGTTATAGCGCAGAACATGGTGACCAGTTTTATTGGTGTTTAACGACACTTTCAACAATGTGTTAGTTATAACGTACAACATGGTTACCAGTTTTATTAGTGTTCAACGACTTTCAACAATGTCAGGTATAACGTAGAACATGGTGACCAGTTTTATTGGTGTTTAACGCCACTTTCAACAATGTTAGTTATAGCGTAGAACATGGTGACCAGTTTTATTGGTGTTTAACGCCACTTTCAACAATGTGACAGGTATAAAGTATAACATGGTGACCAGTTTTATTGGTGTTTAAGGTCGCTTTCAACAATATGTTAGCTATAGCGTAGAACATGGTGACCAGTTTTATTGGTGTTTATCGACACTTTCAACAATGTGTCAGGTATAACGTATAACATGGTGACCAGTTTTATTGGTGTTTAACGCCACTTTCAACAATGTTAGCTATAGCGTAGAACATGTTGACCAGTTTTATTAGTGTTTAACAACACTTTCAACAATGTCAGGTATAACGTAGAACATCGTGACCAGTTTTATTGGTGTTTAACGACACTTTCAACAATGTGTCAGGTATAATGTAGAACATGGTGACCATTTTTATTGGTATTAACGCCACTGTCAACAATATTTCAGCTATGATGTATAATATGGCGCACAGTTTTGTTGGTGTTTAACGACACTTTCAACAATGTGTTAGTTATAACGTACAACATGGTTACCAGTTTTATTAGTGTTTAACGACTTTCAACAATGTCAGGTATAACGTAGAACATGGTGACCAGTTTTATTGGTGTTTAATGACACTTTCAACGTGTCAGGTATAACGTAGAACAGGGTGACCAGTTTTATTGGTGTTTAACGTCACTTTCAACAATGTGTCAGGTATAACGTAGAACATGGTGACCTGTTTTATTGGTGTTTAACGACACTTTCAACAATGTGTCAGGTATAACGTAGAACATGGTGACCAGTTTTATTGGTGTTGAATGCCACTTTCAACAATATGTTAGTTATAGCGCAGAACATGGTGACCAGTTTTATTGGTGTTTAACGACACTTTCAACAATGTGTTAGTTATAACGTACAACATGGTTACCAGTTTTATTAGTGTTCAACGACTTTCAACAATGTCAGGTATAACGTAGAACATGGTGACCAGTTTTATTGGTGTTTAATGCTACTTTCAACAATATTAGCTATAGCGTAGAACATGTTGACCAGTTTTATTGGTGTTTAATGCCACTTTCAACAATGTTAGTTATAGCATAGAACATTGGGGCCAGTTTTATTGGTGTTGAATGCCACTTTCAACAATATGTTAGTTATAGCGCAGAACATGGTGACCAGTTTTATTGGTGTTTAACGACACTTTCAACAATGTGTTAGTTATAACGTACAACATGGTTACCAGTTTTATTAGTGTTCAACGACTTTCAACAATGTCAGGTATAACGTAGAACATGGTGACCAGTTTTATTGGTGTTTAACGCCACTTTCAACAATGTGACAGGTATAAAGTATAACATGGTGACCAGTTTTATTGGTGTTTAAGGTCCCTTTCAACAATATGTTAGCTATAGCGTAGAACATGGTGACCAGTTTTATTGGTGTTTATCGACACTTTCAACAATGTGTCAGGTATAACGTATAACATGGTGACCAGTTTTATTGGTGTTTAACGCCACTTTCAACAATGTTAGCTATAGCGTAGAACATGTTGACCAGTTTTATTAGTGTTTAACAACACTTTCAACAATGTCAGGTATAACGTAGAACATCGTGACCAGTTTTATTGGTGTTTAACGACACTTTCAACAATGTGTCAGGTATAATGTAGAACATGGTGACCATTTTTATTGGTATTAACGCCACTGTCAACAATATTTCAGCTATGATGTATAATATGGCGCACAGTTTTGTTGGTGTTTAACGACACTTTCAACAATGTGTTAGTTATAACGTACAACATGGTTACCAGTTTTATTAGTGTTTAACGACTTTCAACAATGTCAGGTATAACGTAGAACATGGTGACCAGTTTATTGGTGTTTAATGACACTTTCAACGTGTCAGGTATAACGTAGAACAGGGTGACCAGTTTTATTGGTGTTTAACGTCACTTTCAACAATGTGTCAGGTATAACGTAGAACATGGTGACCTGTTTTATTGGTGTTTAACGACACTTTCAACAATGTGTCAGGTATAACGTAGAAAATGGTGACCAGTTTTATTGGTGTTTAATGCTACTTTCAACAATGTTAGCTATAGCGTAGAACATGTTGACCAGTTTTATTGGTGTTTAATGCCACTTTCAACAATGTTAGTTATAGCATAGAACATGGGGGCCAGTTTTATTGGTGTTGAATGCCACTTTCAACAATATGTTAGTTATAGCGCAGAACATGGTGACCAGTTTTATTGGTGTTTAACGACACTTTCAACAATGTGTTAGTTATAACGTACAACATGGTTACCAGTTTTATTAGTGTTCAACGACTTTCTACAATGTCAGGTATAACGTAGAACATGGTGACCAGTTTTATTGGTGTTTAATGCTACTTTCAACAATGTTAGCTATAGCGTAGAACATGTTGACCAGTTTTATTGGTGTTTAATGCCACTTTCAACAATGTTAGTTATAGCATAGAACATTGGGGCCAGTTTTATTGGTGTTGAATGCCACTTTCAACAATATGTTAGTTATAGCGCAGAACATGGTGACCAGTTTTATTGGTGTTTAACGACACTTTCAACAATGTGTTAGTTATAACGTACAACATGGTTACCAGTTTTATTAGTGTTCAACGACTTTCAACAATGTCAGGTATAACGTAGAACATGGTGACCAGTTTTATTGGTGTTTAATGCCACTTTCAACAATGTGACAGGTATAAAGTATAACATGGTGACCAGTTTTATTGGTGTTTAAGGTCCTTTTCAACAATATGTTAGTTATAGCGTAAAACATGGTGACCAGTTTTATTGGTGTTTATCGACACTTTCAACAATGTGTCAGGTATAACGTATAACATGGTGACCAGTTTTATTGGTGTTTAACGCCACTTTCAACAATGTTAGTTATAGCGTAGAACATGGTGGCCAGTTTTATTGGTGCTTAACGCCACTTTCAATAATGTGACAGGTATAAAGTATAACATGGTGACCAGTTTTATTGGTGTTTAACGCCACTTTCAACAATGTTAGTTATAGCATAGAACATGGGGGCCAGTTTTATTGGTGTTGAATGCCACTTTCAACAATATGTTAGTTATAGCGCAGAACATGGTGACCAGTTTTATTGGTGTTTAACGCCACTTTCAACAATGTTAGCTATAGCGTAGAACATGGTGACCAGTTTTATTGGTGTTTATCGACACTTTCAACAATGTGTCAGGTATAACGTATAACATGGTGACCAGTTTTATTGGTGTTTAATGCCACTTTCAACAATGTTAGCTATAGCGTAGAACATGTTGACCAGTTTTATTGGTGTTTAATGCCACTTTTCAACAATGTGTCAGGTATAATGTAGAACATGGTGACCAGTTTTATTGGTGTTTAACGCCACTTTCAACAATGTTAGTTATAGAGTAGAACATGTTGACCACTTCTATTGGTGTTTAACGCCACTTTTAACAATGTGTCAGCTATAACATAGAACATGGTGACCAGTTTTATTGGTGTTTAAAAACACTTTCAACAATGTGTCGGGTATAACGTAGAACATGGTGACCAGCTTTATTGGTGTTTAACGACACTTTCAACGATGTGTCAGGTATAACGTATAACATGGTGACCAGTTTTATTGGTGTTTAACGCCACTTTCAACAATGTTAGTTATAGCGTAGAACATGGTGGCCAGTTTTATTGGTGCTTAACGCCACTTTCAATAATGTGACAGGTATAAAGTATAACATGGTGACCAGTTTTATTGGTGTTTAACGCCACTTTCAACAATGTTAGTTATAGCATAGAACATGGGGGCCAGTTTTATTGGTGTTGAATGCCACTTTCAACAATATGTTAGTTATAGCGCAGAACATGGTGACCAGTTTTATTGGTGTTTAACGACACTTTCAACAATGTGTTAGTTATAGCGTACAACATGGTGACCAGTTTTATTAGTGTTCAACGACTTTCAACAATGTCAGGTATAACGTAGAACATGGTGACTAGTTTTATTGGTGTTTAACGCCACTTTCAACAATGTTAGTTATAGCGTAGAACATGGTGACCAGTTTTATTGGTGTTTAACGCCACTTTCAACAATGTGACAGGTATAAAGTATAACATGGTGACCAGTTTTATTGGTGTTTAAGGTCCCTTTCAACAATATGTTAGTTATAGCGTAGAACATGGTGACCAGTTTTATTGGTGTTTATCGACACTTTCAACAATGTGTCAGTTATAACGTACAACATGGTTACCAGTTTTATTAGTGTTTAACGACACTTTCAACAATGTCAGGTATAACGTAGAACATGGTGACCAGTTTTATTGGTGTTTAATGCCACTTTCAACAATGTTAGTTATAGCATAGAACATCGTGACCAATTTTTTTGGTGTTTAACGACACTTTCAACAATGTGTCAGGTATAGCGTAGAACATGGTGACCAGTTTTATTGGTGTTTAATGACACTTTCAACAATGTGTCAGGTATAACGTAGAACATGGTGACCAGTTTTATTGATGTTCAACGACACTTTCAACAATGTGTCAGGTATAACGTATAACGTGGTGACCAGTTTTATTGGTGTTTAACGCCACTTTCAACAATGTTAGCTATAGCGTAGAACATGTTGACCAGTTTTATTAGTGTTTAACAACACTTTCAACAATGTCAGGTATAACGTAGAACATGGTGACCAGTTTTATTGGTGTTTAACGACACTTTCAACAATGTGTCAGGTATAATGTAGAACATGGTGACCATTTTTATTGGTATTAATGCCACTGTCAACAATATTTCAGCTATTATGTATAATATGGCGCACAGTTTTGTTGGTGTTTAACGACACTTTCAACAATGTGTTAGTTATAACGTACAACATGGTTACCAGTTTTATTAGTGTTTAACGCCTTTCAACAATGTCAGGTATAACGTAGAACATGGTGACCAGTTTTATTGGTGTTTAATGACACTTTCAACGTGTCAGGTATAACGTAGTACAGGGTGACCAGTTTTATTGGTGTTTAACGTCACTTTCAACAATGTGTCAGGTATAACGTAGAACATGGTGACCTGTTTTATTGGTGTTTAACGACACTTTCAACAATGTGTCAGGTATAACGTAGAACATGGTGACCAGTTTTATTGGTGTTTAATGCTACTTTCAACAATGTTAGCTATAGCTTAGAACATGTTGACCAGTTTTATTGGTGTTTAATGCCACTTTTCAACAATGTGTCAGGTATAATGTAGAACACAGTGACCAGTTTTATTGGTGTTTAATGCCACTTTTCAACAATGTGTCAGGTATAACGTATAACATGGTGACCAGTTTTATTGGTGTTTAATGCCACTTTCAACAATGTTAGCTATAGCTTAGAACATGTTGACCAGTTTTATTGGTGTTTAATGCCACTTTTCAACAATGTGTCAGGGATAATGTAGAACATGGTGACCAGTTTTATTGGTGTTTAACGCCACTTTCAACAATGTTAGTTATAGCGTAGAACATGTTGACCAGTTCTATTGGTGTTTAACGCCACTTTTAACAATGTGTCAGCTATAACATAGAACATAGTGACCAGTTTTATTGGTGTTTAACGACACTTTCAACAATGTGTCAGGTATCACATAGAACATGGTGACCAGCTTTATTGGTGTTTAACGACACTTTCAACAATGTGTCAGGTATAACGTAGAACATGGTGACCAGTTTTATTGGTGTTTAATGCCACTTTCAACAATGTTAGTTATAGCATAGAACATCGTGACCAATTTTTTGGGTGTTTAACGACACTTTCAACAATGTGTCAGGTATAGCGTAGAACATGGTGACCAGTTTTATTGGTGTTTAATGACACTTTCAACGTGTCAGGTATAACGTAGTACAGGGTGACCAGTTTTATCGGTGTTTAACGTCACTTTCAACAATGTGTCAGGTATAACGTAGAACATGGTGACCTGTTTTATTGGTGTTTAACGACACTTTCAACAATGTGTCAGGTATAACGTAGAACATGGTGACCAGTTTTATTGGTGTTTAATGCTACTTTCAACAATGTTAGCTATAGCTTAGAACATGTTGACCAGTTTTATTGGTGTTTAATGCCACTTTTCAACAATGTGTCAGGTATAATGTAGAACACAGTGACCAGTTTTATTGGTGTTTAATGCCACTTTTCAACAATGTGTCAGGTATAACGTATAACATGGTGACCAGTTTTATTGGTGTTTAATGCCACTTTCAACAATGTTAGCTATAGCTTAGAACATGTTGACCAGTTTTATTGGTGTTTAATGCCACTTTTCAACAATGTGTCAGGGATAATGTAGAACATGGTGACCAGTTTTATTGGTGTTTAACGCCACTTTCAACAATGTTAGTTATAGCGTAGAACATGTTGACCAGTTCTATTGGTGTTTAACGCCACTTTTAACAATGTGTCAGCTATAACATAGAACATAGTGACCAGTTTTATTGGTGTTTAACGACACTTTCAACAATGTGTCAGGTATCACATAGAACATGGTGACCAGCTTTATTGGTGTTTAACGACACTTTCAACAATGTGTCAGGTATAACGTAGAACATGGTGACCAGTTTTATTGGTGTTTAATGCCACTTTCAACAATGTTAGTTATAGCATAGAACATCGTGACCAATTTTTTGGGTGTTTAACGACACTTTCAACAATGTGTCAGGTATAGCGTAGAACATGGTGACCAGTTTTATTGGTGTTTAATGACACTTTCAACAATGTGTCAGGTATAGCGTAAAACATGGTGACCAGTTTTATTGGTGCTTAACAACACTTTCAATAATGTGTCAGGTACAACATAGAACATGGTGACCAGTTTTATTGGTGTTCAACGACACTTTCAACAATGTGTCAGGTATAACGTATAACATGGTGACCAGTTTTATTGGTGTTTAACGCCACTTTCAACAATGTTAGCTATAGCGTAGAACATGTTGACCAGTTTTATTAGTGTTTAACAACACTTTCAACAATGTCAGGTATAACGTAGAACATGGTGACCAGTTTTATTGGTGTTTAACGACACTTTCAACAATGTGTCAGGTATTATGTATAAAATGCTGGCCAGATTTATTGGTGTTTAACGACACTTTCAACAATGTGTCAGGTATAATGTAGAACATGGTGACCAGTTTTATTGGTTTTTAACGCCACTTTCAACAATGTTAGTTATAGCGTAGAACATGTTGACCAGTTATATTGGTGTTTAACGCCACTTTTAACAATGTGTCAGCTATAACATAGAACATGGTGACCAGTTTTATTGGCGTTTAATGCCACTTTTCAACAATGTGTCAGGTATAACGTATAACATGGTGACCAGTTTTATTGGTGTTTAATGCCACTTTCAACAATGTTAGCTATAGCGTAGAACATGTTGACCAGTTTTATTGGTGTTTAATGCCACTTTTCAACAATGTGTCAGGTATAATGTAGAACATAGTGACCAGTTTTATTGGTGTTTAATGCCACTTTCAACAATGTTAGTTATAGCGTAGAACATGTTGACCAGTTCTATTGGTGTTTAACGCCACTTTTAACAATGTGTCAGCTATAACATAGAACATGGTGACCAGTTTTATTGGTGTTTAACAACACTTTCAACAATGTGTCAGGTATCACGTAGTACATGGTGACCAGCTTTATTGGTGTTTAACGACACTTTCAACAATGTGTCAGGTATAAAGTAAAACATGGTGACCAGTTTTATTGGTGTTTAACGACAATTTCAACGATGTGTCAGGTATAACGTATAACATGGTGACCAGTTTTATTGGTGTTTAACGCCACTTTCAACAATGTGACAGGTATAAAGTATAACATGGTGACCAGTTTTATTGGTGTTTAATGCCACTTTCAACAATTTTAGTTATAGCATAGAACATGGTGGCCAGTTTTATTGGTGTTTAGCACCACTTTCAACAATATGTCAGGTATAACGTAGAACATGGTGGCCAGTTTTATTGGTGTTGAATGCCATTTTCAAAAATATGTTAGTTATAGCGCAGAACTTGGTGACCAGTTTTATTGGTGTTTAACGACACTTTCAACTATGTGTTAGTTATAACATAAAACATGTTTACCAGTTTTATTAGTGTTTAACGACTTTCAACAATGTCAGGTATAGCGTAGAACATGGTGACTAGTTTTATTGGTGTTTAACGCCACTTTCAACAATGTTAGTTATAGCATAGAACATGGTGACCAGTTTTATTGGTGTTTAATGCCACTTTCAACAATGTTAGTTATAGCGTAGAACATGGTGACCTGTTTTATTGGTGTTTAACGCCACTTTCAACAATATTTCTGCTATGATGTATAATATGGTGCACAGTTTTATTGGTGTTTAACGACACTTTCAACAATGTGTTAGTTATAACGTACAACATGGTTACCAGTTTTATTAGTGTTAAACGACTTTCAACAATGTCAGGTATAACGTAGAACATGGTGACCAGTTTTATTGACGTTTAACGACACTTTCAACAATGTGTCAGGTATAACGTATTACATGGTGACCAGTTTTATTGGTGTTTAACGACACTTTCAACAATGTGTCAGGTATAACGTAGAACATGGTGACCAGTTTTATTGGTGCTTAACAACACTTTCAATAATGTGTCAGGTACAACGTAGAACATGGTGACCCGTTTTATTGGTGTTTAACGCCACTTTCAACAATGTTAGCTATAGCATAGAACATGTTGACCAGTTTTAGTAGTGTTTAACAACACTTTCAACAATGTCAGGTATAACGTAGAACATGGTGACCAGTTTTATTGGTGTTTAACGACACTTTCAACAATGTGTCAGGTATAATGTAGAACATGGTGACCATTTTTATTGGTATTAATGCCACTGTCAACAATATTTCAGCTATTATGTATAATATGGCGCACAGTTTTGTTGGTGTTTAACGACACTTTCAACAATGTGTTAGTTATAACGTACAACATGGTTACCAGTTTTATTAGTGTTTAACGCCTTTCAACAATGTCAGGTATAACGTAGAACATGGTGACCAGTTTTATTGGTGTTTAATGACACTTTCAACAATGTGTCAGGTATAACGTATTACATGGTGACCAGTTTTATTGGTGCTTAACGACACTTTCAACAATATGTCAGGTATTACGTATAACATGGTCACCAGTTTTATGTGTTTAACGACACTTTCAACAATGTGTCAGGTATAACGTAGAACATCGTGACCAGTTTTATTGGTGTTTAATGCCACTTTCAACAATGTTAGCTATAGCGTAGAACATGTTGACCAGTTTTATTGGTGTTTAATGCCACTTTTCAACAATGTGTCAGGTATAATGTAGAACATAGTGACCAGTTTTATTGGTGTTTAATGCCACTTTCAACAATGTTAGTTATAGCGTAGAACATGTTGACCAGTCCTATTGGTGTTTAACGCCACTTTTAACAATGTGTCAGCTATAACATAGAACATGGTGACCAGTTTTATTGGTGTTTAATGCCACTTTTCAACAATGTGTCAGGTATAGCGTATAACATGGTGACCAGTTTTATTGGTGTTTAATGCCACTTTCAACAATGTTAGCTATAGCGTAGAACATGTTGACCAGTTTTATCGGTGTTTAATGCCACTTTTCAACAATGTGTCAGGTATAATGTAGAACATAGTGACCAGTTTTATTGGTGTTTAATGCCACTTTCAACAATGTTAGTTATAGCGTAGAACATGTTGACCAGTTCTATTGGTGTTTAACGCCACTTTTAACAATGTGTCAGCTATAACATAGAACATGGTGACCAGTTTTATTGGTGTTTAACAACACTTTCAACAATGTGTCAGGTATCGCATAGAACATGGTGACCAGCTTTATTGGTGTTTAACGACACTTTCAACAATGTGTCAGGTATAACGTAGAACATGGTGACCAGTTTTATTGGTGTTCAACGACACTTTCAACAATGTGTCAGGTATAACGTATAACATGGTGACCAGTTTTATTGGTGTTTAACGCCACTTTCAAGAATGTTAGCTATAGCGTAGAACATGTTGACCAGTTTTATTAGTGTTTAACAACACTTTCAACAATGTCAGGTATAACGTAGAACATGGTGACCAGTTTTATTGGTGTTAAGTAACGACACTTTCAACGATGTGTGAGGTATAACGTATAACATGGTGACCAGTTTTATTGGTGTTTAACGCCACTTTCAACAATGTTAGTTATAGCATAGAACATGGGGGCCAGTTTTATTGGTGTTGAATGCCACTTTCAACAATATGTTAGTTATAGCGCAGAACATGGTGACCAGTTTTATTGGTGTTTAACGACACTTTCAACAATGTGTTAGTTATAACGTACAACATGGTTACCAGTTTTATTAGTGTTCAACGACTTTCAACAATGTCAGGTATAACGTAGAACATGGTGACCAGTTGTATTGGTGTTTAATGCCACTTTCAACAATGTTAGTTATAGCATAGAACATGGTGACCAGTTTTATTGGTGCTTAACGACACTTTCAATAATGTGACAGGTATAAAGTATAACATGGTGACCAGTTTTATTGGTGTTTAACGCCACTTTCAACAATGTTAGTTATAGCATAGAACATGGGGGCCAGTTTTATTGGTGTTGAATGCCACTTTCAACAATATGTTAGTTATAGCGCAGAACATGGTGACCAGTTTTATTGGTGTTTAACGACACTTTCAACAATGTGTTAGTTATAACGTACAACATGGTTACCAGTTTTATTAGTGTTCAACGACTTTCAACAATGTCAGGTATAGCGTAGAACATGGTGACCAGTTTTATTGGTGTTTAACGCCACTTTCAACAATGTTAGTTATAGCGTAGAACATGGTGACCAGTTTTATTGGTGTTTAACGCCACTTTCAACAATGTGACAGGTATAAAGTATAACATGGTGACCAGTTTTATTGGTGTTTAAGGTCCCTTTCAACAATATGTTAGTTATAGCGTAGAACATGGTGACCAGTTTTATTGGTGTTTAACGACACTTTCAACAATGTGTCAGTTATAACGTACAACATGGTTACCAGTTTTATGAGTGTTTAACGACAATTTCAACAATGTCAGGTATAACGTAGAACATGGTGACCAGTTTTATTGGTGTTTAATGCCACTTTCATCAATGTTAGTTATAGCATAGACCATCGTGACCAATTTTTTTGGTGTTTAACGACACTTTCAACAATGTGTCAGGTATAGCGTAGAACATGGTGACCAGTTTTATTGGTGTTTAATGACACTTTCAACAATGTGTCAGGTATAACGTAGAACATGGTGACCAGTTTTATTGGTGCTTATCAACACTTTCAATAATGTGTCAGGTACAACGTAGAACATGGTGACCAGTTTTATTGGTGTTCAACGACACTTTCAACAATGTGTCAGGTATAACGTATAACGTGGTGACCAGTTTTATTGGTGTTTAACGCCACTTTCAACAATGTTAGCTATAGCGTAGAACATGTTGACCAGTTTTATTAGTGTTTAACAACACTTTCAACAATGTCAGGTATAACGTAGAACATGGTGACCAGTTTTATTGGTGTTTAACGACACTTTCAACAATGTGTCAGGTATAACGTAGAACATGGTGACCATTTTTTTGGTATTAACGCCACTGTCAACAATATTTCAGCTATGATGTATAATATGGCACACAGTTTTGTTGGTGTTTAACGACACTTTCAACAATGTGTTAGTTATAACGTACAACATGGTTACCAGTTTTATTAGTGTTTAATGACTTTCAACAATGTCAGGTATAACGTAGAACATGGTGACCAGTTTTATTGGTGTTTAATGACACTTTCAACAATGTGTCAGTTATAACGTATTACATGGTGACCAGTTTTATTGGTGCTTAACGACACTTTCAACAATATGTCAGGTATTACGTATAACATGGTCACCAGTTTTATTTGTGTTTAACGACACTTTCAACAATGTGTCAGGTATAACGTAGAACATGGTGACCAGTTTTATTGGTGCTTAATGCCACTTTCAACAATGTTAGCTATAGCGTAGAACATGTTGACCAGTTTTAATGGTGTTTAATGCCACTTTTCAACAATGTGTCAGGTATAATGTAGAACATAGTTACCAGTTTTATTGGTGTTTAATGCCACTTTCAACAATGTTAGTCATAGCGTAGAACATGTTGACCAGTTATATTGGTGTTTAATGCCACTTTTAACAATGTGTCAGCTATAACATAGAACATGGTGACCAGTTTTATTGGTGTTTAATGCCACTTTTCAACAATGTGTCAGGTATAATGTATAACATGGTGACCAGTTTTATTGGTGTTTAATGCCACTTTCAACAATGTTAGCTATAGCGTAGAACATGTTGACCAGTTTTATTGGTGTTTAATGCCACTTTTCAACAATGTGTCAGGTATAATGTAGAACATGGTGACCAGTTTTATTGGTGTTTAACGCCACTTTCAACAATGTTAGTTATAGAGTAGAACATGTTGACCAGTTCTATTGGTGTTTAATGCCACTTTTAACAATGTGTCAGCTATAACATAGAACATGGTGACCAGTTTTATTGGTGTTTAAAAACACTTTCAACAATGTGTCAGGTATAACGTAGAACATGGTGACCAGTTTTATTGGTGTTTAACGACACTTTCAACGATGTGTCAGGTATAACGTATAACATGGTGACCAGTTTTATTGGTGTTTAACGCCACTTTCAACAATGTTAGTTATAGCATAGAACGGGGTGACCAGTTTTATTGGTGCTTAACGCCACTTTCAATAATGTGACTGGTATAAAGTATAACATGGTGACCAGTTTTATTGGTGTTTAACGCCACTTTCAACAATGTTAGTTATAGCATAGAACATGGGGGCCAGTTTTATTGGTGTTGAATGCCACTTTCAACAATATGTTAGTTATAGCGCAGAACATGGTGACCAGTTTTATTGGTGTTTAACGACACTTTCAACAATGTGTTAGTTATAACGTACAACATGGTTACCAGTTTTATTAGTGTTCAACGACTTTCAACAATGTCAGGTATAACGTAGAACATGGTGACCAGTTTTATTGGTGTTTAACGACACTTTCAACAATGTTAGTTATAGCGTAGAACATGGTGACCAGTTTTATTGGTGTTTAACGCCACTTTCAACAATGTGACAGGTATAAAGTATAACATGGTGACCAGTTTTATTGGTGTTTAAGGTCCCTTTCAACAATATGCTAGTTATAGCGTAGAACATGGTGACCAGTTTTATTGGTGTTTAACGACACTTTCAACAATGTGTCAGTTATAACGTACAACATGGTTACCAGTTTTATTAGTGTTTAACGACACTTTCAACAATGTCAGGTATAACGTAGAACATGGTGACCAGTTTTATTGGTGTTTAATGCCACTTTCAACAATGTTAGTTATAGCATAGAACATCGTGACGAATTTTTTTCGTGTTTAACGACACTTTCAACAATGTGTCAGGTATAGCGTAGAACATGGTGACCAGTTTTATTGGTGTTTAATGACACTTTCAACAATGTGTCAGGTATAACGTAGAACATGGTGACCAGTTTTATTGGTGCTTAACAACACTTCCAATAATGTGTCAGGTACAACGTAGAACATGGTGACCAGTTTTATTGGTGTTCAACGACACTTTCAACAATGTGTCAGGTATAACGTATAACATGGTGACCAGTTTTATTGGTGTTCAACGCCACTTTCAACAATGTTAGCTATAGCGTAGAACATGTTGACCAGTTTTATTAGTGTTTAACAACACTTTCAACAATGTCAGGTATAACGTAGAACATGGTGACCAGTTTTATTGGTGTTTAACGACACTTTCAACAATGTGTCGGGTATAATGTAGAACATGGTGACCATTTTTATTGTTATTAACGCCACTGTCAACAATATTTCAGCTATGATGTATAATATGGCGCAGTTTTATTGGTGTTTAACGACACTTTCAACAATGTGTTAGTTATAACGTACAACATGGTTACCAGTTTTATTAGTGTTTAACGACTTTCAACAATGTCAGGTATAACGTAGAACATGGTGACCAGTTTTATTGGTGTTTAACGTCACTTTCAACGTGTCAGGTATAACGTAGAACATGGTGACCAGTTTTATTGGTGTTTAACGACACTTTCAACGATGTGTCAGGTATAACGTATAACATGGTGACCAGTTTTATTGGTGTTTAACGCCACTTTCAACAATGTTAGTTATAGCATAGAACGGGGTGACCAGTTTTATTGGTGCTTAACGCCACTTTCAATAATGTGACAGGTATAAAGTATAACATGGTGACCAGTTTTATTGGTGTTTAACGCCACTTTCAACAATGTTAGTTATAGCATAGAACATGGGGGCCAGTTTTATTGGTGTTGAATGCCACTTTCAACAATATGTTAGTTATAGCGCAGAACATGGTGACCAGTTTTATTGGTGTTTAACGACACTTTCAACAATGTGTTAGTTATAACGTACAACATGGTTACCAGTTTTATTAGTGTTCAACGACTTTCAACAATGTCAGGTATAACGTAGAACATGGTGACCAGTTTTATTGGTGTTTAACGCCACTTTCAACAATGTTAGTTATAGCGTAGAACATGGTGACCAGTTTTATTGGTGTTTAACGCCACTTTCAACAATGTGACAGGTATAAAGTATAACATGGTGACCAGTTTTATTGGTGTTTAAGGTCCCTTTCAACAATATGTTAGTTATAGCGTAGAACATGGTGACCAGTTTTATTGGTGTTTAACGACACTTTCAACAATGTGTCAGTTATAACGTACAACATGGTTACCAGTTTTATTAGTGTTTAACGACACTTTCAACAATGTCAGGTATAACGTAGAACATGGTGACCAGTTTTATTGGTGTTTAATGCCACTTTCAACAATGTTAGTTATAGCATAGAACATCGTGACGAATTTTTTTCGTGTTTAACGACACTTTCAACAATGTGTCAGGTATAGCGTAGAACATGGTGACCAGTTTTATTGGTGTTTAATGACACTTTCAACAATGTGTCAGGTATAACGTAGAACATGGTGACCAGTTTTATTGGTGCTTAACAACACTTCCAATAATGTGTCAGGTACAACGTAGAACATGGTGACCAGTTTTATTGGTGTTCAACGACACTTTCAACAATGTGTCAGGTATAACGTATAACATGGTGACCAGTTTTATTGGTGTTCAACGCCACTTTCAACAATGTTAGCTATAGCGTAGAACATGTTGACCAGTTTTATTAGTGTTTAACAACACTTTCAACAATGTCAGGTATAACGTAGAACATGGTGACCAGTTTTATTGGTGTTTAACGACACTTTCAACAATGTGTCGGGTATAATGTAGAACATGGTGACCATTTTTATTGTTATTAACGCCACTGTCAACAATATTTCAGCTATGATGTATAATATGGCGCAGTTTTATTGGTGTTTAACGACACTTTCAACAATGTGTTAGTTATAACGTACAACATGGTTACCAGTTTTATTAGTGTTTAACGACTTTCAACAATGTCAGGTATAACGTAGAACATGGTGACCAGTTTTATTGGTGTTTAACGTCACTTTCAACGTGTCAGGTATAACGTAGAACATGGTGACCAGTTTTATTGGTGTTTAACGACACTTTCAACGATGTGTCAGGTATAACGTATAACATGGTGACCAGTTTTATTGGTGTTTAACGCCACTTTCAACAATGTTAGTTATAGCATAGAACGGGGTGACCAGTTTTATTGGTGCTTAACGCCACTTTCAATAATGTGACAGGTATAAAGTATAACATGGTGACCAGTTTTATTGGTGTTTAACGCCACTTTCAACAATGTTAGTTATAGCATAGAACATGGGGGCCAGTTTTATTGGTGTTGAATGCCACTTTCAACAATATGTTAGTTATAGCGCAGAACATGGTGACCAGTTTTATTGGTGTTTAACGACACTTTCAACAATGTGTTAGTTATAACGTACAACATGGTTACCAGTTTTATTAGTGTTCAACGACTTTCAACAATGTCAGGTATAACGTAGAACATGGTGACCAGTTTTATTGGTGTTTAACGCCACTTTCAACAATGTTAGTTATAGCGTAGAACATGGTGACCAGTTTTATTGGTGTTTAACGCCACTTTCAACAATGTGACAGGTATAAAGTATAACATGGTGACCAGTTTTATTGGTGTTTAAGGTCCCTTTCAACAATATGTTAGTTATAGCGTAGAACATGGTGACCAGTTTTATTGGTGTTTAACGACACTTTCAACAATGTGTCAGTTATAACGTACAACATGGTTACCAGTTTTATTAGTGTTTAACGACACTTTCAACAATGTCAGGTATAACGTAGAACATGGTGACCAGTTTTATTGGTGTTTAATGCCACTTTCAACAATGTTAGTTATAGCATAGAACATCGTGACGAATTTTTTTCGTGTTTAACGACACTTTCAACAAGGTGTCAGGTATAGCGTAGAACATGGTGACCAGTTTTATTGGTGTTTAATGACACTTTCAACAATGTGTCAGGTATAACGTAGAACATGGTGACCAGTTTTATTGGTGCTTAACAACACTTCCAATAATGTGTCAGGTACAACGTAGAACATGGTGACCAGTTTTATTGGTGTTCAACGACACTTTCAACAATGTGTCAGGTATAACGTATAACATGGTGACCAGTTTTATTGGTGTTCAACGCCACTTTCAACAATGTTAGCTATAGCGTAGAACATGTTGACCAGTTTTATTAGTGTTTAACAACACTTTCAACAATGTCAGGTATAACGTAGAACATGGTGACCAGTTTTATTGGTGTTTAACGACACTTTCAACAATGTGTCGGGTATAATGTAGAACATGGTGACCATTTTTATTGGTATTAACGCCACTGTCAACAATATTTCAGCTATGATGTATAATATGGCGCAGTTTTATTGGTGTTTAACGACACTTTCAACAATGTGTTAGTTATAACGTACAACATGGTTACCAGTTTTATTAGTGTTTAACGACTTTCAACAATGTCAGGTATAACGTAGAACATGGTGACCAGTTTTATTGGTGTTTAACGTCACTTTCAACGTGTCAGGTATAACGTAGAACAGGGTGACCAGTTTTATTGGTGTTTAACGTCACTTTCAACAATGTGTCAGGTATAACGTAGAACATGGTGACCTGTTTTATTGGTGTTTAACGACACTTTCAACAACGTGTCAGGTATAACATGTTGGCCAGTTTTATTGGTGTTTAACGACACTTTCAACAATATGTCAGGTATAACGTATAACATGGTGACCAGTTTTATTGGTGTTTAACGACACTTTCAACAATGTGTCAGGTATAACGTATAACATGCTGGCAAGTTTTATTGGTGTTTAACGACACTTTCAACAATGTGTCAGGCATACATGTAACGTATAATATGGCGTTCAGTTTTATTGGTGCTTAACGACACTTTCAACAATGTGTCAGGTATAACGTATAACATGCTGGCAAGTTTTATTGGTGTTTAGCGACACTTTCAACAAAGTGTCAGGTATAACGTATAACATGCTGGCAAGTTTTATTGGTGTTTAGCGACACTTTCAACAATGTGTCAGGTATAACGTATAATTTGGCGTTCAGTTTTATTGGTGCTTAACGACACTTTCAACAATGTGTCAGGTATAACGTAGAACATGGTGACCAGTTTTATTGGTGTTTAACGTCACTTTCAACAATGTGTCAGGTATAACGTAGAACATGGTGACCAGTTTTATTGGTGTTTAACGTCACTTTCAACAATGTGTCAGGTATAACGTAGAACATGGTGACCAGTTTTATTGGTGTTTAACGACACTTTCAACAATGTATCAGGTATAACGTAGAACATGGTGACCAGTGTTATTGGTGTTTAACGACACTTTCAACATAGAACATTGTGAATTAAGTCGCTCTGTAAGTTTGAAATAATGATTCATAAACTATGACATAAGGGACCGACCATTTAACTTGCAGGAGGGGGGGGTATGGTTTTTTGTTTCGTTCAGAAATTTGTTTTCGGACAACACAAGAGTTAGAATATTGATATTTTTGTCGCGCGCAAAGCGCAATTTTTTCCCCCAGAATTTAACATTAGGTTATATGATAAAAACTCTGAATCCGATTTATTTTTCCCTCCACCAAAATCAGAATATTTTTTTCAGCAACATTGCAAATCGGAATTTTTTTTTTTTTTTTTTTTTTTTAGAAAAAAACCATAACCCCCCCCCCCCCCCCCCCCCGGCAAGCTAAATGGTCAGTCCCTAATCAGATGTACATTTTGTATATCTGGGTTGAAGCGAACCTGTGTTTTTGTTTTGTTTATATCTGCATCGCATTGAACATCCATTTATCAAGGGGGGAAATCCCATTCACTGGTAGGGGCGTCATTGTCGTGACCATGATAGTTGGATTTACAACAACATGTGCAATCAGTGTCTAACACCACTAAAGTTGAGAGTTCGAATCTCGTTCGTGGATAAGTGTACTCGATTCAACATTATATGATAAAGTTTGTCAGTTACTTGCGACAGGCCGGTGGTTTTCTCCGGTTTCCTCCACCAATAAAACTGACCGCCACGACATAACTGAAATATTGTTGAAAGTGGCACTAAATACCATAAACCAACCAACCCATTCACTGGCTTAAACACTGTCACATTTGTTGTGCCATCTCAAGACCTGGATTTTCACCATCATCACAGTTTAAATTTTCAGTTCATAATTGATGTGTAATAAAAATCTAAACTTAAGATACAAGTGTAAAATATAATAAATATAAATAGTATTTAGTTGTTATATCTCTGTTTATTATATTCTTAAGATGTTTTTACAATACTTTTGGAATCCTTTGAAGTAAAAAAATGCACATATGATATCCCCACTTCTGAATTTGGGGATCAAAACATCAAACCAATTTTTTTTCTTATAAAAAATAAAACACAAATAAATATAAATATAAATAATATAATGACAACAGACATCTTGTGCAGGTATATCAATTCATACACTTTTAATGTCCAGATTTATCATATATCATCATTTAAAAAGATAAAAATGTCAGGATACATGTACAAACTTATTTAAAAAATAAAATGGTCAGGTCTTCAAATATATCAAAGATCATCAAACAATCTTATTTTGTCATCTGTTTAAATTATCATACAACTCCATTAAAAATAAAAATGTCAGCTGTCCAAATTATTATATAACTCCATTAAAACATAAAAATGTCACCTGTCTAAAGTAAATTATTATAAAACCACATTTTAAAATGAGAAATGTCAGCTGTCAAATTATCATACAATTTCATTGAAATAAAATGTCAGTTTCTAAATTATTATAAAACTCCATTTAATTTAAAAAAAAAATGGCAGGTGTCAAAAAGAAAAATGTCAGCTATCAAATATAAATAATAAAACTTGATTCATTAAAGAAGTTTTACTTTGTGTATTGTTGCCCTTGACTGTTTACCTGAATAACAACCCACCCATAATTGTCCCCTCATGTCAATGTCAAGTGACATAGGATATTTAATCCCTGTGTCCTCCATTACTTTACATGTCAATACATCTCCTTGTTCAGATAAAACATGGAGGGCATGTGTATTAAGGTCACACACAATAATGTGTCCTGCTGTTGTTGTTACTACATCATTAGGATCAAATTGTGTAGTAACATTTATCTTAGAATGTCCTGTATATGTCCACCTTAAACCCCCCTCCCACCCTACAACCACCACCCTCCCAGTATCATCTGATGTACTGTCAACAACAACTATGTCTTTGTTATTATTTGTTGTGATTCTGTATGGTAAAGTAAACAGTCTGTGTTTGTTACTGTCATATTGATAAGTATGTTGTTGTTTACCATCCATACCAAAGATAAGTAGTGCCCTTGTACTTTTGTCTGTAGGTGTGTAGAGATTACCAGGTTCTTTGACACCTACTATAATATTATTGTCACTAGTCACATGGATTCCCCGGGGTCTCAAGGGTGATGACACTGAGAAGAATGGTTTTATTTCTCCTGACTTTGTCAAGAGTTTTATATCTGAACTGTTAACATCAGACAGAAGTAGGTCATTGTTTGATGTCAATGTCATGTCCCAGATATGACAAGAAATCTGCTTTGTGGTTGTAATGTTGTCATTGTCAATGTTTATTTGTCTTATGACATGTTTACCCCAATCATTAACCCATGTTGATTTGTCATCAACAGTAATTATGTTAAAGATACCTGATAAATCTGTGGTGTATGAATTAACAACCTCTAAATCAATGTCCGATTGCACTTGTGGTATTTTCATTTTCTGAAGTGATCCAAATAAGTTTGGTATATCATTGACTGTTTCTTTCCCTGGAATAAAATATTTAATTTCAGAAGGAATTAGATTAAAATTCAAGTCCGACATCATTTTCTTAGATTTTGTAGCTGTTGTAAATATTGTACTTCCTTGGATAGATTTCAAAGCTGCCATGATTTCATCTTGGTGGAGTATAATTGTTTTTTCGGCTTGGTCGGCCTGTCTCTTCAAGTCACAGAATGTCTTTTTAACAGTTTTTCTTTCCAGTTCTATTTCATTTTGTAGTTTTTGAGAATGTTTAGTGATTCCATCTATTAATTGTTTTTCTCTTTTTTTAATTGTTGTTATTGTTTCATCACACAAAGACTCAAATTTAGTTTCACTGATTTGGAATTCATTAACTTTTGCCTGACAGAGAGTTAAATCTTTACTATATCTCGCCTCCGCTCCTTTAAGTTCATCCAATTTTTCCGGGAGAATTTTTTCTATCGATTCAAAGTTGTGTTTGTTGTGTTTAGATGAAATACAATCTGCACACACAAGATGATCACAGGTTCTACAGAATACACACGTCATTTTTGTCCTATGTTCTGTACACCGAATATTGTCCGTTATTATTTTCGGTTGTACATCTTGAAATAGCGATTTAATATCAATAATCTGGTGCTGAATGTTCGTTTGTACATTCAGGTGAATGTCCTTACATCGGTTGCAGATGAACTTATTACACTCAACACATTTCCATTTTATATTAATGTCTGATTCACAGAGTTCACAAAGTTTTGGATTTTGTGCTTTTCGAATGGAACTTGAAAACGCCATAATAATACACAGTTAAATTGTGTTTACTAAAGTCCTCACATCGTGTCGGCAACAGCATTTTATTCAATGGAAGAGTTTATTTACTTTCACGGGTGGTAGTTTTTGGAAACTTGATATTAATTGTAAATTCTGACCTAATAATGTTACAATCTCTGACTTAGAATGGGGGGTACATCTTGTGTAAAGTGGTGAAATATTTTAAAAATAATTTATATTTTTATATTGTGATGTTTTCTTCTGATTTGTATTAATTTTGTTGACCCGGTTTTAAATAGACTAATCCAAGCTAAAACTTCCTGGGTCTATACGGGGAATTCCCTTAGCCGGATGATTGTGATTTATCGAAAATGAAAAAAATAAATATTGCATAATCATTATCAATATCTCTATCAATATATTTAAAGATGTTAAAATATCACTCGTGCCAATATTAAACTTATAAATGTAGCAACATAAAAAATAGGGGATGAACAGAGATGTAGCCCGTGGTCAGGATATCGGAAAAGGGGGTGCTTTGAGAGTGGGGTGGATAATGTGTGTGTGTTTTATGTGTCTGTATTGTTTGTCTTCATCCTGTGTCTTGTGTACTCAATGTTATCAGTCCATTCACAGTCGCCGGAAGTTTCAACTAGCCTATTGGGAAAAAAAATATTTATTATAGATGACCAACATTTTTCGAAGTTTTTCTTATTTTTTCCCCTAATTTTTGAAACATCAAGTGACTGTGGTCCATTCTTGATTTGCACTTCAGTTTTCTCACAGGCACCTGGGTCCAGGATTTTTTTTTTTTATTAAAATAAGTTATCTAGAGTGTATGTTTAATTTTAGAACCCCCTGGCATGTTTTATTACTATTTTAGGTCATATTAACATTTTCCACAAAATGTACCATCTATTTAACTTTTGGAAAATGTCAATATGGCCTAATATAGTAATAAACCATGCCAGTGGGCTCTAAAATTAAACATACACTATATAACTTATTTTAATTTTTTTTTAAATTCTGGACCCAAATTCTATATTTATATATGTCTCATCAGTATATGGCTATCGACAGGGGCAGATTCAGGCGGAGGCGTGGTGTGTGTGCGCCCCCCCTAAGAATCCTTTTTGGGTTGTTTTTTTTGCCCAAAAGTCCCTCCTAACTTCATATCCTGGATTCGCCCCTGATAGATATAAATTGTTTGTGGTCTTTTCAATTTTTACCCTATATCAGGTTTTTTTCATTACTGTTGTTGGTATATTAAATGATTAAGATGAAAGCCAAGTGTTGTCATATTTTCATTGTGTGTTCTCTGTTATTTTAGTTAATGTTTTGTATCATGTTAAGTTTTGTGAAGAAATACAATTCACTTTCAGTTAGGCCTATTGTAACTCTTTTGACCAGAGTTTTGTTCTCTATATTTATACTGCAATCACAAAATAATGCTCGATGAAGCTTGCAATTCTACCAGTTTCTAAACATTGTAGAAATAAACTTGATATTTGCAGACACTGTATGTATATATTTTCTAATTATAAGTAGACAATTTGTTATTTTTTTTTTAAACCATATCTGTTTGTCATACATTTGAAATAATTAACGTTGTATACTTACTGCCGACTCCCAAGGCCTTAGATTACAAACAGGAGGTGGACCTCCGCCAGTGGCACAAGCATTTGCCCTCCTACATGTAGCTGCTTCCTTTTTCTTTGTCGTCCCCTGCACGTCTTGCCATTTCTTTTTGCATTCTGCCACAGTTCTGGCTATGCAAGACATACTAACTGCATTTACACCTTAAAATATATGAACAATTAAGAAATAGTCAAAATAGCAGAAAAAATATTTTTTCATTTGAAATAAACAAAAATTTTAAGACAAGGAATTTAAATTATTTAATAAAGTTGGACATGTTGGAAAGTCTCCTGTGACAAGAATGTATGTATTTTACTATTTTATTTTACATTTCTAGTACAGACTCTGAAATTGCATTTCATTAATAGTGACTTAGGCCAATTGGCCCATTAGGTCACTGTGCTTAATGCATACATGTATTGTTTATTATTAATTGTGTGTATTATCATGATTATAATTTAATATATAATTTATTTAATATTCCAATAAATGTAATCCACCAATCACATCACTTGTTTTTCTTGTTAATTCATTATCTATAATGAATTGTACTGCTTCTTGTGGTTGTCATATCTGCCAACTTTTGAAAGTCCAGGGGTATTTTATGCGTGACGACATTTTAACGATTGTGTTTTTTTGCGACATTTTAGCATATATGTTTTTTTTTAATGATTTTTTTTAATGATTTTCAGTTTTTGGTGTCTCATGTTCATAAATTCCATATTTTTGTTGCAGTCTTCCTGATATCAATGTCTCATGTTCATGTATCCCATCATATTATTTATCTATATAAAGTTGTACCTATAAAGTTTGTCAGTTTAGAAGTCTCATGTTCATATTGATCAAAACTGAAAAATTTTAAGAACTGAAATAATATGAATATAATACACAATTTATATAGCGCTATATATAATAGATACAAAATTACTCTAAGCGCTTAACATAATTAAAAAAGAACAAAGACTAAAAATTTACATACAAAGTGAAAATTACATTAACCTATAAAACTTACCAGAAGATAACGGAAAGAGACTTTACAGAGTTTGGGTGGATTAAGCTTTTTTAATTGACACACAACATTTTAAGATTCTTTTTGAGAAAAATTGGTAGTCCTTAAAAGGGCTGGGTTTTTTTTATAAAAGAAGCTCGACATCTTTACTTCTTCTTTGGTTTTGGTGCTGCCTATTAAAGTTTTTTTTGTGATTTTACAGCCTTCTTTGCAGCGGATTTCTTGGCAGCTGGTGTCTTTGGTGATGAAGACATCTTGTCGAACAAAAAAGGTTGCTGGCAGCATGGGTTGAGTTCTGTGCTTTCAGTGACAGAATGTTTGGTAATGTCATTCAGCCCACCGTGTTCCACTTTGAAGTCACAATTGCATACTCGGCAATAAGCATGAGATGTGCTCTATCTGGACTTTGCAAGCCAGCCACAAAGTCTTTCGTCGTTCCATGGTTCTCCTATCTCTCGAGACAACAGACAGCTTTCTAGGAGGGCTGAGAACCATTTTCGAAGTGATTCCTCATTTCCGGGTGTCGTGATATTTATCATCTTTCTACCCAAGTTCACAAAATTAGTGTAAATTACTCAAAATTCCATTTCATTATATTTCAACGAATGCCAGACAACTCGGACCGAGACAACTCGGCTCGTAAGCGAGGACAAGTCGGCCCGTAAGCGAGGACAAGTCGGCCCGTACGTTAAGACAACTCGGACCATATTATTGTTTTATAATATTGTTCAATATTTATATGTGTATAATATAATTATTTATTTATTTATTTAAAAGACAATTATAATCTTTTAGTGAAAAAGAATTATTGATTCAATGATAATATTACTTGTGACCAAAAATGTGATTAGGACATGATTTTGTTCTCATAACATGGTCTATTACGTATCATTTACAGGAATAAAATTAATATCAAAAATTAAAAATAAATAATTTAAGAAAAAATTATTTAGAGCTTATAAATTATGAAATTTCATATAAGCATTATGTATTATTTTTTGTTTGTATAAGCTTCATGGTTGTTGGAAAAGTTGCAAATGGGTGTCGTTAAACAATTTTATTCAAAAAAATCAATAAGACAACAATAATTATTGATGGTCTGCGTAGTCTTTTCATACGGTCCGAGTTGTCTTAACATACGGGCCGACTAGTCCTCGCTTACGGGCCGACTTGTCTCGGTCCGAGTTGTCCGCGGGCCGAGTTATCTGGTACCCATTTCAACCTCCCACCGCTCACACACAATTACTGAAAGCAGTTAGCTCTAACACCACATAATTCTATATCCGAATTTTACCTGGCCCAAATCAGCAATTATTGTCAATGCTAAGTACATTGTCTGTTTTATTTTTTGACAGATCCGACTTATTTGCGACTGGACGTTAAACAACTAACAATCAATCAACTTAGGTCAAACATGTCAAATGGGAAATGCACAAAAAAGTTCGAGTCAATAAGTAGGACTAGCTAGATAATAATTAATAGTCTTACGGAGACGTGCGCGTCGATTTTCCGGACACTGCTCGAGTGGGGTCAGACTTGTAGTGTATATATATTAGCTCAAGCTATTCGACCAAGAAATTCTGACCAGAGTGTATATAGTGTCACAAAATAGAAACAAGTAATGGAAATTAAAATAAGGGATATGACGGGGAATATATATATAATATGTAAATCGTGCTGAATCTCACGGGGAAAGCTTTTAGTTTTACCTTTCGGCAACTTCGGCCCAACACGTATTTTTGTCTCTGGTCGTTATTGGGCGTTAACCCTGGGCCAAATTGACCGCGGATGACTGAAATGTTAGATCCACTGCATCGGAAAGCGCAAGCAATTCGCTTTCCGACCAGTTTGGTTTACGCTTAGCCATCAAAACCTGTACTTGGTCCATGGCCATGTTTTCTAGTTTTCTAGCAGACGATGTTTTTATTTACATCGGAAGTATCCATTGCGCATGATTTTCAGAAGTGAAAGTAGCGTTGCCAAGGTATTTTAGTCTTAAGAAAATCGCAAGTGTGATCGTAAGATCGGTCGTTGTATTTTGTCGTAGGACTGATCCTAAGTTTACGATTAATCTTACGACACGTTTTGTGAAATTGTCGTAGGACCACACTTAGGAAAATCTTAAGTACAAAACTTACGACTAACACTTACGACTTTTTGTGAAAGTGACCCATGGCCATGTATTCTGTTTAAGAAATGAAAATTAATAAAATGAAAGAAATGAATGAACACTCAATTTATTTAAAAATTTAAATTTATCAATTTTTGGTGGGGGGTTCAAAGGGAAGTCTTTTACATCAAGGATCTATATAGTAGAATTCCTACTATATAAATCCTTGCGTACATCTATATAAAATATATTTATAAAAAAATATTAAAATAAATTAATGAGTTATTAATTAGTCAAAAGAGATTCCGCAATCCGTATATCGAAGAAGAACAGACAACACAATGGCCAAAAGAAAAGCAATATTTATATAAACCAAATATAGATTTATTTATAGCAGATCACGTTCTACTATCGGTCAAAGGGAAGTTACTCTTTTGGTCAATGCAAATATTATGTAAGCCAAATTAATTCTTGCCGACTGCACAGAATCATTAAATTCGCTTCGCCAGAAATTTGTGAAGTTTCAAATTAACAATTAACATCACCTATTTGAATTGAAATGGTCATTTATTATAAATGACGAATAAGATAAGATAAGATATGATTTTATTGTCCAATCAAGGTCCCAGCAAGGGGCAGAGTCATTACAGTGATTTATATTCTCAACTTTTAAGCAACATTGTAAGAAAATAATAAAAGATAGATACATTTTGTGGTGGAAAAGAAATGCAAGTGTATACTGGAATGTTAAATTGAGATGTTGCTTATTATTTAAATGTAATTTTGGGTTTGAAAATTATCTTAGTATTGTAAGAAGTTTTGAACACAGGAAAAATATTACCAGGCTAAGAATATCAGCTCATAAGCTGCAAATTGAGGTGGGCAGATACCAGGGTATCCTCCTACATAATCGTGTCTGTCACAGGTGTAGCACAGGGGAAATTGATGATGAAATTCATTATCTTTCTAAATGTGTAAAATTTACCCACGAAAGAGCAGAACTTAATGATCAGATTACATTGATCTGTCAAAACATTAATAATTTAGATGATAACAATAAATTGTTATGGATATTGAATAATGAAAATTCTATAATACTCAAGGCTCTTTGTCAGTATATGATTAAGACTGGGTTCAAATAATTTTTTATTTTATTTTTTTCCTCTATAATATAAAAATTCAGACTTATTGGATGATTTGCTGTAGGCATAGGAAAAAATGTTTTTGTGTCACCGCCCCCTGATGCCTATTGCAAATCTTCCAAATAAACTGAGTATCTATTCTGCACCAAGCACAAGTTGGAATAAATCTCCATTTGGTACCATCCCTTGGTGCTTTCTGCAGATATGACACTTGTATACTTTTATTATCTATTATTATCTTAATGAGTATATATACTATACTCAAACTGAATATAAAATTTTAAGACAATCTTGCTTGAATTACTTCCCTTTGTTTTAATTTGTGACAGACATGGTTGATGGTAATAAAATAATTATTATATTTTACTTTATTTATTGTGTATGTGCTAATTATAAATGTTGTATCATGCCCTCCAGGGGCCCTGATTTGGACAAATAAAGTATCTTATATCTTGTATATTACAAAAAAAAGCATTCTAATATATACATAAATGTAGCAATACAACATTTCATGCCGGACAGAATCAGAGATAAAGTAATGATATACACTATACATATAAACACTACTTATGACAACAATAATCCCCTCTTCTAATATCTAGACAATCAATAATATATTTTCCCAGAAGTTTACAAATCCTTGCGGAAACACATGTAATTTTTGTTTTGCTTTAATTAGAGTACAAAGGGAAATAAATCTAGTTAAACAATGGTAAAGTATGACAAATCGGTTCTTTTCAACATAAACACAAACTGCATAATATAACTTATATCAACATAGTCTCAGGTACTCGGGGACAGGCAGGCGCGTAGCTCCCTATACGCCAACACGCAGTTGCGTGCACATCGGCGTGCTGAAGAAGAAAAAATAAAGAGCAAAAAAAAAAAAAAAAAGGAATAATAAAAATTAAAAAAAAAGTGGAAAACAAAGTCTCATTGTGGCTTTTTGTGAATATTCAATGTCATAAAAATAACGGCATTTCAAATTTTATTCAAATGACGTTACGGCCGTATCATTTGTATGAGTTACATCGAAAATATGGACAAGCGGACCAAACTGCGCACACTTTGCGAAACACGATGGACGAGTCGAACCAACGCACTGTACACATTTAAAACATCATTTCCTGTAGTGGTTCATGCGTTGGAACGATTACAAGGACTAGGAGATGACAAAGCCGGACAATATCTTGCATCTATTACCAGATTTGTATTTGTTATAGCTCTGGTAGTATCAGAACACATTTTACAGAGTACGGTGTTTCTGTCGAAATTCCTGCAAGGTATCGAATGTGACCTGCTGGAGGCTACAAAAGAATGTAAAACTGTCATTGAGTTGTTACGAGCTGAACGACTCGATGAATCAGTTTGGGATGAATTGTATCAATCGGCATTAGATTTATCAGAACCTTTCGATATCGTTGAAAATATGCCGAGGCGATGTGGAAGACAGACTACCAGAGCCAATCACCCTGCAAACACGCCAAAACAGTATTGGAAAGTTTCTTTGTACTATGCGTTTATAGACCACATGATAATGGAATTGGAGTCGCGTCTGATAAAATCAGAAAATCTCTTTTATGCACAGTATCTGCTTCCTCGTGTTATAGGAAATATTACGAACGAACAAATCGCGACATTGTATGAGACATACCAGACTGACCTGACATGTAATTTAGACGAATTCAAGAGGGAGGTCGATGGCGAACACGCTGGAGTATAACACCTCGCGATCAGATGCCAACTTCACTTTGTGAGACACTTGATGCAGTAAACCCGGTGCTATGTCCTTCTATAGATACCATCTTGTGTATCATGTTGACAATTCCGGTAACAAGTGCTACCGCAGAGCGATCGTTCAGTGTACTACGTCGGGTGAAGACATATGTACGATCAACAATGAATAACAATAGGTTGTCATCGCTAGCATTAATCATCGGCATATCCATCGCGATTTCAGTGTGGATTTAACCAAAGTTATGGAGAAGTGCGTGTTTGCTATGACACGAAGAACAGATTTTGGGCAATTCTAAGTAAATTCTGTCTAACAAAATCATGAAATCAATGTGTTGCTTATGTATTCAATTTACCCATGAAAACACCTCAGAACGCACCATTTTGCATCTAGTAAAAAAAAAGACCCCCTCTCTAAGGTATGGTTGCTTGCACTGCAAAAAAGGCTAGCTACGCCCCTGGATCAGGTTGCGCAATCGTGTTATTTTTAGCGACTCGTTACTTTCCGTGTAGGATTCGATAATTATCGGTTACCAATTTCACGTTACCGCCGCCATTAATGGCATTATGGTTCAAAGGTCAATCGGAGTAAAAAAAACATAAACAAGACGTCATTGCATTTGTAAACACGGTGACGCAGTTTATTCATCGTGGCAGTTATGCACATATCGTCACGGTTGTAAGGAAGTTTTCGTGAATTTGTTGGTTAGAAAAATAATTTATGACTACATGTATCACGTAGATCTTGAAAATAATGAGAGATTGTGTGAATATTCAGCTATACTATAGTAGAATACATGTAGTTGTTCCAACTTCCAAGGATATTGTGACACAACCTCGCAAATAGTACTGTTTACAAAACATCCTAGACCTGCAAGAATAAATAAAATATATCATCCTAGCGTGTACTTATCGATTAACTTGAAGAAAATTAATCTAAATATTGTATATTTTGTTGTCCGACTATCCTATAAAAGGGGAGGTCCTTATAAAAAAGGGAAATCAAAAGAAGTCTTTTTCCCCCTAAGCGACTGGCAGGTATTCGTACAAAAACCAGCTTTGTAATGTTAATGCTTTAAAGTTGGCATTTTGTTAGACTTCTGCATGGTTTTATAGTTTATCATATTTATATCACATTAAACATGCAATTTGTAAATTATCATATTATGGAGCATCAAATAAAACTTTTTTAAAGGCCCAACTTAAAACTGGTGTGCCCCTTTTGTTAGAAAATGTATAAAGTATGTGTGTGTAAGACACTTTAGATGTACTAACTTAAAAATGACTGGAAGTTAAAGAGACCACCGATACAGCTTCGTCCGCATCATTTTTGGACTTATACCTCGAATTTGACGATGGTGGACAACTCAGTACTAAAATTTATGATAAGCGGGACGACTTCAATTTTAAAATCATAAATTTTCCAAACATGTGCAGCAATATACCAGCTTCTCCTGCATATGGTGTTTACATCTCGCAATTGATTTGCTATGCAAGGGCCAGTAGCAATTATTCTGATTTCCTGAAACGTCATCTTCATCTGAGAAACAGGCTACTGGACCAGGGCTATAAAAAGATTCGCCTTATTCGATCTCTTAAAAAGTTTATATTCCGATACCAATATCTTGTCGAAATATATTCCGTCTCTGCAGAAAAAATTATAAGCGATGCATTTTCATATAGTGAAAATGTATAAAGATAAAGAAGTCACAAATGTCAAGAATTTTTTTGTCAATGTGTGACGTAAAAATATTTTTGACATTTACGTCACCGAATATGGTACTGCTTTGACAACTATTTTACCTATTTTGTTCCTGTATTTAAATACTGTTACAGTGACAGCTGGAACCTTTGAACCGTAATGAGAGCGGGAGGTTTGGCACCTTAAAATCTGATTCAACCCACCATTTCTTTAGAAATGCCTGTACCAAGTCAGGGTCATTACGGTTTTCACAGTTTTCCGGTTGTTGACTGATTTTGTCTGTTTATATAATTATGAGTTTTGACTTTCCCTTTGTAAGATTGTTCGGAGTTCGGTAATTTTGTTATTACCTTTATTAGTTCAACTATATATCATTTTGTGATTTTTTAGAAGTCTAAATCCTGTAAGAATGCACACCTTTAGTATTTGTGCATTAAACACACTACAAAATATTACAAAAACTCTAGCTCAAAATTATAGGGAGGGACAGACAGGGGTTAAATAGTATGCCTTGATACAGGGCTATACATTAACAGTCATGTTCCATTCTTACATGTATGTCAAGCACATTATTATGGTGTGGTTTCTGTTTGTGAGGCACTCCATCCTTTCTTGTTTATGCCAATGTCAGGAGACCAATAATAACATATAAGGATTAGTATCGAAAAAGTGCTAAATTCAGGAACAAGTCAGTCTTGGTTGGGCAAAATATGTACATGCACATGTACTTTGTAAATGATTCAACTCGATAACTTTTGTAAATTATAGAGCACAAATATTCATTAACAAGAAAATATTTATTGCAAAAACAAAACATTATTAAAAGGTCAGCTACATGTATAATAACAATGTTGTAAAATAACAAAACTATGAACTGGAACATTGAAGAATGGGTAATAAAACACATTCCCCTCATCCTGATTAAGTCTTAAGTTAATGATTGAATGAACATTATATTGCTTTTAACATCAAAAAGTTAATATTGGGGGACACTATGCAATTTTCTCTATCCTTTAGTTATTGAATTGAGAAGTTAAAAAATCTGACAAAAGTTCCACCCCCCCTCCCAAAAAAACCCCATACATGTAATAAGGTTCAAAACTCCTTTAATTTCAAAATATTTGTCTAAGACTTTCTCAGGTAAATGAACAAAGCCCAAAATATTCAATAATGTTACATGAAAAACAACACTCGTGACATATGGGGAATAAAAACATTCTATTCATAGAATTTTTAAACAAGAAACATAAACTATAACATGTGATGTGTAAACTATTTAAGCATGAGCAACAGGAAACATTTAGATACAAAAAATGAAAAGACCAACACCCTTAGTTGGATTTTTAGAGTGCTACAAAATGTAGTTCATTGAAACAACAGTCTGTGGGTAGATACCTGTATGTCGTTCCACTCTGAAACATTATTCTGACTCGACCAGTTTTTGTTCTTACTCCTTAATGCTGCATTCTTACCAATATTATAATCTTTGGTTTGACTAGACAGGGGCTAGAACTCATGGATCTACCACATTCTAGGTGAGCATGCTAACTATTACACAACATTTTTGCGGTCGCATTGAAAAAGGAGTAGTTCATCAAAACTTTCATTAAGCTAGGGACTTGTGTCCAAGTTAGTTAATGCAGTCAACATGATCAAGCATATATTAAAATAAACCCATAGATTAGCTTCCAGTCAGATTTGAACTGACATCTTTTCAACATTATTGAAACGTACTACCTTATACTATAGAAGCTACAATGTATATACATATATTGTAATTGTTAGTAGCTGTACATGTATGCAGATCATTAGCTTCCAGAGAGATTTGAACTGACATCTCTCAAACATTATTGAAATGTACTGATTCATTGACACCATAGTAACTACAACATTTTGTCATGAATTTGTTAGGAACATTTCAGCCAAGATTAGTTGCAATCCCTTCTGTTATTATCTAATGGTCCTGAATTGGCACTGCATAGACACGATATAGAGAATAAAAAAAACATGCATAAATTTCATACCCTGTAGTGCAAGAACAATAAGCCCCCTCTCTATCAAACCATCATCTTCTTTGGTGCAATATCTATACATTGTGGTGGTTGTCATCCAGTGTCTGTGATGGTGAACACTTTGTTCTTAAAATACATAAGTTGTTGTTGTTCGACTTCGTCTTTAGGAAATATGCCTCCTGCAACCACCCACTTAAAAATATTCAGACCATGGGCTAACAAGAACTGTTTTATGTCTGTAAAAAAAAATTGGTGTCCAAAAATGAATACCATCAATCATGTTCATTCAAGAATACCAGAATACATTTGAAGCCCAATGAAGGGAGTCTGAAATTCCAGTCACTCCAAATTTTGTCGTAGCACCTCTTGTTATCTTGTAAAACATAATCTTGTGATGGCACCAAAGGCAAGTTTAATTTACCTGCCGACAACACAAGCCTGAAGGCTGTTTCGCCCCGTGAGTCGTTATTCCCCTATTCCCGTTCGCCCCGGGTCGTTTTTCCCTCATTGATTAATAGTGCTTTAAAAAATGAAATATGGAAAATACCATTGTAATAGTGCTTTAAAAAATGAAATATGGAAAATACCATTGCAAATATTCGTATTTTGGATGTTGTAAGGCTTGTTCATGGGTACTTTATTTTTGTCTTCCTCATAATTAACATGCTTTCTTGACGTGTTTAATATTATGTATAGCTTCACTTTCATTGTTTGACAATTCAGGCTGTCCAAATTCTGGTGGCTTCATTTTACAATATTGGCAATAGGAAAACTAACATAATACATACTAAGCTAAGACATACAATGTAGATGTAGTGGCCTTAATGCAGAGTAAATTTGAAGAATGATCCACGTTGTGTATGTGGTCATTTATTTGAGGATTCTATTCATTTTTTTCTTGATTGTCCACTTTATCAACACGATAGAACTTCTCTGTTTAACTATTTTAATAACATTGTTCCCATCTCTATAGAATATATACTCTTTGGATGTAATGAAATTAGTGAAGAATTGAATACTTTATTGTTCAAATCAGTGCAAAAATTTATTCGACAAACTTGTAGATTTAATAATTAATTATCCCCAACCCTGATATTATCTCAGCACAATTTATTAGTTTTACCACCCCCCTCCATTTTTTCTGTTAAATATTAAAACAATATTTAATATGTATGCTTAATTTGACATGATTTTGCTTACTGCAGTAATTTACTAATTATTGATATAGCCTGTGGCTGTACATTTGCTGTCATTTGATTTGTTTTGTTTATGCTATTACTGTATTTGTATGGAGAGGGACTAGTAATACATCCAATTGTATATATTATATATATTGACAATAAAATCATTATAAAGTAAATTGTTTGACACCTGCTTAAATTTGTAAAATGTCTTTGAACAATAGGATACAGTAATAAATTTATATGTATCCTATGTATTGTTTGTTCTGCATGGCTTCAAATTAGTTGTTATTATTTTTTTTTGTATACAACTAATTACCAAAAAATTGTCGAAAAAGACTTCATCTATTATTATATAATAGCGATTACATACATGCCAACTCTACCGATTTACGCGGTAGTCTACCGATTTTTTAAGTCTTCTACCGCCTACCGATTTTAGATGTTTTCCTACCGATTTAAAAAAAAAATGTAATTTTTTTTTTATCGTGAATTGTTCACATGTTGATTATTCTTGTAGATTTCTAAGACGTATAAATGTGTACAAATCCAAATTATTTAGGCCCTTTCCGTAATCGTTTCCCTCTTAAATTTGTACCAGAAACTTCCATTGGTCAATTCTTTATCATTAAACCAATCAGAAACTGTATTTAAAATAAAGTTTTGAAGCACTACATTTTGAACTTATGACTCCTAAACATATATATACAGTAAAACTTCGCTCGCTCGAACTCGAAGGTACTGTCAAAATATGTTCGAGCTATCGGATGTTTGAGCCACCGAGGTCCCGTAATTTTAGACAGAAAAAAATCTTGTTCTGACCCGGGACAGTTTCATTACCTATATATGATAACTGATGCACAGTAAAACTGGCCTTTCTCGTAAAAAATATTTAATCATTTAAGTTCAAGTTCAAGTTCTTTATTCACTCGGACACATATATATACAAGTGTAACAAGAGGAATATTATACAAAATATTTTACATAATGACGGATATACCTAACCTAAAATAATACAGCCTCAGAATATAATTACAAAACATTTTGCAATTTAGATATAAATAAGACAATTTTTTCAGAACCTTAACATTACACAAAGATAACAGGCCTTTCATTTTGTACATGTTTGCATATCTAGTATAATAAATTGGAATAAATTTACATCTAAGCCTTTGTACATCAGCAGAGGTACATTCAAATAAAAAATGAAATTCAGTACCTAAACCAACATTACACAGATGACAAATACGTTCTTCTCTGGGAGTATTCGACCATCTTCCAGTATCTATTGGAAACTTAATGTTATTGCATCTAAGCTTTGTTATCATGTTTCTCTCATGTGGTAATAATTTTAATAAGTATTTATCTAAATTAAATTCATTTTTAAATATGCCATAAAATTCTCCCCTAGAAGAGTTCTCAATTTGGTTAAACCAGTTTTGAATATATTGATCAGTCAGATTTTGCTTAACAATAAATTTTAGTTGCACTGAATGAACTGGCTGTTGTTGGTTCCATAGATAATTAAGCCCAGTTTTCTCAAAAATTGATTTGATAAAATCTAGCCACTTAAATTGAACATTATCAATAATACTCAAATTAAACATAATCTTATATAAAATACAACTAAGTTTCTTCTTGTTTGAAATAAGTCTATTCCAAAAATTTACAATCCTTAATTTTATACATAATATATCTATAGGTGTTCTACCAAGTTCTCTGTATGTCATAAAGTTTGGAGTAGTGGTTCTAACACCTAAAATATTTCTACAGAACTGAAGATGAAGTTTTTCTAGTTGCTTAGTGTTCTCATAACCCCATATTTCAGAGCCATAGGTAAGTATTGGAAGCATAAGTGTATCAAACAATTTAAATTGTAAATCTATTGGAATCGATATATTTCTCAATATTCTATACAAACAATATAAAGCTTTGCGAGCTTGATCCATCAATTTATCTCTTGCCTTCACAAAAGAGCCGCTATAATTAAATATAACACCTAGATATGAATAAGAGTCTTCAATTTGTAAATTCTCTCCACATAGCTTAAAAATAGGTTGATTTTTGTATTTTCTTTTACAAAATATTATTACTTTAGTCTTTTGCAAGTTAACCTTCAATTTCCAATGATGACAATACTTTTCAAATATAGCCAAAGCAGACTTCCACATTTCTAAAAGTTTTCGTCCAAAATTATTTGGTCTGCATTCACACTGAGTATATCTTTTTAAGGAAATATTATTATCAAGTAAAACTTGGTAGTCAGCAATATGATATCTAAATAGGCCATCTTCTACATTTACATCCATAACATTCAAAAAAGTTTCATCTGGTTCTGAAAAAATCTTAAAAAAAAAACAGTTTTAGCATTAAAATCTCCAACAAGTGCACATTTCATGTCTTTTTCTATAAAATTTACTACTTCATTTTCAATATCTAAAAATGCATTTATTGACGAATATAGAGAGTTTTCAGGTAGGGTGTATACACATCCCAATAAAAGGTAATTATTAAATACTTAAATTTAAATTTAATATTAATAAATTTAATAAGATTTTTTATATACAACAACAATACCTCCAGATTTATGCTTAAATATTTTTCTATTTTTTGCAACATAGCTAAAACCATCTGGGATATTTAAAATGTCATATTTGTCGGTTTTTGTCTCTATAAAAATACATACTGTATATCATGTGTTGTAATTAACTGTATAAATTTAAGTAATAAAAGTTTTGACTTGATACCACAAACATTTTATTTCTGAAAAATTAAGTTTCTGTTTTTTAGACCTTGGGGCATTTTCATCAGTCGCTTCTCTTGCTTGCCTGTCCTATTGATAGTGGTTGTGCGGGTTTCTAGGAGGGGGAAAGCGCATATGAGGTTCTCCGTTTCCAGGTTGAAGCACATCTTTACAAATTCATATGTGAATATAAGCATGTTTTTTTTATCAACTTAGCTGTGAATGTGAAAAAATTGTGAAAAATAAGTGATTTAAGTCTCAAATATATTAGTAAATCTTCCTTGTTTTTAACAATAAACCAGGAAATGTTTTTCCGCTTTAATAGTAAAACATACTTGACAATAGGCACTCATAATTGATGATATCTTATTGTAACACACACAAGTCACAAGAGATGACGTGGATTAAATGATTTTAAGTAACATAACCCCGCTATTTTATATTGAAGTGTATTTATCAAGCCAGTAGATTGATTAATCATATATATATGTACATTTGTATGTAAGCACATTCAACGTACATCTGTCAATTAAATTGCGATGTTCGAGTTTGATATGATAAAACTCGTGATTTTATTATGATTCTCTATTATTGATGGGACCATTTATTAAGTTCGACTGTTCGAGGTATCAGTGTTCGAGCGAAAGATTTTTTTTAGCTTAAAAATATATGGAAAATTGGCGGGACTTTCAAATAAGTTCGAGCCATCCATGGTATTCGACCCATCCGAGTTCGAGGGAACGAGGTTTGACTTGTTCATATGTAAAATGCTAATTTCCATTTTTTCATACTATATTTAAAGATTTGACTGAACAGATTTTATATCCAAAATGCAACAGAATGCACCATCTTCTTCGTTATAGTATATCAGAGTACTCAATACTTTTGTGTTTGCGCATGCGCGGAATAATATAAATATTTACAAATTACAAAATGCCAAAGTTTAGGTGAATATTACGTCCTTTTGAGAGGGGGGGGGGGTTGCGTGGCAAACCCTAGACCCTCTACCGTTTTTAGTCTCTCGAGGGTTGGCATGTATGCGATAAAGTGGGGCGAATCGACTCACTTTCTGGGGCGAAACGACCCGGTAATCGGTATCCTTCCTTTTCGTTCTTGTTTTCGTCAGACCCCTCATCGTCAAGATTCTCGACTTTCCAACATCTAAACTCATCAATAGTGTAGATTTTACCACCAGGATCCATGTGTAAATGTAGAATAAAATTATATAGTTGAATAGAACTTCGAAAAGGTTAAAAATGAAGTGGTATCGCCAACGTCAATGAGACGCCATGAAATAATCCAAACAGTAAGGCCGCTTAACACCTGGATTTTATTCCGATTGGACTTTGGACCATTTGTTGTAAATTGGGGGGTCAACGGAACTTTTGAAAGTGTTTTTCTTTGAGACATTTTGTGCAATTGTGTATTTTATCAATACCTGATGCGATTAAGCGAATATGAATATAAGCTTGCGTTTGCTTTAGCAATAATCCAGAGCAGACGATCGGGTTGCGCAATCATGTTATTTTTATCGACTCGTTACTTTCCGTGTAGGATGCGATAATTATCGGTTTCAATTTACAGACAAAATTCTTTAAATATTCATTTCAAACAAATAATTTGTATATTTTCGTCAAAGAAGAAGAATGTTGAATTAAATTTAATGTTTATTTCACAAGCAAACAATATAGGCAACAGCGAAATACCGGTGTTTCGCTCTTCGATACCTTTCGTCCACCGTATCTTTCATAAGGTCTAGAGGGTGTCGCGAAAAGCAGTGACCCGGAATGTCCCGGATGTGTTGAAGCTTTTTCATAGCCATAGTGGTATGGATAACCCGGATGTGTTGAAACTTTTTCATAGGCATAGTGTATGGATGATAAGGATTTCTGTTTTAGTCAAAGTAAATGGTATTCGTCATTATTTCTTTATTGATTTAATTTTACCATGTTTCAGTCATAAATAGCTCGCTTAACGAATCGAGCTTATTAATTTTTTTTTATTGGACAAATGTATTTCATTTAGCTCTTTCGCAAAGTGAATTCCCGATGAATAATTGTAATAACGTAAATTTGATTTATATAATATGGAGTAGGCATTGCCTAGATGCGAGCACAGCATTTCTGTCTGGCCAGTGCCGGTGTATATATTTGAGTGAAAGTTGAATATCACAAAATAATATGAGTAGGCATGGCCTATAGAGAGGACATTAGTATTTGAAATTAAATGATATCCCCGACATCCATGGAAAGTTAAATGAAGTAGAATAGAAAAGTATGAGAAAAAAGTATGGAATCTTTTATTGTTGGACTAGGGACAGTGCAAACATTGAAGACTAACTAGTACTAGTATGCGGGTGGTATCAACCATTATAAAGCCTAAAGGGTGTAGTAGACGCCGGTGTCTGTAAAATGAAACTATGGTCTTTTAAGTCATAAGAAAAGAGTTTTATTACGAAAATATCAATTAATGCAACCAACATACATAAGCAATATTGGCCTATACCATGCTATGTACAGCCGATATATATTCATGAAGTGTAAATGATGAATGACGTACGGTCAGGGCCGTCTTGTCAGCAATATAGGCCCCGGTCAAAGCAGTGCACTGAGGCCCATATCTATACAAACACTCACAGAAATAAAATTATAAATGGTCGATAAAATTAAACATATATTTCTTGTATTGATACTTCCAACAAAATCAGTGTTTAAAAATAAAAAATTATGCCGTATACAACATACATAGATTAGCATGGGGTTCATTTGCTTGTGGGACCAACGGGCAACTGTCCATTGTGCCCATACATAAGACCGCACTGCGTACGGTTACTTTAATACTGATAATCTTCATTTCGACATTTTAAAGTATGTGTATTTGGGCCAATATTATGCTATCTCCAAGTGAACAAAATAGTTTTTAATTTTAAAAGAATTATATAGGTACCGCTTTCATCAGACATGTCTCTGCTTTCACATACAAAATGTTTATCAATATTCAATATTTTTTTTATTGGAAAAAGCACAGTAGAGTCGTGATATATATATTAACAATATTCAGTATCGAAATCATACTCTTTAAAATTATCTGTGACAAGATTATACAGACATATATTCCTTCTTGTGTAATGTTATTACCTTTTAAGTTTCAACAACAAGCTGGTTAATAATTTTATAGCATTTATTTTAGAAAGACTGAGTTTAATAAATAATAACAGATATACATATAGTATGAACGGCATAATTAATAGTTAAATAAATAAAATTCATTGTGTCTTACTATTCTAAACCATTGTCAGCAGATGTTGGTAGTATTCAAATATTTTGTAGGATCACACTGACGGAAAATTTAAGATGAATAAACAAATGGGTACTGATAGAAATAATTAACACTAACAGAAATAAGGAAAAAGTCAGGCGTTCCTTGTTCCTTGCAAGCACATCATGGTTAGAAAATGTTTGTTACTTAGCCAATGAAATAATAAATGCAAAAATTGTATAAAAATGAAAAATGTTAATGTTCAACTATCTTTTCTTATCAGAGACATATGAGCCGGTGGCAAAGGGGCACATGCCCTCTGAGAGTTCGAATAAAATGTTGTGCCTTTAAGACTAGACATCAGCTACTAGATATATCTTAGCAATCATATGCTGGCATTATATGATTCCCCGATAGTACATTTCTTTTGGCCATTGTGTTGTCTAAGATGTTGTATCTCAGGTATTATTAATTTAAAGAAAAAAAAATATCTGAACCTCTAGCTATACAGTAATTTCATAGGTTTTCATGATTTATTTTATTAATATAATATTCTAGTTTTTTTTAAGGTATGCAGGTAAAATAAAATTAAGAAGATCTGACATCTCAAGGTCTACGTTTGTCATTTTTTCTTTTCTGTTTGATGCTTACGTGTTACCTCGTTCGGACGAACTTACGCGACGTACGTACGTCCAAGCGATGTTTCCGTACCATAACGTTCGAAGCCTCAACCAATTGATTTGATATATGGATATGTTGTTTATAACAACAAATGACAGATCAACTAGATTTTGGGGTAAATTGAGTGAAGGGTTTTTTCAGTTAGAAGGGCATCCGTGTCCATGGACACATTTTAAATTATGTATTCTAACATGACCTCCTTCTTTCGCTTTGTTAACAAACGAGCTAGTTATTCATTCAGTATAATATCATTAGCACATGTGCTGGTGAATGTGACTGACTTTTCCATTGGCAGCATAAATTGTAACCCGAATAATGCCGATAGAGGGTGCAGTATTATTCGAGTTACATAAATTGTGTGCGACATTTTCCGCAAGCGTAAATATAAATTACCGTCTTCCAATCAAAGTATAATACCGTATTTGTACTCTCAAACATATCAGAATCGAAATAAATCATGGAAGCCAGAATGTGTTTTGAGTTTTAACATGGATTGACGGATATTAGTAAATTTTATCCCTCGCTTCTGGCTCGGGATAAAATACTAATATCCGCCAATCCATGTTAAAACTCCAACACATTCTGACTTCCATGATTTATTTCTTATTTATTCAACATGGATTATATCCTCTCCTGCCGCTGTAGCGCTGCTTTACCATGTTATGCAGTTGACTTGGTTCCTTTGACATTCTAATTACTGAGAATAATTTGCTCTGATTTAAAAAATAAAAAGATCAACATTCGGTTATAAAAAGAAAATTTTTTTTTTTACAGAGCTCAGCATTGACGAGTTTTTTTTTTTTTAATGTGTAAATAACTTATTGTTGAAGAAGTGTAAGAAAAAAAATTCACTTGAAATGTTTATATAAGATACATGGACTTCCGGTTTGAGTACAAATGACCTTGACCTTGGGTGTGGCTATGTACATGTATGACACCCGGGAGTGACAATGTATTACACCTGCCTAAGAGTAAGACTAAGTTCAAATATGAAAAACAATTAGGGGAGAGTGGTAAAATTTCGACCACCCAAAACCTGGACGTATCCAAAAGCCCCTGATTGCATCACTGGTTGCCTGCACCGCTGTAAGTTATAAAAACCAGTCACGAGGACATTCGGAACTAGATGTTTCACTTGAATATTGGAAAAAATCTGAAGTATTGCGGGTAATACGCATAAAAACAGCCAATCGGCCAGTTTGGGCGAAATTCGACCCCATCCTGGGTATTTTCGACCGCACCATTTTTTTCTATTTCAGCAAATACCAGTGTTTACCGAAAACCGTCAAAAGCTTTATTTTACATCTGCACTTCTTTTATCAGTATTATTCAGTCCGTTTTCTTTTCTTTTTAAAGAAAGGGGCCCGTTAATGTTTAGGGACAACATCAACATTTTCGTTTCTTAACTAAGCCACCACCTCTTCCCCCTTAAATGTAACTAAATGAATGCATAGTAATAGGAAAATCGATGTAGGATAGACAATTTTCGTTAATTTTGTTTATCCTACATTGAACTATTGATGTCATCGTTTAATTATAACTTCAATCAAAACATAAAGCAGGTGGTCGAAAATTACACAGGATACAATTTATCTGTATGGGTATCTTCGACCACTTTTAACTTTATAAATATTCTGGAGTTGTAATGATATTTTATTAAATATTTGCATAAAATACATCTCAATGACATAACATTTCAGTGTTTTGTAATTTGCTTTAAATGAAACAAATTGAATCATGAGGATTTAATGGATACATAACACTTCTCTATTCAGCTTGTATTTGGAATTTACCGCCGCTGTAACTTTATAACCGAGAATACCACAAAATCACGTGATATTTTATTTCGAATAAATTTGGAAAGACAGTAATAGGTTCGAATATTATTTACTCTTTAATTGGATCAGTAATACGTTTATTTTGGTAAGAAAGACAACAACTAGTTTATGTTTATTAATGACAATCTACCGGTCGAATTTCCCGTGTGGTCGAAATAACACCACTCTCCCCTAACACATAAATATTCACAAAATGTCACCAAGTATCAATGTTCAATACCTCATACCATACTCTAAATATTACTAAAATTATCTGTTTGTACAAACTGATTTTCTGTCACTTTTTTTAACGTACAAAATTTGGTATACAAAAACGTTTGTTTTTTTTTTTTTTTTTTTTTTCAAAATTGACAATTTCTAATTATTATTTTCATCAAAACGTACTATAACTTCATTTCATGTTACTGACAACATTCAACATACACATAAAGAACATAAAATATAAATGCAAACCTTTAAATGACATAAACAGATAAATACAGTGTTTCTGCAAAAGTATCCTTCACTGTCAAACATGTGGATCCAAACCGGATGTTGTCAATTTTTCGGTCGAGTGCACTAAAATAATGATGCGATGATCCCGGGTAAACGTCCAAATTTTCCAGAAACTGCAACAATCACGTTGGGAGCCATTTGTCGTCGGGTCGATTCTCAGTGGAATAATGTAACAAGACGTAGTGAGTTCTAACATTTATTGCAGTTGGAATTCATATTTCCATATAAAATAGACCCTGTAATGACAATATAAAATATATAAATAATGGATCAAGAAAGATAACTCTTGATAATTTATGCATTGGAATAAAGTAAATTACAAATATTACAAGTTTCTATTCCATTATTGTAACAAAATATTTATTCTCTATAAATGATTTATATACCTGCTCATGGTTCTCATGGACATTTACAAACATTAAACAAGTGGTACATTGTACATTGTACAATAATGGTTTCACATGAACCAAACAAAATAATAACAAAATTAAGAATAAACTAAACATTGTAATACGAAACAAAATAATAACAAAACATAAACATAAGCGAGGCAAAAATAAGCATAAGCTCAACATTATAATAAAGTAAAATAAAAAGTAGCATAATTAGCATCAATAAGCAAAACTATAAAAACAATTATCTTTACCTCACACTGGGGTGCAAAGGTCTTGAAATACAGGATATACCTCAGATCAAGCTGTTCATCAGTATTTAATATATCATGGCAATCTGAATATAAAAATGGGTTTATAACTATTGTGCTCAAAACATGCACAATTACACAAAACACAGTTTACACATAGAATTGTTAATAACTCACCTTTTTAATATGTTAATGGTAAAAATAGTATTATGCTCAATATTAAACTCATATTTCATAGTTCCAAATATTATTTCATTTAACCTTTAACATTTTATTGGAATTAATGTTTTATAAGTTTATCACATTTTAATAGCATTTAATATGTTAAAATAAGTTTATCACAATTTAATATGTTTTATAAATCAGTCAATCAATCAATCAACTCAATCTCACTGAGAAAGTTATTTTATAGACAATTAGTAAGTTTAGTATAAATACCTTAATGAATGTTAGTGGTGTCAAATAGAAATATCATCAGTTCAATAGTCATCCAAAATTGGATCCAAAAGAATAGTAGTTGGCAATATGTCTGCCTTCCAAGATATGAAAAAGTAATAGAATGTCTCAAAGAACAAAAGAATTTCCCATCAAAAATTCAGGTGACTACAATAACCAATGAAATGAAATAACTGGTCAAACTGACCTTAACTAATCAAATATGCAAAGACAAGATACATATCAGGGTTACCTTTGTGAACTTAGGTCATAACCCTAATTAGAATACAAAACATAACACAAAGTTGTAGACCTTATTAATTTTATTATTAAGAGGTTTTAAATATTATAATTAAATGAAAAAATTATTAAAGTAATTATATGAACATATTTTATTTACAAAAATATATTTTATGAACATAGTAAAAATGAAAAATTAAATTATTTACAAACTGTCAAAATTGACTCTTCCACAATTATATAAAAGGTCCATGAGATCTACAGGAAAATACTGTGCATAGGGAAACATGTTGCTATGGACGGGGCATAACTATGAATAAAAATATCAAAATGTATTTTTGAAATATGAAATGACATTTGTAGTGTGTATAGCTTGACAGAAATGTACCGCTTAATCAAATATCAAGTCAAAAGATCGTAGATGTCAGAATTCAACCATTAATTGCAATAATATAGGCTAATTTAATGTTTACAAAACCGTTGCTAGGTTGACAAAACAACACAAAAATACTATATGCTACCATAGACAATTGGAATATTAATTTTTAGAATGTACATACACAGAATATAACATTTTGTCGAAAAGACTATGCAAGATATGTAAAATAAAACCACCATATTTGAATTTCCAATGATTAATTGGACCCTCCTCCATTTACGTTGCTAAGCAACAAAGGACAAAGTGAAATCATCCAAAAAATTATTTTTCTTACCTTTCAATGATTGTGTTGAATATGATATCTATATAAACAGTTTCTGAGATTGGGCCAAAATCGACCCTTATCATACCTACTCCACCATCTTCGACGCTTAGATTTCTTGTTCTGTGGATGTGTAACAACGATAAATTTGATAATCTCTCATCACTCATTGTAGCTCTAAGACAGATTTTTACGCGGAGCATCGCACTGAATGAACGCTCACGACACTAGACGCCGAAGACACGGGTTGTACTAAACTACGAAACGAAATCGAAACGCAACGAACGAAACGAAACGAAACATTACGAAACGCAACGAAATATACTAAAATGAGAAACGAAACGCAACGAAACGAAATATACTAAAATGCGAAACGAAACGAAAATATAGTAAAATCCAATAAGAACAACATGAATGGAACGAGACGTGATGAAAAAGTCTAAGCAGAATTGTATACTAATATGCATGTATAAGAAGATTTATGAACCATTCTTCAAGACAAAAATTTAATGAGTAAGATTTATGAACCATTCGTCAAAACAAACAAAATAAAAATGTATCAACGACCATTATGCCAGATGGGAATCCTCCTTTCTATAAGGGGCACCCTCAATAAATGAGGTAAGAAGGATATTCAGGCATTCCTGTCAGGGTTTCTGTAGTATTTCCAGAGTCGGACCTCAGGGTCTATGCGTCTGGTCTAATAGATTAAAAGGGGGTGCAGGAAATACTTACATGCCACTCCATGATCATCCCTACAGTGATGTGAACATTATTTACAGTGTAGTGCAAACGGGGGAAAGAACCACGGACCGGGGGACAAATTCAGCCCCAAACATTAAAAGGCTCTGTAACGGGGAATGCCGACCTGGACAACTACATACTATCCTGTCGAGTAACCCCAGATACCACTGATGCCGATGTACATGCACTATGTACAAAACCGGCTGTATTAAAGATGGAGGAAAGCGGAACATCCTCAAGGGGTTTCCGAAAGAAACCATCGAACTGTCAGAGGAACAACCGAATTTCAAACCTGCAGACATCAAGTAAATGAGAGGTCTGCTTGACTTCCACAGCGTTCAATGAGTCAACTGACAGCCCCACGTTTTCCAACTTCACAATAAAAAAGAATAGAAATCCGTTCGTTGTAAAAGTGAATCAGCTTACCACAAAATTTAAAAGCGTTTTCGATTCGCATTATCAGATGCATATTCGTCTGACACACAACCGATCTAGACGTTTTCATGTCAGTGTGGAAACAAATTTATTATTCGTGCACATTTCAGTACGTACATATAAACTTATATTTGATATACGCATACAGAGTACGTAATAACGCATCATTTATTATAGTAAATCCGATTACTATGGATTAAATTATTTTTGTGGGTATCGATTTTCGTAAACTGAAAAAAAATGGCAAGTTGTGGATACTCAATTTCGTGGTTTGTGGAATTCTACCAGATCATCTTTTATAGAATAATAGAATAAACAGGTCGTTGGAAAATTGGTACCTATCGAAATTAAATGAAACCACAGTTAATAAGAGTCACGATGATTAAACAACCTTATTAAGAAAAAAACTGATGGGACGTGCTAATCTGGGTCACGGGTCACTGTAATCGGGCGGCTGTATCGAGAAACAGATACGGTGTTGACAAAACTGTTGATACTCATAAAATATTGATAAATGCTATAAAATTTTATGTTTGTCTTCAAGAAATATGATAGACAAAACCATGTGTGAAGTTTTATGACGAAATATCTCCGATTTCTATGTAAATTTACGAGTTGAAGTTGCGGCTGTATCGAGAAACAGATACGGTGTTGAAAAAACTGTTGATACTCATAAAATATTGATAAATGCTATAAAATTTTATGTTTGTCTTCAAGAAATATGATAGACAAAACCATGTGTGAAGTTTTATGACGAAATATCTCCGATTTCTATGTAAATTTACGAGTTGAAGTGGGGAAACACCCACAGGTAATTTTAGCGATGTATTTTTATCTTGGACAAGAATAATGAGCGTCCTGATTGGATGACCAATTTAAAACACACTGATACCGCACGGTAAAAAGATGCATGTAAAAGAAATCTATGTTATATTTATTCATTTGTTTGATTCTGGAATATTGTTGATCATTGATTTAAACAAGAAAAAAAAGGGGGGGGGGTTAAAAATTGAACAAATATCAGTGGTTTTGTAAATGAGATTTATTTTAAATAGAAAATCTGAATTTATTATTTATTAATTTATTATTAATGATACACTTTTATATCCCTTGGGAGGGGGAGGGGAGGGGGGCTATGATGAAAATTTGAAATAAAAACACAGGACCGGACTTAATAATAATCCAGGATTAGTTTTTTATTAAAAAAATCCAGGACCCCTGTGTCCATGAATTTTTTTTTTAAAGTTAATAATATAAAATATTGACATCCACACTTGCCTTTAGGACAGACATTTCTGTGTCCACACTTGTATCTTAATAGAATATCTTTTAAAGAACATCTGTACGGAAACGATATCTTCTCAAAACTCGAGAAAAAAAACTTCGTTTGTTGTTATTTTACATTCGCATTTTTTTTATAATGCTTAGTCGGTTTCGAATTACGAAGAATAAATGTTGAATTTTAGAGGACCACTTTGTGGTGCAAGGACAGTGCAGTTTTTTTTCAATTTAGAACTGATTAGTTTCATAATTAACTCGTAGTTTTTTCTGTCGTCTTACCGAACTATGACATGAGTAACGTCTTACCCGACTATGACACGAGCAACGTGGTGGGTGTTTCATGAAAAACAGAGAACACTTACCCAACCGGTGCATCTGGTCCAAGTTCCACATATTTGGCAGAGTCCGAGTTGCTGATTACTCTTTAGTTTCTGTTGTGTAAATTTCAAGTTTTTGAGAGTTGAATTTCGTCTTTGTCATTGTTATCTTGACCTTGTCCTTGTCTCTGGATTTTGAGATTGATTATCATTAGAATCGCGTTTTTTCATGACCTCTCTTGATTCGATATACATATATGTAACTACTTAAGTTTATCTAAGGACCGCAAAATGTCACTTTGACCTTGACATTTTACCATTGACATTGAAAATAAACATTCATACAATCTCAACGATTAATATTTACAAGTTTGATTGAAATCCATTGAAAAACACAAGCTTTGTTGTGTCAACAAGGCTGTAAAAGAAATTAAAAATATAACGGGGACCTTGGCATTTTGACCTATGACATTAAAAATACGATAAACTTCTTGCTCTCTAAATGGATAATGTTCTAACCAAGTTTGATCGAAACCAATTAAAAAAGCTATGTTGTGTCCGCTAGGCTATACCGGTATATGAAAAGACAAAATGTCAACATGCCCCTGACCTCTGAATTTAAAAATTAAAAGGCTACTTGCATTCTCAGTTGTTGATGTATTCTCCAAGTTTAATTGAAATCCATCGAATGAAATAAGTAATAAGGAATAAGTAATGAATAAGGAATATAACTTAATATGTATTCATGATCTTAACCTTTAACCTATGACATTGAAACTCGAATAGGGTTTGTTGCTATTATACTGAATATGTTTACTTAATTTGATTAAGATTGGTTGAGAAACATCCAGGATATCCACAATAATTAATGCTATAGATGGACACACAACAGGACTGGTATTGGTATGCAGGGAGTGAGGACAGTCCAGATACAATACACCCTGTGCAACCTCGCTGCTTGGGGATATCTAAGGTGCTGATAAATACATGCATGTTGGACACGTTATGATGACCGTATAAGGTCTATTTCTGTCATGTTTGGTTTCAATCCATGCAGTGATTCTTTTGTAACATATTTCAAAAGGGTCCAATTTTAAACTCTATTCCAAGAGTTTAAAATATTTTTAAACTCTATTCCAGGGCCTTGGTGGCTCAATGAGTTAGGTAGTTGGATTATCTAACAACTCATACAAGCCTATCACCAATACGGCGTGAGTTCACTCCCGGCTTTGTAAATTACAAAAAGGGTGCATTCGACTCGCAGTCGCATGTGATAAAGTTTACCAGTTGCTTGCCCATGGTCGGTGGTTCTCTCCGGGTACTCCGGCTTCTTCCACCACTAAAACTGGTCGCCATGAAATAGCTGAAATACTGCTGAAAGTGGCGTTAAACACCAAAAATCAAAATCAATCAATCAAATAAATACGATGTAACTTTTGTGAAATCAGCATTGAATTTTACAGTACTAGCACAGAAGCTCCTTTTGGTCAATTGATCAAACAAAAGGTTTCGAAAAAAACTATTATTACTAATAACTATTTTTATTATTATGACAATGCACTTCGTGATCTGATAAATTCACCATGAAATGTATGCCCGCTTTATTTTGTACAGCAGCCACATAGACAGTATCCATGTTTGTGGAAACCCCATTATTTGTTTGCATGTGAAGCGACGGGGTTTTCATCATAATAAATGATCCTCAGTGTCTTAAGATATTTAATTTCTTTTGACGCCAGAAAGAATCCTTAACACTTCATTTTGCAGTGTAGTGATTAGAGACTTCACAATAAATGTAAGAAGGGTAGGGAGCAAAGTGTACGCAGGGTAGTAATAAAATAATGCTGTAAAACGTGTCAATCCTAGAGGATATTATAAACTCTAGATTGACCAACACTAGCTGAGCACACCCTCAAAACACGACTCGTCCTGTATTATAAAATTACTCACTGTCTCATTGTCATTCCATCAGACACCTTAACGCCACCAGAAAAAAATGGTTAAGAAAACATCATTCACAATCAACACATACAAACATCTAAAGATACATATATATGGTCATTTCCCCCCATACAGTTATACAATGAAACATGCTACCTCAACATACAGTACAATCAACAACAATAGACACATTTAGAGCTCAGTTAACTGTTCTCTAGCCACTCCTGTGAACCATTGATTTCAGTGTACATAGTCTTACCCAAAGTTTGTAAGAAAAGCAATAATTAGAAAAAATTGTAAATAATTCACTGATGTAATGTATAAAAATGTTTTTAGAATATGTATTATCACGCATGAGAATCAGCAAGTGATCTTCAGTTTTGAAGGTTTGCTGAAAACTAAGGAAGAAGAACACTGAAGAAATCGTGATAATTGCAAATCTAAATTTGAACATTTTTCTGTCTTCCTATGATGCTGCGATCCAATCTACGATAATAAGAATGTTCTGACTGCCCGTGGATTTCCGTGTCTAGTTATACATGATTTGGACCGAATTAATCGTTCATGCATGAAGCGCAACGGAACCTGGAGCCAATGTTATAACCAAGATAGTTCACGTATCCTGGAGCCAATGTTATAACCAAGATAGTTCACAGATTCTGGAGCCTATGTTATAACCAAGATAGTTCACGGATCCTGGAGCCAATGTTATAACCAAGATAGTTCACGGATCTTGGGGCCAATGTTATAACCAAGATAGTTCACGGATCCTGGAGCCAATGGTATAACCAAAATAATTCACGGATCCTGGAGCCAATGTTATAACAAAGATAGTTCACGGATCCTGGAGTCAATGTTATAACCAAGATAGTTCACGGATCCTGGAACCAATTTAATAAACAAGATAGTTCACGGATCCTGGAGCCAAGTTATAACTAAAATAGTTCACAGATCCTGGAGCCAATGATATAACCAAGATAGTTCACGGATCCTGGAGCCAATGCTATAACTAAGATAGTTCACGTATCCTGGAGCCAATGTTATAACCAAGATAGTTCACAGATCCTGGAGCCAATGTTGTAACCAAGATAGTTCACGGATCCTGGAGCCAATGTTATAACCAATATAGTTCACGGATCCTGGAGCCAATGTTATAACCAAGATAGTTCACGGATCCTGAAGCCAATAGAATAACCAAAATAGTTCACGGATCCTGGAGCCAATGTTATAACCAAGATAATTCACGGATCCTGGAGTCAATGTTATAACCAAGATAGTTCACGGATCCTGGAACCAATTTAATAAACAAGATAGTTAACGGATCCTGGAGCCAATGTTATAACTAAGATAGTTCACAGATCCTGGAGCCAATGTTATAACAAAGATAATTCACGGATCCTGGAGCCAATGTTATAACCAAGATAGTTCACGGATCCTGGAGTCAATGTTATAACCAAGATAGTTCACGGATCCTGGAGCCAATGTTATAAACAAGATAGTTCACGGACCCTGGAGCCAATGTTATAACCAAGATAGTTCACGGATTCTGGAGCCAATGTTATAACCAAGATAGTTCACGGATCCTGGAGCCAATGGTATAACCAAAATAGTTCACGGATCCTGGAGCCAACGTTATAACCAAGATAGTTCACGGATCCTGGAGTCAATGTTATAACCAAGATAGTTCACGGACCCTGGAGCCTATGTTATAAACAAGATAGTTCACGGATCCTGGAGCCAATGTTATAACCAAGATAGTTCATGGATCCTGGAGCCAATGTTATAACCAAGATAGTTCACGGACCCTGGAGCAAATGGTATAACCAAAATAGTTCACGGATCCTGGAGCCAATGTTATAACCAAGATAGTTCACGGATCCTGGAGTCAATGTTATAACCAAGATAGTTCACGGATCCTGGAACCAATTTAATAAACAAGATAGTTCACGGATCCTGGAGCCAATGTTATAACTAAGATAGTTCACAGATCCTGGAGCCAATGATATAACCAAGATAGTTCACGGATCCTGGAGCCAATGTTATAACCAAGATAGTTCACGTATCCTGGAGCCAATGTTATAACCAAGATAGTTCACAGATCCTGGAGCCAATGTTATAACCAAGATAGTTCACGGATCCTGGAGCCAATGTTATAACCAATATAGTTCACGGATCCTGAAGCCAATGTTATAACCAAAATAGTTCACGGATCCTGGAGCCAATGGAATAACCAAAATAGTTCAAGGATCCTGGAGCCAATGTTATAACCAAGATAGTTCACGGATCCTGGAGTCAATGTGATAACCAAGATAGTTCACGGATCCTGGAACCAATTTAATAAACAAGATAGTTCACGGATCCTGGAGCCAATGTTATAACCAAGATAGTTCACAGATCCTGGAGCCAATGTTATAACCAAGATAGTTCACGGATCCTGGAGCCAATGTTATAACCAAGATAGTTCACGGATCCTGGAGCCAATGTTATAACCAAGATAATTCACGGATCCTGGAGTCAATGTTATAACCAAGATAGTTCACGGATCCTGGAACCAATTTAATAAACAAGATAGTTCACGGATCCTGGAGCCAATGTTATAACTAAGATAGTTCACAGATCCTGGAGCCAATGGTATAACCAAGATAGTTCACGGATCCTGGAGCCAATGTTATAACCAAGATAGTTCACGGATCCTGGAGCCAATGTTATAAACAAGATAGTTCACGGATCCTGGAGCCAATGGTATAACCAAGATAGTTCACGGATGCTGGAGCCAATGCTATAATCAAGATAGTTCACGGATCCTGGAGCCAATGGTATAACCAAAATAGTTCACGGATCCTGGAGCCAATGTTATAACCAAGATAGTTCACGGATCCTGGAGTCAATGTTATAACCAAGATAGTTCACGGATCCTGGAGCCAATGTTATAAACAAGATAGTTCACGGATCCTGGAGCCAATGTTATAAACAAGATAGTTCACGGATCCTGGAGCCAGTGTTATAACCAAGATAGTTCACGGATCCTGGAGCCAATGTTATAACGAAGATAGTTCACGGATCCTGGAGCAAATGGTATAACCAAAATAGTTCACGGATCCTGGAGCCAATGTTATAACCAATATAGTTCACGGATCCTGGAGTCAGTGTTATAACCAAGATAGTTCACGGATCCTGGAACCAATTTAATAAACAAGATAGTTCACGGATCCTGGAGCCAATGTTATAACTAAGATAGTTCACAGATCCTGGAGCCAATGATATAACCAAGATAGTTCACGGATCCTGGAGCCAATGTTATAACCAAGATAGTTCACGTATCCTGGAGCCAATGTTATAACCAAGATAGTTCACAGATCCTGGAGCCAATGTTATAACCAAGATAGTTCACGGATCCTGGAGCCAATGTTATAACCAATATAGTTCACGGATCCTGAAGCCAATGTTATAACCAAAATAGTTCACGGATCCTGGAGCCAATGGAATAACCAAAATAGTTCAAGGATCCTGGAGCCAATGTTATAACCAAGATAGTTCACGGATCCTGGAGTCAATGTGATAACAAAGATAGTTCACGGATCCTGGAACCAATTTAATAAACAAGATAGTTCACGGATCCTGGAGCCAATGTTATAACCAAGATAGTTCACAGATCCTGGAGCCAATGTTATAACCAAGATAGTTCACGGATCCTGGAGCCAATGTTATAACCAAGATAGTTCACGGATCCTGGAGTCAATGTTATAACCAAGATAGTTCACGGATCCTGGAGCCAATGTTATAACCAAGATAGTTCACGGATCCTGGAGTCAATGTTATAACCAAGATAGTTCACGGATCCTGGAGCCAATGTTATAAACAAGATAGTTCACGGATCCTGGAGCCAATGTTATAACCAAGATAGTTCACGGATCCTGGAGCCAATGTTATAACCAAGATAGTTCACGGATCCTGGAGCAATGTTATAACGAAGATAGTTCAGTTTTATAAATAAAGCTCTGCAGAACGCTGTCAAAAGTTTAATGTATGATATAGGTCGGATTATCAGTAGGACCCCATTCGAACCATAGTGGACAATAATGAACCAAATAGGCTCTCATTTCTGATGTTCTTTATTTTTCTTCTTCAATAATGCAAATTAATGGGAAATAATCATACTTGCTGTCTTATAGTTTTTTGCTAGGAACAAAAATATGTAGAAGGGGCCTTCGTGGCCGTGATCGTATATATATATATATATATATATAAACGTCTAAAATGGTTTGTAAAACAACACCAAGTACACAAAACAAAGTGATAAAGAATTAAACACTTCGTAGAATGACAACATTTTCGTCCCACCGAGGGACTTTATCAATGTCTAATTAAATAAAATCTCGAAACAATATGGCGACTTTTCAAATTTCAAAAAAGTTTTTGACGGTCCATGTACGGCACAAAAGAACCAGAAGATGCACATATGAAACTACATGCATAAAAGAATGGAAATCCTACATATAAATTAATAAAAGTACAATAACAATAATATAAATATACAATAGGGCTACACATTTAAATAAATGTTAAATTAGAAATAAAAATAAATATAAAAATGAGACATTATTGGTAAATGTATCAAATAGCACTGTCAAAATATTGTTGAAAACGGTATGATACCCAAACTCATTCAAAAAAACGGACCGCCACAGTGTGGAATATATACTTTGGGCCAATAGAGCAAACTGTATGTCCTAATACGACTGGAGGAGATCAACACGAATAGGAGTCAAGAGAGGATATTACTTTTTCTCATTGATTCCATTCGGTGATAAGGTCTTAAGTTTTCTAATCCAGAAGCTTTCCCTTTCCTGTCTGCTTTTATCATCCCACTTGGGGTTATGGTCAATTATGGTGACCTTCAGTTTGCCGAAAGAATCATGGTGGCCCGTCGATCTGAGATGTCTGCTGAGTGGAAGGTCAGGTTTGCAATTTGCATCGCTTCTGTGGCCATTCAAGCGTTTACTAAGTTGTTGTTTAACTGTGTAGCCCTATTGTATATTTATATTATTGTTATTGTACTTTTATTAATTTATATGTAGGATTTCCATTCTTTTATGCATGTAGTTTCATATGTGCATCTTCTGGTTCTTTTGTGCCGTACATGGACCGTCAAAAACTTTTTTGAAATTTGAAAAGTCGCCATATTGTTTCGAGATTTTATTTAATTAGACATTGATAAAGTCCCTCGGTGGGACGAAAATTTTGTCATTCTACGAAGTGTTTAATTCTTTATCACTTTGTTTTGTGTACTTGGTGTTGTTTTACAAACCATTTTAGACGTTTATAATTGTTTTACTTGTATAGTATCGTTATACCGTAACGATCCAACACCCGTAAGATTGATCGTTGACTGGTTTTTCAGACGTTGTATATATATATATATATATATATATGGTATTTGGATTTACAACTACCCCTGTAATCAGTGTATATCACCACTGATGTTGTGTGTTCGAATCTCGATCAGGGCGAGATGTACAACATTATGTGATAAAGTTTGTCAGTGACTTGCGACAGATCGATGGTTTTCTCCGGGTCCTCCAGTTTCCTCCTCCAATAAAACTGACCGCCATGATATAACTGAAATATTGTTGAAGTGGATCTTTGTGTTGTCTTCTATTACAGGAATCTCCTCCTCTGTTATTTCAGTTCTTAGTCATAAATCATTACATACAATTCATATTGTTACACTTGATTGATTTAACCTTAGTCCTATAATGTAACCATAAATCATTACATACAATTTATATTGTTACACTTGATTGATTTAACCTTAGTCCTATAATGTAACCATAAATCATTACATACAATTCATATTGTTACACTTGATTGATTTAACCTTAGTCCTATAATGTAACCATAAATCATTACATACAATTTATATTGTTACACTTGATTGATTTAACCTTAGTCCTATAATGTAACCATAAATCATTACATACAATTCATATTGTTACACTTGATTGATTTAACCATAGTCCTATAATGTAACCATAAATCATTACATACAATTCATATTGTTACACTTGATTGATTTAACCTTAGTCCTATAATGTAACCATAAATCATTACATACAATTCATATTGTTACACTTGATTGATTTAACCTTAGTCCTATAATGTAACCATAAATCATTACATACAATTCATATTGTTACACTTGATTGATTTAACCTTAGTCCTATAATGTAACCATAAATCATTACATACAATTCATATTGTTACACTTGATTGATTTAACCTTAGTCCTATAATGTAACCATAAATCATTACATACAATTCATATTGTTACACTTGATTGATTTAACCTTAGTCCTATAATGTAACCATAAATCATTACATACAATTCATATTGTTACACTTGATTGATTTAATCTTAGTCCTATAATGTAACCATAAATCATTACATACAATTCATATTGTTACACTTGATTGATTTAACCTTAGTCCTATAATGTAACCATAAATCATTACATACAATTCATATTGTTACACTTGATTGATTTAACCTTAGTCCTATAATGTAACCATAAATCATTACATACAATTCATATTGTTACACTTGATTGATTTAACCTTGAAATTAGAAATAAGAATATAGATCTATAGATTATCTTCTTTTAGGGGAGTTTATGTCACTTTGTCCCAATTGATCCAAAGATACTTTCAAAATTCATGTTTTCAGTGTGAATAAAAGCATTAAACTTTCTGTGAGCATGCGACATAACTTCACACCATCAATTTGTGCAATTAATATTCTAATATTGCTTATGTCATCCGATCAAAATTGGTGTTATGTAAAATGCTACATTAAAACATTATTCACTAATATAACATGCTTGAATTTAATACATGCGACCAAAGATCACACATAAGTATCATTTAATTTCTAACATCACATTTCAGGAAACGTTTATGGCAGCTAACACTTTTATATACCTATTTCACTTTCATAAGTTTTTCCTTCCCTTATTTCTTTACTAGCAGTCTTTGACGATCTTGTCTGCTTTAAACATTGTGTCTTGTCCAGGACTGGGCAGGAGACAGTCCCATGGATTCATGCGCCTACAAAGATTTTTTAAATGAATAAAATAAAAAAGTGATTTAAAAAATGCATAAATTAAATTACAAAATTTCAGGTTTCTTGAACAGATTTAAAGGGTCATCCTCCTTAGTGAAGGATGTGAACATTTGTTGTTGCTTTTAGCATTTTGTTGGGTGTTTTTATTATTTTTTTCAATCTTAGATGGGGTTGAACTGAATGCAACCCCCTAATTAGTGTGTCTTTTAAGAAGTTTTTCCATGCTTGAATTTGACATAGGATGCATATAATTTACATGGAAGTTGTTGAAAAAAATCAGATGTATGTGTATTATCCTTAGAAACTAATGTAAAATACAATATACATGTATTAGCCTTAAGAACTAATGTAAAATACAATATACATGTATTAGCCTTAGAAACTAATGTAAAATACAATATACATGTATTAGCCTTAGAAACTAATGTAAAATACGATATACATGTATTAGCCTTAGAAACTAATGTAAAATACGATATACATGTATTAGCCGTAGAAACTAATGTAAAATACAATATACATGTATTAGCCTTAGAAACTAATGTAAAATACAATATGCATATATTAGCCTTAGAAACTAATGTAAAATACAATATACATGTATTAGCCTTAGAAACTAATGTAAAATACAATATACATGTATTAGCCTTAGAAACTAATGTAAAATACAATATACATGTATTAGCCTTAGAAACTAATGTAAAATACAATATACATGTATTAGCCTTAGAAACTAATGTAAAATACAATACACATGTATTAGCCTTAGAAACTAATGTAAAATACAATATACATGTATTAGCCTTAGAAACTAATGTAAAATACAATATACATGTATTAGCCTTAGAAACTAATGTAAAATACGATATACATGTATTAGCCTTAGAAACTAATGTAAAATACGATATACATGTATTAGCCTTAGGAACTAATGTAAAATACAATATACATGTATTAGCCTTAGAAACTAATGTAAAATACAATATACATGTATTAGCCTTAGAAACTAATGTAAAATACAATATACATGTATTAGCCTTAGAAACTAATGTAAAATACAATATACATGTATTAGCCTTAGAAACTAATGTAAAATACGATATACATGTATTAGCCTTAGAAACTAATGTAAAATACGTACGATATACATGTATTAGCCGTAGAAACTAATGTAAAATACAATATACATATATTAGCCATAGAAACTAATGTAAAATACAATATACATGTATTAGCCTTTGAAACTGATGTAAAATACAATATACATGTATTAGCCTTAGAAACTAATGTAGAATACAATATGCATGTATTAGCCTTAGAAACTAATGTAAAATACAATATACATGTATTAGCCTTAGAAACTAATGTAAAATACAATATGCATGTACTGTTTTATCCTGCATATATATAACACATGTTGATTCAAGTCCCATAATTTTTCCCACAAGTTTTCAATGTCAAAATAACAGTTATCTCCCCTTGACCATACAGGTAATTTATTTTCTTATTGATGAATCTTTTGAGTTTTTTTCAATGAATAAAAATTTGACTAAAAAGTGTATATTGTTATACCTCACTAACATAGGAATATCCTTCATTCTTCTGTAAAATGGTTGAATCTACTCTAGATCATGAGTAGTGTTTAGCTTCTGTAAAATGATTGAATCTACTCTAGATCATGAGTAGTGTTTAGCTTCTGTAAAATGATTGAATCTACTCTAGATCATGAGTAGTGTTTAGCTTCTGTAAAATGATTGAATCTACTCTAGATCATGAGTAGTGTTTAGCTTCTGTAAAATGATTGAATCTACTCTAGATCATGAGTAGTGTTTAGCTTCTGTACAATGGTTGAATCTACTCTAGATCATGAGTAGTGTTAAGCTTCTGTAAAATGGTTGAATCTACTCTAGATCATGAGTAGTGTTTAGCTTCTGTAAAATGGTTGAATCTACTCTAGATCATGAGTAGTTTTTAGCTTTAGGTGCATTTGCAGCAATCATGTTATTCAGATTTTCATTCGCTGGCGAACTCGATAGGTTGCAAGCTTCCTTGGATTATTAGAATCTTTCCCCAAAAATATTTTCTCTAATGCTCTAAGTAAAGAACTGGATGTTAAGTCTTTTCCATGTGGAAGATTATTGTGCTTATAGTTTTTTCTGTCTAAGAAATCCACACCAAGATATATTGCAATGGTTGTGTTCCTCATACATATGTTCCACTATTGCCCTCAGCCAATTTTCTGTTCCCTCTGGATTGCCTTTGTTTTGATCGATCATGAATGAAAAGTTCTTAAGGATTGAATTAATTACCATTTCAGAGAGCTTTTTATGTTGGCTTCTAATTACGTATAATTTTTTTATGACATTCTTTTTGACATGATTTCTGTCGCTTGTTTTGATCATCTGGGAATCAGGATATATCTCTTTCAGCTTTCCAAATCCTGTTGTGTCATCATCACCTGCGATTTCAGCAATATCGATTCCTTTGTTCTTAACATCATTGACCATCTGAACTAGCATATCTGGCTCCATAGCCTTTGCTGAGCCTGTCCAATTTTTCTTACAATTGTGTTTTTTAGGCTGAATTCCCCTTTTTGCTGCACAATCACAAATTCTGCAATGCTGACACCTTATTGCATGATGGACAACTCCTCCAGTTTTCTTCCCTATCAATGTTGATACTCTTGAAATATTCATTTTAGTTTAAGCTGGCTTAAATAAAAGTGTGTGTTTAAAGGACATGAATGCCCCAGATTACCACATTGTAAGAAATATGCATTAATTGGATGAGGCCAAAAACAAATATTCTAGTTTAATGCCTCCCGACTTACCCTATTGTTTCTCTCAAAAATGCCTACCCTAACACATTTCATAGTCATTTTGGCTCAATTACATTTTTTTTTAAAAATAAAATGAATTCTCTGCCTACTTACCTACCTCATATTTTTCAGCTTTATATTGTTTTTTGCTATAGGACATGTCTTCATATTATGAGTGTATGGTTTGCAATTTGCAAAAGCCAAAACTATCTATGTCTTTCAACAAATTATGTTAACAACTTAATATACCTATTTGCAGAGAAATTATCTGATCTTGAAAATAAATATTTGTAACTGAAAATTTAGAATGGCATTAAGGTTAACACCTTACAATATTAATCTCATGACCTAAAATATCTGACCTTACAGAGGACTGATTTTATAATCGAAACTATCTCATTTTTTTTAAAAGCTCAATTAATATCCTGCCTGACAAACTGTTATATGCCCTTCCTGAACCTTTTTTCTACCAGCATGTATCTGTAGATAAAGTAATACGTTGTCTTTCTTCATTTTCTATAACAAAAATTTGCTTTCATTTATTCGATTTCTACACATGACATTAAAGAGGGCATCTGTAATTTAACCATTGAGTCAATTGAAAAAAACATCATGCAATTGCATCAATAGTTCAGTACTGTACATATATAACAAGTGTTTCGTTGATTTTTTATGCAGATAAGCATACCAATCTCGAATTAAATTTGTATTATATGTCATAACTGTTTTCTTGTGTACAAATTTAAATTATACCTGAATAAGCTTAGCTATTTTTATCGTAATTTGTTGAGTATTTTGATGCACTGAACAGATTTTCCTTATTGTTATTCAAGATAGTGAAAGTTAGACTGACCTGACAGGTTAAATTGTCTCTTCATGACAGTGAAAGTTAGACTGACCTGACAGGTTAAATTGCCTCTTCGTGACATTGACACAAGATTACTGAGACTACACAGGTGCTAATACAAAAAGGTTTATGGACCTCATGCCTAAAAAAGATGTCCCTAAACTTGCATAATATTCTAGATCAGCTCCGTCCACATGTGTGTTTGATTTGTTGAAAACTTTGTTTTTAGTTTTGACTAGCTTAAGTGGGTATCCAAATTAACTTAAATGAGGGGACAAAGAATAAATCATAAAGTTTTCTCCAAAAGACCACTTTGAACCCATCACTGATATCAATATGTTTAAAGAACTCTTATTAAGTTCTAACTTCTGTGCATTTTACATTCTTTCTGGTGCAAAACAAACACTATTGACTATCCATTTAAAACTTGTGGTGTGTATATTGTTCAATGAATGCATTTAATTTTGTTTACATTATACATGCATGCATTGTGTAGTTTATTAAAGTGAATCACAAATTTGGGGAAAAAAGGGGGGACGGGGAGTGCCACAAGTATATACAGTTTTAATTCCCACCAAGTCCATCCTTTTTTTCCAATGGAAATAAAATAGCTGAAAAAATCGTGATTGACTCATTATTTATTAAATATATATTATTTATCAAATAGTTCATGGCACTAAGGGCCATATGGCAATTTATGGACCGGGATGCAATACACAAAATATTATATGGACCGAAGCGAAGCTGCGGTCCATATACTATTTTGTGGGTGACAGACCGGTCCATAAACTGCCATTTGGTCCGAAGTGCTACGAACTATTTGTTATTTCATACTCAATGCATGCAAATCTGTCAGACGACATGTTTTTGTTATTGCATATCTAGACAAAGAACGAGATCGGACAAAATCTGGAAGAAAACATAATATTAATTGGGCCTGGTCATTATACTAAAATATTGACCGGTTGCGCTAGCAAAGACAAATAGGGAAAATAAAAACGTAAAGTATAATATATATAAATATAGATTTTCTTAAAAAAAATATATTTTTGCATGGAGGGTATGACCCCAAGATAATTTCTTTTTTTCAAATAGGATAGGTAAATACCCGGAAAAAAAAAGCAAAAAAATGTCTTGTCCCAATTCCTATTTCTTTTTTTTCCTTTTTTCATACAATATTCTGATATCAGGTACCAATGTCAGAAAGAGGTTAGGCAGCCATCACGACAGGAAGAAGCAGGAATTAATGATCTTTTAAATCCAATTTAAAACGCTGTTTCGTTGTATAATTTATGGGTTTCCATAATCCACTAGAATTTGTTGCAGTACTATATAATGCTCTTGTTAATTTTCATTGCCATACCATAATATCTCCTTGCTTTTTATTTCTACATCAGGATTCAGGATGAATTACTGCAATTTTGCAGAAGTTATTCTTGCAAGAGCAACAAAAGAGAAAGCTCTAATTGATTTAATTCATCAAGTGATAATGACAGGATAAAGGCACAATATAGCAACTCATTGTCACTCAATATACGTTATAACAATTATACTACATTTATGACAATTATACTACATTTATGACAATTATACTACATTTATGACAATTATACTACATTTATGACAATTATATATCAACACATGTTATACAACAAACAATAAGAATGGTGAAAAATCAAGATTCGTCAATCATTTTTCTCTACAAGATTGGTTACAATTGACCAATAGTAAAAAACATGGACATCAGCTTGAAGTGACAAGAGCAATGGATAACATTCTTAACTCAGTCTTTGAAAAAGAATTTAGCCATACTTTTCAAAAAGCAATGATAGTGGCCCATAATCTCTCGACACAAGAATCTTCAAAAGAAAAAGGTAAAAATGTTGAAAAATCAGTTCGTCAAACAAAACAAATTATTACCAAGTCAATGGAAGAAAATGACACAGATGCTACTATATTATTATCATGGGCAAATCATACAGTAAGCATGACAGAGAACGCTTAGGACTTTGTTACTTATCCAAGTCAGAAGCAGAACAATCTATGCTAAAAAGAAATGAACAGGAGTTAGAAGGTAAAATTAAACAAAAGAAACACCATGGGAAATACACTAATTACTGTTTTAACAAAGATAACTTTTTGGAAGAAATGAAAAAAAAACTAAAAATGCAATAGTAAACTGGACAAAATTAGCTACAAGATATAATCTAAAATCATTAAAATCCAACGATGCACCTGGAAATGGTGGGCAAGTACTCAACGGCATAGAAATCTATCAATTAAATACACACATGAAAGTAAGTGATAGCGACATATTGCACAGGGAAAGAAGATCAAAGAAAAGGGTACTGAAATCAAGAGTCTCAATTTCCATCCCAAGACTTGTGATATGTCTATTAATTCATGGACATGTCAGAGTGAAGTGATGTGTCTATTAATTCATGGACATGTCAGAGTGAAGTGATATGTCTATTAATTCATGGACATGTCAGAGTGAAGTGATATGTCTATTAATTCATGGACATGTCAGAGTGAAGTAATATGTCTATTGATTCGTGGACATGTCAGAGTGAAGTGATATGTCTATTAATTCGTGGATATGTCAGAGTGAAGTGATATATCTATTAATTCGTGGACATGTCAGAGTGAAGTGATATGTCTATTATTTCATGGACATGTCAGAGTGACGTAATATGTCTATTAATTCGTGGACATGTCAGAGTGAAGTGATATGTCTATTAATTCGTGGACATGTCAGAGTGAAGTGATGTGTCTATTAATTCGTGGACATGTCAGAGTGAAGTGATGTGTCTATTAATTCATGGACATGTCAGAGTGAAGTGATATGTCTATTAATTCGTGGACATGTCAGAGTGAAGTGATATGTCTATTAATTCATAGACATGTCAGAGTGAAGTGATGTGTCTATTAATTCATGGACATGTCAGTATGAAGTGATATGTCTATTAATTCATGGACATGTCAGAGTGAAGTGATATGTCTATTAATTCGTGGACATGTCAGAGTGAAGTGATATGTCTATTAATTCATGGACATGTCAGAGTGAAGTGATGTGTCTATTAATTTGTGGACATGTCAGAGTGAAGTGATGTGTCTATTAATTCGTGGACATGTCAGTATGAAGTGATATGTCTATTAATTCATGGACATGTCAGAGTGACGTGATATGTCTATTAATTCATGGACATGTCAGAGTGAAGTAATATATCTATTGATTCGAGGACATGTCAGAGTGAAGTGATATGTCTATTAATTCGTGGATATGTCAGAGTGAAGTGATATGTCTATTAATTCGTGGACATGTCAGAGTGAAGTGATATGTCCATTAATTCATGGACATGTCAGAGTGAAGTAATATGTCTATTAATTCGTGGACATGTCAGAGTGAAGTGATATGTCTATTAATTCGTGGACATGTCAGAGTGAAGTGATGTGTTTATTAATTCATGGACATGTCAGAGTGAAGTGATGTGTCTATTAATTTGTGGACATGTCAGAGTGAAGTGATGTGTCTATTAATTTGTGGACATGTCAGAGTGAAGTGATGTGTCTATTAATTCGTGGACATGTCAGAGTGAAGTGATATGTCTATTAATTTGTGGACATGTCAGAGTGAAGTGATGTGTCTATTAATTCGAAGACATGTCAGAGTGAAGTGATATGTCTATTAATTCGTGGACATGTCAGAGTGAAGTGATGTGTCTATTAATTCGTGGACATGTCAGAGTGAAGTGATGTGTCTATTAATTCATGGACATGTCAGAGTGAAGTGATATGTCTATTAATTCATGGACATATCAGAGTGAAGTGATATGTCTATTAATTCATGGACATGTCAGAGTGAAGTGATATGTCTATTAATTCATGGACATGTCAGAGTGAAGTGATGTGTCTATTAATTCATGGACATGTCAGAGTGAAGTGATATGTCTATTAATTCATGGACATGTCAGAGTGAGGTGATATGTCTATTAATTCGTGGACATGTAAGAGTGAAGTGATGTGTCTATTAATTCGTGGACATGTCAGAGTGAAGTGAGGTGTCTATTAATTCGTGAACATGTCAGAGTGAAGTGATGTGTCTATTAATTCGTGGACATGTCAGAGTGAAGTGATATGTCTATTAATTCATGGACATGTCAGAGTGAAGTGATATGTCTATTAATTCATGGACATGTCAGAGTGAAGTAATATGTCTATTGATTCGTGGACATGTCAGAGTGAAGTGATATGTCTATTAATTCGTGGATATGTCAGAGTGAAGTGATATGTCTATTAATTCGTGGACATGTCAGAGTGAAGTGATATGTCTATTAATTCATGGACATGTCAGAGTGAAGTAATATGTCTATTAATTCGTGGACATGTCATAGTGAAGTGATATGTCTATTAATTCGTGGACATGTCAGAGTGTAGTGATGTGTCTATTAATTCATGGACATGTCAGAGTGAAGTGATGTGTCTATTAATTTGTGGACATGTCAGAGTGAAGTGATATGTCTATTAATTCGAGGATACGTCAGAGTGAAGTGATATGTCTATTAATTCGTGGACATGTCAGAGTGAAGTGATGTGTCTATTAATTCGTGGACATGTCAGAGTGAAGTAATGTGTCTATTGATTCATGGACATGTCAGAGTGAAGTAATATGTCTATTGATTCGTGGACATGTCAGAGTGAAGTGATATGTCTATTAATTCGTGGATATTTCAGAGTGAAGTGATATGTCTATTAATTCGTGGGCATGTCAGAGTGAAGTGATATGTCTATTAATTCATGGACATGTCAGAGTGAAGTAATATGTCTATTAATTCGTGGACATGTCATAGTGAAGTGATATGTCTATTAATTCGTGAACATGTCAGAGTGTAGTGATGTGTCTATTAATTCATGGACATGTCAGAGTGAAGTGATGTCTCTATTAATTTGTGGACAGGTCAGAGTGAAGTGATGTGTCTATCAATTTGTGGACATGTCAGAGTGAAGTGATGTGTCTATTAATTCGTGGACATGTCAGAGTGAAGTGATATGTCTATTAATTTGTGGACATGTCAGAGTGAAGTGATGTGTCTATTAATTCATGGACATGTCAGTATGAAGTGATATGTCTATTAATTCATGGACATGTCAGAGTGAAGTGATATGTCTATTAATTCGTGGACATGCCAGAGTGAAGTGATAAGTCTATTAATTCATGGACATGTCAGAGTGAAATAATATATCTATTAATTCGTGGATATGTCAGAGTGAAGTAATATGTCTATTAATTCGTGGACATGTCATAGTGAAGTGATGTGTCTATTAATTCGTGGACATGTCAGAGTGTAGTGATGTGTCTATTAATTCATGGACATGTCAGAGTGAAGTGATGTCTATATTAATTTGTGGACAGGTCAGAGTGAAGTGATGTGTCTATCAATTTGTGGACATGTCAGAGTGAAGTGATGTGTCTATTAATTCGAGGACATGTCAGAGTTGAGTGATATGTCTATTAATTCATGGACATGTCAGAGTGAAGTGATGTGTCTATTAATTCATGGACATGTCAGTATGAAGTGATATGTCTATTGATTCGTGGACATGTCAGAGTGAAGTGATATGTCTATTAATTCGTGGATATGTCAGAGTGAAGTGATATGTCTATTAATTCGTGGACATGTCAGAGTGAAGTGATATGTCCATTAATTCATGGACATGTCAGAGTGAAGTAATATGTCTATTAATTCGTGGACATGTCAGAGTGAAGTGATATGTCTATTAATTCGTGGACATGTCAGAGTGAAGTGATGTGTTTATTAATTCATGGACATGTCAGAGTGAAGTGATGTGTCTATTAATTCGAGGATATGTCAGAGTGAAGTGATATGTCTATTAATTCGTGGACATGTCAGAGTGAAGTGATGTGTCTATTAATTCGTGGACATGTCAGAGTGAAGTAATGTGTCTATTGATTCATGGACATGTCAGAGTGAAGTAATATGTCTATTGATTCGTGGACATGTCAGAGTGAAGTGATATGTCTATTAATTCGTGGATATTTCAGAGTGAAGTGATATGTCTATTAATTCGTGGACATGTCAGAGTGAAGTGATATGTCTATTAATTCATGGACATGTCAGAGTGAAGTAATATGTCTATTAATTCGTGGACATGTCATAGTGAAGTGATATGTCTATTAATTCGTGGACATGTCAGAGTGAAGTGATATGTCTATTAATTCATAGACATGTCAGAGTGAAGTGATGTGTCTATTAATTCATGGACATGTCAGTATGAAGTGATATGTCTATTAATTCATGGACATGTCAGAGTGAAGTGATATGTCTATTAATTCGTGGACATGTCAGAGTGAAGTGATATGTCTATTAATTCGTGGACATGTCAGAGTGAAGTGATGTGTCTATTAATTTGTGGACATGTCAGAGTGAAGTGATGTGTCTATTAATTCGTGGACATGTCAGAGTGAAGTGATATGTCTATTAATTCATGGACATGTCAGAGTGACGTGATATGTCTATTAATTCATGGACATGTCAGAGTGAAGTAATATATCTATTGATTCGTGGACATGTCAGAGTGAAGTGATATGTCTATTAATTCGTGGATATGTCAGAGTGAAGTGATATGTCTATTAATTCGTGGACATGTCAGAGTGAAGTGATATGTCCATTAATTCATGGACATGTCAGAGTGAAGTAATATGTCTATTAATTCGTGGACATGTCAGAGTGAAGTGATATGTCTATTAATTCGTGGACATGTCAGAGTGAAGTGATGTGTTTATTAATTCATGGACATGTCAGAGTGAAGTGATGTGTCTATTAATTTGTGGACATGTCAGAGTGAAGTGATGTGTCTATTAATTTGTGGACATGTCAGAGTGAAGTGATGTGTCTATTAATTCGTGGACATGTCAGAGTGAAGTGATATGTCTATTAATTCGTGGACATGTCAGAGTGAAGTGATGTGTCTATTAATTCGTGGACATGTCAGAGTGAAGTGATGTGTCTATTAATTCGTGGACATGTCAGAGTGAAGTGATATGTCTATTAATTCATGGACATGTCAGAGTGAAGTGATATGTCTATTAATTCATGGACATGTCAGAGTGAAGTGATATGTCTATTAATTCATGGACATGTCAGAGTGAAGTGATGTGTCTATTAATTCATGGACATGTCAGAGTGAAGTGATATGTCTATTAATTCATGGACATGTCAGAGTGAGGTGATATGTCTACTAATTCGTGGACATGTAAGAGTGAAGTGATGTGTCTATTAATTCGTGGACATGTCAGAGTGAAGTGAGGTGTCTATTAATTCGTGGACATGTGAGAGTGAAGTGATGTGTCTATTAATTCGTGGACATGTCAGAGTGAAGTGATATGTCTATTAATTCATGGACATGTCAGAGTGAAGTGATATGTCTATTAATTCATGGACATGTCAGAGTGAAGTAATATGTCTATTGATTCGTGGACATGTCAGAGTGAAGTGATATGTCTATTAATTCGTGGATATGTCAGAGTAAAGTGATATGTCTATTAATTCGTGGACATGTCAGAGTGAAGTGATATGTCTATTAATTCATGGACATGTCAGAGTGAAGTAATATGTCTATTAATTCGTGGACATGTCATAGTGAAGTGATATGTCTATTAATTCGTGGACATGTCAGAGTGTAGTGATGTGTCTATTAATTCATGGACATGTCAGAGTGAAGTGATGTGTCTATTAATTTGTGGACATGTCAGAGTGAAGTGATATGTCTATTAATTCGAGGATACGTCAGAGTGAAGTGATATGTCTATTAATTCGTGGACATGTCAGAGTGAAGTGATGTGTCTATTAATTCGTGGACATGTCAGAGTGAAGTAATGTGTCTATTGATTCATGGACATGTCAGAGTGAAGTAATATGTCTATTGATTCGTGGACATGTCAGAGTGAAGTGATATGTCTATTAATTCGTGGATATTTCAGAGTGAAGTGATATGTCTATTAATTTGTGGACATGTCAGAGTGAAGTGATATGTCTATTAATTCATGGACATGTCAGAGTGAAGTAATATGTCTATTAATTCGTGGACATGTCATAGTGAAGTGATATGTCTATTAATTCGTGAACATGTCAGAGTGTAGTGATGTGTCTATTAATTCATGGACATGTCAGAGTGAAGTGATGTCTCTATTAATTTGTGGACAGGTCAGAGTGAAGTGATGTGTCTATCAATTTGTGGACATGTCAGAGTGAAGTGATGTGTCTATTAATTCGTGGACATGTCAGAGTGAAGTGATATGTCTATTAATTCATGGACATGTCAGTATGAAGTGATATGTCTATTAATTCATGGACATGTCAGAGTGAAGTGATATGTCTATTAATTCGTGGACATGCCAGAGTGAAGTGATATGTCTATTAATTCATGGACATGTCAGAGTGAAATAATATATCTATTAATTCGTGGATATGTCAGAGTGAAGTAATATGTCTATTAATTCGTGGACATGTCATAGTGAAGTGATGTGTCTATTAATTCGTGGACATGTCAGAGTGTAGTGATGTGTCTATTAATTCATGGACATGTCAGAGTGAAGTGATGTCTATATTAATTTGTGGACAGGTCAGAGTGAAGTGATGTGTCTATCAATTTGTGGACATGTCAGAGTGAAGTGATGTGTCTATTAATTCGTGGACATGTCAGAGTGAAGTGATATGTCTATTAATTTGTGGACATGTCAGAGTGAAGTGATGTGTCTATTAATTCGAGGACATGTCAGAGTTGAGTGATATGTCTATTAATTCATGGACATGTCAGAGTGAAGTGATGTGTCTATTAATTCATGGACATGTCAGTATGAAGTGATATGTCTATTGATTCGTGGACATGTCAGAGTGAAGTGATATGTCTATTAATTCGTGGATATGTCAGAGTGAAGTGATATGTCTATTAATTCGTGGACATGTCAGAGTGAAGTGATATGTCCATTAATTCATGGACATGTCAGAGTGAAGTAATATGTCTATTAATTCGTGGACATGTCAGAGTGAAGTGATATGTCTATTAATTCGTGGACATGTCAGAGTGAAGTGATGTGTTTATTAATTCATGGACATGTCAGAGTGAAGTGATGTGTCTATTAATTCGAGGATATGTCAGAGTGAAGTGATATGTCTATTAATTCGTGGACATGTCAGAGTGAAGTGATGTGTCTATTAATTCGTGGACATGTCAGAGTGAAGTAATGTGTCTATTGATTCATGGACATGTCAGAGTGAAGTAATATGTCTATTGATTCGTGGACATGTCAGAGTGAAGTGATATGTCTATTAATTCGTGGATATTTCAGAGTGAAGTGATATGTCTATTAATTCGTGGATATGTCAGAGTGAAGTGATATGTCTATTAATTCATGGACATGTCAGAGTGAAGTAATATGTCTATTAATTCGTGGACATGTCATAGTGAAGTGATATGTCTATTAATTCGTGAACATGTCAGAGTGTAGTGATGTGTCTATTAATTCGTGGACATGTAAGAGTGAAGTGATGTGTCTATTAATTCGTGGACATGTCAGAGTGAAGTGAGGTGTCTATTAATTCGTGGACATGTGAGAGTGAAGTGATGTGTCTATTAATTCGTGGACATGTCAGAGTGAAGTGATATGTCTATTAATTCATGGACATGTCAGAGTGAAGTGATATGTCTATTAATTCATGGACATGTCAGAGTGAAGTAATATGTCTATTGATTCGTGGACATGTCAGAGTGAAGTGATATGTCTATTAATTCGTGGATATGTCAGAGTAAAGTGATATGTCTATTAATTCGTGGACATGTCAGAGTGAAGTGATATGTCTATTAATTCATGGACATGTCAGAGTGAAGTAATATGTCTATTAATTCGTGGACATGTCATAGTGAAGTGATATGTCTATTAATTCGTGGACATGTCAGAGTGTAGTGATGTGTCTATTAATTCATGGACATGTCAGAGTGAAGTGATGTGTCTATTAATTTGTGGACATGTCAGAGTGAAGTGATATGTCTATTAATTCGAGGATACGTCAGAGTGAAGTGATATGTCTATTAATTCGTGGACATGTCAGAGTGAAGTGATGTGTCTATTAATTCGTGGACATGTCAGAGTGAAGTAATGTGTCTATTGATTCATGGACATGTCAGAGTGAAGTAATATGTCTATTGATTCGTGGACATGTCAGAGTGAAGTGATATGTCTATTAATTCGTGGATATTTCAGAGTGAAGTGATATGTCTATTAATTCGTGGACATGTCAGAGTGAAGTGATATGTCTATTAATTCATGGACATGTCAGAGTGAAGTAATATGTCTATTAATTCGTGGACATGTCAGAGTGAAGTAATATGTCTATTAATTCGTGGACATGTCATAGTGAAGTGATGTGTCTATTAATTCGTGGACATGTCAGAGTGTAGTGATGTGTCTATTAATTCATGGACATGTCAGAGTGAAGTGATGTCTATATTAATTTGTGGACAGGTCAGAGTGAAGTGATGTGTCTATCAATTTGTGGACATGTCAGAGTGAAGTGATGTGTCTATTAATTCGTGGACATGTCAGAGTGAAGTGATATGTCTATTAATTTGTGGACATGTCAGAGTGAAGTGATGTGTCTATTAATTCGAGGACATGTCAGAGTTGAGTGATATGTCTATTAATTCATGGACATGTCAGAGTGAAGTGATGTGTCTATTAATTCATGGACATGTCAGTATGAAGTGATATGTCTATTGATTCGTGGACATGTCAGAGTGAAGTGATATGTCTATTAATTCGTGGATATGTCAGAGTGAAGTGATATGTCTATTAATTCGTGGACATGTCAGAGTGAAGTGATATGTCCATTAATTCATGGACATGTCAGAGTGAAGTAATATGTCTATTAATTCGTGGACATGTCAGAGTGAAGTGATATGTCTATTAATTCGTGGACATGTCAGAGTGAAGTGATGTGTTTATTAATTCATGGACATGTCAGAGTGAAGTGATGTGTCTATTAATTCGAGGATATGTCAGAGTGAAGTGATATGTCTATTAATTCGTGGACATGTCAGAGTGAAGTGATGTGTCTATTAATTCGTGGACATGTCAGAGTGAAGTAATGTGTCTATTGATTCATGGACATGTCAGAGTGAAGTAATATGTCTATTGATTCGTGGACATGTCAGAGTGAAGTGATATGTCTATTAATTCGTGGATATTTCAGAGTGAAGTGATATGTCTATTAATTCGTGGACATGTCAGAGTGAAGTGATATGTCTATTAATTCATGGACATGTCAGAGTGAAGTAATATGTCTATTAATTCGTGGACATGTCATAGTGAAGTGATATGTCTATTAATTCGTGAACATGTCAGAGTGTAGTGATGTGTCTATTAATTCATGGACATGTCGGAGTGAAGTGATGTCTCTATTAATTTGTGGACAGGTCAGAGTGAAGTGATGTGTCTATCAATTTGTGGACATGTCAGAGTGAAGTGATGTGTCTATTAATTCGTGGACATGTCAGAGTGAAGTGATATGTCTATTAATTTGTGGACATGTCAGAGTGAAGTGATGTGTCTATTAATTCATTGACATGTCAGTATGAAGTGATATGTCTATTAATTCATGGACATGTCAGAGTGAAGTGATATGTCTATTAATTCGTGGACATGCCAGAGTGAAGTGATATGTCTATTAATTCATGGACATGTCAGAGTGAAATAATATATCTATTAATTCGTGGATATGTCAGAGTGAAGTAATATGTCTATTAATTCGTGGACATGTCATAGTGAAGTGATGTGTCTATTAATTCGTGGACATGTCAGAGTGTAGTGATGTGTCTATTAATTCATGGACATGTCAGAGTGAAGTGATGTCTATATTAATTTGTGGACAGGTCAGAGTGAAGTGATGTGTCTATCAATTTGTGGACATGTCAGAGTGAAGTGATGTGTCTATTAATTCGTGGACATGTCAGAGTGAAGTGATATGTCTATTAATTTGTGGACATGTCAGAGTGAAGTGATGTGTCTATTAATTCGAGGATATGTCAGAGTTGAGTGATATGTCTATTAATTCATGGACATGTCAGAGTGAAGTGATGTGTCTATTAATTCATGGACATTTCAGTATGAAGTGATATGTCTATTAATTCATGGACATGTCAGAGTAAAGTGATATGTCTATTAATTCGTGGACATGTCAGAGTGAAGTGATGTTTCTATTAATTCGTGGACATGTCAGAGTGAAGTGATGTGTCTATTTATTCGTGGACAGGCCAGAGTGAAGTGATATGTCTATTAATTCATGGACATGTCAGAGTGAAGTGATGTGTCTATTAATTCATGGACATGTCAGTATGAAGTGATATGTCTATTGATTCGTGGACATGTCAGAGTGAAGTGATATGTCTATTAATTCGTGGATATGTCAGAGTGAAGTGATATGTCTATTAATTCGTGGACATGTCAGAGTGAAGTGATATGTCCATTAATTCATGGACATGTCAGAGTGAAGTAATATGTCTATTAATTCGTGGACATGTCAGAGTGAAGTGATATGTCTATTAATTCGTGGACATGTCAGAGTGAAGTGATGTGTTTATTAATTCATGGACATGTCAGAGTGAAGTGATGTGTCTATTAATTCGAGGATATGTCAGAGTGAAGTGATATGTCTATTAATTCGTGGACATGTCAGAGTGAAGTGATGTGTCTATTAATTCGTGGACATGTCAGAGTGAAGTAATGTGTCTATTGATTCATGGACATGTCAGAGTGAAGTAATATGTCTATTGATTCGTGGACATGTCAGAGTGAAGTGATATGTCTATTAATTCGTGGATATTTCAGAGTGAAGTGATATGTCTATTAATTCGTGGACATGTCAGAGTGAAGTGATATGTCTATTAATTCATGGACATGTCAGAGTGAAGTAATATGTCTATTAATTCGTGGACATGTCATAGTGAAGTGATATGTCTATTAATTCGTGAACATGTCAGAGTGTAGTGATGTGTCTATTAATTCATGGACATGTCAGAGTGAAGTGATGTCTCTATTAATTTGTGGACAGGTCAGAGTGATGTGATGTGTCTATCAATTTGTGGACATGTCAGAGTGAAGTGATGTGTCTATTAATTCGTGGACATGTCAGAGTGAAGTGATATGTCTATTAATTTGTGGACATGTCAGAGTGAAGTGATGTGTCTATTAATTCATGGACATGTCAGTATGAAGTGATATGTCTATTAATTCATGGACATGTCAGAGTGAAGTGATATGTCTATTAATTCGTGGACATGCCAGAGTGAAGTGATATGTCTATTAATTCATGGACATGTCAGAGTGAAATAATATATCTATTAATTCGTGGATATGTCAGAGTGAAGTAATATGTCTATTAATTCGTGGACATGTCATAGTGAAGTGATGTGTCTATCAATTCGTGGACATGTCAGAGTGTAGTGATGTGTCTATTAATTCATGGACATGTCAGAGTGAAGTGATGTCTATATTAATTTGTGGACAGGTCAGAGTGAAGTGATGTGTCTATCAATTTGTGGACATGTCAGAGTGAAGTGATGTGTCTATTAATTCGTGGACATGTCAGAGTGAAGTGATATGTCTATTAATTTGTGGACATGTCAGAGTGAAGTGATGTGTCTATTAATTCGAGGATATGTCAGAGTTGAGTGATATGTCTATTAATTCATGGACATGTCAGAGTGAAGTGATGTGTCTATTAATTCATGGACATGTCAGTATGAAGTGATATGTCTATTAATTCATGGACATGTCAGAGTAAAGTGATATGTCTATTAATTCGTGGACATGTCAGAGTGAAGTGATGTGTCTATTAATTCGTGGACATGTCAGAGTGAAGTGATGTGTCTATTAATTCGTGGACAGGCCAGAGTGAAGTGATATGTCTATTAATTCATGGACATGTCAGAGTGAAGTGATATGTCTATTAATTCGTGGATATGTCAGAGTGAAGTGATATGTCTATTAATTCGTGGACATGTCAGAGTGAAGTGATATGTCCATTAATTCATGCACATGTCAGAGTGAAGTGATGTCTCTATTAATTTGTGGACAGGACAGAGTGAAGTGATGTGTCTATCAATTTGTGGACATGTCAGAGTGAAGTGATGTGTCTATTAATTCGTGGACATGTCAGAGTGAAGTGATATGTCTATTAATTTGTGGACATGTCAGAGTGAAGTGATGTGTCTATTAATTCGAGGACATGTCAGAGTTGAGTGTTATGTCTATTAATTCATGGACATGTCAGAGTGAAGTGATGTGTCTATTAATTCATGGACATGTCAGTATGAAGTGATATGTCTATTAATTCATGGACATGTCAGAGTAAAGTGATATGTCTATTAATTCGTGGACATGTCAGAGTGAAGTGATGTGTCTATTAATTCGTGGACATGTCAGAGTGAAGTGATGTGTCTATTAATTCGTGGACATGCCAGAGTGAAGTGATATGTCTATTAATTCATGGACATGTCAGAGTGAAGTGATATGTCTATTAATTCGTGGATATGTCAGAGTGAAGTGATATGTCTATTAATTCATGGACATGTCAGAGTGAAGTAATATGTCTATTAATTCGTGGACATGTCATAGTGAAGTGATATGTCTATTAATTCGTGGACATGTCAGAGTGTAGTGATATGTCTATTAATTCGTGGATATGTCAGAGTGAAGTGATATGTCTATTAATTCGTGGACATGTCAGAGTGAAGTGATATGTCTATTAATTCATGGACATGTCAGAGTGAAGTAATATGTCTATTAATTCGTGGACATGTCAGAGTGAAGTGATATGTCTATTAATTCGTGGACATGTCAGAGTGTAGTGATGTGTCTATTAATTCATGGACATGTCAGAGTGAAGTGATGTCTATATTAATTTGTGGACAGGTCAGAGTGAAGTGATGTGTCTATCAATTTGTGGACATGTCAGAGTGAAGTGATGTGTCTATTAATTCGTGGACATGTCAGAGTGTAGTGATGTGTCTATTAATTCATGGACATGTCAGAGTGAAGTGATGTCTATATTAATTTGTGGACAGGTCAGAGTGAAGTGATGTGTCTATCAATTTGTGGACATGTCAGAGTGAAGTGATGTGTCTATTAATTCGTGGACATGTCAGAGTGTAGTGATGTGTCTATTAATTCATGGACATGTCAGAGTGAAGTGATGTCTATATTAATTTGTGGACAGGTCAGAGTGAAGTGATGTGTCTATCAATTTGTGGACATGTCAGAGTGAAGTGATGTGTCTATTAATTCGTGGACATGTCAGAGTGAAGTGATATGTCTATTAATTTGTGGACATGTCAGAGTGAAGTGATGTGTCTATTAATTCGAGGATATGTCAGAGTTGAGTGATATGTCTATTAATTCATGGACATGTCAGAGTGAAGTGATGTGTCTATTAATTCATGGACATGTCAGTATGAAGTGATATGTCTATTAATTCATGGACATGTCAGAGTAAAGTGATATGTCTATTAATTCGTGGACATGTCAGAGTGAAGTGATGTTTCTATTAATTCGTGGACATGTCAGAGTGAAGTGATGTGTCTATTAATTCGTGGACAGGCCAGAGTGAAGTGATATGTCTATTAATTCATGGACATGTCAGAGTGAAGTGATGTGTCTATTAATTCATGGACATGTCAGTATGAAGTGATATGTCTATTGATTCGTGGACATGTCAGAGTGAAGTGATATGTCTATTAATTCATGGATATGTCAGAGTGAAGTGATATGTCTATTAATTCGTGGACATGTCAGAGTGAAGTGATATGTCCATTAATTCATGGACATGTCAGAGTGAAGTAATATGTCTATTAATTCGTGGACATGTCAGAGTGAAGTGATATGTCTATTAATTCGTGGACATGTCAGAGTGAAGTGATGTGTTTATTAATTCATGGACATGTTAGAGTGAAGTGATGTGTCTATTAATTCGAGGATATGTCAGAGTGAAGTGATATGTCTATTAATTCGTGGACATGTCAGAGTGAAGTGATGTGTCTATTAATTCGTGGACATGTCAGAGTGAAGTAATGTGTCTATTGATTCATGGACATGTCAGAGTGAAGTAATATGTCTATTGATTCGTGGACATGTCAGAGTGAAGTGATATGTCTATTAATTCGTGGATATTTCAGAGTGAAGTGATATGTCTATTAATTCGTGGACATGTCAGAGTGAAGTGATATGTCTATTAATTCATGGACATGTCAGAGTGAAGTAATATGTCTATTAATTCGTGGACATGTCATAGTGAAGTGATATGTCTATTAATTCGTGAACATGTCAGAGTGTAGTGATGTGTCTATTAATTCATGGACATGTCAGAGTGAAGTGATGTCTCTATTAATTTGTGGACAGGTCAGAGTGAAGTGATGTGTCTATCAATTTGTGGACATGTCAGAGTGAAGTGATGTGTCTATTAATTCGTGGACATGTCAGAGTGAAGTGATATGTCTATTAATTTGTGGACATGTCAGAGTGAAGTGATGTGTCTATTAATTCATGGACATGTCAGTATGAAGTGATATGTCTATTAATTCATGGACATGTCAGAGTGAAGTGATATGTCTATTAATTCGTGGACATGCCAGAGTGAAGTGATATGTCTATTGATTTGTGGACATGTCAGAGTGAAGTGATATGTCTATTAATTCGTGGATATGTCAGAGTAAAGTGATATGTCTATTAATTCGTGGACATGTCAGAGTGAAGTGATATGTCTATTAATTCATGGACATGTCAGAGTGAAGTGATGTGTCTATTAATTTGTGGACATGTCAGAGTGAAGTGATATGTCTATTAATTCGAGGATACGTCAGAGTGAAGTGATATGTCTATTAATTCGTGGACATGTCAGAGTGAAGTGATGTGTCTATTAATTCGTGGACATGTCAGAGTGAAGTGATGTGTCTATTAATTCGTGGACATGTCAGAGTGAAGTGATATGTCTATTAATTCATGGACATGTCAGTATGAAGTGATATGTCTATTAATTCATGGACATGTCAGAGTGAAGTGATATGTCTATTAATTCGTGGACATGCCAGAGTGAAGTGATATGTCTATTAATTCATGGACATGTCAGAGTGAAATAATATATCTATTAATTCGTGGATATGTCAGAGTGAAGTAATATGTCTATTAATTCGTGGACATGTCATAGTGAAGTGATGTGTCTATTAATTCGTGGACATGTCAGAGTGTAGTGATGTGTCTATTAATTCATGGACATGTCAGAGTGAAGTGATGTCTATATTAATTTGTGGACAGGTCAGAGTGAAGTGATGTGTCTATCAATTTGTGGACATGTCAGAGTGAAGTGATGTGTCTATTAATTCGTGGACATGTCAGAGTGAAGTGATATGTCTATTAATTTGTGGACATGTCAGAGTGAAGTGATGTGTCTATTAATTCGAGGACATGTCAGAGTTGAGTGATATGTCTATTAATTCATGGACATGTCAGAGTGAAGTGATGTGTCTATTAATTCATGGACATGTCAGTATGAAGTGATATGTCTATTGATTCGTGGACATGTCAGAGTGAAGTGATATGTCTATTAATTCGTGGATATGTCAGAGTGAAGTGATATGTCTATTAATTCGTGGACATGTCAGAGTGAAGTGATATGTCCATTAATTCATGGACATGTCAGAGTGAAGTAATATGTCTATTAATTCGTGGACATGTCAGAGTGAAGTGATATGTCTATTAATTCGTGGACATGTCAGAGTGAAGTGATGTGTTTATTAATTCATGGACATGTCAGAGTGAAGTGATCTGTCTATTAATTCGAGGATATGTCAGAGTGAAGTGATATGTCTATTAATTCGTGGACATATCAGAGTGAAGTGATGTGTCTATTAATTCGTGGACATGTCAGAGTGAAGTAATGTGTCTATTGATTCATGGACATGTCAGAGTGAAGTAATATGTCTATTGATTCGTGGACATGTCAGAGTGAAGTGATATGTCTATTAATTCGTGGATATTTCAGAGTGAAGTGATATGTCTATTAATTCGTGGACATGTCAGAGTGAAGTGATATGTCTATTAATTCATGGACATGTCAGAGTGAAGTAATATGTCTATTAATTCGTGGACATGTCATAGTGAAGTGATATGTCTATTAATTCGTGAACATGTCAGAGTGTAGTGATGTGTCTATTAATTCATGGACATGTCAGAGTGAAGTGATGTCTCTATTAATTTGTGGACAGGTCAGAGTGAAGTGATGTGTCTATCAATTTGTGGACATGTCAGAGTGAAGTGATGTGTCTATTAATTCGTGGACATGTCAGAGTGAAGTGATATGTCTATTAATTTGTGGACATGTCAGAGTGAAGTGATGTGTCTATTAATTCATGGACATGTCAGTATGAAGTGATATGTCTATTAATTCATGGACATGTCAGAGTGAAGTGATATGTCTATTAATTCGTGGACATGCCAGAGTGAAGTGATATGTCTATTAATTCATGGACATGTCAGAGTGAAATAATATATCTATTAATTCGTGGATATGTCAGAGTGAAGTAATATGTCTATTAATTCGTGGACATGTCATAGTGAAGTGATGTGTCTATTAATTCGTGGACATGTCAGAGTGTAGTGATGTGTCTATTAATTCATGGACATGTCAGAGTGAAGTGATGTCTATATTAATTTGTGGACAGGTCAGAGTGAAGTGATGTGTCTATCAATTTGTGGACATGTCAGAGTGAAGTGATGTGTCTATTAATTCGTGGACATGTCAGAATGAAGTGATATGTCTTTAATTTGTGGACATGTCAGAGTGAAGTGATGTGTCTATTAATTCGAGGATATGTCAGAGTTGAGTGATATGTCTATTAATTCATGGACATGTCAGAGTGAAGTGATGTGTCTATTAATTCGTGGACATGTCAGAATGAAGTGATATGTCTATTAATTTGTGGACATGTCAGAGTGAAGTGATGTGTCTATTAATTCGAGGATATGTCAGAGTTGAGTGATATGTCTATTAATTCATGGACATGTCAGTATGAAGTGATATGTCTATTAATTCATGGACATGTCAGAGTAAAGTGATATGTCTATTAATTCGTGGACATGTCAGAGTGAAGTGATGTTTCTATTAATTCGTGGACATGTCAGAGTGAAGTGATGTGTCTATTAATTCGTGGACAGGCCAGAGTGAAGTGATATGTCTATTAATTCATGGACATGTCAGAGTGAAGTGATGTGTCTATTAATTCATGGACATGTCAGTATGAAGTGATATGTCTATTGATTCGTGGACATGTCAGAGTGAAGTGATATGTCTATTAATTCGTGGATATGTCAGAGTGAAGTGATATGTCTATTAATTCGTGGACATGTCAGAGTGAAGTGATATGTCCATTAATTCATGGACATGTCAGAGTGAAGTAATATGTCTATTAATTCGTGGACATGTCAGAGTGAAGTGATATGTCTATTAATTCGTGGACATGTCAGAGTGAAGTGATGTGTTTATTAATTCATGGACATGTCAGAGTGAAGTGATGTGTCTATTAATTCGAGGATATGTCAGAGTGAAGTGATATGTCTATTAATTCGTGGACATGTCAGAGTGAAGTGATGTGTCTATTAATTCGTGGACATGTCAGAGTGAAGTAATGTGTCTATTGATTCATGGACATGTCAGAGTGAAGTAATATGTCTATTGATTCGTGGACATGTCAGAGTGAAGTGATATGTCTATTAATTCGTGGATATTTCAGAATGAAGTGATATGTCTATTAATTCGTGGACATGTCAGAGTGAAGTGATATGTCTATTAATTCATGGACATGTCAGAGTGAAGTAATATGTCTATTAATTCGTGGACATGTCATAGTGAAGTGATATGTCTATTAATTCGTGAACATGTCAGAGTGTAGTGATGTGTCTATTAATTCATGGACATGTCAGAGTGAAGTGATGTCTCTATTAATTTGTGGACAGGTCAGAGTGAAGTGATGTGTCTATCAATTTGTGGACATGTCAGAGTGAAGTGATGTGTCTATTAATTCGTGGACATGTCAGAGTGAAGTGATATGTCTATTAATTTGTGGACATGTCAGAGTGAAGTGATGTGTCTATTAATTCATGGACATGTCAGTATGAAGTGATATGTCTATTAATTCATGGACATGTCAAAGTGAAGTGATATGTCTATTAATTCGTGGACATGCCAGAGTGAAGTGATATGTCTATTAATTCATGGACATGTCAGAGTGAAATAATATATCTATTAATTCGTGGATATGTCAGAGTGAAGTAATATGTCTATTAATTCGTGGACATGTCATAGTGAAGTGATGTGTCTATTAATTCGTGGACATGTCAGAGTGTAGTGATGTGTCTATTAATTCATGGACATGTCAGAGTGAAGTGATGTCTATATTAATTTGTGGACAGGTCAGAGTGAAGTGATGTGTCTATCAATTTGTGGACATGTCAGAGTGAAGTGATGTGTCTATTAATTCGTGGACATGTCAGAGTGAAGTGATATGTCTATTAATTTGTGGACATGTCAGAGTGAAGTGATGTGTCTATTAATTCGAGGATATGTCAGAGTTGAGTGATATGTCTATTAATTCATGGACATGTCAGAGTGAAGTGATGTGTCTATTAATTCATGGACATGTCAGTATGAAGTGATATGTCTATTAATTCATGGACATGTCAGAGTAAAGTGATATGTCTATTAATTCGTGGACATGTCAGAGTGAAGTGATGTGTCTATTAATTCGTGGACATGTCAGAGTGAAGTGATGTGTCTATTAATTCGTGGACAGGCCAGAGTGAAGTGATATGTCTATTAATTCATGGACATGTCAGAGTGAAGTGATATGTCTATTAATTCGTGGATATGTCAGAGTGAAGTGATATGTCTATTAATTCGTGGACATGTCAGAGTGAAGTGATATGTCCATTAATTCATGCACATGTCAGAGTGAAGTGATGTCTCTATTAATTTGTGGACAGGTCAGAGTGAAGTGATGTGTCTATCAATTTGTGGACATGTCAGAGTGAAGTGATGTGTCTATTAATTCGTGGACATGTCAGAGTGAAGTGATATGTCTATTAATTTGTGGACATGTCAGAGTGAAGTGATGTGTCTATTAATTCGAGGACATGTCAGAGTTGAGTGTTATGTCTATTAATTCATGGACATGTCAGAGTGAAGTGATGTGTCTATTAATTCATGGACATGTCAGTATGAAGTGATATGTCTATTAATTCATGGACATGTCAGAGTAAAGTGATATGTCTATTAATTCATGGACATGTCAGAGTAAAGTGATATGTCTATTAATTCGTGGACATGTCAGAGTGAAGTGATGTTTCTATTAATTCGTGGACATGTCAGAGTGAAGTGATGTGTCTATTAATTCGTGGACATGCCAGAGTGAAGTGATATGTCTATTAATTCATGGACATGTCAGAGTGAAGTGATGTGTCTATCAATTTGTGGACATGTCAGAGTGAAGTGATGTGTCTATTAATTCGTGGACATGTCAGAGTGAAGTGATATGTCTATTAATTTGTGGACATGTCAGAGTGAAGTGATGTGTCTATTAATTCGAGGATATGTCAGAGTTGAGTGATATGTCTATTAATTCATGGACATGTCAGAGTGAAGTGATGTGTCTATTAATTCATGGACATGTCAGTATGAAGTGATATGTCTATTAATTCATGGACATGTCAGAGTAAAGTGATATGTCTATTAATTCGTGGACATGTCAGAGTGAAGTGATGTGTCTATTAATTCGTGGACATGTCAGAGTGAAGTGATGTGTCTATTAATTCGTGGACAGGCCAGAGTGAAGTGATATGTCTATTAATTCATGGACATGTCAGAGTGAAGTGATATGTCTATTAATTCGTGGATATGTCAGAGTGAAGTGATATGTCTATTAATTCGTGGACATGTCAGAGTGAAGTGATATGTCCATTAATTCATGCACATGTCAGAGTGAAGTGATGTCTCTATTAATTTGTGGACAGGTCAGAGTGAAGTGATGTGTCTATCAATTTGTGGACATGTCAGAGTGAAGTGATGTGTCTATTAATTCGTGGACATGTCAGAGTGAAGTGATATGTCTATTAATTTGTGGACATGTCAGAGTGAAGTGATGTGTCTATTAATTCGAGGACATGTCAGAGTTGAGTGTTATGTCTATTAATTCATGGACATGTCAGAGTGAAGTGATGTGTCTATTAATTCATGGACATGTCAGTATGAAGTGATATGTCTATTAATTCATGGACATGTCAGAGTAAAGTGATATGTCTATTAATTCGTGGACATGTCAGAGTGAAGTGATGTGTCTATTAATTCGTGGACATGTCAGAGTGAAGTGATGTGTCTATTAATTCGTGGACATGCCAGAGTGAAGTGATATGTCTATTAATTCATGGACATGTCAGAGTGAAGTAATATGTCTATTAATTCGTGGACATGTCATAGTGAAGTGATATGTCTATTAATTCGTGGACATGTCAGAGTGTAGTGATATGTCTATTAATTCGTGGATATGTCAGAGTGAAGTGATATGTCTATTAATTCGTGGACATGTCAGAGTGAAGTGATATGTCTATTAATTCATGGACATGTCAGAGTGAAGTAATATGTCTATTAATTCGTGGACATGTCAGAGTGAAGTGATATGTCTATTAATTCGTGGACATGTCAGAGTGTAGTGATGTGTCTATTAATTCATGGACATGTCAGAGTGAAGTGATGTCTATATTAATTTGTGGACAGGTCAGAGTGAAGTGATGTGTCTATCAATTTGTGGACATGTCAGAGTGAAGTGATGTGTCTATTAATTCGTGGACATGTCAGAGTGTAGTGATGTGTCTATTAATTCATGGACATGTCAGAGTGAAGTGATGTCTATATTAATTTGTGGACAGGTCAGAGTGAAGTGATGTGTCTATCAATTTGTGGACATGTCAGAGTGAAGTGATGTGTCTATTAATTCGTGGACATGTCAGAGTGTAGTGATGTGTCTATTAATTCATGGACATGTCAGAGTGAAGTGATGTCTATATTAATTTGTGGACAGGTCAGAGTGAAGTGATGTGTCTATCAATTTGTGGACATGTCAGAGTGAAGTGATGTGTCTATTAATTCGTGGACATGTCAGAGTGAAGTGATATGTCTATTAATTTGTGGACATGTCAGAGTGAAGTGATGTGTCTATTAATTCGAGGATATGTCAGAGTTGAGTGATATGTCTATTAATTCATGGACATGTCAGAGTGAAGTGATGTGTCTATTAATTCATGGACATGTCAGTATGAAGTGATATGTCTATTAATTCATGGACATGTCAGAGTAAAGTGATATGTCTATTAATTCGTGGACATGTCAGAGTGAAGTGATGTTTCTATTAATTCGTGGACATGTCAGAGTGAAGTGATGTGTCTATTAATTCGTGGACAGGCCAGAGTGAAGTGATATGTCTATTAATTCATGGACATGTCAGAGTGAAGTGATGTGTCTATTAATTCATGGACATGTCAGTATGAAGTGATATGTCTATTGATTCGTGGACATGTCAGAGTGAAGTGATATGTCTATTAATTCGTGGATATGTCAGAGTGAAGTGATATGTCTATTAATTCGTGGACATGTCAGAGTGAAGTGATATGTCCATTAATTCATGGACATGTCAGAGTGAAGTAATATGTCTATTAATTCGTGGACATGTCAGAGTGAAGTGATATGTCTATTAATTCGTGGACATGTCAGAGTGAAGTGATGTGTTTATTAATTCATGGACATGTCAGAGTGAAGTGATGTGTCTATTAATTCGAGGATATGTCAGAGTGAAGTGATATGTCTATTAATTCGTGGACATGTCAGAGTGAAGTGATGTGTCTATTAATTCGTGGACATGTCAGAGTGAAGTAATGTGTCTATTGATTCATGGACATGTCAGAGTGAAGTAATATGTCTATTGATTCGTGGACATGTCAGAGTGAAGTGATATGTCTATTAATTCGTGGATATTTCAGAGTGAAGTGATATGTCTATTAATTCGTGGACATGTCAGAGTGAAGTGATATGTCTATTAATTCATGGACATGTCAGAGTGAAGTAATATGTCTATTAATTCGTGGACATGTCATAGTGAAGTGATATGTCTATTAATTCGTGAACATGTCAGAGTGTAGTGATGTGTCTATTAATTCATGGACATGTCAGAGTGAAGTGATGTCTCTATTAATTTGTGGACAGGTCAGAGTGAAGTGATGTGTCTATCAATTTGTGGACATGTCAGAGTGAAGTGATGTGTCTATTAATTCGTGGACATGTCAGAGTGAAGTGATATGTCTATTAATTTGTGGACATGTCAGAGTGAAGTGATGTGTCTATTAATTCATGGACATGTCAGTATGAAGTGATATGTCTATTAATTCATGGACATGTCAGAGTGAAGTGATATGTCTATTAATTCGTGGACATGCCAGAGTGAAGTGATATGTCTATTGATTCGTGGACATGTCAGAGTGAAGTGATATGTCTATTAATTCGTGGATATGTCAGAGTAAAGTGATATGTCTATTAATTCGTGGACATGTCAGAGTGAAGTGATATGTCTATTAATTCATGGACATGTCAGAGTGAAGTAATATGTCTATTAATTCGTGGACATGTCATAGTGAAGTGATATGTCTATTAATTCGTGGACATGTCAGAGTGTAGTGATGTGTCTATTAATTCATGGACATGTCAGAGTGAAGTGATGTGTCTATTAATTTGTGGACATGTCAGAGTGAAGTGATATGTCTATTAATTCGAGGATACGTCAGAGTGAAGTGATATGTCTATTAATTCGTGGACATGTCAGAGTGAAGTGATGTGTCTATTAATTCGTGGACATGTCAGAGTAAAGTGATATGTCTATTAATTCATGGACATGTCAGAGTAAAGTGATATGTCTATTAATTCGTGGACATGTCAGAGTGAAGTGATGTTTCTATTAATTCGTGGACATGTCAGAGTGAAGTGATGTGTCTATTAATTCGTGGACATGCCAGAGTGAAGTGATATGTCTATTAATTCATGGACATGTCAGAGTGAAGTGATGTGTCTATCAATTTGTGGACATGTCAGAGTGAAGTGATGTGTCTATTAATTCGTGGACATGTCAGAGTGAAGTGATATGTCTATTAATTTGTGGACATGTCAGAGTGAAGTGATGTGTCTATTAATTCGAGGATATGTCAGAGTTGAGTGATATGTCTATTAATTCATGGACATGTCAGAGTGAAGTGATGTGTCTATTAATTCATGGACATGTCAGTATGAAGTGATATGTCTATTAATTCATGGACATGTCAGAGTAAAGTGATATGTCTATTAATTCGTGGACATGTCAGAGTGAAGTGATGTGTCTATTAATTCGTGGACATGTCAGAGTGAAGTGATGTGTCTATTAATTCGTGGACAGGCCAGAGTGAAGTGATATGTCTATTAATTCATGGACATGTCAGAGTGAAGTGATATGTCTATTAATTCGTGGATATGTCAGAGTGAAGTGATATGTCTATTAATTCGTGGACATGTCAGAGTGAAGTGATATGTCCATTAATTCATGCACATGTCAGAGTGAAGTGATGTCTCTATTAATTTGTGGACAGGTCAGAGTGAAGTGATGTGTCTATCAATTTGTGGACATGTCAGAGTGAAGTGATGTGTCTATTAATTCGTGGACATGTCAGAGTGAAGTGATATGTCTATTAATTTGTGGACATGTCAGAGTGAAGTGATGTGTCTATTAATTCGAGGACATGTCAGAGTTGAGTGTTATGTCTATTAATTCATGGACATGTCAGAGTGAAGTGATGTGTCTATTAATTCATGGACATGTCAGTATGAAGTGATATGTCTATTAATTCATGGACATGTCAGAGTAAAGTGATATGTCTATTAATTCGTGGACATGTCAGAGTGAAGTGATGTGTCTATTAATTCGTGGACATGTCAGAGTGAAGTGATGTGTCTATTAATTCGTGGACATGCCAGAGTGAAGTGATATGTCTATTAATTCATGGACATGTCAGAGTGAAGTAATATGTCTATTAATTCGTGGACATGTCATAGTGAAGTGATATGTCTATTAATTCGTGGACATGTCAGAGTGTAGTGATATGTCTATTAATTCGTGGATATGTCAGAGTGAAGTGATATGTCTATTAATTCGTGGACATGTCAGAGTGAAGTGATATGTCTATTAATTCATGGACATGTCAGAGTGAAGTAATATGTCTATTAATTCGTGGACATGTCAGAGTGAAGTGATATGTCTATTAATTCGTGGACATGTCAGAGTGTAGTGATGTGTCTATTAATTCATGGACATGTCAGAGTGAAGTGATGTCTATATTAATTTGTGGACAGGTCAGAGTGAAGTGATGTGTCTATCAATTTGTGGACATGTCAGAGTGAAGTGATGTGTCTATTAATTCGTGGACATGTCAGAGTGTAGTGATGTGTCTATTAATTCATGGACATGTCAGAGTGAAGTGATGTCTATATTAATTTGTGGACAGGTCAGAGTGAAGTGATGTGTCTATCAATTTGTGGACATGTCAGAGTGAAGTGATGTGTCTATTAATTCGTGGACATGTCAGAGTGTAGTGATGTGTCTATTAATTCATGGACATGTCAGAGTGAAGTGATGTCTATATTAATTTGTGGACAGGTCAGAGTGAAGTGATGTGTCTATCAATTTGTGGACATGTCAGAGTGAAGTGATGTGTCTATTAATTCGTGGACATGTCAGAGTGAAGTGATATGTCTATTAATTTGTGGACATGTCAGAGTGAAGTGATGTGTCTATTAATTCGAGGATATGTCAGAGTTGAGTGATATGTCTATTAATTCATGGACATGTCAGAGTGAAGTGATGTGTCTATTAATTCATGGACATGTCAGTATGAAGTGATATGTCTATTAATTCATGGACATGTCAGAGTAAAGTGATATGTCTATTAATTCGTGGACATGTCAGAGTGAAGTGATGTTTCTATTAATTCGTGGACATGTCAGAGTGAAGTGATGTGTCTATTAATTCGTGGACAGGCCAGAGTGAAGTGATATGTCTATTAATTCATGGACATGTCAGAGTGAAGTGATGTGTCTATTAATTCATGGACATGTCAGTATGAAGTGATATGTCTATTGATTCGTGGACATGTCAGAGTGAAGTGATATGTCTATTAATTCGTGGATATGTCAGAGTGAAGTGATATGTCTATTAATTCGTGGACATGTCAGAGTGAAGTGATATGTCCATTAATTCATGGACATGTCAGAGTGAAGTAATATGTCTATTAATTCGTGGACATGTCAGAGTGAAGTGATATGTCTATTAATTCGTGGACATGTCAGAGTGAAGTGATGTGTTTATTAATTCATGGACATGTCAGAGTGAAGTGATGTGTCTATTAATTCGAGGATATGTCAGAGTGAAGTGATATGTCTATTAATTCGTGGACATGTCAGAGTGAAGTGATGTGTCTATTAATTCGTGGACATGTCAGAGTGAAGTAATGTGTCTATTGATTCATGGACATGTCAGAGTGAAGTAATATGTCTATTGATTCGTGGACATGTCAGAGTGAAGTGATATGTCTATTAATTCGTGGATATTTCAGAGTGAAGTGATATGTCTATTAATTCGTGGACATGTCAGAGTGAAGTGATATGTCTATTAATTCATGGACATGTCAGAGTGAAGTAATATGTCTATTAATTCGTGGACATGTCATAGTGAAGTGATGTGTCTATTAATTCGTGGACATGTCAGAGTGTAGTGATGTGTCTATTAATTCATGGACATGTCAGAGTGAAGTGATGTCTATATTAATTTGTTGACAGGTCAGAGTGAAGTGATGTGTCTATCAATTTGTGGACATGTCAGAGTGAAGTGATGTGTCTATTAATTCGTGGACATGTCAGAGTGAAGTGATATGTCTATTAATTTGTGGACATGTCAGAGTGAAGTGATGTGTCTATTAATTCGAGGACATGTCAGAGTTGAGTGATATGTCTATTAATTCATGGACATGTCAGAGTGAAGTGATGTGTCTATTAATTCATGGACATGTCAGTATGAAGTGATATGTCTATTGATTCGTGGACATGTCAGAGTGAAGTGATATGTCTATTAATTCGTGGATATGTCAGAGTGAAGTGATATGTCTATTAATTCGTGGACATGTCAGAGTGAAGTGATATGTCCATTAATTCATGGACATGTCAGAGTGAAGTAATATGTCTATTAATTCGTGGACATGTCAGAGTGAAGTGATATGTCTATTAATTCGTGGACATGTCAGAGTGAAGTGATGTGTTTATTAATTCATGGACATGTCAGAGTGAAGTGATGTGTCTATTAATTCGAGGATATGTCAGAGTGAAGTGATATGTCTATTAATTCGTGGACATGTCAGAGTGAAGTGATGTGTCTATTAATTCGTGGACATGTCAGAGTGAAGTAATGTGTCTATTGATTCATGGACATGTCAGAGTGAAGTAATATGTCTATTGATTCGTGGACATGTCAGAGTGAAGTGATATGTCTATTAATTCGTGGATATTTCAGAGTGAAGTGATATGTCTATTAATTCGTGGACATGTCAGAGTGAAGTGATATGTCTATTAATTCATGGACATGTCAGAGTGAAGTAATATGTCTATTAATTCGTGGACATGTCATAGTGAAGTGATATGTCTATTAATTCGTGAACATGTCAGAGTGTAGTGATGTGTCTATTAATTCATGGACATGTCAGAGTGAAGTGATGTCTCTATTAATTTGTGGACAGGTCAGAGTGAAGTGATGTGTCTATCAATTTGTGGAAATGTCAGAGTGAAGTGATGTGTCTATTAATTCGTGGACATGTCAGAGTGAAGTGATATGTCTATTAATTTGTGGACATGTCAGAGTGAAGTGATGTGTCTATTAATTCATGGACATGTCAGTATGAAGTGATATGTCTATTAATTCATGGACATGTCAGAGTGAAGTGATATGTCTATTAATTCGTGGACATGCCAGAGTGAAGTGATATGTCTATTAATTCATGGACATGTCAGAGTGAAATAATATATCTATTAATTCGTGGATATGTCAGAGTGAAGTAATATGTCTATTAATTCGTGGACATGTCATAGTGAAGTGATGTGTCTATTAATTCGTGGACATGTCAGAGTGTAGTGATGTGTCTATTAATTCATGGACATGTCAGAGTGAAGTGATGTCTATATTAATTTGTGGACAGGTCAGAGTGAAGTGATGTGTCTATCAATTTGTGGACATGTCAGAGTGAAGTGATGTGTCTATTAATTCGTGGACATGTCAGAGTGAAGTGATATGTCTATTAATTTGTGGACATGTCAGAGTGAAGTGATGTGTCTATTAATTCGAGGATATGTCAGAGTTGAGTGATATGTCTATTAATTCATGGACATGTCAGAGTGAAGTGATGTGTCTATTAATTCATGGACATGTCAGTATGAAGTGATATGTCTATTAATTCGTGGACATGTCAGAGTAAAGTGATATGTCTATTAATTCGCGGACATGTCAGAGTGAAGTGATGTTTCTATTAATTCGTGGACATGTCAGAGTGAAGTGATGTGTCTATTAATTCGTGGACAGGCCAGAGTGAAGTGATATGTCTATTAATTCATGGACATGTCAGAGTGAAGTGATGTGTCTATTAATTCATGGACATGTCAGTATGAAGTGATATGTCTATTGATTCGTGGACATGTCAGAGTGAAGTGATATGTCTATTAATTCGTGGATATGTCAGAGTGAAGTGATATGTCTATTAATTCGTGGACATGTCAGAGTGAAGTGATATGTCCATTAATTCATGGACATGTCAGAGTGAAGTGATATGTCTATTAATTCGTGGACATGTCAGAGTGAAGTGATATGTCTATTAATTCGTGGACATGTCAGAGTGAAGTGATGTGTTTATTAATTCATGGACATGTCAGAGTGAAGTGATGTGTCTATTAATTCGAGGATATGTCAGAGTGAAGTGATATGTCTATTAATTCGTGGACATGTCAGAGTGAAGTGATGTGTCTATTAATTCGTGGACATGTCAGAGTGAAGTAATGTGTCTATTGATTCATGGACATGTCAGAGTGAAGTAATATGTCTATTGATTCGTGGACATGTCAGAGTGAAGTGATATGTCTATTAATTCGTGGATATTTCAGAGTGAAGTGATATGTCTATTAATTCGTGGACATGTCAGAGTGAAGTGATATGTCTATTAATTCATGGACATGTCAGAGTGAAGTAATATGTCTATTAATTCGTGGACATGTCATAGTGAAGTGATGTCTCTATTAATTTGTGGACATGTCAGAGTGAAGTGATGTGTCTATCAATTTGTGGACATGTCAGAGTGAAGTGATGTGTCTATTAATTCGTGGACATGTCAGAGTGAAGTGATATGTCTATTAATTTGTGGACATGTCAGAGTGAAGTGATGTGTCTATTAATTCATGGACATGTCAGTATGAAGTGATATGTCTATTAATTCATGGACATGTCAGAGTGAAGTGATATGTCTATTAATTCGTGGACATGCCAGAGTGAAGTGATATGTCTATTAATTCATGGACATGTCAGAGTGAAATAATATATCTATTAATTCGTGGATATGTCAGAGTGAAGTAATATGTCTATTAATTCGTGGACATGTCATAGTGAAGTGATGTGTCTATTAATTCGTGGACATGTCAGAGTGTAGTGATGTGTCTATTAATTCATGGACATGTCAGAGTGAAGTGATGTCTCTATTAATTTGTGGACAGGTCAGAGTGAAGTGATGTGTCTATTAATTCGTGGACATGTCAGAGTGAAGTGATATGTCTATTAATTTATGGACATGTCAGAGTGAAGTGATGTGTCTATTAATTCGAGGACATGTCAGAGTGAAGTGATATGTCTATTAATTTGTGGACATGTCAGAGTGAAGTGATGTGTCTATTAATTCGAGGATATGTCAGAGTTGAGTGATATGTCTATTAATTCATGGACATGTCAGAGTGAAGTGATGTGTCTATTAATTCATGGACATGTCAGTATGAAGTAATATGTCTATTAATTCATGGACATGTCAGAGTAAAGTGATATGTCTATTAATTCGTGGACATGTCAGAGTGAAGTGATGTGTCTATTAATTCGTGGACATGTCAGAGTGAAGTGATGTGTCTATTAATTCGTGGACAGGCCAGAGTGAAGTGATATGTCTATTAATTCATGGACATGTCAGAGTGAAGTGATATGTCTATTAATTCGTGGATATGTCAGAGTGAAGTGATATGTCTATTAATTCGTGGACATGTCAGAGTGAAGTGATATGTCTATTAATTCATGCACATGTCAGAGTGAAGTGATGTCTCTATTAATTTGTGGACAGGTCAGAGTGAAGTGATGTGTCTATCAATTTGTGGACATGTCAGAGTGAAGTGATGTGTCTATTAATTCGTGGACATGTCAGAGTGAAGTGATATGTCTATTAATTTGTGGACATGTCAGAGTGAAGTGATGTGTCTATTAATTCGAGGACATGTCAGAGTTGAGTGTTATGTCTATTAATTCATGGACATGTCAGAGTGAAGTGATGTGTCTATTAATTCATGGACATGTCAGTATGAAGTGATATGTCTATTAATTCATGGACATGTCAGAGTAAAGTGATATGTCTATTAATTCGTGGACATGTCAGATTGAAGTGATGTGTCTATTAATTCGTGGACATGTCAGAGTGAAGTGATGTGTCTATTAATTCGTGGACATGCCAGAGTGAAGTGATATGTCTATTAATTCATGGACATGTCAGAGTGAAGTGATATGTCTATTAATTCGTGGATATGTCAGAGTGAAGTGATATGTCTATTAATTCATGGACATGTCAGAGTGAAGTAATATGTCTATTAATTCGTGGACATGTCATAGTGAAGTGATATGTCTATTAATTCGTGGACATGTCAGAGTGTAGTGATATGTCTATTAATTTGTGGATATGTCAGAGTGAAGTGATATGTCTATTAATTCGTGGACATGTCAGAGTGAAGTGATATGTCTATTAATTCATGGACATGTCAGAGTGAAGTAATATGTCTATTAATTCGTGGACATGTCAGAGTGAAGTGATATGTCTATTAATTCGTGGACATGTCAGAGTGTAGTGATGTGTCTATTAATTCATGGACATGTCAGAGTGAAGTGATGTCTATATTAATTTGTGGACAGGTCAGAGTGAAGTGATGTGTCTATTAATTCGTGGACATGTCAGAGTGTAGTGATGTGTCTATTAATTCATGGACATGTCAGAGTGAAGTGATGTCTATATTAATTTGTGGACAGGTCAGAGTGAAGTGATGTGTCTATCAATTTGTGGACATGTCAGAGTGAAGTGATGTGTCTATTAATTCGTGGACATGTCAGAGTGAAGTGATATGTCTATTAATTTGTGGACATGTCAGAGTGAAGTGATGTGTCTATTAATTCGAGGATATGTCAGAGTTGAGTGATATGTCTATTAATTCATGGACATGTCAGAGTGAAGTGATGTGTCTATTAATTCATGGACATGTCAGTATGAAGTGATATGTCTATTAATTCATGGACATGTCAGAGTAAAGTGATATGTCTATTAATTCGTGGACATGTCAGAGTGAAGTGATGTTTCTATTAATTCGTGGACATGTCAGAGTGAAGTGATGTGTCTATAAATTCGTGGACAGGCCAGAGTGAAGTGATATGTCTATTAATTCGTGGACATGTCAGAGTGAAGTGATGTGTCTATTAATTCGTGGACATGTCAGAGTGAAGTGATGTGTCTATTAATTCGTGGACAGGCCAGAGTGAAGTGATATGTCTATTAATTCATGGACATGTCAGAGTGAAGTGATATGTCTATTAATTCGTGGATATGTCAGAGTGAAGTGATATGTCTATTAATTCGTGGACATGTCAGAGTGAAGTGATATGTCCATTAATTCATGCACATGTCAGAGTGAAGTGATGTCTCTATTAATTTGTGGACAGGTCAGAGTGAAGTGATGTGTCTATCAATTTGTGGACATGTCAGAGTGAAGTGATGTGTCTATTAATTCGTGGACATGTCAGAGTGAAGTGATATGTCTATTAATTTGTGGACATGTCAGAGTGAAGTGATGTGTCTATTAATTCGAGGACATGTCAGAGTTGAGTGTTATGTCTATTAATTCATGGACATGTCAGAGTGAAGTGATGTGTCTATTAATTCATGGACATGTCAGTATGAAGTGATATGTCTATTAATTCATGGACATGTCAGAGTAAAGTGATATGTCTATTAATTCGTGGACATGTCAGATTGAAGTGATGTGTCTATTAATTCGTGGACATGTCAGAGTGAAGTGATGTGTCTATTAATTCGTGGACATGCCAGAGTGAAGTGATATGTCTATTAATTCATGGACATGTCAGAGTGAAGTGATATGTCTATTAATTCGTGGATATGTCAGAGTGAAGTGATATGTCTATTAATTCATGGACATGTCAGAGTGAAGTAATATGTCTATTAATTCGTGGACATGTCATAGTGAAGTGATATGTCTATTAATTCGTGGACATGTCAGAGTGTAGTGATATGTCTATTAATTCGTGGATATGTCAGAGTGAAGTGATATGTCTATTAATTCGTGGACATGTCAGAGTGAAGTGATATGTCTATTAATTCATGGACATGTCAGAGTGAAGTAATATGTCTATTAATTCGTGGACATGTCAGAGTGAAGTGATATGTCTATTAATTCGTGGACATGTCAGAGTGTAGTGATGTGTCTATTAATTCATGGACATGTCAGAGTGAAGTGATGTCTATATTAATTTGTGGACAGGTCAGAGTGAAGTGATGTGTCTATTAATTCGTGGACATGTCAGAGTGTAGTGATGTGTCTATTAATTCATGGACATGTCAGAGTGAAGTGATGTCTATATTAATTTGTGGACAGGTCAGAGTGAAGTGATATGTCTATTAATTCATGGACATGTCAGAGTGAAGTAATATGTCTATTAATTCGTGGACATGTCAGAGTGAAGTGATATGTCTATTAATTCGTGGACATGTCAGAGTGTAGTGATGTGTCTATTAATTCATGGACATGTCAGAGTGAAGTGATGTCTCTATTAATTTGTGGACAGGTCAGAGTGAAGTGATGTGTCTATTAATTCGTGGACATGTCAGAGTGAAGTGATATGTCTATTAATTTATGGACATGTCAGAGTGAAGTGATGTGTCTATTAATTCGAGGACATGTCAGAGTGAAGTGATATGTCTATTAATTTGTGGACATGTCAGAGTGAAGTGATGTGTCTATTAATTCGAGGATATGTCAGAGTTGAGTGATATGTCTATTAATTCATGGACATGTCAGAGTGAAGTGATGTGTCTATTAATTCATGGACATGTCAGTATGAAGTAATATGTCTATTAATTCATGGACATGTCAGAGTAAAGTGATATGTCTATTAATTCGTGGACATGTCAGAGTGAAGTGATGTGTCTATTAATTCGTGGACATGTCAGAGTGAAGTGATGTGTCTATTAATTCGTGGACAGGCCAGAGTGAAGTGATATGTCTATTAATTCATGGACATGTCAGAGTGAAGTGATATGTCTATTAATTCGTGGATATGTCAGAGTGAAGTGATATGTCTATTAATTCGTGGACATGTCAGAGTGAAGTGATATGTCTATTAATTCATGCACATGTCAGAGTGAAGTGATGTCTCTATTAATTTGTGGACAGGTCAGAGTGAAGTGATGTGTCTATCAATTTGTGGACATGTCAGAGTGAAGTGATGTGTCTATTAATTCGTGGACATGTCAGAGTGAAGTGATATGTCTATTAATTTGTGGACATGTCAGAGTGAAGTGATGTGTCTATTAATTCGAGGACATGTCAGAGTTGAGTGTTATGTCTATTAATTCATGGACATGTCAGAGTGAAGTGATGTGTCTATTAATTCATGGACATGTCAGTATGAAGTGATATGTCTATTAATTCATGGACATGTCAGAGTAAAGTGATATGTCTATTAATTCGTGGACATGTCAGATTGAAGTGATGTGTCTATTAATTCGTGGACATGTCAGAGTGAAGTGATGTGTCTATTAATTCGTGGACATGCCAGAGTGAAGTGATATGTCTATTAATTCATGGACATGTCAGAGTGAAGTGATATGTCTATTAATTCGTGGATATGTCAGAGTGAAGTGATATGTCTATTAATTCATGGACATGTCAGAGTGAAGTAATATGTCTATTAATTCGTGGACATGTCATAGTGAAGTGATATGTCTATTAATTCGTGGACATGTCAGAGTGTAGTGATATGTCTATTAATTTGTGGATATGTCAGAGTGAAGTGATATGTCTATTAATTCGTGGACATGTCAGAGTGAAGTGATATGTCTATTAATTCATGGACATGTCAGAGTGAAGTAATATGTCTATTAATTCGTGGACATGTCAGAGTGAAGTGATATGTCTATTAATTCGTGGACATGTCAGAGTGTAGTGATGTGTCTATTAATTCATGGACATGTCAGAGTGAAGTGATGTCTATATTAATTTGTGGACAGGTCAGAGTGAAGTGATGTGTCTATTAATTCGTGGACATGTCAGAGTGTAGTGATGTGTCTATTAATTCATGGACATGTCAGAGTGAAGTGATGTCTATATTAATTTGTGGACAGGTCAGAGTGAAGTGATGTGTCTATCAATTTGTGGACATGTCAGAGTGAAGTGATGTGTCTATTAATTCGTGGACATGTCAGAGTGAAGTGATATGTCTATTAATTTGTGGACATGTCAGAGTGAAGTGATGTGTCTATTAATTCGAGGATATGTCAGAGTTGAGTGATATGTCTATTAATTCATGGACATGTCAGAGTGAAGTGATGTGTCTATTAATTCATGGACATGTCAGTATGAAGTGATATGTCTATTAATTCATGGACATGTCAGAGTAAAGTGATATGTCTATTAATTCGTGGACATGTCAGAGTGAAGTGATGTTTCTATTAATTCGTGGACATGTCAGAGTGAAGTGATGTGTCTATAAATTCGTGGACAGGCCAGAGTGAAGTGATATGTCTATTAATTCGTGGACATGTCAGAGTGAAGTGATGTGTCTATTAATTCGTGGACATGTCAGAGTGAAGTGATGTGTCTATTAATTCGTGGACAGGCCAGAGTGAAGTGATATGTCTATTAATTCATGGACATGTCAGAGTGAAGTGATATGTCTATTAATTCGTGGATATGTCAGAGTGAAGTGATATGTCTATTAATTCGTGGACATGTCAGAGTGAAGTGATATGTCCATTAATTCATGCACATGTCAGAGTGAAGTGATGTCTCTATTAATTTGTGGACAGGTCAGAGTGAAGTGATGTGTCTATCAATTTGTGGACATGTCAGAGTGAAGTGATGTGTCTATTAATTCGTGGACATGTCAGAGTGAAGTGATATGTCTATTAATTTGTGGACATGTCAGAGTGAAGTGATGTGTCTATTAATTCGAGGACATGTCAGAGTTGAGTGTTATGTCTATTAATTCATGGACATGTCAGAGTGAAGTGATGTGTCTATTAATTCATGGACATGTCAGTATGAAGTGATATGTCTATTAATTCATGGACATGTCAGAGTAAAGTGATATGTCTATTAATTCGTGGACATGTCAGATTGAAGTGATGTGTCTATTAATTCGTGGACATGTCAGAGTGAAGTGATGTGTCTATTAATTCGTGGACATGCCAGAGTGAAGTGATATGTCTATTAATTCATGGACATGTCAGAGTGAAGTGATATGTCTATTAATTCGTGGATATGTCAGAGTGAAGTGATATGTCTATTAATTCATGGACATGTCAGAGTGAAGTAATATGTCTATTAATTCGTGGACATGTCATAGTGAAGTGATATGTCTATTAATTCGTGGACATGTCAGAGTGTAGTGATATGTCTATTAATTCGTGGATATGTCAGAGTGAAGTGATATGTCTATTAATTCGTGGACATGTCAGAGTGAAGTGATATGTCTATTAATTCATGGACATGTCAGAGTGAAGTAATATGTCTATTAATTCGTGGACATGTCAGAGTGAAGTGATATGTCTATTAATTCGTGGACATGTCAGAGTGTAGTGATGTGTCTATTAATTCATGGACATGTCAGAGTGAAGTGATGTCTATATTAATTTGTGGACAGGTCAGAGTGAAGTGATGTGTCTATTAATTCGTGGACATGTCAGAGTGTAGTGATGTGTCTATTAATTCATGGACATGTCAGAGTGAAGTGATGTCTATATTAATTTGTGGACAGGTCAGAGTGAAGTGATGTGTCTATCAATTTGTGGACATGTCAGAGTGAAGTGATGTGTCTATTAATTCGTGGACATGTCAGAGTGTAGTGATGTGTCTATTAATTCATGGACATGTCAGAGTGAAGTGATGTCTATATTAATTTGTGGACAGGTCAGAGTGAAGTGATGTGTCTATCAATTTGTGGACATGTCAGAGTGAAGTGATGTGTCTATTAATTCGTGGACATGTCAGAGTGAAGTGATATGTCTATTAATTTGTGGACATGTCAGAGTGAAGTGATGTGTCTATTAATTCGAGGATATGTCAGAGTTGAGTGATATGTCTATTAATTCATGGACATGTCAGAGTGAAGTGATGTGTCTATTAATTCATGGACATGTCAGTATGAAGTGATATGTCTATTAATTCATGGACATGTCAGAGTAAAGTGATATGTCTATTAATTCGTGGACATGTCAGAGTGAAGTGATGTTTCTATTAATTCGTGGACATGTCAGAGTGAAGTGATGTGTCTATTAATTCGTGGACAGGCCAGAGTGAAGTGATATGTCTATTAATTCATGGACATGTCAGAGTGAAGTGATGTGTCTATTAATTCATGGACATGTCAGTATGAAGTGATATGTCTTTTGATTCGTGGACATGTCAGAGTGAAGTGATATGTCTATTAATTCGTGGATATGTCAGAGTGAAGTGATATGTCTATTAATTCGTGGACATGTCAGAGTGAAGTGATATGTCCATTAATTCATGGACATGTCAGAGTGAAGTAATATGTCTATTAATTCGTGGACATGTCAGAGTGAAGTGATATGTCTATTAATTCGTGGACATGTCAGAGTGAAGTGATGTGTTTATTAATTCATGGACATGTCAGAGTGAAGTGATGTGTCTATTAATTCGAGGATATGTCAGAGTGAAGTGATATGTCTATTAATTCGTGGACATGTCAGAGTGAAGTGATGTGTCTATTAATTCGTGGACATGTCAGAGTGAAGTAATGTGTCTATTGATTCATGGACATGTCAGAGTGAAGTAATATGTCTATTGATTCGTGGATATGTCAGAGTGAAGTGATATGTCTATTAATTCGTGGATATTTCAGAGTGAAGTGATATGTCTATTAATTCGTGGACATGTCAGAGTGAAGTGATATGTCTATTAATTCGTGGATATTTCAGAGTGAAGTGATATGTCTATTAATTCGTGGACATGTCAGAGTGAAGTGATATGTCTATTAATTCATGGACATGTCAGAGTGAAGTAATATGTCTATTAATTCGTGGACATGTCATAGTGAAGTGATATGTCTATTAATTCGTGAACATGTCAGAGTGTAGTGATGTGTCTATTAATTCATGGACATGTCAGAGTGAAGTGATGTCTCTATTAATTTGTGGACAGGTCAGAGTGAAGTGATGTGTCTATCAATTTGTGGACATGTCAGAGTGAAGTGATGTGTCTATTAATTCGTGGACATGTCAGAGTGAAGTGATGTGTCTATTAATTCGTGGACAGGCCAGAGTGAAGTGATATGTCTATTAATTCATGGACATGTCAGAGTGAAGTGATATGTCTATTAATTCGTGGATATGTCAGAGTGAAGTGATATGTCTATTAATTCGTGGACATGTCAGAGTGAAGTGATATGTCCATTAATTCATGCACATGTCAGAGTGAAGTGATGTCTCTATTAATTTGTGGACAGGTCAGAGTGAAGTGATGTGTCTATCAATTTGTGGACATGTCAGAGTGAAGTGATGTGTCTATTAATTCGTGGACATGTCAGAGTGAAGTGATATGTCTATTAATTTGTGGACATGTCAGAGTGAAGTGATGTGTCTATTAATTCGAGGACATGTCAGAGTTGAGTGTTATGTCTATTAATTCATGGACATGTCAGAGTGAAGTGATGTGTCTATTAATTCATGGACATGTCAGTATGAAGTGATATGTCTATTAATTCATGGACATGTCAGAGTAAAGTGATATGTCTATTAATTCGTGGACATGTCAGATTGAAGTGATGTGTCTATTAATTCGTGGACATGTCAGAGTGAAGTGATGTGTCTATTAATTCGTGGACATGCCAGAGTGAAGTGATATGTCTATTAATTCATGGACATGTCAGAGTGAAGTGATATGTCTATTAATTCGTGGATATGTCAGAGTGAAGTGATATGTCTATTAATTCATGGACATGTCAGAGTGAAGTAATATGTCTATTAATTCGTGGACATGTCATAGTGAAGTGATATGTCTATTAATTCGTGGACATGTCAGAGTGTAGTGATATGTCTATTAATTTGTGGATATGTCAGAGTGAAGTGATATGTCTATTAATTCGTGGACATGTCAGAGTGAAGTGATATGTCTATTAATTCATGGACATGTCAGAGTGAAGTAATATGTCTATTAATTCGTGGACATATCAGAGTGAAGTGATATGTCTATTAATTCGTGGACATGTCAGAGTGTAGTGATGTGTCTATTAATTCATGGACATGTCAGAGTGAAGTGATGTCTATATTAATTTGTGGACAGGTCAGAGTGAAGTGATGTGTCTATTAATTCGTGGACATGTCAGAGTGTAGTGATGTGTCTATTAATTCATGGACATGTCAGAGTGAAGTGATGTCTATATTAATTTGTGGACAGGTCAGAGTGAAGTGATGTGTCTATCAATTTGTGGACATGTCAGAGTGAAGTGATGTGTCTATTAATTCGTGGACATGTCAGAGTGTAGTGATGTGTCTATTAATTCATGGACATGTCAGAGTGAAGTGATGTCTATATTAATTTGTGGACAGGTCAAAGTGAAGTGATGTGTCTATCAATTTGTGGACATGTCAGAGTGAAGTGATGTGTCTATTAATTCGTGGACATGTCAGAGTGAAGTGATATGTCTATTAATTTGTGGACATGTCAGAGTGAAGTGATGTGTCTATTAATTCGAGGATATGTCAGAGTTGAGTGATATGTCTATTAATTCATGGACATGTCAGAGTGAAGTGATGTGTCTATTAATTCATGGACATGTCAGTATGAAGTGATATGTCTATTAATTCATGGACATGTCAGAGTAAAGTGATATGTCTATTAATTCGTGGACATGTCAGAGTGAAGTGATGTTTCTATTAATTCGTGGACATGTCAGAGTGAAGTGATGTGTCTATAAATTCGTGGACAGGCCAGAGTGAAGTGATATGTCTATTAATTCGTGGACATGTCAGAGTGAAGTGATGTGTCTATTAATTCGTGGACATGTCAGAGTGAAGTGATGTGTCTATTAATTCGTGGACAGGCCAGAGTGAAGTGATATGTCTATTAATTCATGGACATGTCAGAGTGAAGTGATATGTCTATTAATTCGTGGATATGTCAGAGTGAAGTGATATGTCTATTAATTCGTGGACATGTCAGAGTGAAGTGATATGTCCATTAATTCATGCACATGTCAGAGTGAAGTGATGTCTCTATTAATTTGTGGACAGGTCAGAGTGAAGTGATGTGTCTATCAATTTGTGGACATGTCAGAGTGAAGTGATGTGTCTATTAATTCGTGGACATGTCAGAGTGAAGTGATATGTCTATTAATTTGTGGACATGTCAGAGTGAAGTGATGTGTCTATTAATTCGAGGACATGTCAGAGTTGAGTGTTATGTCTATTAATTCATGGACATGTCAGAGTGAAGTGATGTGTCTATTAATTCATGGACATGTCAGTATGAAGTGATATGTCTATTAATTCATGGACATGTCAGAGTAAAGTGATATGTCTATTAATTCGTGGACATGTCAGATTGAAGTGATGTGTCTATTAATTCGTGGACATGTCAGAGTGAAGTGATGTGTCTATTAATTCGTGGACATGCCAGAGTGAAGTGATATGTCTATTAATTCATGGACATGTCAGAGTGAAGTGATATGTCTATTAATTCGTGGATATGTCAGAGTGAAGTGATATGTCTATTAATTCATGGACATGTCAGAGTGAAGTAATATGTCTATTAATTCGTGGACATGTCATAGTGAAGTGATATGTCTATTAATTCGTGGACATGTCAGAGTGTAGTGATATGTCTATTAATTCGTGGATATGTCAGAGTGAAGTGATATGTCTATTAATTCGTGGACATGTCAGAGTGAAGTGATATGTCTATTAATTCATGGACATGTCAGAGTGAAGTAATATGTCTATTAATTCGTGGACATGTCAGAGTGAAGTGATATGTCTATTAATTCGTGGACATGTCAGAGTGTAGTGATGTGTCTATTAATTCATGGACATGTCAGAGTGAAGTGATGTCTATATTAATTTGTGGACAGGTCAGAGTGAAGTGATGTGTCTATTAATTCGTGGACATGTCAGAGTGTAGTGATGTGTCTATTAATTCATGGACATGTCAGAGTGAAGTGATGTCTATATTAATTTGTGGACAGGTCAGAGTGAAGTGATGTGTCTATCAATTTGTGGACATGTCAGAGTGAAGTGATGTGTCTATTAATTCGTGGACATGTCAGAGTGTAGTGATGTGTCTATTAATTCATGGACATGTCAGAGTGAAGTGATGTCTATATTAATTTGTGGACAGGTCAGAGTGAAGTGATGTGTCTATCAATTTGTGGACATGTCAGAGTGAAGTGATGTGTCTATTAATTCGTGGACATGTCAGAGTGAAGTGATATGTCTATTAATTTGTGGACATGTCAGAGTGAAGTGATGTGTCTATTAATTCGAGGATATGTCAGAGTTGAGTGATATGTCTATTAATTCATGGACATGTCAGAGTGAAGTGATGTGTCTATTAATTCATGGACATGTCAGTATGAAGTGATATGTCTATTAATTCATGGACATGTCAGAGTAAAGTGATATGTCTATTAATTCGTGGACATGTCAGAGTGAAGTGATGTTTCTATTAATTCGTGGACATGTCAGAGTGAAGTGATGTGTCTATTAATTCGTGGACAGGCCAGAGTGAAGTGATATGTCTATTAATTCATGGACATGTCAGAGTGAAGTGATGTGTCTATTAATTCATGGACATGTCAGTATGAAGTGATATGTCTTTTGATTCGTGGACATGTCAGAGTGAAGTGATATGTCTATTAATTCGTGGATATGTCAGAGTGAAGTGATATGTCTATTAATTCGTGGACATGTCAGAGTGAAGTGATATGTCCATTAATTCATGGACATGTCAGAGTGAAGTAATATGTCTATTAATTCGTGGACATGTCAGAGTGAAGTGATATGTCTATTAATTCGTGGACATGTCAGAGTGAAGTGATGTGTTTATTAATTCATGGACATGTCAGAGTGAAGTGATGTGTCTATTAATTCGAGGATATGTCAGAGTGAAGTGATATGTCTATTAATTCGTGGACATGTCAGAGTGAAGTGATGTGTCTATTAATTCGTGGACATGTCAGAGTGAAGTAATGTGTCTATTGATTCATGGACATGTCAGAGTGAAGTAATATGTCTATTGATTCGTGGATATGTCAGAGTGAAGTGATATGTCTATTAATTCGTGGATATTTCAGAGTGAAGTGATATGTCTATTAATTCGTGGACATGTCAGAGTGAAGTGATATGTCTATTAATTCGTGGATATTTCAGAGTGAAGTGATATGTCTATTAATTCGTGGACATGTCAGAGTGAAGTGATATGTCTATTAATTCATGGACATGTCAGAGTGAAGTAATATGTCTATTAATTCGTGGACATGTCATAGTGAATTGATATGTCTATTAATTCGTGAACATGTCAGAGTGTAGTGATGTGTCTATTAATTCATGGACATGTCAGAGTGAAGTGATGTCTCTATTAATTTGTGGACAGGTCAGAGTGAAGTGATGTGTCTATCAATTTGTGGAAATGTCAGAGTGAAGTGATGTGTCTATTAATTCGTGGACATGTCAGAGTGAAGTGATATGTCTATTAATTTGTGGACATGTCAGAGTGAAGTGATGTGTCTATTAATTCATGGACATGTCAGTATGAAGTGATATGTCTATTAATTCATGGACATGTCAGAGTGAAGTGATATGTCTATTAATTCGTGGACATGCCAGAGTGAAGTGATATGTCTATTAATTCATGGACATGTCAGAGTGAAATAATATATCTATTAATTCGTGGATATGTCAGAGTGAAGTAATATGTCTATTAATTCGTGGACATGTCATAGTGAAGTGATGTGTCTATTAATTCATGGACATGTCAGAGTAAAGTGATATGTCTATTAATTCGTGGACATGTCAGATTGAAGTGATGTGTCTATTAATTCGTGGACATGTCAGAGTGAAGTGATGTGTCTATTAATTCGTGGACATGCCAGAGTGAAGTGATATGTCTATTAATTCATGGACATGTCAGAGTGAAGTGATATGTCTATTAATTCGTGGATATGTCAGAGTGAAGTGATATGTCTATTAATTCATGGACATGTCAGAGTGAAGTAATATGTCTATTAATTCGTGGACATGTCATAGTGAAGTGATATGTCTATTAATTCGTGGACATGTCAGAGTGTAGTGATATGTCTATTAATTCGTGGATATGTCAGAGTGAAGTGATATGTCTATTAATTCGTGGACATGTCAGAGTGAAGTGATATGTCTATTAATTCATGGACATGTCAGAGTGAAGTAATATGTCTATTAATTCGTGGACATGTCAGAGTGAAGTGATATGTCTATTAATTCGTGGACATGTCAGAGTGTAGTGATGTGTCTATTAATTCATGGACATGTCAGAGTGAAGTGATGTCTATATTAATTTGTGGACAGGTCAGAGTGAAGTGATGTGTCTATTAATTCGTGGACATGTCAGAGTGTAGTGATGTGTCTATTAATTCATGGACATGTCAGAGTGAAGTGATGTCTATATTAATTTGTGGACAGGTCAGAGTGAAGTGATGTGTCTATCAATTTGTGGACATGTCAGAGTGAAGTGATGTGTCTATTAATTCGTGGACATGTCAGAGTGTAGTGATGTGTCTATTAATTCATGGACATGTCAGAGTGAAGTGATGTCTATATTAATTTGTGGACAGGTCAGAGTGAAGTGATGTGTCTATCAATTTGTGGACATGTCAGAGTGAAGTGATGTGTCTATTAATTCGTGGACATGTCAGAGTGAAGTGATATGTCTATTAATTTGTGGACATGTCAGAGTGAAGTGATGTGTCTATTAATTCGAGGATATGTCAGAGTTGAGTGATATGTCTATTAATTCATGGACATGTCAGAGTGAAGTGATGTGTCTATTAATTCATGGACATGTCAGTATGAAGTGATATGTCTATTAATTCATGGACATGTCAGAGTAAAGTGATATGTCTATTAATTCGTGGACATGTCAGAGTGAAGTGATGTTTCTATTAATTCGTGGACATGTCAGAGTGAAGTGATGTGTCTATTAATTCGTGGACAGGCCAGAGTGAAGTGATATGTCTATTAATTCATGGACATGTCAGAGTGAAGTGATGTGTCTATTAATTCATGGACATGTCAGTATGAAGTGATATGTCTTTTGATTCGTGGACATGTCAGAGTGAAGTGATATGTCTATTAATTCGTGGATATGTCAGAGTGAAGTGATATGTCTATTAATTCGTGGACATGTCAGAGTGAAGTGATATGTCCATTAATTCATGGACATGTCAGAGTGAAGTAATATGTCTATTAATTCGTGGACATGTCAGAGTGAAGTGATATGTCTATTAATTCGTGGACATGTCAGAGTGAAGTGATGTGTTTATTAATTCATGGACATGTCAGAGTGAAGTGATGTGTCTATTAATTCGAGGATATGTCAGAGTGAAGTGATATGTCTATTAATTCGTGGACATGTCAGAGTGAAGTGATGTGTCTATTAATTCGTGGACATGTCAGAGTGAAGTAATGTGTCTATTGATTCATGGACATGTCAGAGTGAAGTAATATGTCTATTGATTCGTGGATATGTCAGAGTGAAGTGATATGTCTATTAATTCGTGGATATTTCAGAGTGAAGTGATATGTCTATTAATTCGTGGACATGTCAGAGTGAAGTGATATGTCTATTAATTCGTGGATATTTCAGAGTGAAGTGATATGTCTATTAATTCGTGGACATGTCAGAGTGAAGTGATATGTCTATTAATTCATGGACATGTCAGAGTGAAGTAATATGTCTATTAATTCGTGGACATGTCATAGTGAAGTGATATGTCTATTAATTCGTGAACATGTCAGAGTGTAGTGATGTGTCTATTAATTCATGGACATGTCAGAGTGAAGTGATGTCTCTATTAATTTGTGGACAGGTCAGAGTGAAGTGATGTGTCTATCAATTTGTGGAAATGTCAGAGTGAAGTGATGTGTCTATTAATTCGTGGACATGTCAGAGTGAAGTGATATGTCTATTAATTTGTGGACATGTCAGAGTGAAGTGATGTGTCTATTAATTCATGGACATGTCAGTATGAAGTGATATGTCTATTAATTCATGGACATGTCAGAGTGAAGTGATATGTCTATTAATTCGTGGACATGCCAGAGTGAAGTGATATGTCTATTAATTCATGGACATGTCAGAGTGAAATAATATATCTATTAATTCGTGGATATGTCAGAGTGAAGTAATATGTCTATTAATTCGTGGACATGTCATAGTGAAGTGATGTGTCTATTAATTCGTGGACATGTCAGAGTGTAGTGATGTGTCTATTAATTCATGGACATGTCAGAGTGAAGTGATGTCTATATTAATTTGTGGACATGTCAGAGTGAAGTGATGTGTCTATTAATTCGTGGACATGCCAGAGTGAAGTGATATGTCTATTAATTCATGGACATGTCAGAGTGAAGTGATATGTCTATTAATTCGTGGATATGTCAGAGTGAAGTGATATGTCTATTAATTCATGGACATGTCAGAGTGAAGTAATATGTCTATTAATTCGTGGACATGTCATAGTGAAGTGATATGTCTATTAATTCGTGGACATGTCAGAGTGTAGTGATATGTCTATTAATTTGTGGATATGTCAGAGTGAAGTGATATGTCTATTAATTCGTGGACATGTCAGAGTGAAGTGATATGTCTATTAATTCATGGACATGTCAGAGTGAAGTAATATGTCTATTAATTCGTGGACATATCAGAGTGAAGTGATATGTCTATTAATTCGTGGACATGTCAGAGTGTAGTGATGTGTCTATTAATTCATGGACATGTCAGAGTGAAGTGATGTCTATATTAATTTGTGGACAGGTCAGAGTGAAGTGATGTGTCTATTAATTCGTGGACATGTCAGAGTGTAGTGATGTGTCTATTAATTCATGGACATGTCAGAGTGAAGTGATGTCTATATTAATTTGTGGACAGGTCAGAGTGAAGTGATGTGTCTATCAATTTGTGGACATGTCAGAGTGAAGTGATGTGTCTATTAATTCGTGGACATGTCAGAGTGTAGTGATGTGTCTATTAATTCATGGACATGTCAGAGTGAAGTGATGTCTATATTAATTTGTGGACAGGTCAAAGTGAAGTGATGTGTCTATCAATTTGTGGACATGTCAGAGTGAAGTGATGTGTCTATTAATTCGTGGACATGTCAGAGTGAAGTGATATGTCTATTAATTTGTGGACATGTCAGAGTGAAGTGATGTGTCTATTAATTCGAGGATATGTCAGAGTTGAGTGATATGTCTATTAATTCATGGACATGTCAGAGTGAAGTGATGTGTCTATTAATTCATGGACATGTCAGTATGAAGTGATATGTCTATTAATTCATGGACATGTCAGAGTAAAGTGATATGTCTATTAATTCGTGGACATGTCAGAGTGAAGTGATGTTTCTATTAATTCGTGGACATGTCAGAGTGAAGTGATGTGTCTATAAATTCGTGGACAGGCCAGAGTGAAGTGATATGTCTATTAATTCGTGGACATGTCAGAGTGAAGTGATGTGTCTATTAATTCGTGGACATGTCAGAGTGAAGTGATGTGTCTATTAATTCGTGGACAGGCCAGAGTGAAGTGATATGTCTATTAATTCATGGACATGTCAGAGTGAAGTGATATGTCTATTAATTCGTGGATATGTCAGAGTGAAGTGATATGTCTATTAATTCGTGGACATGTCAGAGTGAAGTGATATGTCCATTAATTCATGCACATGTCAGAGTGAAGTGATGTCTCTATTAATTTGTGGACAGGTCAGAGTGAAGTGATGTGTCTATCAATTTGTGGACATGTCAGAGTGAAGTGATGTGTCTATTAATTCGTGGACATGTCAGAGTGAAGTGATATGTCTATTAATTTGTGGACATGTCAGAGTGAAGTGATGTGTCTATTAATTCGAGGACATGTCAGAGTTGAGTGTTATGTCTATTAATTCATGGACATGTCAGAGTGAAGTGATGTGTCTATTAATTCATGGACATGTCAGTATGAAGTGATATGTCTATTAATTCATGGACATGTCAGAGTAAAGTGATATGTCTATTAATTCGTGGACATGTCAGATTGAAGTGATGTGTCTATTAATTCGTGGACATGTCAGAGTGAAGTGATGTGTCTATTAATTCGTGGACATGCCAGAGTGAAGTGATATGTCTATTAATTCATGGACATGTCAGAGTGAAGTGATATGTCTATTAATTCGTGGATATGTCAGAGTGAAGTGATATGTCTATTAATTCATGGACATGTCAGAGTGAAGTAATATGTCTATTAATTCGTGGACATGTCATAGTGAAGTGATATGTCTATTAATTCGTGGACATGTCAGAGTGTAGTGATATGTCTATTAATTCGTGGATATGTCAGAGTGAAGTGATATGTCTATTAATTCGTGGACATGTCAGAGTGAAGTGATATGTCTATTAATTCATGGACATGTCAGAGTGAAGTAATATGTCTATTAATTCGTGGACATGTCAGAGTGAAGTGATATGTCTATTAATTCGTGGACATGTCAGAGTGTAGTGATGTGTCTATTAATTCATGGACATGTCAGAGTGAAGTGATGTCTATATTAATTTGTGGACAGGTCAGAGTGAAGTGATGTGTCTATTAATTCGTGGACATGTCAGAGTGTAGTGATGTGTCTATTAATTCATGGACATGTCAGAGTGAAGTGATGTCTATATTAATTTGTGGACAGGTCAGAGTGAAGTGATGTGTCTATCAATTTGTGGACATGTCAGAGTGAAGTGATGTGTCTATTAATTCGTGGACATGTCAGAGTGTAGTGATGTGTCTATTAATTCATGGACATGTCAGAGTGAAGTGATGTCTATATTAATTTGTGGACAGGTCAGAGTGAAGTGATGTGTCTATCAATTTGTGGACATGTCAGAGTGAAGTGATGTGTCTATTAATTCGTGGACATGTCAGAGTGAAGTGATATGTCTATTAATTTGTGGACATGTCAGAGTGAAGTGATGTGTCTATTAATTCGAGGATATGTCAGAGTTGAGTGATATGTCTATTAATTCATGGACATGTCAGAGTGAAGTGATGTGTCTATTAATTCATGGACATGTCAGTATGAAGTGATATGTCTATTAATTCATGGACATGTCAGAGTAAAGTGATATGTCTATTAATTCGTGGACATGTCAGAGTGAAGTGATGTTTCTATTAATTCGTGGACATGTCAGAGTGAAGTGATGTGTCTATTAATTCGTGGACAGGCCAGAGTGAAGTGATATGTCTATTAATTCATGGACATGTCAGAGTGAAGTGATGTGTCTATTAATTCATGGACATGTCAGTATGAAGTGATATGTCTTTTGATTCGTGGACATGTCAGAGTGAAGTGATATGTCTATTAATTCGTGGATATGTCAGAGTGAAGTGATATGTCTATTAATTCGTGGACATGTCAGAGTGAAGTGATATGTCCATTAATTCATGGACATGTCAGAGTGAAGTAATATGTCTATTAATTCGTGGACATGTCAGAGTGAAGTGATATGTCTATTAATTCGTGGACATGTCAGAGTGAAGTGATGTGTTTATTAATTCATGGACATGTCAGAGTGAAGTGATGTGTCTATTAATTCGAGGATATGTCAGAGTGAAGTGATATGTCTATTAATTCGTGGACATGTCAGAGTGAAGTGATGTGTCTATTAATTCGTGGACATGTCAGAGTGAAGTAATGTGTCTATTGATTCATGGACATGTCAGAGTGAAGTAATATGTCTATTGATTCGTGGATATGTCAGAGTGAAGTGATATGTCTATTAATTCGTGGATATTTCAGAGTGAAGTGATATGTCTATTAATTCGTGGACATGTCAGAGTGAAGTGATATGTCTATTAATTCGTGGATATTTCAGAGTGAAGTGATATGTCTATTAATTCGTGGACATGTCAGAGTGAAGTGATATGTCTATTAATTCATGGACATGTCAGAGTGAAGTAATATGTCTATTAATTCGTGGACATGTCATAGTGAATTGATATGTCTATTAATTCGTGAACATGTCAGAGTGTAGTGATGTGTCTATTAATTCATGGACATGTCAGAGTGAAGTGATGTCTCTATTAATTTGTGGACAGGTCAGAGTGAAGTGATGTGTCTATCAATTTGTGGAAATGTCAGAGTGAAGTGATGTGTCTATTAATTCGTGGACATGTCAGAGTGAAGTGATATGTCTATTAATTTGTGGACATGTCAGAGTGAAGTGATGTGTCTATTAATTCATGGACATGTCAGTATGAAGTGATATGTCTATTAATTCATGGACATGTCAGAGTGAAGTGATATGTCTATTAATTCGTGGACATGCCAGAGTGAAGTGATATGTCTATTAATTCATGGACATGTCAGAGTGAAATAATATATCTATTAATTCGTGGATATGTCAGAGTGAAGTAATATGTCTATTAATTCGTGGACATGTCATAGTGAAGTGATGTGTCTATTAATTCATGGACATGTCAGAGTAAAGTGATATGTCTATTAATTCGTGGACATGTCAGATTGAAGTGATGTGTCTATTAATTCGTGGACATGTCAGAGTGAAGTGATGTGTCTATTAATTCGTGGACATGCCAGAGTGAAGTGATATGTCTATTAATTCATGGACATGTCAGAGTGAAGTGATATGTCTATTAATTCGTGGATATGTCAGAGTGAAGTGATATGTCTATTAATTCATGGACATGTCAGAGTGAAGTAATATGTCTATTAATTCGTGGACATGTCATAGTGAAGTGATATGTCTATTAATTCGTGGACATGTCAGAGTGTAGTGATATGTCTATTAATTCGTGGATATGTCAGAGTGAAGTGATATGTCTATTAATTCGTGGACATGTCAGAGTGAAGTGATATGTCTATTAATTCATGGACATGTCAGAGTGAAGTAATATGTCTATTAATTCGTGGACATGTCAGAGTGAAGTGATATGTCTATTAATTCGTGGACATGTCAGAGTGTAGTGATGTGTCTATTAATTCATGGACATGTCAGAGTGAAGTGATGTCTATATTAATTTGTGGACAGGTCAGAGTGAAGTGATGTGTCTATTAATTCGTGGACATGTCAGAGTGTAGTGATGTGTCTATTAATTCATGGACATGTCAGAGTGAAGTGATGTCTATATTAATTTGTGGACAGGTCAGAGTGAAGTGATGTGTCTATCAATTTGTGGACATGTCAGAGTGAAGTGATGTGTCTATTAATTCGTGGACATGTCAGAGTGTAGTGATGTGTCTATTAATTCATGGACATGTCAGAGTGAAGTGATGTCTATATTAATTTGTGGACAGGTCAGAGTGAAGTGATGTGTCTATCAATTTGTGGACATGTCAGAGTGAAGTGATGTGTCTATTAATTCGTGGACATGTCAGAGTGAAGTGATATGTCTATTAATTTGTGGACATGTCAGAGTGAAGTGATGTGTCTATTAATTCGAGGATATGTCAGAGTTGAGTGATATGTCTATTAATTCATGGACATGTCAGAGTGAAGTGATGTGTCTATTAATTCATGGACATGTCAGTATGAAGTGATATGTCTATTAATTCATGGACATGTCAGAGTAAAGTGATATGTCTATTAATTCGTGGACATGTCAGAGTGAAGTGATGTTTCTATTAATTCGTGGACATGTCAGAGTGAAGTGATGTGTCTATTAATTCGTGGACAGGCCAGAGTGAAGTGATATGTCTATTAATTCATGGACATGTCAGAGTGAAGTGATGTGTCTATTAATTCATGGACATGTCAGTATGAAGTGATATGTCTTTTGATTCGTGGACATGTCAGAGTGAAGTGATATGTCTATTAATTCGTGGATATGTCAGAGTGAAGTGATATGTCTATTAATTCGTGGACATGTCAGAGTGAAGTGATATGTCCATTAATTCATGGACATGTCAGAGTGAAGTAATATGTCTATTAATTCGTGGACATGTCAGAGTGAAGTGATATGTCTATTAATTCGTGGACATGTCAGAGTGAAGTGATGTGTTTATTAATTCATGGACATGTCAGAGTGAAGTGATGTGTCTATTAATTCGAGGATATGTCAGAGTGAAGTGATATGTCTATTAATTCGTGGACATGTCAGAGTGAAGTGATGTGTCTATTAATTCGTGGACATGTCAGAGTGAAGTAATGTGTCTATTGATTCATGGACATGTCAGAGTGAAGTAATATGTCTATTGATTCGTGGATATGTCAGAGTGAAGTGATATGTCTATTAATTCGTGGATATTTCAGAGTGAAGTGATATGTCTATTAATTCGTGGACATGTCAGAGTGAAGTGATATGTCTATTAATTCGTGGATATTTCAGAGTGAAGTGATATGTCTATTAATTCGTGGACATGTCAGAGTGAAGTGATATGTCTATTAATTCATGGACATGTCAGAGTGAAGTAATATGTCTATTAATTCGTGGACATGTCATAGTGAAGTGATATGTCTATTAATTCGTGAACATGTCAGAGTGTAGTGATGTGTCTATTAATTCATGGACATGTCAGAGTGAAGTGATGTCTCTATTAATTTGTGGACAGGTCAGAGTGAAGTGATGTGTCTATCAATTTGTGGAAATGTCAGAGTGAAGTGATGTGTCTATTAATTCGTGGACATGTCAGAGTGAAGTGATATGTCTATTAATTTGTGGACATGTCAGAGTGAAGTGATGTGTCTATTAATTCATGGACATGTCAGTATGAAGTGATATGTCTATTAATTCATGGACATGTCAGAGTGAAGTGATATGTCTATTAATTCGTGGACATGCCAGAGTGAAGTGATATGTCTATTAATTCATGGACATGTCAGAGTGAAATAATATATCTATTAATTCGTGGATATGTCAGAGTGAAGTAATATGTCTATTAATTCGTGGACATGTCATAGTGAAGTGATGTGTCTATTAATTCGTGGACATGTCAGAGTGTAGTGATGTGTCTATTAATTCATGGACATGTCAGAGTGAAGTGATGTCTATATTAATTTGTGGACAGGTCAGAGTGAAGTGATGTGTCTATCAATTTGTGGACATGTCAGAGTGAAGTGATGTGTCTATTAATTCGTGGACATGTCAGAGTGAAGTGATATGTCTATTAATTTGTGGACATGTCAGAGTGAAGTGATGTGTCTATTAATTCGAGGATATGTCAGAGTTGAGTGATATGTCTATTAATTCATGGACATGTCAGAGTGAAGTGATGTGTCTATTAATTCATGGACATGTCAGTATGAAGTGATATGTCTATTAATTCATGGACATGTCAGAGTAAAGTGATATGTCTATTAATTCGTGGACATGTCAGAGTGAAGTGATGTTTCTATTAATTCGTGGACATGTCAGAGTGAAGTGATGTGTCTATTAATTCGTGGACAGGCCAGAGTGAAGTGATATGTCTATTAATTCATGGACATGTCAGAGTGAAGTGATGTGTCTATTAATTCATGGACATGTCAGTATGAAGTGATATGTCTATTGATTCGTGGACATGTCAGAGTGAAGTGATATGTCTATTAATTCGTGGATATGTCAGAGTGAAGTGATATGTCTATTAATTCGTGGACATGTCAGAGTGAAGTGATATGTCCATTAATTCATGGACATGTCAGAGTGAAGTAATATGTCTATTAATTCGTGGACATGTCAGAGTGAAGTGATATGTCTATTAATTCGTGGACATGTCAGAGTGAAGTGATGTGTTTATTAATTCATGGACATGTCAGAGTGAAGTGATGTGTCTATTAATTCGAGGATATGTCAGAGTGAAGTGATATGTCTATTAATTCGTGGACATGTCAGAGTGAAGTGATGTGTCTATTAATTCGTGGACATGTCAGAGTGAAGTAATGTGTCTATTGATTCATGAACATGTCAGAGTGAAGTAATATGTCTATTGATTCGTGGACATGTCAGAGTGAAGTGATATGTCTATTAATTCGTGGATATTTCAGAGTGAAGTGATATGTCTATTAATTCGTGGACATGTCAGAGTGAAGTGATATGTCTATTAATTCATGGACATGTCAGAGTGAAGTAATATGTCTATTAATTCGTGGACATGTCATAGTGAAGTGATATGTCTATTAATTCGTGAACATGTCAGAGTGTAGTGATGTGTCTATTAATTCATGGACATGTCAGAGTGAAGTGATGTCTCTATTAATTTGTGGACAGGTCAGAGTGAAGTGATGTGTCTATCAATTTGTGGACATGTCAGAGTGAAGTGATGTGTCTATTAATTCGTGGACATGTCAGAGTGAAGTGATATGTCTATTAATTTGTGGACATGTCAGAGTGAAGTGATGTGTCTATTAATTCATGGACATGTCAGTATGAAGTGATATGTCTATTAATTCATGGACATGTCAGAGTGAAGTGATATGTCTATTAATTCGTGGACATGCCAGAGTGAAGTGATATGTCTATTAATTCATGGACATGTCAGAGTGAAATAATATATCTATTAATTCGTGGATATATCAGAGTGAAGTAATATGTCTATTAATTCGTGGACATGTCATAGTGAAGTGATGTGTCTATTAATTCGTGGACATGTCAGAGTGTAGTGATGTGTCTATTAATTCATGGACATGTCAGAGTGAAGTGATGTCTATATTAATTTGTGGACAGGTCAGAGTGAAGTGATGTGTCTATTAATTCGTGGACATGTCAGAGTGAAGTGATATGTCTATTAATTTGTGGACATGTCAGAGTGAAGTGATGTGTCTATTAATTCGAGGACATGTCAGAGTGAAGTGATATGTCTATTAATTTGTGGACATGTCAGAGTGAAGTGATGTGTCTATTAATTCGAGGATATGTCAGAGTTGAGTGATATGTCTATTAATTCATGGACATGTCAGAGTGAAGTGATGTGTCTATTAATTCATGGACATGTCAGTATGAAGTGATATGTCTATTAATTCATGGACATGTCAGAGTAAAGTGATATGTCTATTAATTCGTGGACATGTCAGAGTGAAGTGATGTGTCTATTAATTCGTGGACATGTCAGAGTGAAGTGATGTGTCTATTAATTCGTGGACAGGCCAGAGTGAAGTGATATGTCTATTAATTCATGGACATGTCAGAGTGAAGTGATATGTCTATTAATTCGTGGATATGTCAGAGTGAAGTGATATGTCTATTAATTCGTGGACATGTCAGAGTGAAGTGATATGTCCATTAATTCATGCACATGTCAGAGTGAAGTGATGTCTCTATTAATTTGTGGACAGGTCAGAGTGAAGTGATGTGTCTATCAATTTGTGGACATGTCAGAGTGAAGTGATGTGTCTATTAATTCATGGACATGTCAGAGTAAAGTGATATGTCTATTAATTCGTGGACATGTCAGATTGAAGTGATGTGTCTATTAATTCGTGGACATGTCAGAGTGAAGTGATGTGTCTATTAATTCGTGGACATGCCAGAGTGAAGTGATATGTCTATTAATTCATGGACATGTCAGAGTGAAGTGATATGTCTATTAATTCGTGGATATGTCAGAGTGAAGTGATATGTCTATTAATTCATGGACATGTCAGAGTGAAGTAATATGTCTATTAATTCGTGGACATGTCATAGTGAAGTGATATGTCTATTAATTCGTGGACATGTCAGAGTGTAGTGATATGTCTATTAATTCGTGGATATGTCAGAGTGAAGTGATATGTCTATTAATTCGTGGACATGTCAGAGTGAAGTGATATGTCTATTAATTCATGGACATGTCAGAGTGAAGTAATATGTCTATTAATTCGTGGACATGTCAGAGTGAAGTGATATGTCTATTAATTCGTGGACATGTCAGAGTGTAGTGATGTGTCTATTAATTCATGGACATGTCAGAGTGAAGTGATGTCTATATTAATTTGTGGACAGGTCAGAGTGAAGTGATGTGTCTATTAATTCGTGGACATGTCAGAGTGTAGTGATGTGTCTATTAATTCATGGACATGTCAGAGTGAAGTGATGTCTATATTAATTTGTGGACAGGTCAGAGTGAAGTGATGTGTCTATCAATTTGTGGACATGTCAGAGTGAAGTGATGTGTCTATTAATTCGTGGACATGTCAGAGTGTAGTGATGTGTCTATTAATTCATGGACATGTCAGAGTGAAGTGATGTCTATATTAATTTGTGGACAGGTCAGAGTGAAGTGATGTGTCTATCAATTTGTGGACATGTCAGAGTGAAGTGATGTGTCTATTAATTCGTGGACATGTCAGAGTGAAGTGATATGTCTATTAATTTGTGGACATGTCAGAGTGAAGTGATGTGTCTATTAATTCGAGGATATGTCAGAGTTGAGTGATATGTCTATTAATTCATGGACATGTCAGAGTGAAGTGATGTGTCTATTAATTCATGGACATGTCAGTATGAAGTGATATGTCTATTAATTCATGGACATGTCAGAGTAAAGTGATATGTCTATAAATTCGTGGACATGTCAGAGTGAAGTGATGTTTCTATTAATTCGTGGACATGTCAGAGTGAAGTGATGTGTCTATTAATTCGTGGACAGGCCAGAGTGAAGTGATATGTCTATTAATTCGTGGACATGTCAGAGTGAAGTGATGTGTCTATTAATTCGTGGACATGTCAGAGTGAAGTGATGTGTCTATTAATTCGTGGACAGGCCAGAGTGAAGTGATATGTCTATTAATTCATGGACATGTCAGAGTGAAGTGATATGTCTATTAATTCGTGGATATGTCAGAGTGAAGTGATATGTCTATTAATTCGTGGACATGTCAGAGTGAAGTGATATGTCCATTAATTCATGCACATGTCAGAGTGAAGTGATGTCTCTATTAATTTGTGGACAGGTCAGAGTGAAGTGATGTGTCTATCAATTTGTGGACATGTCAGAGTGAAGTGATGTGTCTATTAATTCGTGGACATGTCAGAGTGAAGTGATATGTCTATTAATTTGTGGACATGTCAGAGTGAAGTGATGTGTCTATTAATTCGAGGACATGTCAGAGTTGAGTGTTATGTCTATTAATTCATGGACATGTCAGAGTGAAGTGATGTGTCTATTAATTCATGGACATGTCAGTATGAAGTGATATGTCTATTAATTCATGGACATGTCAGAGTAAAGTGATATGTCTATTAATTCGTGGACATGTCAGATTGAAGTGATGTGTCTATTAATTCGTGGACATGTCAGAGTGAAGTGATGTGTCTATTAATTCGTGGACATGCCAGAGTGAAGTGATATGTCTATTAATTCATGGACATGTCAGAGTGAAGTGATATGTCTATTAATTCGTGGATATGTCAGAGTGAAGTGATATGTCTATTAATTCATGGACATGTCAGAGTGAAGTAATATGTCTATTAATTCGTGGACATGTCAGAGTGAAGTGATATGTCTATTAATTCGTGGACATGTCAGAGTGTAGTGATATGTCTATTAATTCGTGGATATGTCAGAGTGAAGTGATATGTCTATTAATTCGTGGACATGTCAGAGTGAAGTGATATGTCTATTAATTCATGGACATGTCAGAGTGAAGTAATATGTCTATTAATTCGTGGACATGTCAGAGTGAAGTGATATGTCTATTAATTCGTGGACATGTCAGAGTGTAGTGATGTGTCTATTAATTCATGGACATGTCAGAGTGAAGTGATGTCTATATTAATTTGTGGACAGGTCAGAGTGAAGTGATGTGTCTATTAATTCGTGGACATGTCAGAGTGTAGTGATGTGTCTATTAATTCATGGACATGTCAGAGTGAAGTGATGTCTATATTAATTTGTGGACAGGTCAGAGTGAAGTGATGTGTCTATCAATTTGTGGACATGTCAGAGTGAAGTGATGTGTCTATTAATTCGTGGACATGTCAGAGTGTAGTGATGTGTCTATTAATTCATGGACATGTCAGAGTGAAGTGATGTCTATATTAATTTGTGGACAGGTCAGAGTGAAGTGATGTGTCTATCAATTTGTGGACATGTCAGAGTGAAGTGATGTGTCTATTAATTCGTGGACATGTCAGAGTGAAGTGATATGTCTATTAATTTGTGGACATGTCAGAGTGAAGTGATGTGTCTATTAATTCGAGGATATGTCAGAGTTGAGTGATATGTCTATTAATTCATGGACATGTCAGAGTGAAGTGATGTGTCTATTAATTCATGGACATGTCAGTATGAAGTGATATGTCTATTAATTCATGGACATGTCAGAGTAAAGTGATATGTCTATTAATTCGTGGACATGTCAGAGTGAAGTGATGTTTCTATTAATTCGTGGACATGTCAGAGTGAAGTGATGTGTCTATTAATTCGTGGACAGGCCAGAGTGAAGTGATATGTCTATTAATTCATGGACATGTCAGAGTGAAGTGATGTGTCTATTAATTCATGGACATGTCAGTATGAAGTGATATGTCTATTGATTCGTGGACATGTCAGAGTGAAGTGATATGTCTATTAATTCGTGGATATGTCAGAGTGAAGTGATATGTCTATTAATTCGTGGACATGTCAGAGTGAAGTGATATGTCCATTAATTCATGGACATGTCAGAGTGAAGTAATATGTCTATTAATTCGTGGACATGTCAGAGTGAAGTGATATGTCTATTAATTCGTGGACATGTCAGAGTGAAGTGATGTGTTTATTAATTCATGGACATGTCAGAGTGAAGTGATGTGTCTATTAATTCGAGGATATGTCAGAGTGAAGTGATATGTCTATTAATTCGTGGACATGTCAGAGTGAAGTGATGTGTCTATTAATTCGTGGACATGTCAGAGTGAAGTAATGTGTCTATTGATTCATGGACATGTCAGAGTGAAGTAATATGTCTATTGATTCGTGGACATGTCAGAGTGAAGTGATATGTCTATTAATTCGTGGATATTTCAGAGTGAAGTGATATGTCTATTAATTCGTGGACATGTCAGAGTGAAGTGATATGTCTATTAATTCATGGACATGTCAGAGTGAAGTAATATGTCTATTAATTCGTGGACATGTCATAGTGAAGTGATATGTCTATTAATTCGTGAACATGTCAGAGTGTAGTGATGTGTCTATTAATTCATGGACATGTCAGAGTGAAGTGATGTCTCTATTAATTTGTGGACAGGTCAGAGTGAAGTGATGTGTCGATCAATTTGTGGACATGTCAGAGTGAAGTGATGTGTCTATTAATTCGTGGACATGTCAGAGTGAAGTGATATGTCTATTAATTTGTGGACATGTCAGAGTGAAGTGATGTGTCTATTAATTCATGGACATGTCAGTATGAAGTGATATGTCTATTAATTCATGGACATGTCAGAGTGAAGTGATATGTCTATTAATTCGTGGACATGCCAGAGTGAAGTGATATGTCTATTAATTCATGGACATGTCAGAGTGAAATAATATATCTATTAATTCGTGGATATGTCAGAGTGAAGTAATATGTCTATTAATTCGTGGACATGTCATAGTGAAGTGATGTGTCTATTAATTCGTGGACATGTCAGAGTGTAGTGATGTGTCTATTAATTCATGGACATGTCAGAGTGAAGTGATGTCTATATTAATTTGTGGACAGGTCAGAGTGAAGTGATGTGTCTATCAATTTGTGGACATGTCAGAGTGAAGTGATGTGTCTATTAATTCGTGGATATGTCAGAGTGAAGTGATATGTCTATTAATTTGTGGACATGTCAGAGTGAAGTGATGTGTCTATTAATTCGAGGATATGTCAGAGTTGAGTGATATGTCTATTAATTCATGGACATGTCAGAGTGAAGTGATGTGTCTATTAATTCATGGACATGTCAGTATGAAGTGATATGTCTATTAATTCATGGACATGTCAGAGTAAAGTGATATGTCTATTAATTCGTGGACATGTCAGAGTGAAGTGATGTGTCTATTAATTCGTGGACATGTCAGAGTGAAGTGATGTGTCTATTAATTCGTGGACAGGCCAGAGTGAAGTGATATGTCTATTAATTCATGGACATGTCAGAGTGAAGTGATATGTCTATTAATTCGTGGATATATCAGAGTGAAGTGATATGTCTATTAATTCGTGGACATGTCAGAGTGAAGTGATATGTCCATTAATTCATGCACATGTCAGAGTGAAGTGATGTCTCTATTAATTTGTGGACAGGTCAGAGTGAAGTGATGTGTCTATCAATTTGTGGACATGTCAGAGTGAAGTGATGTGTCTATTAATTCGTGGACATGTCAGAGTGAAGTGATATGTCTATTAATTTGTGGACATGTCAGAGTGAAGTGATGTGTCTATTAATTCGAGGACATGTCAGAGTTGAGTGTTATGTCTATTAATTCATGGACATGTCAGAGTGAAGTGATGTGTCTATTAATTCATGGACATGTCAGTATGAAGTGATATGTCTATTAATTCATGGACATGTCAGAGTAAAGTGATATGTCTATTAATTCGTGGACATGTCAGAGTGAAGTGATGTGTCTATTAATTCGTGGACATGCCAGAGTGAAGTGATATGTCTATTAATTCATGGACATGTCAGAGTGAAGTGATATGTCTATTAATTCGTGGATATGTCAGAGTGAAGTGATATGTCTATTAATTCATGGACATGTCAGAGTGAAGTAATATGTCTATTAATTCGTGGACATGTCATAGTGAAGTGATATGTCTATTAATTCGTGGACATGTCAGAGTGTAGTGATATGTCTATTAATTCGTGGATATGTCAGAGTGAAGTGATATGTCTATTAATTCGTGGACATGTCAGAGTGAAGTGATATGTCTATTAATTCATGGACATGTCAGAGTGAAGTAATATGTCTATTAATTCGTGGACATGTCATAGTGAAGTAATATGTCTATTGATTCGTGGACATGTCAGAGTGAAGTGATATGTCTATTAATTCGTGGACATGTCAGAGTGTAGTGATATGTCTATTAATTCATGGACATGTCAGAGTGAAGTGATGTCTATATTAATTTGTGGACAGGTCAGAGTGAAGTGATGTGTCTATCAATTTGTGGACATGTCAGAGTGAAGTGATGTGTCTATTAATTCGTGGACATGTCAGAGTGTAGTGATGTGTCTATTAATTCATGGACATGTCAGAGTGAAGTGATGTCTATATTAATTTGTGGACAGGTCAGAGTGAAGTGATGTGTCTATCAATTTGTGGACATGTCAGAGTGAAGTGATGTGTCTATTAATTCGTGGACATGTCAGAGTGAAGTGATATGTCTATTAATTTGTGGACATGTCAGAGTGAAGTGATGTGGCTATTAATTCGAGGATATGTCAGAGTTGAGTGATATGTCTATTAATTCATGGACATGTCAGAGTGAAGTGATGTGTCTATTAATTCATGGACATGTCAGTATGAAGTGATATGTCTATTAATTCATGGACATGTCAGAGTAAAGTGATATGTCTATTAATTCGTGGACATGTCAGAGTGAAGTGATGTGTCTATTAATTCGTGGACATGTCAGAGTGAAATGATGTGTCTATTAATTCGTGGACAGGCCAGAGTGAAGTGATATGCCTATTAATTCATGGACATGTCAGAGTGAAGTGATATGTCTATTAATTCGTGGATATGTCAGAGTGAAGTGATATGTCTATTAATTCGTGGACATGTCAGAGTGAAGTGATATGTCCATTAATTCATGCACATGTCAGAGTGAAGTGATGTCTCTATTAATTTGTGGACAGGTCAGAGTGAAGTGATGTGTCTATCAATTTGTGGACATGTCAGAGTGAAGTGATGTGTCTATTAATTCGTGGACATGTCAGAGTGAAGTGATATGTCTATTAATTCGTGGACATGTCAGAGTGAAGTAATATGTCTATTAATTCGTGGACATGTCATAGTGAAGTGATATGTCTATTAATTCGTGGACATGTCAGAGTGAAGTGATATGTCTATTAATTCATAGACATGTCAGAGTGAAGTGATGTGTCTATTAATTCATGGACATGTCAGTATGAAGTGATATGTCTATTAATTCATGGACATGTCAGAGTGAAGTGATATGTCTATTAATTCGTGGACATGTCAGAGTGAAGTGATATGTCTATTAATTCGTGGACATGTCAGAGTGAAGTGATGTGTCTATTAATTTGTGGACATGTCAGAGTGAAGTGATGTGTCTATTAATTCGTGGACATGTCAGAGTGAAGTGATATGTCTATTAATTCATGGACATGTCAGAGTGACGTGATATGTCTATTAATTCATGGACATGTCAGAGTGAAGTAATATATCTATTGATTCGTGGACATGTCAGAGTGAAGTGATATGTCTATTAATTCGTGGATATGTCAGAGTGAAGTGATATGTCTATTAATTCGTGGACATGTCAGAGTAAAGTGATATGTCCATTAATTCATGGACATGTCAGAGTGAAGTAATATGTCTATTAATTCGTGGACATGTCAGAGTGAAGTGATATGTCTATTAATTCGTGGACATGTCAGAGTGAAGTGATGTGTTTATTAATTCATGGACATGTCAGAGTGAAGTGATGTGTCTATTAATTTGTGGACATGTCAGAGTGAAGTGATGTGTCTATTAATTTGTGGACATGTCAGAGTGAAGTGATGTGTCTATTAATTCGTGGACATGTCAGAGTGAAGTGATATGTCTATTAATTTGTGGACATGTCAGAGTGAAGTGATGTGTCTATTAATTCGAAGACATGTCAGAGTGAAGTGATATGTCTATTAATTCGTGGACATGTCAGAGTGAAGTGATGTGTCTATTAATTCGTGGACATGTCAGAGTGAAGTGATGTGTCTATTAATTCATGGACATGTCAGAGTGAAGTGATATGTCTATTAATTCATGGACATATCAGAGTGAAGTGATATGTCTATTAATTCATGGACATGTCAGAGTGAAGTGATATGTCTATTAATTCATGGACATGTCAGAGTGAAGTGATGTGTCTATTAATTCATGGACATGTCAGAGTGAAGTGATATGTCTATTAATTCATGGACATGTCAGAGTGAGGTGATATGTCTATTAATTCGTGGACATGTAAGAATGAAGTGATGTGTCTATTAATTCGTGGACATGTCAGAGTGAAGTGAGGTGTCTATTAATTCGTGGACATGTGAGAGTGAAGTGATGTGTCTATTAATTCGTGGACATGTCAGAGTGAAGTGATATGTCTATTAATTCATGGACATGTCAGAGTGAAGTGATATGTCTATTAATTCATGGACATGTCAGAGTGAAGTAATATGTCTATTGATTCGTGGACATGTCAGAGTGAAGTGATATGTCTATTAATTCGTGGATATGTCAGAGTGAAGTGATATGTCTATTAATTTGTGGACATGTCAGAGTGAAGTGATATGTCTATTAATTCATGGACATGTCAGAGTGAAGTAATATGTCTATTAATTCGTGGACATGTCATAGTGAAGTGATATGTCTATTAATTCGTGGACATGTCAGAGTGTAGTGATGTGTCTATTAATTCATGGACATGTCAGAGTGAAGTGATGTGTCTATTAATTTGTGGACATGTCAGATTGAAGTGATATGTCTATTAATTCGAGGATACGTTAGAGTGAAGTGATATGTCTATTAATTCGTGGACATGTCAGAGTGAAGTGATGTGTCTATTAATTCGTGGACATGTCAGAGTGAAGTAATGTGTCTATTGATTCATGGACATGTCAGAGTGAAGTAATATGTCTATTGATTCGTGGACATGTCAGAGTGAAGTGATATGTCTATTAATTCGTGGATATTTCAGAGTGAAGTGATATGTCTATTAATTCGTGGACATGTCAGAGTGAAGTGATATGTCTATTAATTCATGGACATGTCAGAGTGAAGTAATATGTCTATTAATTCGTGGACATGTCATAGTGAAGTGATATGTCTATTAATTCGTGAACATGTCAGAGTGTAGTGATGTGTCTATTAATTCATGGACATGTCAGAGTGAAGTGATGTCTCTATTAATTTGTGGACAGGTCAGAGTGAAGTGATGTGTCTATCAATTTGTGGACATGTCAGAGTGAAGTGATGTGTCTATTAATTCGTGGACATGTCAGAGTGAAGTGATATGTCTATTAATTTGTGGACATGTCAGAGTGAAGTGATGTGTCTATTAATTCATGGACATGTCAGTATGAAGTGATATGTCTATTAATTCATGGACATGTCAGAGTGAAGTGATATGTCTATTAATTCGTGGACATGCCAGAGTGAAGTGATATGTCTATTAATTCATGGACATGTCAGAGTGAAATAATATATCTATTAATTCGTGGATATGTCAGAGTGAAGTAATATGTCTATTAATTCGTGGACATGTCATAGTGAAGTGATATGTCTATTAATTCGTGGACATGTCAGAGTGAAGTGATATGTCTATTAATTCATAGACATGTCAGAGTGAAGTGATGTGTCTATTAATTCATGGACATGTCAGTATGAAGTGATATGTCTATTAATTCATGGACATGTCAGAGTGAAGTGATATGTCTATTAATTCGTGGACATGTCAGAGTGAAGTGATATGTCTATTAATTCGTGGACATGTCAGAGTGAAGTGATGTGTCTATTAATTTGTGGACATGTCAGAGTGAAGTGATGTGTCTATTAATTCGTGGACATGTCAGAGTGAAGTGATATGTCTATTAATTCATGGACATGTCAGAGTGACGTGATATGTCTATTAATTCATGGACATGTCAGAGTGAAGTAATATATCTATTGATTCGTGGACATGTCAGAGTGAAGTGATATGTCTATTAATTCGTGGATATGTCAGAGTGAAGTGATATGTCTATTAATTCGTGGACATGTCAGAGTGAAGTGATATGTCCATTAATTCATGGACATGTCAGAGTGAAGTAATATGTCTATTAATTCGTGGACATGTCAGAGTGAAGTGATATGTCTATTAATTCGTGGACATGTCAGAGTGAAGTGATGTGTTTATTAATTCATGGACATGTCAGAGTGAAGTGATGTGTCTATTAATTTGTGGACATGTCAGAGTGAAGTGATGTGTCTATTAATTTGTGGACATGTCAGAGTGAAGTGATGTGTCTATTAATTCGTGGACATGTCAGAGTGAAGTGATATGTCTATTAATTTGTGGACATGTCAGAGTGAAGTGATGTGTCTATTAATTCGAAGACATGTCAGAGTGAAGTGATATGTCTATTAATTCGTGGACATGTCAGAGTGAAGTGATGTGTCTATTAATTCGTGGACATGTCAGAGTGAAGTGATGTGTCTATTAATTCATGGACATGTCAGAGTGAAGTGATATGTCTATTAATTCATGGACATATCAGAGTGAAGTGATATGTCTATTAATTCATGGACATGTCAGAGTGAAGTGATATGTCTATTAATTCATGGACATGTCAGAGTGAAGTGATGTGTCTATTAATTCATGGACATGTCAGAGTGAAGTGATATGTCTATTAATTCATGGACATGTCAGAGTGAGGTGATATGTCTATTAATTCGTGGACATGTAAGAATGAAGTGATGTGTCTATTAATTCGTGGACATGTCAGAGTGAAGTGAAGTGTCTATTAATTCGTGGACATGTGAGAGTGAAGTGATGTGTCTATTAATTCGTGGACATGTCAGAGTGAAGTGATATGTCTATTAATTCATGGACATGTCAGAGTGAAGTGATATGTCTATTAATTCATGGACATGTCAGAGTGAAGTAATATGTCTATTGATTCGTGGACATGTCAGAGTGAAGTGATATGTCTATTAATTCGTGGATATGTCAGAGTGAAGTGATATGTCTATTAATTTGTGGACATGTCAGAGTGAAGTGATATGTCTATTAATTCATGGACATGTCAGAGTGAAGTAATATGTCTATTAATTCGTGGACATGTCATAGTGAAGTGATATGTCTATTAATTCGTGGACATGTCAGAGTGTAGTGATGTGTCTATTAATTCATGGACATGTCAGAGTGAAGTGATGTGTCTATTAATTTGTGGACATGTCAGATTGAAGTGATATGTCTATTAATTCGAGGATACGTTAGAGTGAAGTGATATGTCTATTAATTCGTGGACATGTCAGAGTGAAGTGATGTGTCTATTAATTCGTGGACATGTCAGAGTGAAGTAATGTGTCTATTGATTCATGGACATGTCAGAGTGAAGTAATATGTCTATTGATTCGTGGACATGTCAGAGTGAAGTGATATGTCTATTAATTCGTGGATATTTCAGAGTGAAGTGATATGTCTATTAATTCGTGGACATGTCAGAGTGAAGTGATATGTCTATTAATTCATGGACATGTCAGAGTGAAGTAATATGTCTATTAATTCGTGGACATGTCATAGTGAAGTGATATGTCTATTAATTCGTGAACATGTCAGAGTGTAGTGATGTGTCTATTAATTCATGGACATGTCAGAGTGAAGTGATGTCTCTATTAATTTGTGGACAGGTCAGAGTGAAGTGATGTGTCTATCAATTTGTGGACATGTCAGAGTGAAGTGATGTGTCTATTAATTCGTGGACATGTCAGAGTGAAGTGATATGTCTATTAATTTGTGGACATGTCAGAGTGAAGTGATGTGTCTATTAATTCATGGACATGTCAGTATGAAGTGATATGTCTATTAATTCATGGACATGTCAGAGTGAAGTGATATGTCTATTAATTCGTGGACATGCCAGAGTGAAGTGATATGTCTATTAATTCATGGACATGTCAGAGTGAAATAATATATCTATTAATTCGTGGATATGTCAGAGTGAAGTAATATGTCTATTAATTCGTGGACATGTCATAGTGAAGTGATGTGTCTATTAATTCGTGGACATGTCAGAGTGTAGTGATGTGTCTATTAATTCATGGACATGTCAGAGTGAAGTGATGTCTATATTAATTTGTGGACAGGTCAGAGTGAAGTGATGTGTCTATCAATTTGTGGACATGTCAGAGTGAAGTGATGTGTCTATTAATTCGTGGACATGTCAGAGTGAAGTGATATGTCTATTAATTTGTGGACATGTCAGAGTGAAGTGATGTGTCTATTAATTCGAGGACATGTCAGAGTTGAGTGATATGTCTATTAATTCATGGACATGTCAGAGTGAAGTGATGTGTCTATTAATTCATGGACATGTCAGTATGAAGTGATATTTCTATTGATTCGTGGACATGTCAGAGTGAAGTGATATGTCTATTAATTCGTGGATATGTCAGAGTGAAGTGATATGTCTATTAATTCGTGGACATGTCAGAGTGAAGTGATATGTCCATTAATTCATGGACATGTCAGAGTGAAGTAATATGTCTATTAATTCGTGGACATGTCAGAGTGAAGTGATATGTCTATTAATTCGTGGACATGTCAGAGTGAAGTGATGTGTTTATTAATTCATGGACATGTCAGAGTGAAGTGATGTGTCTATTAATTCGAGGATATGTCAGAGTGAAGTGATATGTCTATTAATTCGTGGACATGTCAGAGTGAAGTGATGTGTCTATTAATTCGTGGACATGTCAGAGTGAAGTAATGTGTCTATTGATTCATGGACATGTCAGAGTGAAGTAATATGTCTATTGATTCGTGGACATGTCAGAGTGAAGTGATATGTCTATTAATTCGTGGATATTTCAGAGTGAAGTGATATGTCTATTAATTCGTGGACATGTCAGAGTGAAGTGATATGTCTATTAATTCATGGACATGTCAGAGTGAAGTAATATGTCTATTAATTCGTGGACATGTCATAGTGAAGTGATATGTCTATTAATTCGTGAACATGTCAGAGTGTAGTGATGTGTCTATTAATTCATGGACATGTCAGAGTGAAGTGATGTCTCTATTAATTTGTGGACAGGTCAGAGTGAAGTGATGTGTCTATCAATTTGTGGACATGTCAGAGTGAAGTGATGTGTCTATTAATTCGTGGACATGTCAGAGTGAAGTGATATGTCTATTAATTTGTGGACATGTCAGAGTGAAGTGATGTGTCTATTAATTCATGGACATGTCAGTATGAAGTGATATGTCTATTAATTCATGGACATGTCAGAGTGAAGTGATATGTCTATTAATTCGTGGACATGCCAGAGTGAAGTGATATGTCTATTAATTCATGGACATGTCAGAGTGAAATAATATATCTATTAATTCGTGGATATGTCAGAGTGAAGTAATATGTCTATTAATTCGTGGACATGTCATAGTGAAGTGATGTGTCTATAAATTCGTGGACATGTCAGAGTGTAGTGATGTGTCTATTAATTCATGGACATGTCAGAGTGAAGTGATGTCTATATTAATTTGTGGACAGGTCAGAGTGAAGTGATGTGTCTATCAATTTGTGGACATGTCAGAGTGAAGTGATGTGTCTATTAATTCGTGGACATGTCAGAGTGAAGTGATATGTCTATTAATTTGTGGACATGTCAGAGTGAAGTGATGTGTCTATTAATTCGAGGATATGTCAGAGTTGAGTGATATGTCTATTAATTCATGGACATGTCAGAGTGAAGTGATGTGTCTATTAATTCATGGACATGTCAGTATGAAGTGATATGTCTATTAATTCATGGACATGTCAGAGTAAAGTGATATGTCTATTAATTCGTGGACATGTCAGAGTGAAGTGATGTGTCTATTAATTCGTGGACATGTCAGAGTGAAGTGATGTGTCTATTAATTCGTGGACAGGCCAGAGTGAAGTGATATGTCTATTAATTCATGGACATGTCAGAGTGAAGTGATATGTCTATTAATTCGTGGATATGTCAGAGTGAAGTGATATGTCTATTAATTCGTGGACATGTCAGAGTGAATTGATATGTCCATTAATTCATGCACATGTCAGAGTGAAGTGATGTCTCTATTAATTTGTGGACAGGTCAGAGTGAAGTGATGTGTCTATCAATTTGTGGACATGTCAGAGTGAAGTGATGTGTCTATTAATTCGTGGACATGTCAGAGTGAAGTGATATGTCTATTAATTTGTGGACATGTCAGAGTGAAGTGATGTGTCTATTAATTCGAGGACATGTCAGAGTTGAGTGATATGTCTATTAATTCATGGACATGTCAGAGTGAAGTGATGTGTCTATTAATTCATGGACATGTCAGTATGAAGTGATATGTCTATTAATTCATGGACATGTCAGAGTAAAGTGATATGTCTATTAATTCGTGGACATGTCAGAGTGAAGTGATGTGTCTATTAATTCGTGGACATGTCAGAGTGAAGTGATGTGTCTATTAATTCGTGGACATGCCAGAGTGAAGTGATATGTCTATTAATTCATGGACATGTCAGAGTGAAGTGATATGTCTATTAATTCGTTGATATGTCAGAGTGAAGTGATATGTCTATTAATTCATGGACATGTCATAGTGAAGTGATATGTCTATTAATTCGTGGACATGTCAGAGTGTAGTGATATGTCTATTAATTCGTGGATATGTCAGAGTGAAGTGATATGTCTATTAATTCGTGGACATGTCAGAGTGAAGTGATATGTCTATTAATTCATGGACATGTCAGAGTGAAGTAATATGTCTATTAATTCGTGGACATGTCAGAGTGAAGTAATATGTCTATTAATTCGTGGACATGTCATAGTGAAGTAATATGTCTATTGATTCGTGGACATGTCAGAGTGAAGTGATATGTCTATTAATTCGTGGACATGTCAGAGTGTAGTGATGTGTCTATTAATTCATGGACATGTCAGAGTGAAGTGATGTCTATATTAATTTGTGGACAGGTCAGAGTGAAGTGATGTGTCTATCAATTTGTGGACATGTCAGAGTGAAGTGATGTGTCTATTAATTCGTGGACATGTCAGAGTGTAGTGATGTGTCTATTAATTCATGGACATGTCAGAGTGAAGTGATGTCTATATTAATTTGTGGACAGGTCAGAGTGAAGTGATGTGTCTATCAATTTGTGGACATGTCAGAGTGAAGTGATGTGTCTATTAATTCGTGGACATGTCAGAGTGAAGTGATATGTCTATTAATTTGTGGACATGTCAGATTGAAGTGATGTGTCTATTAATTCGAGGATATGTCAGAGTTGAGTGATATGTCTATTAATTCATGGACATGTCAGAGTGAAGTGATGTGTCTATTAATTCATGGACATGTCAGTATGAAGTGATATGTCTATTAATTCATGGACATGTCAGAGTAAAGTGATATGTCTATTAATTCGTGGACATGTCAGAGTGAAGTGATGTGTCTATTAATTCGTGGACATGTCAGAGTGAAGTGATGTGTCTATTAATTCGTGGACAGGCCAGAGTGAAGTGATATGTCTATTAATTCGTGGACATGTCAGAGTGAAGTGATATGTCCATTAATTCATGGACATGTCAGAGTAAAGTGATATGTCTATTAATTCGTGGACATGTCAGAGTGAAGTGATGTGTCTATTAATTCGTGGACATGTCAGAGTGAAGTGATGTGTCTATTAATTCGTGGACAGGCCAGAGTGAAGTGATATGTCTATTAATTCGTGGACATGTCAGAGTGAAGTGATATGTCCATTAATTCATGCACATGTCAGAGTGAAGTGATGTCTCTATTAATTTGTGGACAGGTCAGAGTGAAGTGATGTGTCTATCAATTTGTGGACATGTCAGAGTGAAGTGATGTGTCTATTAATTCGTGGACATGTCAGAGTGAAGTGATATGTCTATTAATTTGTGGACATGTCAGAGTGAAGTGATGTGTCTATTAATTCGAGGACATGTCAGAGTTGAGTGATATGTCTATTAATTCATGGACATGTCAGAGTGAAGTGATGTGTCTATTAATTCATGGACATGTCAGTATGAAGTGATATGTCTATTAATTCATGGACATGTCAGAGTAAAGTGATATGTCTATTAATTCGTGGACATGTCAGAGTGAAGTGATGTGTCTATTAATTCGTGGACATGTCAGAGTGAAGTGATGTGTCTATTAATTCGTGGACATGCCAGAGTGAAGTGATATGTCTATTAATTCATGGACATGTCAGAGTGAAGTGATATGTCTATTAATTCGTGGATATGTCAGAGTGAAGTGATATGTCTATTAATTCATGGACATGTCAGAGTGAAGTAATATGTCTATTAATTCGTGGACATGTCATAGTGAAGTGATATGTCTATTAATTCGTGGACATGTCAGAGTGTAGTGATATGTCTATTAATTCGTGGATATGTCAGAGTGAAGTGACATGTCTATTAATTCGTGGACATGTCAGAGTGAAGTGATATGTCTATTAATTCATGGACATGTCAGAGTGAAGTAATATGTCTATTAATTCGTGGACATGTCATAGTGAAGTAATATGTCTATTGATTCGTGGACATGTCAGAGTGAAGTGATATGTCTATTAATTGGTGGATATGTCAGAGTGAAGTGATATGTCTATTAATTCGTGGACATGTCAGAGTGAAGTGATATGTCTATTAATTCATGGACATGTCAGAGTGAAGTAATATGTCTATTAATTCGTGGACATGTCATAGTGAAGTGATATGTCTATTAATTCGTGGACATGTCAGAGTGAAGTGATATGTCTATTGATTCGTGGATATGTCAGAGTGAAGTGATATGTCTATTAATTCGTGGACATGTCAGAGTGAAGTGATATGTCTATTAATTCATGGACATGTCAGAGTGAAGTAATATGTCTATTAATTTGTGGACATGTCATAGTGAAGTGATATGTCTATTAATTCGTGGACATGTCAGAGTGAAGTGATGTGTCTATTAATTCGTGGAGATGTCAGAGTGAAGTGATATGTCTATTAATTTGTGGATATGTCAGAGTGAAGTGATGTGTCTATTATTTCGAGGACATGTCAGAGTGAAGTAATATGTCTATTGATTCGTGGACATGTCAGAGTGAAGTGATATGTCTATTAATTCGTGGATATGTCAGAGTGAAGTGATATGTCTATTAATTCATGGACATGTCAGAGTGAAGTAATATGTCTATTAATTCGTGGACATGTCATAGTGAAGTGATATGTCTATTAATTCGTGGACATGTCAGAGTGTAGTGATATGTCTATTAATTCGTGGATATGTCAGAGTGAAGTGATATGTCTATTAATTCGTGGACATGTCAGAGTGAAGTGATATGTCTATTAATTCATGGACATGTCAGAGTGAAGTAATATGTCTATTAATTCGTGGACATGTCATAGTGAAGTAATATGTCTATTGATTCGTGGACATGTCAGAGTGAAGTGATATGTCTATTAATTCGTGGACATGTCAGAGTGTAGTGATGTGTCTATTAATTCATGGACATGTCAGAGTGAAGTGATGTCTATATTAATTTGTGGACAGGTCAGAGTGAAGTGATGTGTCTATCAATTTGTGGACATGTCAGAGTGAAGTGATGTGTCTATTAATTCGTGGACATGTCAGAGTGTAGTGATGTGTCTATTAATTCATGGACATGTCAGAGTGAAGTGATGTCTATATTAATTTGTGGACAGGTCAGAGTGAAGTGATGTGTCTATCAATTTGTGGACATGGCAGAGTGAAGTGATGTGTCTATTAATTCGTGGACATGTCAGAGTGAAGTGATATGTCTATTAATTTGTGGACATGTCAGATTGAAGTGATGTGTCTATTAATTCGAGGATATGTCAGAGTTGAGTGATATGTCTATTAATTCATGGACATGTCAGAGTGAAGTGATGTGTCTATTAATTCATGGACATGTCAGTATGAAGTGATATGTCTATTAATTCATGGACATGTCAGAGTAAAGTGATATGTCTATTAATTCGTGGACATGTCAGAGTGAAGTGATGTGTCTATTAATTCGTGGACATGTCAGAGTGAAGTGATGTGTCTATTAATTCGTGGACAGGCCAGAGTGAAGTGATATGTCTATTAATTCATGGACATGTCAGAGTGAAGTGATATGTCTATTAATTCGTGGATATGTCAGAGTGAACTGATATGTCTATTAATTCGTGGACATGTCAGAGTGAAGTGATATGTCCATTAATTCATGCACATGTCAGAGTGAAGTGATGTCTCTATTAATTTGTGGACAGGTCAGAGTGAAGTGATGTGTCTATCAATTTGTGGACATGTCAGAGTGAAGTGATGTGTCTATTAATTCGTGGACATGTCAGAGTGAAGTGATATGTCTATTAATTTGTGGACATGTCAGAGTGAAGTGATGTCTATATTAATTCGAGGATATGTCAGAGTTGAGTGATATGTCTATTAATTCATGGACATGTCAGAGTGAAGTGATGTGTCTATTAATTCATGGACATGTCAGTATGAAGTGATATGTCTATTAATTCATGGACATGTCAGAGTAAAGTGATATGTCTATTAATTCGTGGACATGTCAGAGTGAAGTGATGTGTCTATTAATTCGTGGACATGTCAGAGTGAAGTGATGTGTCTATTAATTCGTGGACAGGCCAGAGTGAAGTGATATGTCTATTAATTCGTGGACATGTCAGAGTGAAGTGATATGTCCATTAATTCATGGACATGTCAGAGTAAAGTGATATGTCTATTAATTCGTGGACATGTCAGAGTGAAGTGATGTGTCTATTAATTCGTGGACATGTCAGAGTGAAGTGATGTGTCTATTAATTCGTGGACAGGCCAGAGTGAAGTGATATGTCTATTAATTCGTGGACATGTCAGAGTGAAGTGATATGTCCATTAATTCATGCACATGTCAGAGTGAAGTGATGTCTCTATTAATTTGTGGACAGGTCAGAGTGAAGTGATGTGTCTATCAATTTGTGGACATGTCAGAGTGAAGTGATGTGTCTATTAATTCGTGGACATGTCAGAGTGAAGTGATATGTCTATTAATTTGTGGACATGTCAGAGTGAAGTGATGTGTCTATTAATTCGAGGACATGTCAGAGTTGAGTGATATGTCTATTAATTCATGGACATGTCAGAGTGAAGTGATGTGTCTATTAATTCATGGACATGTCAGTATGAAGTGATATGTCTATTAATTCATGGACATGTCAGAGTAAAGTGATATGTCTATTAATTCGTGGACATGTCAGAGTGAAGTGATGTGTCTATTAATTCGTGGACATGTCAGAGTGAAGTGATGTGTCTATTAATTCGTGGACATGCCAGAGTGAAGTGATATGTCTATTAATTCATGGACATGTCAGAGTGAAGTGATATGTCTATTAATTCGTGGATATGTCAGAGTGAAGTGATATGTCTATTAATTCATGGACATGTCAGAGTGAAGTAATATGTCTATTAATTCGTGGACATGTCATAGTGAAGTGATATGTCTATTAATTCGTGGACATGTCAGAGTGTAGTGATATGTCTATTAATTCGTGGATATGTCAGAGTGAAGTGACATGTCTATTAATTCGTGGACATGTCAGAGTGAAGTGATATGTCTATTAATTCATGGACATGTCAGAGTGAAGTAATATGTCTATTAATTCGTGGACATGTCATAGTGAAGTAATATGTCTATTGATTCGTGGACATGTCAGAGTGAAGTGATATGTCTATTAATTGGTGGATATGTCAGAGTGAAGTGATATGTCTATTAATTCGTGGACATGTCAGAGTGAAGTGATATGTCTATTAATTCATGGACATGTCAGAGTGAAGTAATATGTCTATTAATTCGTGGACATGTCATAGTGAAGTGATATGTCTATTAATTCGTGGACATGTCAGAGTGAAGTGATATGTCTATTGATTCGTGGATATGTCAGAGTGAAGTGATATGTCTATTAATTCGTGGACATGTCAGAGTGAAGTGATATGTCTATTAATTCATGGACATGTCAGAGTGAAGTAATATGTCTATTAATTTGTGGACATGTCATAGTGAAGTGATATGTCTATTAATTCGTGGACATGTCAGAGTGAAGTGATGTGTCTATTAATTCGTGGAGATGTCAGAGTGAAGTGATATGTCTATTAATTTGTGGATATGTCAGAGTGAAGTGATGTGTCTATTATTTCGAGGACATGTCAGAGTGAAGTAATATGTCTATTGATTCGTGGACATGTCAGAGTGTAGTGATGTGTCTATTAATTCATGGACATGTCAGAGTGAAGTGATGTCTATATTAATTTGTGGACAGGTCAGAGTGAAGTGATGTGTCTATCAATTTGTGGACATGGCAGAGTGAAGTGATGTGTCTATTAATTCGTGGACATGTCAGAGTGAAGTGATATGTCTATTAATTTGTGGACATGTCAGATTGAAGTGATGTCTATATTAATTCGAGGATATGTCAGAGTTGAGTGATATGTCTATTAATTCATGGACATGTCAGAGTGAAGTGATGTGTCTATTAATTCATGGACATGTCAGTATGAAGTGATATGTCTATTAATTCATGGACATGTCAGAGTAAAGTGATATGTCTATTAATTCGTGGACATGTCAGAGTGAAGTGATGTGTCTATTAATTCGTGGACATGTCAGAGTGAAGTGATGTGTCTATTAATTCGTGGACAGGCCAGAGTGAAGTGATATGTCTATTAATTCATGGACATGTCAGAGTGAAGTGATATGTCTATTAATTCGTGGATATGTCAGAGTGAACTGATATGTCTATTAATTCGTGGACATGTCAGAGTGAAGTGATATGTCCATTAATTCATGCACATGTCAGAGTGAAGTGATGTCTCTATTAATTTGTGGACAGGTCAGAGTGAAGTGATGTGTCTATCAATTTGTGGACATGTCAGAGTGAAGTGATGTGTCTATTAATTCGTGGACATGTCAGAGTGAAGTGATATGTCTATTAATTTGTGGACATGTCAGAGTGAAGTGATGTCTATATTAATTCGAGGATATGTCAGAGTTGAGTGATATGTCTATTAATTCATGGACATGTCAGAGTGAAGTGATGTGTCTATTAATTCATGGACATGTCAGTATGAAGTGATATGTCTATTAATTCATGGACATGTCAGAGTAAAGTGATATGTCTATTAATTCGTGGACATGTCAGAGTGAAGTGATGTGTCTATTAATTCGTGGACATGTCAGAGTGAAGTGATGTGTCTATTAATTCGTGGACAGGCCAGAGTGAAGTGATATGTCTATTAATTCGTGGACATGTCAGAGTGAAGTGATATGTCCATTAATTCATGGACATGTCAGAGTAAAGTGATATGTCTATTAATTCGTGGACATGTCAGAGTGAAGTGATGTGTCTATTAATTCGTGGACATGTCAGAGTGAAGTGATGTGTCTATTAATTCGTGGACAGGCCAGAGTGAAGTGATATGTCTATTAATTCGTGGACATGTCAGAGTGAAGTGATATGTCCATTAATTCATGCACATGTCAGAGTGAAGTGATGTCTCTATTAATTTGTGGACAGGTCAGAGTGAAGTGATGTGTCTATCAATTTGTGGACATGTCAGAGTGAAGTGATGTGTCTATTAATTCGTGGACATGTCAGAGTGAAGTGATATGTCTATTAATTTGTGGACATGTCAGAGTGAAGTGATGTGTCTATTAATTCGAGGACATGTCAGAGTTGAGTGATATGTCTATTAATTCATGGACATGTCAGAGTGAAGTGATGTGTCTATTAATTCATGGACATGTCAGTATGAAGTGATATGTCTATTAATTCATGGACATGTCAGAGTAAAGTGATATGTCTATTAATTCGTGGACATGTCAGAGTGAAGTGATGTGTCTATTAATTCGTGGACATGTCAGAGTGAAGTGATGTGTCTATTAATTCGTGGACATGCCAGAGTGAAGTGATATGTCTATTAATTCATGGACATGTCAGAGTGAAGTGATATGTCTATTAATTCGTGGATATGTCAGAGTGAAGTGATATGTCTATTAATTCATGGACATGTCAGAGTGAAGTAATATGTCTATTAATTCGTGGACATGTCATAGTGAAGTGATATGTCTATTAATTCGTGGACATGTCAGAGTGTAGTGATATGTCTATTAATTCGTGGATATGTCAGAGTGAAGTGACATGTCTATTAATTCGTGGACATGTCAGAGTGAAGTGATATGTCTATTAATTCATGGACATGTCAGAGTGAAGTAATATGTCTATTAATTCGTGGACATGTCATAGTGAAGTAATATGTCTATTGATTCGTGGACATGTCAGAGTGAAGTGATATGTCTATTAATTGGTGGATATGTCAGAGTGAAGTGATATGTCTATTAATTCGTGGACATGTCAGAGTGAAGTGATATGTCTATTAATTCATGGACATGTCAGAGTGAAGTAATATGTCTATTAATTCGTGGACATGTCATAGTGAAGTGATATGTCTATTAATTCGTGGACATGTCAGAGTGAAGTGATATGTCTATTGATTCGTGGATATGTCAGAGTGAAGTGATATGTCTATTAATTCGTGGACATGTCAGAGTGAAGTGATATGTCTATTAATTCATGGACATGTCAGAGTGAAGTAATATGTCTATTAATTTGTGGACATGTCATAGTGAAGTGATATGTCTATTAATTCGTGGACATGTCAGAGTGAAGTGATGTGTCTATTAATTCGTGGAGATGTCAGAGTGAAGTGATATGTCTATTAATTTGTGGATATGTCAGAGTGAAGTGATGTGTCTATTATTTCGAGGACATGTCAGAGTGAAGTAATATGTCTATTGATTCGTGGACATGTCAGAGTGAAGTGATATGTCTATTAATTCGTGGATATGTCAGAGTGAAGTGATATGTCTATTAATTCATGGACATGTCAGAGTGAAGTAATATGTCTATTAATTCGTGGACATGTCATAGTGAAGTGATATGTCTATTAATTCGTGGACATGTCAAAGTGTAGTGATATGTCTATTAATTCGTGGATATGTCAGAGTGAAGTGATATGTCTATTAATTCGTGGACATGTCAGAGTGAAGTGATATGTCTATTAATTCATGGACATGTCAGAGTGAAGTAATATGTCTATTAATTCGTGGACATGTCATAGTGAAGTAATATGTCTATTGATTCGTGGACATGTCAGAGTGAAGTGATATGTCTATTAATTCGTGGACATGTCAGAGTGTAGTGATGTGTCTATTAATTCATGGACATGTCAGAGTGAAGTGATGTCTATATTAATTTGTGGACAGGTCAGAGTGAAGTGATGTGTCTATCAATTTGTGGACATGTCAGAGTGAAGTGATGTGTCTATTAATTCGTGGACATGTCAGAGTGTAGTGATGTGTCTATTAATTCATGGACATGTCAGAGTGAAGTGATGTCTATATTAATTTGTGGACAGGTCAGAGTGAAGTGATGTGTCTATCAATTTGTGGACATGGCAGAGTGAAGTGATGTGTCTATTAATTCGTGGACATGTCAGAGTGAAGTGATATGTCTATTAATTTGTGGACATGTCAGATTGAAGTGATGTGTCTATTAATTCGAGGATATGTCAGAGTTGAGTGATATGTCTATTAATTCATGGACATGTCAGAGTGAAGTGATGTGTCTATTAATTCATGGACATGTCAGTATGAAGTGATATGTCTATTAATTCATGGACATGTCAGAGTAAAGTGATATGTCTATTAATTCGTGGACATGTCAGAGTGAAGTGATGTGTCTATTAATTCGTGGACATGTCAGAGTGAAGTGATGTGTCTATTAATTCGTGGACAGGCCAGAGTGAAGTGATATGTCTATTAATTCATGGACATGTCAGAGTGAAGTGATATGTCTATTAATTCGTGGATATGTCAGAGTGAACTGATATGTCTATTAATTCGTGGACATGTCAGAGTGAAGTGATATGTCCATTAATTCATGCACATGTCAGAGTGAAGTGATGTCTCTATTAATTTGTGGACAGGTCAGAGTGAAGTGATGTGTCTATCAATTTGTGGACATGTCAGAGTGAAGTGATGTGTCTATTAATTCGTGGACATGTCAGAGTGAAGTGATATGTCTATTAATTTGTGGACATGTCAGAGTGAAGTGATGTGTCTATTAATTCGAGGAAATGTCAGAGTTGAGTGATATGTCTATTAATTCATGGACATGTCAGAGTGAAGTGATGTGTCTATTAATTCATGGACATGTCAGTATGAAGTGATATGTCTATTAATTCATGGACATGTCAGAGTAAAGTGATATGTCTATTAATTCGTGGACATGTCAGAGTGAAGTGATGTGTCTATTAATTCGTGGACATGTCAGAGTGAAGTGATGTGTCTATTAATTCGTGGACAGGCCAGAGTGAAGTGATATGTCTATTAATTCATGGACATGTCAGAGTGAAGTGATATGTCTATTAATTCGTGGATATGTCAGAGTGAACTGATATGTCTATTAATTCGTGGACATGTCAGAGTGAAGTGATATGTCCATTAATTCATGCACATGTCAGAGTGAAGTGATGTCTCTATTAATTTGTGGACAGGTCAGAGTGAAGTGATGTGTCTATCAATTTGTGGACATGTCAGAGTGAAGTGATGTGTCTATTAATTCGAGGACATGTCAATGTTGAGTGATATGTCTATTAATTCATGGACATGTCAGAGTGAAGTGATGTGTCTATTAATTCATGGACATGTCAGTATGAAGTGATATGTCTATTAATTCATGGACATGTCAGAGTAAAGTGATATGTCTATTAATTCGTGGACATGTCAGAGTGAAGTGATGTGTCTATTAATTCGTGGACATGTCAGAGTGAAGTGATGTGTCTATTAATTCGTGGACATGCCAGAGTGAAGTGATATGTCTATTAATTCATGGACATGTCAGAGTGAAGTGATATGTCTATTAATTCGTGGATATGTCAGAGTGAAGTGATATGTCTATTAATTCATGGACATGTCAGAGTGAAGTAATATGTCTATTAATTCGTGGACATGTCATAGTGAAGTGATATGTCTATTAATTCGTGGACATGTCAGAGTGTAGTGATATGTCTATTAATTCGTGGATATGTCAGAGTGAAGTGACATGTCTATTAATTCGTGGACATGTCAGAGTGAAGTGATATGTCTATTAATTCATGGACATGTCAGAGTGAAGTAATATGTCTATTAATTCGTGGACATGTCATAGTGAAGTAATATGTCTATTGATTCGTGGACATGTCAGAGTGAAGTGATATGTATATTAATTCGTGGATATGTCAGAGTGAAGTGATATGTCTATTAATTCGTGGACATGTCAGAGTGAAGTGATATGTCTATTAATTCATGGACATGTCAGAGTGAAGTAATATGTCTATTAATTCGTGGACATGTCATAGTGAAGTGATATGTCTATTAATTCGTGGACATGTCAGAGTGAAGTGATATGTCTATTGATTCGTGGATATGTCAGAGTGAAGTGATATGTCTATTAATTCGTGGACATGTCAGAGTGAAGTGATATGTCTATTAATTCATGGACATGTCAGAGTGAAGTAATATGTCTATTAATTCGTGGACATGTCATAGTGAAGTGATATGTCTATTAATTCGTGGACATGTCAGAGTGAAGTGATGTGTCTATTAATTCGTGGAGATGTCAGAGTGAAGTGATATGTCTATTAATTCATGGACATGTCAGAGTGAAGTAATATGTCTATTAATTCGTGGACATGTCATAGTGAAGTGATATGTCTATTAATTCGTGGACATGTCAGAGTGAAGTGATGTGTCTATTAATTCGTGGATATGTCAGAGTGAAGTGATGTGTCTATTAATTTGTGGATATGTCAGAGTGAAGTGATGTGTCTATTATTTCGAGGACATGTCAGAGTGAAGTAATATGTCTATTGATTCGTGGACATGTCAGAGTGAAGTGATATGTCTATTAATTCGTGGATATGTCAGAGTGAAGTGATATGTCTATTAATTCGTGGACATGTCAGAGTGAAGTGATGTGTCTATTAATTCGTGGACATGTCAGAGTGAAGTGATGTGTCTATTAATTCGTGGACATGTCAGAGTGAAGTGATATGTCTATTAATTCATGGACATGTCAGAGTGACGTGATATGTCTATTAATTCATGGACATGTCAGATTGAAGTAATATATCTATTGATTCGTGGACATGTCAGAGTGAAGTGATATGTCTATTAATTCATGGACATGTCAGAGTGAAGTGATGTGTCTATTAATTCATGGACATGTCAGTATGAAGTGATATGTCTATTAATTCATGGACATGTCAGAGTAAAGTGATATGTCTATTAATTCTTGGACATGTCAGAGTGAAGTGATGTGTCTATTAATTCGTGGACATGTCAGAGTGAAGTGATGTGTCTATTAATTCGTGGACATGCCAGAGTGAAGTGATATGTCTATAAATTCATGGACATGTCAGAGTGAAGTGATATGTCTATTAATTCGTGGATATGTCAGAGTGAAGTGATATGTCTATTAATTCATGGACATGTCAGAGTGAAGTAATATGTCTATTAATTCGTGGACATGTCATAGTGAAGTGATATGTCTATTAATTCGTGGACATGTCAGAGTGTAGTGATATGTCTATTAATTCGTGGATATGTCAGAGTGAAGTGATATGTCTATTGATTCGTGGACATGTCAGAGTGAAGTGATATGTCTATTAATTCTTGGACATGTCAGAGTGAAGTAATATGTCTATTAATTCGTGGACATGTCATAGTGAAGTAATATGTCTATTAATTCGTGGACATGTCAGAGTGAAGTGATATGTCTATTGATTCGTGGATATGTCAGAGTGAAGTGATATGTCTATTAATTCGTGGACATGTCAGAGTGAAGTGATATGTCTATTAATTCATGGACATGTCAGAGTGAAGTAATATGTCTATTAATTCGTGGACAGGTCATAGTGAAGTGATATATCTATTAATTCGTGGACATGTCAGAGTGAAGTGATGTGTCTATTAATTCGTGGAGATGTCAGAGTGAAGTGATATGTCTATTAATTTGTGGATATGTCAGAGTGAAGTGATGTGTCTATTATTTCGAGGACATGTCAGAGTGAAGTAATATGTCTATTGATTCGTGGACATGTCAGAGTGAAGTGATATGTCTATTAATTCGTGGATATGTCAGAGTGAAGTGATATGTCTATTAATTCGTGGACATGTCAGAGTGAAGTGATGTGTCTATTAATTCGTGGACATGTCAGAGTGAAGTGATGTGTCTATTAATTCGTGGACATGTCAGAGTGAAGTGATATGTCTATTAATTCATGGACATGTCAGAGTGACGTGATATGTCTATTAATTCATGGACATGTCAGATTGAAGTAATATATCTATTGATTCGTGGACATGTCAGAGTGAAGTGATATGTCTATTAATTCGTGGATATGTCAGAGTGAAGTGATATGTCTATTAATTCGTGGACATGTCAGAGTGAAGTGATGTGTCTATTAATTCATGGACATGTCAGAGTGAAGTGATATGTCTATTAATTCATGGACATGTCAGAGTGAAGTGATATGTCTATTAATTCATGGACATGTCAGAGTGAAGTGATATGTCTATTAATTCATGGACATGTCAGAGTGAAGTGATGTGTCTATTAATTCATGGACATGTCAGAGTGAAGTGATATGTCTATTAATTCATGGACATGTCAGAGTGAAGTGATATGTCTATTAATTCGTGGACATGTCAGAGTGAAGTGATGTGTCTATTAATTCGTGGACATGTCAGAGTGAAGTGATGTGTCTATTAATTCGTGGATATGTCAGAGTGAAGTGATGTGTCTATTAATTCGTAGACATGTCAGAGTGAAGTGATATGTCTATTAATTCATGGACATGTCAGTGTGAAGTGATATGTCTATTAATTCGTGGACATGTCAGAGTGAAATAATATGTCTATTGATTCGTGGACATGTCAGAGTGAAGTGATATGTCTATTAATTCGTGGATATGTCAGAGTGAAGTGATATGTCTATTAATTCATGGACATGTCAGAGTGAAGTAATATGTCTACTAATTCATGGACATGTCATAGTGAAGTGATATGTCTATTAATTCATGGACATGTCAGAGTGTAGTGATGTGACTATTAATTCATGGACATGTCAGAGTGAAGTGGTGTGTCTATTAATTTGTGGACTGGTCAGAGTGAAGTGATATGTCTATCAATTTGTGGACATGTCAGAGTGAAGTGATGTGTCTATTAATTCGTGAACATGTCAGAGTGAAGTGATATGTCTATTAATTCATGGACATGTCAGAGTGTAGTGATGTGACTATTAATTCATGGACATGTCAGAGTGAAGTAATATGTCTATTGATTCGTGGACATGTCAGAGTGAAGTGATATGTCTATTAATTCATGGACATGTCAGAGTGAAGTAATATGTCTATTAATTCATGCACATGTCAGAGTGAAGTGATGTGTCTATTAATTCATGGACATGTCAGAGTGAAGTGATATGTCTATTAATTCATGGACATGTCAGAGTGAAGTGATATGTCTATTAATTCATGGACATGTCAGAGTGAAGTGATATGTCTATTAATTCATGGACATGTCAGAGTGAAGTGATGTGTCTATTAATTCATGGACATGTCAGAGTGAAGTGATATGTCTATTAATTCATGGACATGTCAGAGTGAAGTGATATGTCTATTAATTCGTGGACATGTCAGAGTGAAGTGATGTGTCTATTAATTCGTGGACATGTCAGAGTGAAGTGATGTGTCTATTAATTCGTGGATATGTCAGAGTGAAGTGATGTGTCTATTAATTCGTAGACATGTCAGAGTGAAGTGATATGTCTATTAATTCATGGACATGTCAGTGTGAAGTGATATGTCTATTAATTCGTGGACATGTCAGAGTGAAATAATATGTCTATTGATTCGTGGACATGTCAGAGTGAAGTGATATGTCTATTAATTCGTGGATATGTCAGAGTGAAGTGATATGTCTATTAATTCATGGACATGTCAGAGTGAAGTAATATGTCTACTAATTCATGGACATGTCATAGTGAAGTGATATGTCTATTAATTCATGGACATGTCAGAGTGTAGTGATGTGACTATTAATTCATGGACATGTCAGAGTGAAGTGGTGTGTCTATTAATTTGTGGACTGGTCAGAGTGAAGTGATATGTCTATCAATTTGTGGACATGTCAGAGTGAAGTGATGTGTCTATTAATTCGTGAACATGTCAGAGTGAAGTGATATGTCTATTAATTCATGGACATGTCAGAGTGTAGTGATGTGACTATTAATTCATGGACATGTCAGAGTGAAGTAATATGTCTATTGATTCGTGGACATGTCAGAGTGAAGTGATATGTCTATTAATTCATGGACATGTCAGAGTGAAGTAATATGTCTATTAATTCGTGGACATGTCATAGTGAAGTGATATGTCTATTAATTCGTGGACATGTCAGAGTGTAGTGATGTGTCTATTAATTCATGGACATGTCAGAGTGAAGTGATGTCTCTATTAATTTGTGGACAGGTCAGAGTGAAGTGATGTGTCTATCAATTTGTGGACATGTCAGAGTGAAGTGATGTGTCTATTAATTCGTGGACATGTCAGAGTGAAGTGATATGTCTATTAATTTGTGGACATGTCAGAGTGAAGTGATGTGTCTATTAATTCGAGGACATGTCAGAGTTAAGTGATATGTCTATTAATTCATGGACATGTCAGAGTGAAGTGATGTGTCTATTAATTCATGGACATGTCAGTATGAAGTGATATGTCTATTAATTCATGGACATGTCAGAGTGAAGTGATATGTCTATTAATTCGTGGACATGTCAGAGTGAAGTGATGTGTCTATTAATTCGTGGACATATCAGAGTGAAGTGATGTGTCTATTAATTCGTGGACATGTCAGAGTGAAGTGATATGTCTATTAATTTATGGACATGTCAGAGTGAAGTAATATGTCTATTAATTCGTGGACATGTCAGAGTGAAGTAATATGTCTATTGATTCGTGGACATGTCAGAGTGAAGTGATATGTCTATTAATTCGTGGACATGTCAGAGTGAAGTAATATGTCTATTAATTCGTGGACATGTCAGAGTGAAGTGATATGTCTATTAATTCGTGGACATGTCAGAGTGAAGTGATGTGTCTATTAATTCATGGACATGTCAGAGTGAAGTGATGTGTCTATTAATTTTTGGACATGTCAGAGTGAAGTGATGTGTCTATTAATTCGTGGACATGTCAGAGTGAAGTGATGTGTCTATTAATTCGTGGAGATGTCAGAGTGAAGTGATATGTCTATTAATTTGTGGATATGTCAGAGTGAAGTGATGTGTCTATTATTTCGAGGACATGTCAGAGTGAAGTAATATGTCTATTGATTCGTGGACATGTCAGAGTGAAGTGATATGTCTATTAATTCGTGGATATGTCAGAGTGAAGTGATATGTCTATTAATTCGTGGACATGTCAGAGTGAAGTGATGTGTCTATTAATTCGTGGACATGTCAGAGTGAAGTGATGTGTCTATTAATTCGTGGACATGTCAGAGTGAAGTGATATGTCTATTAATTCATGGACATGTCAGAGTGACGTGATATGTCTATTAATTCATGGACATGTCAGATTGAAGTAATATATCTATTGATTCGTGGACATGTCAGAGTGAAGTGATATGTCTATTAATTCGTGGATATGTCAGAGTGAAGTGATATGTCTATTAATTCGTGGACATGTCAGAGTGAAGTGATGTGTCTATTAATTCATGGACATGTCAGAGTGAAGTGATATGTCTATTAATTCATGGACATGTCAGAGTGAAGTGATATGTCTATTAATTCATGGACATGTCAGAGTGAAGTGATATGTCTATTAATTCATGGACATGTCAGAGTGAAGTGATGTGTCTATTAATTCATGGACATGTCAGAGTGAAGTGATATGTCTATTAATTCATGGACATGTCAGAGTGAAGTGATATGTCTATTAATTCGTGGACATGTCAGAGTGAAGTGATGTGTCTATTAATTCGTGGACATGTCAGAGTGAAGTGATGTGTCTATTAATTCGTGGATATGTCAGAGTGAAGTGATGTGTCTATTAATTCGTAGACATGTCAGAGTGAAGTGATATGTCTATTAATTCATGGACATGTCAGTGTGAAGTGATATGTCTATTAATTCGTGGACATGTCAGAGTGAAATAATATGTCTATTGATTCGTGGACATGTCAGAGTGAAGTGATATGTCTATTAATTCGTGGATATGTCAGAGTGAAGTGATATGTCTATTAATTCATGGACATGTCAGAGTGTAGTGATGTGACTATTAATTCATGGACATGTCAGAGTGAAGTGGTGTGTCTATTAATTTGTGGACTGGTCAGAGTGAAGTGATATGTCTATCAATTTGTGGACATGTCAGAGTGAAGTGATGTGTCTATTAATTCGTGAACATGTCAGAGTGAAGTGATATGTCTATTAATTCATGGACATGTCAGAGTGTAGTGATGTGACTATTAATTCATGGACATGTCAGAGTGAAGTAATATGTCTATTGATTCGTGGACATGTCAGAGTGAAGTGATATGTCTATTAATTCATGGACATGTCAGAGTGAAGTAATATGTCTATTAATTCATGCACATGTCAGAGTGAAGTGATGTGTCTATTAATTCATGGACATGTCAGAGTGAAGTGATATGTCTATTAATTCATGGACATGTCAGAGTGAAGTGATATGTCTATTAATTCATGGACATGTCAGAGTGAAGTGATATGTCTATTAATTCATGGACATGTCAGAGTGAAGTGATGTGTCTATTAATTCATGGACATGTCAGAGTGAAGTGATATGTCTATTAATTCATGGACATGTCAGAGTGAAGTGATATGTCTATTAATTCGTGGACATGTCAGAGTGAAGTGATGTGTCTATTAATTCGTGGACATGTCAGAGTGAAGTGATGTGTCTATTAATTCGTGGATATGTCAGAGTGAAGTGATGTGTCTATTAATTCGTAGACATGTCAGAGTGAAGTGATATGTCTATTAATTCATGGACATGTCAGTGTGAAGTGATATGTCTATTAATTCGTGGACATGTCAGAGTGAAATAATATGTCTATTGATTCGTGGACATGTCAGAGTGAAGTGATATGTCTATTAATTCGTGGATATGTCAGAGTGAAGTGATATGTCTATTAATTCATGGACATGTCAGAGTGAAGTAATATGTCTACTAATTCATGGACATGTCATAGTGAAGTGATATGTCTATTAATTCATGGACATGTCAGAGTGTAGTGATGTGACTATTAATTCATGGACATGTCAGAGTGAAGTGGTGTGTCTATTAATTTGTGGACTGGTCAGAGTGAAGTGATATGTCTATCAATTTGTGGACATGTCAGAGTGAAGTGATGTGTCTATTAATTCGTGAACATGTCAGAGTGAAGTGATATGTCTATTAATTCATGGACATGTCAGAGTGTAGTGATGTGACTATTAATTCATGGACATGTCAGAGTGAAGTAATATGTCTATTGATTCGTGGACATGTCAGAGTGAAGTGATATGTCTATTAATTCATGGACATGTCAGAGTGAAGTAATATGTCTATTAATTCGTGGACATGTCATAGTGAAGTGATATGTCTATTAATTCGTGGACATGTCAGAGTGTAGTGATGTGTCTATTAATTCATGGACATGTCAGAGTGAAGTGATGTCTCTATTAATTTGTGGACAGGTCAGAGTGAAGTGATGTGTCTATCAATTTGTGGACATGTCAGAGTGAAGTGATGTGTCTATTAATTCGTGGACATGTCAGAGTGAAGTGATATGTCTATTAATTTGTGGACATGTCAGAGTGAAGTGATGTGTCTATTAATTCGAGGACATGTCAGAGTTAAGTGATATGTCTATTAATTCATGGACATGTCAGAGTGAAGTGATGTGTCTATTAATTCATGGACATGTCAGTATGAAGTGATATGTCTATTAATTCATGGACATGTCAGAGTGAAGTGATATGTCTATTAATTCGTGGACATGTCAGAGTGAAGTGATGTGTCTATTAATTCGTGGACATATCAGAGTGAAGTGATGTGTCTATTAATTCGTGGACATGTCAGAGTGAAGTGATATGTCTATTAATTTATGGACATGTCAGAGTGAAGTAATATGTCTATTAATTCGTGGACATGTCAGAGTGAAGTAATATGTCTATTGATTCGTGGACATGTCAGAGTGAAGTGATATGTCTATTAATTCGTGGACATGTCAGAGTGAAGTAATATGTCTATTAATTCGTGGACATGTCAGAGTGAAGTGATATGTCTATTAATTCGTGGACATGTCAGAGTGAAGTGATGTGTCTATTAATTCATGGACATGTCAGAGTGAAGTGATGTGTCTATTAATTTTTGGACATGTCAGAGTGAAGTGATGTGTCTATTAATTTGTGGACATGTCAGAGTGAAGTGATGTGTCTATTAATTCGTGGACATGTCAGAGTGAAGTGATATGTCTATTAATTTGTGGGCATGTCAGAGTGAAGTGATGTGTCTATTAATTCGAGGACATGTCAGAGTGAAGTGATATGTCTATTAATTCGTGGACATGTCAGAGTGAAGTAATATGTCTATTGATTCGTGGACATGTCAGAGTGAAGTGATATGTCTATTAATTCGTGGATATGTCAGAGTGAAGTGATATGTCTATTAATTCGTGGACATGTCAGAGTGAAGTGATGTGTCTATTAATTCGTGGACATGTCAGAGTGAAGTGATGTGTCTATTAATTCGTGGACATGTCAGAGTGAAGTGATATGTCTATTAATTCATGGACATGTCAGAGTGACGTGATATGTCTATTAATTCATGGACATGTCAGATTGAAGTAATATATCTATTGATTCGTGGACATGTCAGAGTGAAGTGATATGTCTATTAATTCGTGGATATGTCAGAGTGAAGTGATATGTCTATTAATTCGTGGACATGTCAGAGTGAAGTGATGTGTCTATTAATTCATGGACATGTCAGAGTGAAGTGATATGTCTATTAATTCATGGACATGTCAGAGTGAAGTGATATGTCTATTAATTCATGGACATGTCAGAGTGAAGTGATATGTCTATTAATTCATGGACATGTCAGAGTGAAGTGATGTGTCTATTAATTCATGGACATGTCAGAGTGAAGTGATATGTCTATTAATTCATGGACATGTCAGAGTGAAGTGATATGTCTATTAATTCGTGGACATGTCAGAGTGAAGTGATGTGTCTATTAATTCGTGGACATGTCAGAGTGAAGTGATGTGTCTATTAATTCGTGGATATGTCAGAGTGAAGTGATGTGTCTATTAATTCGTAGACATGTCAGAGTGAAGTGATATGTCTATTAATTCATGGACATGTCAGTGTGAAGTGATATGTCTATTAATTCGTGGACATGTCAGAGTGAAATAATATGTCTATTGATTCGTGGACATGTCAGAGTGAAGTGATATGTCTATTAATTCGTGGATATGTCAGAGTGAAGTGATATGTCTATTAATTCATGGACATGTCAGAGTGTAGTGATGTGACTATTAATTCATGGACATGTCAGAGTGAAGTGGTGTGTCTATTAATTTGTGGACTGGTCAGAGTGAAGTGATATGTCTATCAATTTGTGGACATGTCAGAGTGAAGTGATGTGTCTATTAATTCGTGAACATGTCAGAGTGAAGTGATATGTCTATTAATTCATGGACATGTCAGAGTGTAGTGATGTGACTATTAATTCATGGACATGTCAGAGTGAAGTAATATGTCTATTGATTCGTGGACATGTCAGAGTGAAGTGATATGTCTATTAATTCATGGACATGTCAGAGTGAAGTAATATGTCTATTAATTCATGCACATGTCAGAGTGAAGTGATGTGTCTATTAATTCATGGACATGTCAGAGTGAAGTGATATGTCTATTAATTCATGGACATGTCAGAGTGAAGTGATATGTCTATTAATTCATGGACATGTCAGAGTGAAGTGATATGTCTATTAATTCATGGACATGTCAGAGTGAAGTGATGTGTCTATTAATTCATGGACATGTCAGAGTGAAGTGATATGTCTATTAATTCATGGACATGTCAGAGTGAAGTGATATGTCTATTAATTCGTGGACATGTCAGAGTGAAGTGATGTGTCTATTAATTCGTGGACATGTCAGAGTGAAGTGATGTGTCTATTAATTCGTGGATATGTCAGAGTGAAGTGATGTGTCTATTAATTCGTAGACATGTCAGAGTGAAGTGATATGTCTATTAATTCATGGACATGTCAGTGTGAAGTGATATGTCTATTAATTCGTGGACATGTCAGAGTGAAATAATATGTCTATTGATTCGTGGACATGTCAGAGTGAAGTGATATGTCTATTAATTCGTGGATATGTCAGAGTGAAGTGATATGTCTATTAATTCATGGACATGTCAGAGTGAAGTAATATGTCTACTAATTCATGGACATGTCATAGTGAAGTGATATGTCTATTAATTCATGGACATGTCAGAGTGTAGTGATGTGACTATTAATTCATGGACATGTCAGAGTGAAATGGTGTGTCTATTAATTTGTGGACTGGTCAGAGTGAAGTGATATGTCTATCAATTTGTGGACATGTCAGAGTGAAGTGATGTGTCTATTAATTCGTGAACATGTCAGAGTGAAGTGATATGTCTATTAATTCATGGACATGTCAGAGTGTAGTGATGTGACTATTAATTCATGGACATGTCAGAGTGAAGTAATATGTCTATTGATTCGTGGACATGTCAGAGTGAAGTGATATGTCTATTAATTCATGGACATGTCAGAGTGAAGTAATATGTCTATTAATTCGTGGACATGTCATAGTGAAGTGATATGTCTATTAATTCGTGGACATGTCAGAGTGTAGTGATGTGTCTATTAATTCATGGACATGTCAGAGTGAAGTGATGTCTCTATTAATTTGTGGACAGGTCAGAGTGAAGTGATGTGTCTATCAATTTGTGGACATGTCAGAGTGAAGTGATGTGTCTATTAATTCGTGGACATGTCAGAGTGAAGTGATATGTCTATTAATTTGTGGACATGTCAGAGTGAAGTGATGTGTCTATTAATTCGAGGACATGTCAGAGTTAAGTGATATGTCTATTAATTCATGGACATGTCAGAGTGAAGTGATGTGTCTATTAATTCATGGACATGTCAGTATGAAGTGATATGTCTATTAATTCATGGACATGTCAGAGTGAAGTGATATGTCTATTAATTCGTGGACATGTCAGAGTGAAGTGATGTGTCTATTAATTCGTGGACATATCAGAGTGAAGTGATGTGTCTATTAATTCGTGGACATGTCAGAGTGAAGTGATATGTCTATTAATTTATGGACATGTCAGAGTGAAGTAATATGTCTATTAATTCGTGGACATGTCAGAGTGAAGTAATATGTCTATTGATTCGTGGACATGTCATAGTGAAGTGATATGTCTATTAATTCGTGGACATGTCAGAGTGAAGTAATATGTCTATTAATTCGTGGACATGTCAGAGTGAAGTGATATGTCTATTAATTCGTGGACATGTCAGAGTGAAGTGATGTGTCTATTAATTCATGGACATGTCAGAGTGAAGTGATGTGTCTATTAATTTTTGGACATGTCAGAGTGAAGTGATGTGTCTATTAATTTGTGGACATGTCAGAGTGAAGTGATGTGTCTATTAATTCGTGGACATGTCAGAGTGAAGTGATATGTCTATTAATTTGTGGGCATGTCAGAGTGAAGTGATGTGTCTATTAATTCGAGGACATGTCAGAGTGAAGTGATATGTCTATTAATTCGTGGACATGTCAGAGTGAAGTGATGTGTCTATTAATTCGTGGACATGTCAGAGTGAAGTGATATGTCTATTAATTCATGGACATGTCAGAGTGAAGTGATATGTCTATTAATTCATGGACATGTCAGAGTGAAGTGATATATCTATTAATTCATGGACATGTCAGAGTGAAGTGATATGTCTATTAATTCATGGACATGTCAGAGTGAAGTGATGTGTCTATTAATTCATGGACATGTCAGAGTGAAGTGATATGTCTATTAATTCATGGACATGTCAGAGTGAAGTGATATGTCTATTAATTCGTGGACATGTCAGAGTGAAGTGATGTGTCTATTAATTCGAGGACATGTCAGAGTGAAGTGATGTGTCTATTAATTCGTGGACATGTCAGAGTGAAGTGATATGTCTATTAATTCGTGGACATGTCAGAGTGAAGTGATATGTCTATTAATTCATGGACATGTCAGTGTGACGTGATATGTCTATTAATTCATGGACATGTCAGAGTGAAGTAATATGTCTATTGATTCGTGGACATGTCAGAGTGAAGTGATATGTCTATTAATTCGTGGATATGTCAGAGTGAAGTGATATGTCTATTAATTCGTTGACATGTCAGAGTGAAGTGATATGTCTATTAATTCATGGACATGTCAGAGAGAAGTAATATGTCTATTAATTCGTGGACATGTCATAGTGAAGTGATATGTCTATTAATTCTTGGACATGTCAGAGTGAAGTGATGTGTCTATTAATTCATGGACATGTCAGAGTGAAATGATGTGTCTATTAATTCATGGACATGTCAGAGTGAAGTGATGTGTCTATTAATTCGTGTACATGTCAGAGTGAAGTGATGTGTCTATTAATTTGTGGACAGGTCAGAGTGAAGTGATGTGTCTATGAATTTGTGGACATGTCAGAGTGAAGTGATGTGTCTATTAATTCGTGAACATGTCAGAGTGAAGTGATATGTCTATTAATTCGTGGACATGTCAGAGTGAAGTGATGTGTCTATTAATTCGTGACATGTCAGAGTGAAGTGATGTGTCTATTAATTCATGGACATGTCAGAGTGAAATAATATGTCTATTAATTCGAGGATATGTCAGAGTGAAGTGATGTGTCTATTAATTCATGGACATGTCAGAGTGAAGTGATATGTCTATTAATTCATGGACATGTCAGAGTGAAGTGATGTGTCTATTAATTCATGGACATGTCAGAGTGAAGTGATATGTCTATTAATTCATGGACATGTCAGAGTGAAGTGATGTGTCTATTAATTCATGGACATGTCAGAGTGAAATGATGTGTCTATTAATTCATGGACATGTCAGAGTGAAGTGATGTGTCTATTAATTCGTGTACATGTCAGAGTGAAGTGATGTGTCTATTAATTCGTGTACATGTCAGAGTGAAGTGATGTGTCTATTAATTTGTGGACATGTCAGAGTGAAGTGTCTATCCACAGACTATTGTTACAGTGAGCTATCACTATATACATCCGACTGGGCATGTTGGTCTAGTACAAAGCAGACTTTATCATCTCTATAAAATGTAACTTGTTCTTGTCATGATATAGCTGAACAGTTGCTGAGTTAAACAGCAATCATTCACTCAGAACGCAATAGGGAAAAATAAAAGTACAGATGATAACTGAAAATCCTACACCTTGACACACAAAAATGTTTCAATTGTCATGTAAGATATATAAATATATATAACTACATCGCCTTGACAAAATAAATATATAAATACAGCTGTATCGGTGGTGTAATGCTCTTCTCTATTGTTGTGGATTGTGGATTTGAGCCCTGGTCTGGTCAGGTGTGGTAGATTGTAGATTTGAGCCCTGGTCTGATCAGGTGTGGTAGATTGTGGATTTGAGCCCTGGTCTGATCAGGTGTGGTAGATTGTGGATTTGAGCCCTGGTCTGATCAGGTGTGGTAGATTGTGGATTTGAGCCCTGGTCTGGTCAGGTGTGGTAGATTGTAGATTTGAGCCCTGGTCTGATCAGGTGTGGTAGATTGTGGATTTGAGCCCTGGTCTGATCAGGTGTGGTAGATTGTAGATTTGAGCCCTGGTCTGGTCAGGTGTGGTAGATTGTAGATTTGAGCCCTGGTCTGATCAGGTGTGGTAGATTGTGGATTTGAGCCCTGGTCAGGTCAAACCAAAGACTGTAAAATTGGTATTTGTTGCTTCTCCGCTAAGCACGCAGCATTAAGGGGAAAGAGCAAACACTGATTGCCTTGGAATCAGGATAATGTGTCCGAAAGAGGCAATATATCTACCCGTGGACTGTTGTTTCAGTCAACTAGCACTATTAAAATCAAACTAAGCACGTTGGGCAAGAACAAAACGAACCTCATCATCATCTCATTGAAGTTAACTTGTTCTCGCCATGATATAGCCGAAAAATGAAAAATTGCTGAGTTGGCGTTAAACAACAATCACTCACTCACTTTTTGTTAAACTATTAACTATTATTATTACATGTTGGTTGATATTGTGTATTATATATGTCCCTCTTTGTCAATCAGCAATTCTTTTCCTCTTTATACTTGTAAGTGCTCATTTTGCTCCTCGTGGACCTTTGATTAGAAATCAAGAATTTATTATTGTATGTTTTCCGTGTCTTTATTTCAGGTGTCTGTCAGTAGTAACCTCTACCAGTTTATGCATGACCTATGGTTAGAAAGTGCACCAATAGGAGAACTCTCATAAATCATGTGATCAAAAAAAACCTTTGACCTTTGTTCAATGGTACAAACTGCTATGATTGTGATACTAGAAAAAAAAATTATGTGGGAAATTATGTAGAAAAACAAGATTATGGGGGATAAAGGTAATAACAAAATTACCGAACTCCGAACAATCTTACAAAGGGAAAGTTAAAACTCATAATTATATAAACAGACAAAATCAGTCAACAGCCGGATATTATTGTCAAAAAACTGGATTATGGGGGAAATAATGTAGAAAAACTAGATTGTGGGGAGGGGAGGGTATGTAGAAAAACAAGATTGTTGGGGAATTTACATAGAACAAAAAGATTATGGGGAAATTATGTTGAAAAACAAGATTATGGGGGAAATTATGTAGAAAAACTAGATTGTGGGGGGGGGGGGGGGGGGGGGTGAAATTATGTACAAAAAAAACAAGATTGTGGGGGAAATTATGTAGAAAAACAAGATTATGGGGGAAATTAAGAAAGGTGTGTGTCTAACTATAGGGAGTAGAAAGTGACTGACCATATTATTTGTTGACTTTAAGATAATTTCTGTCTTCATGTTTGGACATTATTTGTTAACTTTAAGATAATTTCTGTCTTCTTTATGTTTGGACATTCTTTAAGATAATTTCTGTCTTCTTTATGTTTGGACATTATTTGTTAACTTTAAGATAATTTCTGTCTTCTTTATGTTTGGACATTCTTTAAGATAATTTCTGTCTTCTTTATGTTTGGACATTCTTTAAGATAATTTCTGTCTTCTTTATGTTTGGACATTATTTGTTAACTTTAAGATAATTTCTGTCTTCTTTAGATTTGGACATTATTTGTTAACTTTAAGATAATTTCTGTCTTCTTTATGTTTGGACATTATTTGTTAACTTTAAGATAATTTCTGTCTTCTTTATGTTTGGACATTATTTGTTAACTTTAAGATAATATCTGTCTTCTTTATGTTTGGACATTATTTGTTAACTTTAAGATAATTTCTGTCTTCTTTATGTTTGGATATTATTTGTTAACTTTAAGATAATTTCTGTCTTCTTTATGTTTGGACATTATTTGTTAACTTTAAGATAATATCTGTCTTCTTTATGTTTGGACATTATTTGTTAACTTTAAGATAATTTCTGTCTTCTTTATGTTTGGACATTATTTGTTAACTTTAAGATAATTTCTGTCTTCTTTATGTTTGGATATTATTTGTTAACTTTAAGATAATTTCTGTCTTCTTTATGTTTGGACATTATTTGAGAAAATATCTTTTCATTTAATGTTTCTAGATTATTCTTTTGATTGATTTTTTTTACGGTAGAATAAATTACTCATGATGATCTCATTTCTATAATGGAATCTACATTGTTATGATCTTTGTGTATTTAATAATTGTTTTATTTTATTGATTGAGGCCTATTTTGAGTTGTTACATATCAGTACTAAAATATTTATATACTAAAAATGTTATGGATATATTTTTTAGTTTTAGAAATTTTGATGAATCTGCCTGGATATATTTTTTTTTTTATCAAAATCTGATTTGAATTGCATAATAATTAAATCTAAATAAAATCCTATGCTAAATTAACTATCCTCCATCAACATGTGACTTTAATGACTTTATCTTACCTGTCAACCAGGTAAACATTTATCCTTTTAATCTTCTATGGCTTTTCCTTAAATCAAACCCACCAGCAGTATTTTACTAGAAGCTTTCTCTTTTGTTTATCTAACTGGGTAGTACAAACCCACCAGCAGTATTTTACTAGAAGCTTTCTCTTTTGTTTTTCTAACTGGGTAGTACAAACCCACCAGCAGTATTTTACTAGAAGCTTTCTCTTTTGTTTATCTAACTGGGTAGTACAAACCCACCAGCAGTATTTTACTAGAAGCTTTCTCTTTTGTTTTTCTAACTGGGTAGTACAAACCCACCAGCAGTATTTTACTAGAAGCTTTCTCTTTTGTTTATCTAACTGGGTAGTACAAACCCACAGCAGTATTTTACTAGAAGCTTTCTCTTTTGTTTATCTAACTGGGTAGTACAAACCCACCAGCAGTATTTTACTAGAAGCTTTCTCTTTTGTTTATCTAATTGGGTAGTACAAACCCACCAGCAGTATTTTACTAGAAGCTTTCTCTTTTGTTTATCTAACTGGGTAGTACAAACCCACCAGCAGTATTTTACTAGAAGCTTTCTCTTTTGTTTTTCTAACTGGGTAGTACAAACCCACCAGCAGTATTTTACTAGAAGCTTTCTCTTTTGTTTTTCTAATTGGGTAGTACAAACCCACCAGCAGTATTTTACTAGAAGCTTTCTCTTTTGTTTATCTAACTGGGTAGTACAAACCCACCAGCAGTATTTTACTAGAAGCTTTCTCTTTTGTTTATCTAACTGGGTAGTACAAACCCACCAGCAGTATTTTACTAGAAGCTTTCTCTTTTGTTTATCTAACTGGGTAGTACAAACCCACCAGCAGTATTTTACTAGAAGCTTTCTCTTTTGTTTATCTAACTGGGTAGTACAAACCCACCAGCAGTATTTTACTAGAAGCTTTCTCTTTTGTTTATCTAACTGGGTAGTACAAACCCACCAGCAGTATTTTACTAGAAGCTTTCTCTTTTGTTTATCTAATTGGGTAGTACAAACCCACCAGCAGTATTTTACTAGAAGCTTTCTCTTTTGTTTATCTAACTGGGTAGGACAAACCCACCAGCAGTATTTTACTAGAAGCTTTCTCTTTTGTTTATCTAACTGGGTAGTACAAACCCACCAGCAGTATTTTACTAGAAGCTTTCTCTTTTGTTTTTCTAACTGGGTAGTACAAACCCACCAGCAGTATTTTACTAGAAGCTTTCTCTTTTGTTTTTCTAATTGGGTAGTACAAACCCACCAGCAGTATTTTACTAGAAGCTTTCTCTTTTGTTTATCTAACTGGGTAGTACAAACCCACCAGCAGTATTTTACTAGAAGCTTTCTCTTTTGTTTATCTAACTGGGTTGTACAAACCCACCAGCAGTATTTTACTAGAAGCTTTCTCTTTTGTTTATCTAACTGGGTAGTCCAAACCCACCAGCAGTATTTTACTAGAAGCTTTCTCTTTTGTTTATCTAACTGGGTAGTACAAACCCACCAGCAGTATTTTACTAGAAGCTTTCTCTTTTGTTTATCTAACTGGGTAGTACAAACCCACCAGCAGTATTTTACTAGAAGCTTTCTCTTTTGTTTATCTAACTGGGTAGTACAAACCCACCAGCAGTATTTTACTAGAAGCTTTCTCTTTTGTTTATCTAATTGGTTAGTACAAACCCACCAGCAGTATTTTACTAGAAGCTTTCTCTTTTGTTTATCTAACTGGGTAGTACAAACCCACCAGCAGTATTTTACTAGAAGCTTTCTCTTTTGTTTATCTAACTGGGTAGTACAAACCCACCAGCAGTATTTTACTAGAAGCTTTCTCTTTTGTTTATCTAATTGGGTAGTACAAACCCACCAGCAGTATTTTACTAGAAGCTTTCTCTTTTGTTTATCTAACTGGGTAGTACAAACCCACCAGCAGTATTTTACTAGAAGCTTTCTCTTTTGTTTATCTAATTGGGTAGTACAAACCCACCAGCAGTATTTTACTAGAAGCTTTCTCTTTTGTTTATCTAACTGGGTAGTACAAACCCACCAGCAGTATTTTACTAGAAGCTTTCTCTTTTGTTTATCTAACTGGGTAGTACAAACCCACCAGCAGTATTTTACTAGAAGCTTTCTCTTTTGTTTATCTAATTGGGTAGTACAAACCCACCAGCAGTATTTTACTAGAAGCTTTCTCTTTTGTTTATCCAACTGGGTAGTACAAACCCACCAGCAGTATTTTACTTGAAGCTTTCTCTTTTGTTTATCTAACTGGGTAGTACAAACCCACCAGCAGTATTTTACTAGAAGCTTTCTCTTTTGTTTATCTAACTGGGTAGTACAAACCCACCAGCAGTATTTTACTAGAAGCTTTCTCTTTTGTTTATCTAACTGGGTAGTACAAACCCACCAGCAGTATTTTACTAGAAGCTTTCTCTTTTGTTTATCTAACTGGGTTGTACAAACCCACCAGCAGTATTTTACTAGAAGCTTTCTCTTTTGTTTATCTAACTGGGTAGTACAAACCCACCAGCAGTATTTTACTAGAAGGTTTCTCTTTTGTTTATCTAACTGGGTAGTACAAACCCACCAGCAGTATTTTACTAGAAGCTTTCTCTTTTGTTTATCTAACTGGGTAGTACAAATCCACCAGCAGTATTTTACTAGAAGCTTTCTCTTTTGTTTATCTAATTGGGTAGTACAAACCCACCAGCAGTATTTTACTAGAAGCTTTCTCTTTTGTTTATCTAACTGGGTAGTACAAACTCACCAGCAGTATTTTACTAGAAGCTTTCTCTTTTGTTTATCTAATTGGGTAGTACAAACCCACCAGCAGTATTTTACTAGAAGCTTTCTCTTTTGTTTATCTAACTGGGTAGTACAAACCCACCAGCAGTATTTTACTAGAAGCTTTCTCTTTTGTTTATCTAACTGGGTAGTACAAACCCACCAGCAGTATTTTACTAGAAGCTTTCTCTTTTGTTTATCTAATTGGGTAGTACAAACCCACCAGCAGTATTTTACTAGAAGCTTTCACTTTTGTTTATCTAACTGGGTAGTACAAACCCACCAGCAGTATTTACTAGAAGCTTTCTCTTTTGTTTATCTAACTGGGTAGTACAAACCCACCAGCAGTATTTTACTAGAAGCTTTCTCTTTTGTTTATCTAACTGGGTAGTACAAACCCAGCAGCAGTATTTTACTAGAAGCTTTCTCTTTTGTTTATCAAACTGGGTAGTACAAACCCACCAGCAGTATTTTACTAGAAGCTTTCTCTTTTGTTTATCTAACTGGGTAGTACAAACCCACCAGCAGTATTTTACTAGAAGATTTCTCTTTTGTTTATCCAACCGGGTAGTACAAACCCAACAGCAGTATTTAACTAGAAGCTTTCTCTTTTGTTTATCTAACTGGGTAGTACAAACCCACCAGCAGTATTTTACTAGAAGCTTTCTCTTTTGTTTATCTAACTGGGTAGTACAAACCCACCAGCAGTATTTTACTAGAAGCTTTCTCTTTTGTTTATCTAACTGGGTAGTACAAACCCACCAGCAGTATTTTACTAGAAGCTTTCTCTTTTGTTTATCTAACTGGGTAGTACAAACCCACCAGCAGTATTTTACTAGAAGCTTTCTCTTTTGTTTATCTAACTGGGTAGTACAAACCCACCAGCAGTATTTTACTAGAAGCTTTCTCTTTGTTTATCTAACTGGGTAGTACAAACCCACCAGCAGTATTTTACTAGAAGCTTTCTCTTTTGTTTATCTAACTGGGTAGTACAAACTCACCAGCAGTATTTTACTAGAAGCTTTCTCTTTTGTTTATCTAACTGGGTAGTACAAACACACCAGCAGTATTTTACTAGAAGCTTTCTCTTTTGTTTATCTAACTGGGTAGTACAAACCCACCAGCAGTATTTTACTAGAAGCTTTCTCTTTTGTTTATCTAACTGGGTAGTACAAACCCACCAGCAGTATTTTACTAGAAGCTTTCTCTTTTGTTTATCTAACTGGGTAGTACAAACCCACCAGCAGTATTTTACTAGAAGCTTTCTCTTTTGTTTATCTAACTGGGTAGTACAAACCCACCAGCAGTATTTTACTAGAAGCTTTCTCTTTTGTTTATCTAACTGGGTAGTACAAACCCACCAGCAGTATTTTACTAGAAGGTTTCTCTTTTGTTTATCTAACTGGGTAGTACAAACCCACCAGCAGTATTTTACTAGAAGCTTTCTCTTTTTTTTATCTAACTGGGTAGTACAAACCCACCAGCAGTATTTTACTAGAAGCTTTCTCTTTTGTTTATCTAACTGGGTAGTACAAACCCACCAGCAGTATTTTACTAGAAGCTTTCTCTTTCGTTTATCTAACTGGGTAGTACAAACCCACCAGCAGTATTTTACTAGAAGCTTTCTCTTTTGTTTATCTAACTGGGTAGTACAAACCCACCAGCAGTATTTTACTAGAAGCTTTCTCTTTTGTTTATCTAACTGGGTAGTACAAACCCACCAGCAGTATTTTACTAGAAGCTTTCTCTTTTGTTTATCTAACTGGGTAGTACAAACCCACCAGCAGTATTTTACTAGAAGCTTTCTCTTTTGTTTATCTAACTGGGTAGTACAAACCCACCAGCAGTATTTTACTAGAAGCTTTCTCTTTTGTTTATCTAACTGGGTAGTACAAACCCACCAGCAGTATTTTACTAGAAGCTTTCTCTTTTGTTTATCTAACTGGGTAGTACAAACCCACCAGCATTATTTTACTAGAAGCTTTCTCTTTTGTTTATCTAACTGGGTAGTACAAACCCACCAGCAGTATTTTACTAGAAGCTTTCTCTTTTGTTTATCTAACTGGGTACTACAAACCCACCAGCAGTATTTTACTAGAAGCTTTCTCTTTTGTTTATCTAACTGGGTAGTACAAACCCACCAGCAGTATTTTACTAGAAGCTTTCTCTTTTGTTTATCTAACTGGGTAGTACAAACCCACCAGCAGTATTTTACTAGAAGCTTTCTCTTTTGTTTATCTAACTGGGTAGTACAAACCCACCAGCAGTATTTTACTAGAAGCTTTCTCTTTTGTTTATCTAACTGGGTAGTACAAACCCACCAGCAGTATTTTACTGGAAGCTTTCTCTTTTGTTTATCTAACTGAGTAGTACAAACCCACCAGCATTATTTTACTAGAAGCTTTCTCTTTTGTTTATCTAACTGGGTAGTACAAACCCACCAGCAGTATTTTACTAGAAGCTTTCTCTTTTGTTTATCTAACTGGGTAGTACAAACCCACCAGCAGTATTTTACTAGAAGCTTTCTCGTTTGTTTATCTAACTGGGTAGTACAAACCCACCAGCAGTATTTTACTAGAAGCTTTCTCTTTTGTTTATCTAACTGGGTAGTACAAACCCACCAGCAGTATTTTACTAGAAGCTTTCTCTTTTCTTTATCTAACTGGGTAGTACAAACCCACCAGCAGTATTTTACTAGAAGCTTTCTCTTTTGTTTATCTAACTGGGTAGTACAAACCCACCAGCAGTATTTTACTAGAAGCTTTCTCTTTTGTTTATCTAACTTGGTAGTACAAACCCACCAGCAGTATTTTACTAGAAGCTTTCTCTTTTGTTTATCTAACTGGGTAGTACAAACCCACCAGCAGTATTTTACTAGAAGCTTTCTCTTTTGTTTATCTAACTGGGTAGTACAAACCCACCAGCAGTATTTTACTAGAAGCTTTCTCTTTTGTTTATCTAATTGGGTAGTACAAACCCACCAGCAGTATTTTACTAGAAGCTTTCTCTTTTGTTTATCTAATTGGGTAGTACAAACCCACCAGCAGTATTTTACTAGAAGCTTTCTCTTTTGTTTATCTAATTGGGTAGTACAAACCCACCAGCAGTATTTTACTAGAAATTTTCTCTTTTGTTTATCTAACTGGGTAGTACAAACCCACCAGCAGTATTTTACTAGAAGCTTTCTCTTTTGTTTATCTAACTGGGTAGTACAAACCCACCAGCAGTATTTTACTAGAAGCTTTCTCTTTTGTTTATCTAATTGGGTAGTACAAACCCACCAGCAGTATTTTACTAGAAGCTTTCTCTTTTGTTTATCTAACTGGGTAGTACAAACCCTCCAGTAAAAATTACTTTTACCATCATGCATCAACCCTTTTTGTTCACTACTTGTAATTTTTGTCATAATTCATCAAACCCTTTTCTTTCACTACTTATCTGAGGCAGTGTTGGCATCATATTGAAAGAAATTTTCCTCGTTATCGTTATAATGAGAGAGAAAATTACTGTGAATCATTTTACATGATATCCCATCCCCATTCTCATCTAAAGTTCATAAGGTTAAATCTAGTTATATCAGATGAGTATTACATTTATTCATATAATGTTTATAAGATTTTGGTTTTATCTATTGTATCAGTATAATTGGTCATTAGCAAAATATTTAGTTCAGATTTTAAAGTCAGTTTCCATATATTACAAAGTACATTTTGATTGATATGAATTTTATCATATTTAACTTTGTTTCTTGCCTTCCAAATAGACCACTTAGATATAAAAATTAATGTATTAAATAGAATTTCATGTTTACCCCCTATATTGAACCCAAACATCATGTTTTTCTCATTTAAGTTAACAGTTCCCATATTTAAAGTGTTTATTGAAATTGTGATGTTTGATATGAATCGGTTAGTTATACTGCATTTAAAAAAAACATCAATTTAAAATCTCTGTATAAGCAAAAATCCTGTGTATACTGAACATCAATTTAAAGCCTGTGTATAAAGAAAAATCCTGTGTATACTGAACATCAATTTAAAACCTGTGTATAAGCAACAATCATGTGTATACTGAACATCAACTTAAAATCTGTGTATAAATTTAAAATATGTGTATAAACAAAAATCCTGTGTATAATTAACATCAACTTAAAACCTGTGTATAAACACAAATCCTGTGTATAATTAACATCAACTTAAAACTTGTGTATACACACATGTATAAACAAAAATCCTGTGTATACTGAACATCAACTTAAAACATGTGTATAAACAAAAATCCTGTGTATACTGAACATCAACTTAAAACTTGTGTATAAACAAAAAACCTGTGTATACTGAACATCAACTTAAAACTTGTGTATAAACAAAAATCCTGTGTATACTGAACATCAACTTAAAACTTGTGTATAAGCAAAAATTCTGTGTATACTGAACATCAACTTAAAACTTGTGTATGAACAAAAATCCTGTGTATACTGAACATCAACTTAAAATTTGTGTATAAACAAAAACCCTTTGTATTCTGAACATCAACATAACACTTGTGTATAAACAACAATCCTGTGTATACTGAACATCAACATAAAACTTGTGCATAGACAAAAATCCTGTGTATACTGAACATCAACTTAAAACTTGTGTATAAACAAAAATCCTGTGTATACTGAACATCAATATAAAACTTGTGTATAAACAACAATCCTGTGTATACTGAACATCAACTTAAAACTTGTGTATAAACAAAAAACCTGTGTATACTGAACATCAACATAAAACTTGTGTATAAACAAAAATCCTGTGTATACTGAACATCAACTTAAAACTTGTGTATAAACAAAAATCCTGTGTATACTGAACATCAATATAAAACTTGTGTATAAACAAAAAACCTGTGTATACTGAACATCAACTTAAAACTTGTGTATAAACAACAATCCTGTGTATACTGAACATCAACTTAAAACTTGTGTATAAACAACAATCCTGTGTATACTGAACATCAACTTAAAACCTGTGTATAAACAAAAATCCTGTGTATACTGAACATCAACTTAAAACCTGTGTATAAACAACAATCCTGTGTATACTGAACATCAACTTAAAACTTGTGTATAAACAAAAATCCTGTGTATACTGAACATCAACTTAAAACTTGTGTATAAACAAAAATCCTGTGTATACTGAACATCAATATAAAACTTGTGTATAAACAAAAAACCTGTGTATACTGAACATCAACTTAAAACTTGTGTATAAACAAAAATCCTGTGTATACTGAACATCAACTTAAAATTTGTGTATAAACAAAAACCCTTTGTATTCTGAACATCAACATAACACTTGTGTATAAACAACAATCCTGTGTATACTGAACATCAACATAAAACTTGTGCATAGACAAAAATCCTGTGTATACTGAACATCAACTTAAAACTTGTGTATAAACAAAAATCCTGTGTATACTGAACATCAACATAAAACTTGTGTATAAACAAAACTCCTGTGTATACTGAACATCAACATAAAACAATACAATACAATAAGCTTTATTTAAAGTCGGAAAACATCAAACATTACAACACAAGCTCTAATAAGCTTTTAAATCCAACATAAAACCTGTGTATGAACACAAATCCTGTGTATTCTGAACATCAACTTAAAACTTGTGTATACTGAACATCCCTTAAAACCTGTGTATACTGAACATCAACTTAAAACCTGTGTATCAACAAAAATCCTGTGTATACTGAGCATAAGCTTAAAACCTGTGTGTAAACAAAAATCCTGTGTATACTGATCATCAACTTAAAACCTGTGTATAAACACAAATCCTGTGTATACTGAACATCAACATAAAACTTGTGTATAAACAAAAAACCTGTGTATACTGAACATCAACTTAAAACTTGTGTATAAACAAAAATCCTGTGTATACTGAACATCAACTTAAAACTTGTGTATAAACAACAATCCTGTGTATACTGAACATCAACATAAAACTTGTGTATAAACACAAATCCTGTGTATACTGAACATCAACATAAAACAATACAATACAATAAGCTTTATTTAAAGTCGGAAAACATCAAACATTACAACACAAGCTCTAATAAGCTTTTAAATCCAACATAAAACCTGTGTATGAACACAAATCCTGTGTATTCTGAACATCAACTTAAAACTTGTGTATACTGAACATCCCTTAAAACCTGTGTATACTGAACATCAACTTAAAACCTGTGTATCAACAAAAATCCTGTGTATACTGAGCATAAGCTTAAAACCTGTGTGTAAACAAAAATCCTGTGTATACTGATCATCAACTTAAAACCTGTGTATAAACACAAATCCTGTGTATACTGAACATCAACATAAAACTTGTGTATAAACAAAAAACCTGTGTATACTGAACATCAACTTAAAACTTGTGTATAAACAAAAATCCTGTGTATACTGATCATCAACTTAAAACCTGTGTATAAACACAAATCCTGTGTATACTGAACATCAACATAAAACTTGTGTATAAACAAAAAACCTGTGTATACTGAACATCAACTTAAAACTTGTGTATAAACAACAATCCTGTGTATACTGAACATCAACTTAAAACTTGTGTATAAACAAAAATCCTGTGTATACTGAACATCAACTTAAAACTTGTGTATAAACAACAATCCTGTGTATACTGAACATCAACTTAAAACTTGTGTATAAACAAAAAACCTGTGTATACTGAACATCAACTTAAAACTTGTGTATAAACAACAATCCTGTGTATTCTGAACATCAACTTAAAACCTGTGTATAAACAAAAATCCTGTGTATACTGAACATCAACATAAAACTTGTGTATAAACAAAAATCCTGTGTATACTGAACATCAACATAAAACAATACAATACAATAAGCTTTATTTAAAGTCGGAAAACATCAAACATTACAACACAAGCTCTAATGAACTTTTAAATCCAACATAAAACCTGTGTATGAACACAAATCCTGTGTATTCTGAACATCCCTTAAAACCTGTGTATACTGAACATCAACTTAAAACCCGTGTATAAACATAAATTCTGTGTATACTGAACATAAGCTTAAAACCTGTGAATAAACAAAAATCCTGTGTATACTGAACATCCCTTAAAACCTCTGTAAAGCAAAATTTCTGTGTATTCTGAACATCAACTTAAAACTTGTGTGTACTGAACATCAACTTAAAACCTGTGTATAGTGAACATTAACTTAATACCTCTGTATAAAGAAAAAACCTGTGTTAACTGAATATCAACTTAAAACCTGTGTATAAACAAAAATCTTGTGTATACTGAACATCAACTTTAATGTTATTTTTCGTTGTTAGGTGGCTGGGAGCTGGTGCTAACTCCTGCAACCCTGGTCATGAACCAACATTGTACATGTATTACTTGATATCAATGACACTGTAATCATTCCAGTCTTAGTTCTGTACATGATCTATTGTGAGAACATTCAAGATTGTTTATAGTTTGTTAATAATATAACTTCCATGTGTACTAAATCAAATGTTGGTAAGTGAAGGACGAAGGGTCATGCAAGCTTTGGCATGCAAGTTTTTTGTCTTGTGCTAGAAAGTTTTATTGCTGTTAGTGAGATTATGATTTATGACCATTAGTGAGGTTAGGTTTTATGAATGTTAGGGCGGTTAGGTTTTATGAATGTTAGGAAGGTTAGGTTTTATGAATGTTAGGGAGGTTAGGTTTTATGAATGTTAGGGAGGTTAGATTTTATAAATGTTAGGGAGGTTAGGTTTTACGAATGCTAGGGAGGTTAGGTTTTATGAATGTTAGGGAGGTTAGGTTTTATAAATGTTAGGGAGGTTAGGTTTTATTAATGTTAGGGCTGTTAGATTTTATGAATATTTCTGAGATTAATTTTAATGAATGTGAGGGAAGTTAGGTTTAATGAATATTTCTGAGATTAATTTTAATGAATAGTTTCTTATTCAAGTGGTCTTTTAAATGGGCTCTCATTACATGTGGTCTTTTAAATGATCTCTTATTCAAGTGGTCTTTTAAATGATCTCTCATTACATGTGCTCTTTTAAATGGTCTCTCAGTACATGTGGTCTTTTAAATGGCCTCTTATTCAAGTGATCTTTTAAATGGTCTCTCATTACAAGTGGTCTTTTAAATGGTCTCTTATTACATGTGGTCATTTAAATGGTCTCTCATTACATGTGGTCTTTTAAATGATCTCTTATTCAAGTGGTCTTTTAAATGGTCTCTCATTACATGTGGTCTTTTAAATGGTCTCTTATTACATGTGGTCTTTTAAATGGTCTCTTATTACAAGTGGTCTTTTACGTGGTCTCTTATTACAAGTGATCTTTTAAATGGCCTCTTAATACAAGTGGTCTTTTAAATGGTCTCTTATTACAGGTGGTCTTTTAAATGGTCTCTTATTACAGGTGATCTTTTAAATGGTCTCTTATTACAAGTGGTCTTTTATAAGTGGTCTTTTGAATGGTCTCTTATTACAAGTGGTATTTTTTTACAGGTGGTTTTTTATAAGTGGTCACTTAGTACAAGTGGTCTTTTATAGATGGTCTCTTATTACAAGTGTCTTTTCAAAGGCCGCTTATTACAAGTGTCTTTTAAATGGTCTCTTATTACAAGTGGTCTTTTATAAATGGTCTCTTATTACAAGTGGTCCTTTATAAGTGGTCTTTTAGTACATCTGGTCTTTGTAAGTGGTCTCTTATTACAAGTGGTCCTTTATAAGTGGTCTCTTAGTACATGTGATCTTTTATAAGTGATCTCATATTAAAAGTGATCTCTTATTACAGGTGGTCTTTTAAATGGTCTCTTATTACATGTGGTCTTTTAAATGGTCTCTTATTACAAGTTGTCCTTTATATGTGGTCTCTTAGTGCAAGTGGTCGTTTATAGGTGGTCTTTTATAAATGGTCTCATATTACAAGTGGTCTTTGTAAGTGGTCTCTTATTACAAGTGGTCTTTTATAAGTGGTCTCTTATTACATGTGATCTTTTAAATTGTCTCTTATTATAATTGTCTTAAATGGTCTCTTATTACAGGTGATCTTTTAAATGGTCTCTCGTTACATCTGATCTTTTAAATGGTCTCTTAATACAGGTGATCTTTTAAATGGTCTCTTTTTACAGGTGATCTTTTAAATGGTCTCTCATTACAAGTGGTCTTTTAAATGGTCTCTTATTACATGTGGTCTTTTAAATGGTCTCTTATTACATGTGGTCTTTTAAATGGTCTCTTATTACAGGTGATCCTTTAAATGGTCTCTCATTACATCTGATCTTTTAAATGGTCTCTTATTACAGGTAATACTTTAAATGGTCTCTCATTACATCTGTTCTTTTAAATGGTCTCTTATTACAGGTGATCCTTTAAATGGTCTCTCATTACATCTGATCTTTTAAATGGTCTCTTATTACAGGTGATCTTTTAAATGGTCTCTTATTACAGGTGATCTTTTAAGTGGTCTCTTATTACAGGTGATCTTTTATATGGTCTCTTATTACAGGTGATCTTTTAAATGGCCTCTTAATACAAGTGGTCTTTTAAATGGTCTCTTATTACAGGTGATCTTTTAAATGGTCTCTTATTACAGGTGATCTTTTAAATGGTCTCTTTTTACAGGTGATCTTTTAAATGGTCTCTTATTACATGTGATCTTTTAAATGGCCTCTTTTTACAGGTAATCTTTTAAATGGTCTCTTATTACAGGTGATCTTTTAAATGGTCTCTTATTACAAGTGATCTTTTAAATGGTCTCTTATTACAAGTGATCTTTTAAATGGTCTCTTATTACAAGTGGTCTTTTAAATGGTCTCTTGTTACAGGTGATCTTTTAAATGGTCTCTTATTACAGTTGATCTTTTAAAGGGTCTCTTATCACATGTGATCTTTTAAATGGTCTCTTATTACAGGTGTTCTTTTAAATGGTCTCTTATTACAAGTGGTCTTTTAAATGGTCTCTTATTACAAGTGGTCTTTTAAATGGTCTCTTATTACAAGTGGTCTGTTCAATGGTCTCTTATTACAGGTGATCTTTTAAATGGTCTCTTATTACAGGTGATCTTTTAAGTGGTCTCTTATTACAGGTGATCTTTTATATGGTCTCTTATTACAGGTGATCTTTTAAATGGCCTCTTAATACAAGTGGTCTTTTAAATGGTCTCTTATTACAGGTGATCTTTTAAATGGTCTCTTATTACAGGTGATCTTTTAAATGGTCTCTTTTTACAGGTGATCTTTTAAATGGTCTCTTATTACATGTGATCTTTTAAATGGTCTCTTATTACAGGTAATCTTTTAAATGGTCTCTTATTACAGGTGATCTTTTAAATGGTCTCTTATTACAAGTGATCTTTTAAATGGTCTCTTATTACAAGTGATCTTTTAAATGGTCTCTTGTTACAAGTGGTCTTTTAAATGGTCTCTTATTACAGGTGATCTTTTAAATGGTCTCTTATTACAGTTGATCTTTTAAATGGTCTCTTATCACATGTGATCTTTTAAATGGTCTCTTATTACAGGTGTTCTTTTAAATGGTCTCTTATTACAAGTGGTCTTTTAAATGGTCTCTTATTACAAGTGGTCTTTTAAATGGTCTCTTATTACAAGTGGTCTGTTCAATGGTCTCTTATTACAGGTGATCTTTTAAATGGGCTCTTATTACAAGTGGTCTTTTAAATGGTGTCTTATTACAAGTGGTTTTTTAAATGGTCTCTTATTACAGGTGATCTTTTAAATGGTCTCTTATTACAAGTGGTCTTTTAAATGGCCTCCAATTACAGGTGGTCTTTTAAATGGTCTCTTATTACATGTGATCTTTTAAATGGTCTCTTATTACAGGTGATCTTTTAAATGGGGTTTGATTGATAGCTTACATTACAATTGGATTTGAAAAAAAATGGTGTTTTATAATAGTCATTTTTTTATACATGTGGTCTTTAACAGAAGTTTAATCTCCTGTGTTCCTACTCAACTCAACAGTAGTTAATAGACTATTATGATTAATACTTTCATTTGGAAGAAATATATAATTCTTCACATCTTACATTAAAACAAAATGGCCATTAAATGGAGACAACTCAACAAATCACATCTTACAGTAAAGCCTAATGCACATTCAAGGGAAACAACTCCACTAATTGTACTTTTGTAGTGAATGAATAATCTATTTATAAATTAAGCACACGGCAAATTGACAAGCATTTATGAAAAAAATAATAATAATTTGTCAGCCTTTTGTTATATTATATTTATTAAACAACCTTATTCAGAAAAAAACTGCTGAGATCTGCTAATCTGGGTCACTGTAATCGGGCGGCTGTATCGAGAAACAGATACGGTGTTGAACAAACTGTTGATACTCATAAAATATTAATAAATGCTATAAAATTTTATGTTTGTCTTCAAGAAATATGATAGACAAAACCATGTGTGAAGTTTTATGACGAAATATCTCCGATTTCTATGTAAATTTACGAGTTGAAGTTGCGGCTGTATCGAGAAACAGATACGGTGTTGAAAAAACTGTTGATACTCATACAATATTAATAAATGCAATACAATTTTATGTTTGTCTTCAAGAAATATGATAGACAAAACCATGTGTGAAGTTTTATGACGAAATATCTCCGATTTCTATGTAAATTTACGAGTTGAAGTGGGGAAATTTTATGTTAGATTTCTAAAAATCTTCTACTCTGAAACCACAGGTAAATTTACTTTAGCGATGTATTTTTATCTTGGACAAGAATAATGAACGTCCTGATTGGATGACCGATTTAAAACACACTGACTCTGCATGGTAATTCTAATAGAAAACAATATTACTTTTTAATTGGTCAATCAATACAATTAGCTTCTTGGTAAACACATGTGCGTACGTGACAAATTAACATAACAAATAATAAGACAAACTTAAAATAGAACCTAGTAATATATTCCTTTTAAACCATATAGTCGTGTATATAAATAATTGTTCATACAAAAGACAGGGTATTTTATTTAAACCTAATAAAGTAGACCGAGATCAAATACAAAGATGTCTGTGTAAATCCTGTGTTCATCTTTCATTGTACATATCCTGGATGCATGCCAGATATGCTGATGTCTTAGATAAAAAGGTCAAAACTTTGCAAAGCACATCCTTGTACCATAAATTAAGACCAAATTATGACAATACGTTTTTTGAGGTATAATTCGTAATTGGAGAAATATTTCACCGCATGCCAACTTTTTAATTATCTTTCTTTATAATGGTTTCTTTTTAATATTTAAGGTAGAAGAAATAGTTTTTTATATTCTTGATTGATAGTTAAGTTTTTACAGAACTGAAATGTTTTATAGACATGATTTAAAGTTTTAATTTATTGAAATTTATATAGTCTCTCATAATTCTTTATAGAATGGCATTTGTTATATAAGTATAAATTTTGTGTAGAAGTATGATATTTATAGTTTTTAGTGAGTGCCTTTAACTGCCATATCACAGGCATCATTGTTTTTATTGTAAATTTGAAGAAGAAAAAAAACCACTTACATCGTCTATTGCCATAATTGATGCTGCTGTAATTGTTGTAAGGGGTTGCCTTTTACAACTGATAGTTTGTAGAGGTTTTTATTTTGTGGGGGGAGTAGTTTTTATCCCATCGCCAACGAAGTTGCGAAGGGATATACATGTAGTAACGCTATCTTCGTTCTTCCGTCTGTCCTTCCGTAACATCCTTGTGCACACTGTAGAATCTACATCCTTCAATGGATTTTGACCACACTTAGTACATACTTAGTCCTTAAGAGTATCTGGAACCCTATTGATTTTCAAGGTCATAGGTCAAGGTCACCGGGTCAAATTTTTAGGCGAGGGGATATGCCACACTTTGCGTTGCCCCTGTTAATTTATTAGTTTAATTCCTAATCTATAAATTGTTGTGGGGGGAGAGGGAGCGAAGACATTTTTAATTTATTGGTTTAATTCCGAATCTTTAATTTTTTGTGGGAGGAGGGGGAGGGGAGAAATTTATAATTTATTGGTTTAATTCCGAATCTTTAAATTTTTGTGGGGGAAGGGGCAGGGGAGAACATTTTTATTTATTAATTTAATTCTGAATCTTTAAATTGTTGTGGGGGGAGGGGGAGGGGAGAAGTTTTTAATTTATTGGTTTAATTCCAAATCTTTAAATATTGTGGGGGGGGGGGGGGGGGGAGGGGAGAAGTTTTTAATTTATTAGCTGAATTCCTAATCTTACAATTTTTGTGGGGGGAGGAGAGGGGAGAAATTTTTAATTTATTGATTTAATTCCAAATCTTTAAACTTTTGTGGAGGGAAGGGGAGGGATTTTTTTTTAATTTATTAGTTTAATTCCAAATCTTTAAACTTTTGTGGAGGGAAGGGGAGGGATTTTTTTTTAATTTATTAGTTTAATTCCAAATCTTTAAATTTTTGTGGGGGGAGGGGGAGGAGAGAAGTTTTTAATTTATTGGTTTAATTCCGAATCTTTAATTTTTTGTGGGAGGAGGGGGAGGGAAGAAATTTATAATTTATTGGTTTAATTCCGAATCTTTAATTTTTTGTGGGGGAAGGGGCAGGGGAGAACATTTTTATTTATTAATTTAATTCTGAATCTTTAAATTGTTGTGAGGGGAGGGGGAGGGGAGAAGTTTTTAATTTATTGGTTTAATTCCGAATCTTTAATTTTTTGTGGAAGGAGGGGGAGGGAAGAAATTTATAATTTATTGGTTTAATTCCGAATCTTTAAATTGTTGTGAGGGGAGGGGGAGGGGAGAAGTTTTTAATTTATTGGTTTAATTCCAAATCTTTAAATATTGTGGGGGGAGGGGAGAAGTTTTTAATTTATTAGCTGAATTCCTAATCTTTCAATTTTTGTGGGGGGAGGAGAGGGAGAAATTTTTAATTTATTGATTTAATTCCAAATCTTTAAATTGTTGTGGAGGGAAGGGGAGGCAAATTTTTTTAATTTATTAGTTTAATTCCTAATCTTTAAATTTGTGTGGGGGGAGAGGGAGGAGAGAAGTTTTTAATTTATTGGTTTAATTCCAAATCTTTAAATATTGTAGGGGGAGGGGAGAAGTTTTTAATTTATTAGCTTAATTCCTAATCTTTCAATTTTTGTGGGGGGAGGAGAGGGGAGAAATTTTTAATTTATTGATTTAATTCCAAATCTTTAAATTTTTGTGGAGGGAAGGGGAGGGAAATTTTTTTAATTTATTAGTTTAATTCCTAATCTTTAAATTTTCGTGGGGGGAGGGGGAGGAGAGAAGTTTTTAATTTATTGGTTTAATTCCAAATCTTTAAATATTGTGGGGGGAGGGGAGAAGTTTTTAATTTATTAGCTTAATTCCAAATCTTTAAATTTTTGTGGGGGGAGGAGAGGGGAGAAGTTTTTAATTTATTGGTTTAATTCCGAATCTTTAAATTTATTGACCATGGAATCTATTTTTCCAATACAGTATTTATTTTATTTCAATATTTTTTATCAGTTTAGAAACAAGGTATCATCAAATTTTACAAATATTAGATTTCTATCTGAATCTAAAACTGGATTTTACAGACAGTTTTGAGGTTTTGTGATCTTAAATATTTTAAACATTTTGGCTTTTTCAATATTTACAAGACATTAACTATGAATATCTTGTGCATCTAAAATTAATTGGTATACAATGTATTGCAGTTTGACAGCTCAAAAACATTCCTTCTTATTATTTTGTATTTAATATTTTCTTGCATTATGACTGTACATGTATTTTCAAGTTCTGATGGTAATATGGAAGCTTTGAGTGAATACCTTGTGGTTTCTTTGCAGATTGTGTGTTTTAAATGTTGGATGTTTTAATGATATTTTGACCTCTTAATTTTAAATCTTTATAGAATATAAATTATTAAGAATTTCATCAGAATTATTTCTTTTATAGTTTCATATCAAGTTTAAATGGGACTGTCTTGGTCGAGGTCGTAATCGTATGGTAGTTCGATTTACAACTACCTATGCAATCAGTACCTATCACCACCAACGTTGTGAGTTCGAACCCCGTTCATGGTGAGGTGTACTTTATACAACATTATGTGATAAAGTTTGTCAGTAACTTACGGCAGGTTGGTGGTTTTCTCCGGGCACTCCAGTTTCCTCCACCAATAAAACTGACCGCCACGATATAACTGAAATATTGTTGAAAGTGGCGTTAAACACCATAAACATAACCGAACCAAACTAGATTGTTGGAAATCACAAACTGTCATAAAAAGCCACAAAACAAGGATTAAGAACATGTGTAGTATGAGACACATCTTAATTTAATTACATGAAGATAATGTTAATTAATATTTTAATTGTTATTTGATATAATTGTATAACATAGAGAGATTTTCATTGCCAAGTTTAGTAATTATTTGTGATGATTATTTTTGTACCATGTGATTAGAATATATTTATTTAAATTTTTGTTGTATAGAATAAATAGATTTGTCAGATCATTTGGGAAAAACGTAAAAAGTGCAATAGATGTATTCTATTTTTGTCTTTTGTTAGAGTGACCTCCCTTTTCATGACCAGCACATTCCTGTTTTCAGCTACTATAGTAGTTTGCTATTCTGTTAACAGGTTACACAAGTGAGATATTTACACCAATCAAACTTCATTTATTACAAATAAATACTCCTAAGAAATGTCTAAGAAGAGTTTGAAGATACCAAAGAGGTAATCAAAATCAGTAAATCACAATGCCCCAAAAATAAGGACAAACAATGATCTGCAAAACATACACATAAAACTAAAGATCGAGTAACTTCTTCTTCTATATCTTTAACCCCCTCTGTAGAGGAACCATACGTCAGTATGTAGAACATGTGCTCCGTTTATGCACAGTGCTCATATTCCCTCCACCACTTTAATTTTGTTGTGCACATATATACAGGGAAGTCACCTACCCCACAAATACTTCGCATAAAATCCTTCTACATACAGTTAAGATTTTACGAATTGTCACATTGCTGCTAAAAGTTATTTACATGATTAAGATAGTCTAAAATTGGTCTTTGACATACACGTATATCATATCACTGCTATATTTCACATTTGTTTCCCCCAACCGTGTCGTCCATTAAAAAATTCATTAATAGAAAGTTAAGATTTGAAAATATGCATTTCACTACTAATTCTAAAAGTTATCGTCCCATCAGCTAAAAAGTAACATCCATTTTATCACAGTACACATAATGCGTATAAAATCCTTTATTGATACAGTTAAAAAGTTGTCTAAAAAGAATCTTCTATAGTTTAGAAGGTAAAACGGATATCCTTTGCAGTGTCTTGGTTACGGCTCTTTGGTGTTTATAACAATTAAAAATATAGTCTATTCACACTAAGATCTCCTATTGTTTAAAAGATAAAACTGTTGTTATTTGTAAAGTCTTGGTTACGGCTCTTTGGTGTTAACTATTAAAAACATGGTCTATTCACACTAGCTCTTCATCTAGTAACAGATCATTGTGTAGCGGGCTATATGAAGTTGATATAGCAGGCGTTGAGTAAGGCATTCTATTTCTACTATACTGGCTGGAGAGGGTTTCTTTGTTTTCACAACCGGAGTTACGTCCAAAATATGTTATAGTTTTTCGTTGGCTGATAGTTCATCGAATTCAATTCCCAATTTGTTGAAAGATGTTAGGGATCGACCATTTAACTTGCAGGGGGGGGGGGGGGTATGGTTTTATCTTTCGTTAAGAATTTTTTTTTCAGACAACTCAAGAGTTAGAATATTCATTTTTTTTTCGCGGAATTTTTTTTTCCGGAATTCAACATTAGGTTGTACGACAAAAACTCTGAATCAGATTTTTTTTTCCTCCACCAAAATCAGAAATTTTTTTTCAGCAACATTGGGAAATAACCCCCCCCCCCCCCCCCCTTCAAGTTAAATGGTCGTTCCCTTATTATCTTCTGAAGTATTTCTTACTTTGCTGAGGCTTTTACAATTTAGAATAAAGTGTTCTATGTTTTCTTCCTCTTTTGCACATAGTAAACATTTTGGTTCGGTCTCGTTTTTGTACATTCTGATCCGTTTGCTCTGTGGAATGTAAGCAGCTTTAATGTTATTGGCAGTCTCGCTGCATCTACGGCTGAGTGGCAATTGAGTTTGAACAGAGGGTGAATCATTCCAGTTTTCAGGTTTTCTACGGTTAGGAAATTAAGTCCTTTATATAATGGCAGTAGTTGTATTATTGAGCCACTCCAATGACTGTATACCATTTTCCTGACAATAGCAGTCCATATGGTTTCCTTAACTGGATTGTCCAGGTACTAGCTAGCCTCCTTTAGGTCATACTTCCGGAGCATGTGCTTGATAGCAATGAACCAGCTAGCATTCTCGTTGTTTTTAGTTCACCTGGACCAAAGGTGGCTGCCGCCACAGGACATAGATTAACATTGGAACCTATGGGAAAATGTTCAAATGTCTTCTTCTCAGAAACTACAAATCAGACTGAATCCAAACTAGACAGGAATTTTCATTGGATGGTCCTCTACAAAGTTTAGGTTTTTTGTTCCGATATGGAATTCAAAATGGCGGCTACAGCAGGACTTAGTTTAACATTGGACCCTATAGGAAAAGTGTCTCAAAACGCTTCCTCTCTGAAACCACTTGGACAATTTAAACCAAACTGCCAAAGAATGATCATTGGAAGATCCTCTACAAAATTTATGCTTTTTATGCTGACCAATTGGTTTTATTTATAACCAGGTGAACGATACAGGCTCTTGAGAGCCTCTGGTTTATCAGTAGTTGGCGTCTAGCTAGCGATTTTTCTATGGTGGGCAAGTACTCATGCATTTTGCCAAAGACAACGGCATAGAAATAGATCAATTAAATACACATATGAAAGTAAGTGGTAGCGGCATATTACACAGGGTAAGAAGATCAAAGAAAAGAGCACTGAAATCAAGAGTCTCAATTCAAATCCCAAGATTTGGCAAGGTTCTCAAACAAGTTGTTAAAAAAAGTGGAGCAAGGAATAATAAAAACTGGAATTGACATACATTGTAGCTCCAAAATCATTTGAAAAAAATGTAATTGGTAGCGATGGAAAACTCACTTCAACACAAACAACAGTGTATGGGAAAACATACCCATAAAAAAAGTAATACCATCGAAAACAAAACGTCTACATGCTGCATGCATCTTTAATATCTGTTCAGATGATCATTACACGTCTCTATCATTAGATGAAATAAAAACACGATTTCAGAGAATGGGAGAAAAAGTACAAAAAGAGGACACTGAGGAAATATTAAGAAATAAATTGAAGTCTCTGTACTAAATCACATCTATGTCAGTTTTATGATGTCATACATTTACGATCAGACAAACTTTTTGACCGATGAGGAGTATAAATCAAAATACTAACAACACAAATTAGTCAACGTGTAAGCAATAGTAGAGAGACCTCAACCATATATATTAGGACAATCAGGTACATTTCAAACTTGTAGGACATTCATTATCGAACTTTCGAATATTTATACATTTTCAATACAAGTTTAGTGACCGTCACAGTCATGATCGTATGTTAGTTGGATTTACAACTACCCGTGCATTCAGTGTTTATCACCATTAAAGTTGTGAGTTCGAACCCCGTTCATGGGGAGATATACTTGATACAACATTATGTGATAAAAGTTTTATCAGTGACTTGCGATAGATCGATGGTTTTCTCCGGGTACCACCATTTCCTCCACCAATAAAACTGATCTCCATGATAAAACTGAAATATTGTTGCAAGTGGCGTTATGCACTATAAACCTAAACTTTAATACAAGTTATTTATAGAAGACTGAAAAACTTGTGGAAATAGACTGATTGACGATCATTTCTCACATGTTCTCTTTATACAAACAACTCTCATTTAATGTACTTGAATCAGGGAAAAAGGGGAGTGTGGCTTTGGACAAAAAAGTAATAAAAAGGTAGGTCACAATGACCTCATTTTTTACATCATACATCATACAGCTCCATAATATATTGTGCTTGATCGATGGAGCAGTAGAAAATATAAATATTTTGTCTTTGGTTTGATCCAACAAGGATCAGCATTTTCAGCATAGTAGCAAAGTCTCAAAATATTAATAGTACTGAACATAGAAAACTTGATTTACAGCACAACAATTTTACTTTCAATCAGGTATTCAAGAATGGTGAAAAACAAAAGTAAACATAAGACCTACGTAAAACCTTGGGACGTGTAGTCAATTAGGACAGACACAAAGTCATGACAATAGTTCACCTTAACCTTTTGGTCAGGTGAGCTAAAAAAAATAAAGGTGCACTGTAATTTTCAGAAATGTTTTCCAAAATTTAACACGTGCTTCAGTCCTAAGTAAAGAACACACAATAAAACTAATAGACTTCTAGTTGATCCTATTCACACACAAAAAACAAGATTGTATGTGCATTATACCACTAAATATATGTATAATCAAACTTGCCTCAACGATCACTTCATGTAAAAGGACAGCTGAACAAACATCTCGACCAGTGTTATTTTACTTAAGTTATCAACTCGCTGATCAGTTTTAATTTTAGACTTTAAAAATCATTGACAATTATCTTTTGAAGCTTCCTCAATATATGATTGTATTTAATAAGTTATAAATTAACTACTTAACTGAGTGAGTGATTGTTGTTTAACGCCAACTCTAAAAATTGTCAGCTATATCATAGTGAGAACAAGTTAATTTTCAATGAAATGATAAAGTCCTCTTTGTACTAGCTCACTGTAACAACAGTCCGAGGGCAGACATGTCGCTCCACTCGAACACATTATTCTGATTCAGTGCCAACCAGTCTTTGCTCTTTGGCCATAATGTTGCGTGCTTAGCAGAGAAGCAACAAATACCAATTGTATGGCCTTTGGTTTGATGAAATTGGGGCTCAAATCCATGATCTATCACACTCCAGGTGATGACGCTAACCATTACACCACAGAAGCGTTAAACTACTTAAGTGTAAATCGCACGCAAAACACTGCTGTAGTATAAAGCAACTATTATGTTTTCCAATTAACTACCTCCTGGTAGCAAGTGCAACATTTTCTAATGTGGTAAATTTCAATTTGTTCCAATGGTGACCGTTGAATATTAAGTTTGACTGTACATTTATTGCACACAATATCAATAAGTATTACATTTTACATCTATAGCTAGTACAGACATGGACCAGATAATGTATATAAACGAAAGGATAAAAGATATTGAAGATATACAGAATGGAATCACAGTTGAAAATCTTGTTCTATATGATAAGCTAAGGATCTTTAGTTGTGATGGACCAGCTAGGCAATTTGAGTGTGGTCAACAACGAGGAGGACATTACAGTTGTATTTGTGGAGTGGAAACAAGGAATCATACCAATTTTGTGTGTACTTGGAAAATACTGCCAATGTCTCTTGATGATCGTCAAACTTTGGGTATTCTTTGGAAGAAAATTCTCTCAGGAGACTTACATCCTTTCAGAAATTTAAAAAAAAAGAACTTGATGAGGAACTTGAAGCAAGATCAATTGAAATCACAGACCAAACAAAGCCAAAACTTGTAGAGCATCTAAATGATATTTTACATAGTATTTGTAGACCAACAACATTCATGTTAAAGTCACCAACAAAATCATCCACAGAGTTGTACATAGATGATTACGAAATACTGGGTTGAGAACCTCTCCATGATATAACAAATATAATACAACACTTGATCGAGGAACTTCCTTATAATATAGAAAATTTAGAAGCTAGGCAGGATTTAGAAAAAAATGCGTCAAACATTATTGGGGAAAAACGAAATGAAGGGATCAGATGCCCGCCTTTATGCTGTAAAATTAGCAATGTTTATTATCATGAAACATGACGAGGGGAAAATTTCAGAGAGCATTTTAGAACTGAGCAATGCCTTAATTGACATCATAGGCATAGCTTACAGCCCTGAGTCAAAATGATGCTCTCGAGAAATTTTGAGGTTGTTCAATGCATGTTTCAAGTGTGGTGTCATAGCCAAAACAGTATTTGGATCTCCAAAGAAAATGACCATGAGGAAATATTTTGGAAGCCATTTCCACAGCATCGTTTCCTACCTTCCTGTAATTTATCGAATATTTGACACCAATACAATCCTAACTGAGCAAGAAGAGAGAGGATTCGGAGATATCAGGTCAATTTCAGAGCGAACAACAAACAGAAAATCCAGACAAATTATTGAAAATTGCATAATTAGATTCAATGTTATGCTGATTTTCTGTCGAATAATGAGGCAGTACTTACTAATCTTGCCATTCCTGTTGTACATATGTTCTGTCTACTAATGAAACAGTACTCTCTCGTATTACCATTCCTGTTATACATTTGTTCTGTCAACTAATGGAGCAGTACTCACTAGTATTACCATTCCTGTTGTACTGATGTATTGTCCACTAATAGAGCAGTAGTCACTAGTATTACCATTCCTGTTGTACTGATGTAATGTCCACTAATAGAGCAGTATCCACTAGTATTGCCATTCCTGTTGTATTGATGTACTGTCCACTAATGAAGCAGTACTCACTAGTAGTACCATTCCTGTTGTACTGATGTTCTGTCCACTAATGAAGCAGTACTCACTAGTATTACTATTCCTGTCATACAGATGTTCTGTCCTCTAATGAAGCAGTACTCACTAGTATTACCATTCCTGTTGTACCGATGTCCTGTCCACTAATGGAGCAGTACTGACTAGTATTACCATTACTGTCATACAGATGTTCTGTACACTAATGGAGCAGTACTTACTAGTATTACCATTTCTGCTGTGCTGATGTTCTGTCCACTAATGGAGCAGTACTCACTCGTATTACCATTCCTGTCATACAGATGTTCTGTCCACTAATGAAGCAGTACTCACTAGTATTACCATTCCTGTTGTACTGATGTTCTGTCCAATAATGAGGCAGTACTTACTAGTATTACCATTCCTGTTGTACAGATGTTCTGTCCATCAATGAGGCAGTACTTTCTAGTATTATCATTCCTGTTGTACAGATGTTCTGTCTACTAATGAAGCAGTACTCGCTCATATTACCATTCCGGTTGTACTGATGTTCTGTCCACTAATGGAGCAGTACTTCCTAGTATTACCATTCCTGTTTTACAGATGTTCTGTCCACTAATGGAGCAGTACTCACTAGTATTACCATTCCTGCTATACTGATGTTCTGTCCACTAATGAGGCAGTACATACTAGTATTACCATTCCTGTTGTACAGATGTTCTGTCTACTAATGAAGCAGTACTCGCTCATATTACCATTCCGGTTGTACTGATGTTCTGTCCACTAATGAAGCAGTACTTACTAGTATTACCATTCCTGTTTTACAGATGTTCTGTCCACTAATGGAGCAGTACTCACTAGTATTACAATTCCTATTGTACTGATGTTCTGCCGTCCACTAATGAAGCAGTACTCACTAGTATTACCATTCATGTTGTACTGCTGTTCTTTCCACTAATGGAGCAGTACTTACCAGTATAACCATTCCTGTCATACAGATGTTCTGTCCACTAATGGAGCAGTACGTACTAGTATTACCATTCCTGTCATACAGATGTTCTGTCCACTAATGAAGCAGTACTCACTAGTATTACCATTCCTGTTGTACCGATGTCCTGTCCACTAATGGAGCAATACTCACTAGTATTACCATTCCTGTTCTACTGATGTGCTGTCCACTAATGGAGCAGTACTTACTAGTATTACCATTCCTGTTGTACTGATGTTCTGTCCACTAATGGAGCAGTACTCACTCGTATTACCATTCCTGTCATACAGATGTTCTGTCCACTAATGAAGCAGTACTCACTAGTATTACCATTCCTGTTGTACTCATGTTCCGTCCACTAATGAAGCAATACTTACTAGTATTACCATTCCTGTCATACAGATGTTCTGTCCACTAATGAAGCAGTACTCACTAGTATTACCATTCCTGTTGTACTGATGTTCTGTCCTCTAATGAAGCAGTACTCACTCGCATTACCATTCAGGTCATACATATGTTCTGTCCATGCATGGAGCAGTACTCACTAGTATTACCATTCCTGTTGTACTGATGTTCTGCTGTCCACTAATGAAGCAGTACTCACTAGTATTACCATTCATGTTGTACTGATGTTCTTTCCACTAATGGAGCAGTACTTACCAGTATTACCATTCCTGTCATATAGATGTTCTGTCCACTAATGAAGCAGTACTCACTAGTATTACCATTCCTGTTGTACTGATGTGCTGTCCACTAATGGAGCAATACTCACTAGTATTACCATTCCTGTCATACAGATGTTCTGTCCTCTAATGAAGCAGTACTCACTAGTATTACCATTCCTGTTGTACTGATGTTCTGTCAACTAATGGAGCAGTACTCACTAGTATTACCATTCCGGTTGTACTGATGTTCTGTCCACTAACGGAGCAATACTCACTAGTATTATCATTCCTGTTGCACTGATGTTCTGTCCACTAATGGAGCAGTACTCACTAGTATTACCATTCCTGTTGTACTGATGTTCTGTCAACTATCGGAGCAGTACCTACTAGTATTACCATTCCTGTTGTTCTGATGTTCTGTCCACTAATGGAGCAATACTCACTATTATTTCCATTACTGTTGTACTGATGTTCTGTCCATTAACGGAGCAGTACTCACTAGTATTACCATTCCATTTATACTGATGTTATGTCCACTAATGCGGCAGTACTTACTAGTATTACCATTCCTGTTGCACAGATGTTCTGTCTACTAATGAAGCAGTACTCGCTCATATTACCATTCCGGTTGTAGTGATGTTCTATCCACTAATGGAGCAGTACTTACTAGTATTACCGTTCCTGTTTTACAGATGTTCTGTCCACTAATGAAGCAGTACTCACTAGTATTACAATTCCTCTTGTACTGATGTTCTGCCGTCCACTAATGAAGCAGTACTCACTAGTATTACCATTCATGTTGTACGTTTTTTTTTCCACTAATGGAGCAGTACTTACCAGTATTACCATTCCTGTCATACAGATGTTCTGTCCACTAATGGAGCAGTACGTACTAGTATTACCATTCCTGTCATACAGATGTTCTGTCCACTAATGAAGCAGTACTCACTAGTATTACCATTCCTGTTGTACTGGTGTTCTGTCCACTAATGGAGCAATACTCACTAGTATTACCATTCCTGTTGTACTGATGAGCTGTCCACTAATGGCGCAGTACTTACTAATATTACCATTCCTATCATACAGATGTTCTGTCCACTAATGAAGCAGTACTCAATAGTATTAGCATTCCTGTTGTACTGATGTTCTGTCGTCCACTAATGAAGCAGTACTCACTAGTATTACCATTCATGTTGTACTGATGTTCTTTCCACTAATGGAGCAGTACTTACCAGTATTACCATTCCTGTCATACATATATTCTGTCCACTAATGAAGCAGTACTCACTAGTATTACCATTCCTGTTGTACTGATGTTCTGTCCACTAATGGGGAAGTACTCACTAGTATTACCATTCCTGTAATACAAATGATCTGTCCACTAATGAAGCAGTACTCACTAGTATTACCATTCCTGTTGTACTGATGTTCTGTCCACTAATGGAGCAGTACGTACTAGTATTACCATTCCTGTCATACAGATGTTCTGTCCACTAATGAAGCAGTACTCACTAGTATTACCATTCCTGTTGTACTGATGTTCTGCCGACCACTAATGAAGCAGTACTCACTAGTATTACCATTCATGTTGTACTGATGTTCTTTCCACTAATGGAGCAGTACTTACCAGCATTACCATTCCTGTCATACATATATTCTGTCCACTAATGAAGCAGTACTCACTAGTATTACCATTCCTGTTGTACTGATGTTCTATCCACTTATGGAGAAGTACTCACTAGTATTACCATTCCTGTTGTACTGATGTTCTGTCCACTAATGAAGCAATACTCACTAGTATTACCATTCCTGTTGTACTGATGTTCTGTCAACTAATGGAGCAGTACTCACTAGTATTACCATTCCTGTCATACAGATGTTCTGTCCACTAATGGAGCAATACTCACTAGTATTACTATTCCGGTTGGACTGATGTTCTGTCAACCAATGGAGCAGTACTTACTAGTATTACCATTCCTGTCATACAGATGCTCTGTCCTCTAATGGAGCACTACTCACTAGTATTACCATTCCTGTCATACAGATGTTCTGTCCACTAATGAAGCAGTACTCACTAGTATTACCATTCCTGTCATACCGATGTTCTGTCCTCTAATGAAGCAGTACTCACTAGTATTACCATTACTGTTGTACTGATGTTCTGTCCACTAATGGAGCAGTACTCACTAGTATTACCATTCGGTTGTTCTGATGTTCTGTCCACTAACGGAGCAATACTCACTAGTATTATCATTCCTGTTGTACTGATGTTCTGTCCACTAATGGAGCAGTACTTACTAGTATTACCATTCCTGTTGTACTGATGTTCTGTCCACTAGCGGAGCAGTACTTACTAGTATTACCATTCCTGTTGTACTGATGTTCTGACCACTAATGAAGCAGTACTCACTAATATTACCATTCCTGTTGTACCGATGTTCTATCAACTAATGAAGCAGTACTCACTAGTATTGCCATTCCTGTTGTACTGTTGTACTGATGTTCTGACCACTAATGAAGCAGTACTCACTAGTATTACCATTCCTGTTGTACCGATGTTCTGTCCACTAATGAAGCAGTACTCACTAGTATTGCCATTCCTGTTGTACTGTTGTACTGATGTTCTGTCCACTAACGGAGTAGTACTTACTAGTATTACCATTCCTGTTGTACTGATGCTCTGACCACTAATCAAGCAGTACTCACTAGTATTACCATTCCTGTTGTACTGATGTTCTGTCCACTAACGGAGCAGTACTTACTAGTATTACCATTCCTGTTGTACTGATGTTCTGACCACTAATGAAGCAGTACTCACTAGTATTACCATTCCGGTTGGACTGATGTTCTGTCCACTAATGGGGTAGTACTTACTAGTATTACCATTCCTGTTATACCGATGTTCTGTCCACTAATGAAGCAGTACTCACTAGTATTACCATTCCTGTTGTACAGATGTTCTGTCCACTAATGAAGCAGTACTTATTAGTATTACCATTCTTGTTGTACTGATGTTCTGTCCACTAATGAAGCAGTACTTACTAGTATTACCATTACTGTCATACAGATGTTCTATCCACTAATGAAGCAGTACTTACTAGTATTACCATTCCTGTTGTACTGATGTTCTCTCCACTAATGGAGCAGTACTTACTAGTATTTCCATTCCTGTTGTACTGATGTTCTGACCACTAATGAAGCAGTACTCACTAGTATTACCATTCCGGTTGTACTAATGTCCTGTCCACTAACGAAGCAGTACTCACTAGTATTACCATTCCTGTTGTACTGATGTTCTGACCACTAATGAAGCAGTACTCACTAATATTACCATTCCTGTGTACTGATGTTCTGTCCACTAACGGAGCAGTACTCACTAGTATTACCATTCCTGTTGTACTGATGTTCTGACCACTAATGAAGCAGTACTCACTAGTATTACCATTCCGGTTGTACAGTTGTTCTGTCCACTAATGGAGACGTACTCACTAGTATTACCATTCCTGTTGTAATGATGTTCTCTCCACTAATGGAGCAGTACTTACAAGTATTACCATTCCTGTCATACAGATGTTCTGTCCACTAATGAAGCAGTACTCACTAGTATACCATTACTGTCATGCATATGTTCTGTCCACTAATGGAGCAGTACTGACTAGTATTACCATTTCTGTTGTACTGATGTTCTCTCCACTAATGGAGCAGTACTCACTAGTATTACCATTCCTGTTGTACTGATGTTCTCTCCACTAATGGAGCAGTACTCACTAGTATTACCATTCCTGTTGTACTGATGTTCTCTCCACTAATGGAGCAGTACTGACTTGTATTACCATTCCTGTTGTACTGATGTTCACTCCCGGTTTTCAGCATGAGTTTCCTGTTGTACTGATGTTCACTCTCTGCATTCAGCACGGGTGTCGTGCTGTTTAACCTTCCGCTTGATGTGTAGTGTTTTTGGACCATTGTTGGGGGGGGGGGGGGGGGTGTTCTCTTTATTCAGACCATTGGGGTAATTGTTAGCGTGTTCACATTGAGTGCGACAGATCGCGGGTTCGAGTCCTGGACGGATCAAACCAAAGATTACAAAATTAGTATTTGTTATTTCTCCTCTAAAAAGGGTGAGGTGTAGTTACTTGTGCCTGTGTGGCTGGTAAGATAGGGTCGTCAGTAAATATTGTTAACTCAAGAACATCAGCCAGTTTATACCAATTAAGCGATATATAGTACCTTTCTAGCATAAACCTATGGTGTTTTCTATTTATTTTTTAGGGCTAAAAAAGGAGGAATTCATAGATATAATTTAATACATCGAAACGTGATATTGTAAAAGCAAGGGCATGTCAAGGTTGGAAAAGTATGTATAAAACGTGCTTTAAATCAAGATTGTTCAGGTAAATCGTTTCTTCATTGTGTATTACAATTAAATTGTATATATATATATATATATATTAAGTCGTCTAGCAACTAGCATGTTAATGTCCCTTCACACAAAGAAATGCTGATTGTTAGTTAAGATTTGCAATATATTGTTGGCTCAATGACAGTTTTAAAATGATTTAATCAGATCAGGGTTTTTAACAGCAAAACAACATTTTTAAAAAGTATTCTCTCAATTCTGAAAATTCAAAGGCCATGATAAAATGTATTTGATTTAAAAATTTATTTTCAGCTGAATATTATATTTGCAATTTTAGACTAATGATGAGGTAATTCTAAAAAAAAAGTGCTCTGAAATTTATTTAAGCAAAACTGCTCATATTTTGTACAGGTTCAATAGCCAAAAATTAAGAAACAAGATTAGTCACACATGTGGTCAACCACTAAAATGGGAGGGTGGGCATTGTAACATTTGTCTTATTACAATAGGTCTAGCTCCTGGGCGTGGTGTGTTATTTTGAAATAAATACATCTATCTGTATGGTTAAACCTTGGGAGGGAGATCCGAGACGGTATGAAAGTGTCATGAATCTTGCTGTCTATTAATCTCGGAGGAGATATATTCTCTGTTCTAGAAATATATATTTTTCGTCCTTATTATTCACTATGATTCCACCTATGCCAATATTTTGGGCGGTGGTGTAATTACGTGTGCCTGTGTGGCTGGTGAAGATAGGGTCGTCAGTAAATATTGTTTACTCAAGAACATCAGCCAGTTTATACCAATGATAACAAGTTAAGCGATATATAGTACCTTTCTAGCATAAACATATGGTGTTTTCTATTTATTTTTCAGGGAACAAGGAGAAATTTATAGATATAATTTAATACATCGAAACGTGATATTGTAAAAGCAAGGGCATGTCAAGGTCGGAAAAGTATGTATACAACGTGCTTTAAATCAGGATTTTAAGTTAAATCGTTCATATGGAACATTTCTTCATTGTATATTACAATTAAATTGTATATATATAGTTTGAAGTCGTCTAGCAACTATCATGTTAATGTCCCTTCACACAAAGAAATGCTGATTGCTAGTTAAGATTTACAATATTTGTTGGCTCAATGACAGTTTTAAAATGATTTAATCAGGTCAGGGTTTTTAACTCCAAAACAACATTTTTAAAAAATATTCTCTCAATTCTGTAAATTCAAAGGCCATGATAAAATGAATTTGGTTTAAAAAAAATTAATTTTCAACTGAATATTATTTTTGCAATTATAGACTAATGATGAGGTAATTCTAAAAAAAAAAATGCTCTGAAATTTATTTAAGAAAAAGTGCTCATATTGTGTACAGGTTCATTAGCAAAATGATTAATTTGAGAAAAAAGATTTGTCACACATGTGGTCAACCACTAAAATGGGGGGGGGGGGGGGGGGGGGGGGGGGATATATCCAGTCTCTGGATATATCCATTCTAACAGCAAGAACTACTGATATCACAGTCTCTGGATATATCCAATCTAACAGCAAGAACTACTGATATCCCAGTCTCTGGATATATCCAATCTAACAGCAAGAATTACTGATACCAGACTCTGGATATATCCAATCTAACAGCAAGAACTACTGATATCCCAGGCTCTGGATATTACCAATCTAACAGCAAGAACTACTGATCTTCCTGTCTCTGGATATATCCAATCTAACAGCAAGTACTAGTGTTCTTCCGGGTTCTGGATATAACCAATATAACTGCAAGAACTACTCTTCTTCCAAGTTTGAGATACCAAATGGGTAATTGTTAGCGTGGTCGCAATGAGTTCGACAGATCGTGGGTTCGAGTCACCAAACCACAGATTGCAAAACTGGTATTTGGTGTTTCTCTGATAATCACGCACCACTAAGGAAAAAGAACAAAGATTGGTTGACTCGGAATCCGAATAATGTGTCCGAGTGGAGCTCGCAGACTGTTGTTTCGGTGACCTAGCACTATAAAACTCCAACTATTCGTGCTGGTCTAGTGCATAGCGGTCATCATCTTTATCATCGCATCAAAATGTGACTTGTTCTCGCATGATATAGCTCGAAAAAATGTTTACTTAGCGTTTAACAACAACCACTCACTCACTCAATTAGCATGAATCATCCAATATACATTGTAGAAAGCTAGTAATTTTTACCCTCCCCCACCCCACCCCAAAAAACCAACCCAAAATAAATAAAAAATAATCTTATCAATCTTTAATAGTCATGTGATCAATATCGACGTGTGTCGACCTTACATATACTCTGTGGATAATAAGAATATATATAGGGTCGACACATGTAAGTTGTTGTTAACATAAGATTGTACGAATAAGGACACGAATAAGTTAAATGAAGGAAACAGAGATGAAATCATAAAGACATTTTATTGAAAATAAATACAATGTTGGTAAAAAGAAAGTAAAAAATGGGTGGGAGGAAAAGGGGGGTGGGTAATTCCGTACAGGAGTGCACGTGTGGTTGGTAAGTTAGGGTCATCAGTAAGCAAAATCAGCAAGATTATACCAATGATAGCCAGTTAACCCGAGTGAGTCTCTTCTATAAATATTGGGTGATGTCTATTTGTTTTTAGGATAAAAAAAGGGGGGGGGGGTTAAATTTATAAATGTACTTTAAATACATCGAAACTTGATATTGTAAAACCAGGGCATGTCAAGGTTGCAAAAGTATGCATAAAATGTGTTTTTAATCAAGATTGTGCAGTTAAGCCGTTCACGTGGAACAATCCTTCATTGTATATCACAAATAAAATGTATATATATAGTTTGAAGTCGCCTAGCAGCTATCATGTTGATGTCCCTTCACACAAAGAAATGGTGATTGTTAGTTAAAGTTTAAACACTATTTTAGAAGTGACATATTTAATACAAAACACCGTGACAATATATTGTTCGTCTAAATGACAGTCTTAAAATGGTCTTAATCAGGTCAGGGTTTTTTAACTGCAAAACAACATTTTCAAAAAGCCTTCTCTCAATTCTGAGAATCAAACGGCCATGATACAATATATTTGATTTCAAAATTTATTTTAAATTGAATATTATTTTTGAATTTTGGAAAGGTCTTTGATGAGGTAATTCTAAAAAAAAAATCTGAAATTTATATAAGAAAAATATTCTCTTAATTTGTACAGGTTTGTTAACAAAGTGATTATTTTAAGTAACAAGGTTTGTCACACCTATGATTAACCATTATAATAGGGGGAGGGGTGTTATTGTAACATTTGTCTTATTACAACATTTCTAGATCCTATGTGGTCAACCCCTGGGGATGGGTGTGTTGTGCTGGAATAAATACACATATATATATGGCTTACCCTTGGCAGAGAGTAGGTGTGAGAGTGTCATGGACATAATGTATTCAGCCTACGGATTTGGGGGTGGTGGGTGGAATTGTTGTCCTGGAATCATTTCACATGACTTACAGTTAACACGTGGAATGGAGAATGGATGGAATTTTCACACACGTATACTTTAAGCATTTAGCCAACTTGCAGCTAGGGTTGGGTCACTCTGGAACTAATGAACGTGTCTATGTGGTCATACATTGTGATGGAGTGGGCACGGAAAAGTCACGCATACACTGTTTATGAATATAAGTACAAATGTATTTAAACAAACTGATCTTATTCTCTAATATAATACAACTAGACTGACGTATATCACACTCTCCACACAATACTTTAATATCGGATGTTAATGTGCAAATAGCTATGTGTTACTCGTGCTGTTACTATATGATACGATATTTGATGCCATCGCGAGTTCTAAAGTGTAGATATATTTAAATATATGTATTTCATTAAAACAGAACATTTCTCTACTAGAATACATCACAATTAAAGATGACAGGCTTGTGTGTAAACAGCTAGCTAGAGAGAGTTATAATCCTTTAAAGGACATCCTTCTAGGTACTGGATAACACCAAAACAACAGCATGAATAACTGTTCTTCTTGTTTCTAGGTATAACCAATATAACAGCAATAACTACTGATCTCCTGGATACAAGTAAACAACAGCAAGAACTACTGATCTCCTAGGCTCTGGATACAAGAAAACAACAGCAAGAACTACTGATCTCCTAGGCTCTGGATACAAGAAAACAACGGCAAGAACTACTGATCTCCTAGGCTCTGGATACAAGCAAAACAACAGCAAGAACTACTGATCTCCTAGGCTCTGGATACAAGAAAACAACAGCAAGAACTACTGATCTCCTAGGCTCTGGATACAAGCAAAAAAACAGCAAGAACTACTGATCTCCTAGACTCTGGATACAAGAAAACAACAGCAAGAACTACTGATCTCCTAGGCTCTGGATACAAGAAAACAACAGCAAGAACTACTGATCTCCTAGGCTCTGGATACAGGAAAAAAACAGCAAGAACTACTGATCTCCTAGGTTCTGGATACAAGCAAAACAACAGCAAGAACTACTGATCTCCTAGGCTCTGGATACAAGAAAACAACAGCAAGAACTACTGATCTCCTAGGCTCTGGATACAAGAAAACAACAGCAAGAACTACTGATCTCCTAGGCTCTGGATACAAGTAAAACAACAGCAAGAACTACTGATCTCCTAGGCTCTAGATACAAGAAAACAACAGCAAGAACTACTGATCTCCTAGGCTCTGGATACAAGAAAACAACAGCAAGAACTACTGATCTCCTAGGCTCTGGATACAAGAAAACAACAGCAAGAACTACTGATCTCCTAGGCTCTGGATACAAGAAAACAACAGCAAGAACTACTGATCTCCTAGGCTCTGAATACAAGAAAACAACAGCAAGAACTACTGATTTCCTAGGCTCTGGATACAAGAAAACAACAGCAAGAACTACTGATCTCCTAGGCTCTGGATACAAGAAAACAACAGCAAGAACTACTGATCTCCTAGGCTCTGGATACAAGAAAACAACAGCAAGAACTACTGATCTCCTAGGCTCTGGATACAAGAAAACAACAGCAAGAACTACTGATCTCCTAGACTCTGGATACAAGAAAACAACAGCAAGAACTACTGATCTCCTAGGCTCTGGATACAAGAAAACAACAGCAAGAACTACTGATCTCCTAGGCTCTGGATACAAGAAAACAACAGCAAGAACTACTGATCTCCTAGGCTCTGGATACAAGAAAACAACAGCAAGAACTACTGATCTCCTAGGCTCTGGATACAAGTAAAACAACAGCAAGAACTACTGATCTCCTAGGCTCTAGATACAAGAAAACAACAGCAAGAACTACTGATCTCCTAGGCTCTGGATACAAGAAAACAACAGCAAGAACTACTGATCTCCTAGGCTCTGGATACAAGAAAACAACAGCAAGAACTACTGATCTCCTAGGCTCTGGATACAAGAAAACAACAGCAAGAACTACTGATCTCCTAGGCTTTGAATACAGGAAAACAACAGCAAGAACTACTGATCTCCTAGGCTCTGGATACAAGAAAACAACATCAAGAACTACTGATCTCCTAGGCTCTGGATACAAGAAAACAACAGCAAGAACTACTGATCTCCTAGGCTCTGGATACAAGAAAACAACAGCAAGAACTACTGATCTCCTAGACTCTGGATACAAGAAAACAACAGCAAGAACTACTGATCTCCTAGGCTCTGGATACAAGAAAACAACAGCAAGAACTACTGATCTCCTAAGCTCTGGATACAAGAAAACAACAACAAGGACTACTGATCTCCTAGGCTCTGGATACAAGAAAACAACAGCAAGAACTACTGATCTCCTGGGCTCTGGATACACGAAAACAACAGCAAGAACTACTGATCTCCTAGACTCTGGATACAAGAAAACAAAAGCAAGGACTACTGATCTCCTAGGCTCTGGATACAAGAAAACAACAGCAAGAACTACTGATCTCCTAGGCTCTGGATACAAGAAAACAACAGCAAGAACTATTGATCTCCTAGGCTCTGGATACAAGAAAACAACAGCAAGAACTACTGATCTCCTAGGCTCTGGATACAAGAAAACAACAGCAAGGACTACTGATCTCCTAGGCTCTGGATACAAGAAAACAACAGCAAGAACTACTGATCTCCTAGACTCTGGATACAAGAAAACAACAGCAAGAACTACTGATTTCCTAGGCTCTGGATACAAGAAAACAACAGCAAGAACTACTGATCTCCTAGGCTCTGGGTACAAGAAAACAACAGCAAGGACTATTGATCTCCTAGACTCTCAATACAAGAAAACAACAGCAAGAACTGCTGATCTCCTAGACTCTGGATACAAGAAAACAACAGCAAGGACTACTGATCTCCTAGGCTCTGGATACAAGAAAACAACAGCAAGAACTACTGATCTCCTAGGCTCTGGATACAAGAAAACAACAGCAAGAACTATTGATCTCCTAGGCTCTGGTTACAAGAAAACAACAGCAAGGACTACTGATCTCCTAGACTCTGGATACAAGAAAACAACAGCAAGGACTACTGATCTCCTAGACTCTGGATACAAGAAAACAACAGCAAGAACTACTGATCTCCTAGGTTCTGGATACAAGAAAACAACAGCAAGAATTACTGATCTCCTAGGCTCTGGAAACAAGAAAACAACAGCAAGAACTACTGATCTCCTAGGCTCTGGATACAAGAAAACAACAGCAAGAACTACTGATCTCCTAGGCTCTACTGATCTCCTAGGCTCTGGATACAAGAAAACAACAGCAAGAACTACTGATCTCCTAGGCTCTGGATACAAGAAAACAACAGCAAGGACTACTGATCTCCTAGGCTCTGGATACAAGAAAACAACGGCAAGAACTACTGATCTCCTAGGCTCTGGATACAAGAAAACAACAGCAAGAACTACTGATCTCCTAGGCTCTGGATACAAGAAAACAACAACAAGAACTACTGATCTCCTAGGGTCTGGATATAAGAAAACAACAGCAAGAACTACTGATCTCCTAGGCTCTGGATACAAGAAAACAACAGCAAGAACTACTGATCTCCTAGGCTCTGGGTACAAGAAAACAACAGCAAGGACTACTGATTTCCTAGGCTCTCAATACAAGAAAACAACAGCAAGAACTACTGATCTCCTAGACTCTGGATACAAGAAAACAACAGCAAGAACTACTGATCTCCTAGGCTCTGGTTACAAGAAAACAACAGCAAGGACTACTGATCTCCTAGGCTATGGATACAAGAAAACAACAGCAAGAACTACTGATCTCCTAGGCTCTGGATACAAGAAAACAACAGCAAGAACTACTGATCTCCTAGGCTCTGGTTACAAGAAAACAACAGCAAGGACTACTGATCTCCTAGGCTATGGATACAGAAAACAACAGCAAGAAATAAAGATCTCCTAGACTCTGGATACAAGAAAACAACAGCAAGGACTACTGATCTGCTAGGCTCTGGATACAAGAAAACAACAGCAAGAACTACTGATCTCCTAGGCTCTGGATACAAGAAAACAACAGCAAGAACTACTGATCTCCTAGGCTCTGGATACAAGAAAACAACAGCAAGAACTACTGATCTCCTAGGCTCTAGATACAAGAAAACAACAGCAAGAACTACTGATCTCCTAGACTCTGGATACAAGAAAACAACAGCAAGAACTACTGATCTCCTAGGCTCTGGATACAAGAAAACAACAGCAAGAACTACTGATCTCCTAGGCTCTGGATACAAGAAAACAACAGCAAGAACTACTGATCTCCTAGGCTCTAGATACAAGAAAACAACAGCAAGAACTACTGATCTCCTAGGCTCTGGATACAAGCAAAACAACAGCAAGAACTACTGATCTCCTAGACTCTGGATACAAGCAAAACAACAGCAAGAACTACTGATCTCCTAGGCTCTGGATATAAGCAAAACAACAGCAAGAACTACTGATCTCCTAGGCTCTGGGTACAAGCAAAACAACAGCAAGAACTACAGATCTCCTAGGCTCTGGATACAAGAACACAACAGGAAGAATTACTGATCTCCTAGTCTCTGGATACAAGAAAACAACAGCAAGGACTACTGATCTCCTAGGCTCTGGATACAAGAAAACAACAGCAAGGACTACTGATCTCCTATGCTCTGGATACAAGAGAACAACAGCAAGAACTACTGATCTCCTAGGCTCTCAAAACAAGAAAACAACAGCAAGAACTACTGATCTCCTAGGTTCTGGATACAAGAAAACAACAGCAAGGACTACTGATCTCCTAGGCTCTGGATACAAGAAAACAACAGCAAGAACTACTGATCTCCTAGGCTCTGGATACAAGAAAACAACAGCAAGAACTACTGATCTCCTAGGCTCTGGATACAAGAAAACAACGGCAAGAACTACTGATCTCCTAGGCTCTGGATACAAGCAAAACAACAGCAAGAACTACTGATCTCCTAGGCTCTGGATACAAGAAAACAACAGCAAGAACTACTGATCTCCTAGGCTCTGGATACAAGAAAACAACAGCAAGAACTATTGATCTCCTAGGCTCTGGATACAAGAAAACAACAGCAAGAACTACTGATCTCCTAGGCTCTGGATACAAGAAAACAACAGCAAGGACTACTGATCTCCTAGGCTCTGGATACAAGAAAACAACAGCAAGAACTACTGATCTCCTAGACTCTGGATACAAGAAAACAACAGCAAGAACTACTGATTTCCTAGGCTCTGGATACAAGAAAACAACAGCAAGAACTACTGATCCCCTAGGCTCTGGATACAAGAAAACAACAGCAAGGACACTTTCAACAATGTGTCAGGTATAGCGTAGAACATGGTGACCAGTTTTATTGGTGTTTAATGACACTTTCAACAATGTGTCAGGTATAACGTAGAACATGGTGACCAGTTTTATTGGTGCTTAACAACACTTTCAATAATGTGTCAGGTACAACGTAGAACATGGCGACCAGTTTTATTGGTGTTCAACGACACTTTCAACAATGTGTCAGGTATAACGTATAATATGGTGACCAGTTTTATTGGTGTTTAACACCACTTTCAACAATGTTAGCTATAGCGTAGAACATGTTGACCAGTTTTATTAGTGTTTAACAACACTTTCAACAATGTCAGGTATAACGTAGAACATGGTGACCAGTTTTATTGGTGTTTAACGACACTTTCAACAATGTGTCAGGTGTAATGTAGAACATGGTGACCATTTTTATTGGTATTAACGCCACTGTCAACAATATTTCAGCTATGATGTATAATATGGCGCACAGTTTTGTTGGTTTTTAACGACACTTTCAAAAATGTGTTAGTTATAACGTACAACATGGTTACCAGTTTTATTAGTGTTTAACGCCTTTCAACAATGTCAGGTATAACGTAGAACATGGTGACCAGTTTTATTGGTGTTTAATGACACTTTCAACAATGTGTCAGGTATAACGTATTACATGGTGACCAGTTTTATTGGTGCTTAACGACACTTTCAACAATATGTCAGGTATTACGTATAACATGGTCACCAGTTTTATTTGTGTTTAACGACACTTTCAACAATGTGTCAGGTATAACGTAGAACATGGTGACCAGTTTTATTGGTGTTTAATGCCACTTTCAACAATGTTACCTATAGCGTAGAACATGTTGATCAGTTTTATTGGTGTTTAATGCCACTTTCAACAATGTTAGCTATAGCGTAGAACATGTTGACCAGATTTATTGGTGTTTAATGCCACTTTTCAACAATGTGTCAGGTATAATGTAGAACATGGTGACCAGTTTTATTGGTGTTTAACGCCACTTTCAACAATGTTAGTTATAGCGTAGAACATGTTGACCAGTTCTATTGGTGTTTAACACCACTTTTAACAATGTGTCAGCTATAACATAGAACATGGTGACCAGTTTTATTGGTAAACAATGTGTCAGGTATCACGTAGAACATGGTGACCAACTTTATTGGTGTTTAACGACACTTTCAACAATGTGTCAGGTATAACGTAGAACATGGTGACCAGTTTTATTGGTGTTTAACGACACTTTCAACAATGTGTCAGGTATAACGTAGAACATGGTAACCAGTTTTATTGGTGTTTAATGCCACTTTTCAACAATGTGTCAGGTATAATGTAGAACATGGTGACCAGTTTTATTGGTGTTTAACGCCACTTTCAACAATGTTAGTTATAGCGTAGAACATGTTGACCAGTTCTATTGGTGTTTAACACCACTTTTAACAATGTGTCAGCTATAACATAGAACATGGTGACCAGTTTTATTGGTGTTTAACAACACTTTCAACAATGTGTCAGGTATCACGTAGAACATGGTGACCAACTTTATTGGTGTTTAACGACACTTTCAACAATGTGTCAGGTATAACGTAGAACATGGTGACCAGTTTTATTGGTGTTTAACGACACTTTCAACAATGTGTCAGGTATAACGTAGAACATGGTAACCAGTTTTATTGGTGTTTAATGACACTTTCAACGATGTGTACGGTATAACGTATAACATGGTGACCCGTTTTATTGGTGTTTAACGCCACTTTCAACAATGTTAGTTATAGCGTAGAACATGGTGACCAGTTTTATTGGTGCTTAACGACACTTTCAAAAATGTGTTAGTTATAACGTACAACATGGTTACCAGTTTTATTAGTGTTTAACGCCTTTCAACAATGTCAGGTATAACGTAGAACATGGTGACCAGTTTTATTGGTGTTTAATGACACTTTCAACAATGTGTCAGGTATAACGTATTACATGGTGACCAGTTTTATTGGTGCTTAACGACACTTTCAACAATATGTCAGGTATTACGTATAACATGGTCACCAGTTTTATTTGTGTTTAACGACACTTTCAACAATGTGTCAGGTATAACGTAGAACATGGTGACCAGTTTTATTGGTGTTTAATGCCACTTTCAACAATGTTACCTATAGCGTAGAACATGTTGATCAGTTTTATTGGTGTTTAATGCCACTTTCAACAATGTTAGCTATAGCGTAGAACATGTTGACCAGATTTATTGGTGTTTAATGCCACTTTTCAACAATGTGTCAGGTATAATGTAGAACATGGTGACCAGTTTTATTGGTGTTTAACGCCACTTTCAACAATGTTAGTTATAGCGTAGAACATGTTGACCAGTTCTATTGGTGTTTAACACCACTTTTATCAATGTGTCAGCTATAACATAGAACATGGTGACCAGTTTTATTGGTAAACAATGTGTCAGGTATCACGTAGAACATGGTGACCAACTTTATTGGTGTTTAACGACACTTTCAACAATGTGTCAGGTATAACGTAGAACATGGTGACCAGTTTTATTGGTGTTTAACGACACTTTCAACAATGTGTCAGGTATAACGTAGAACATGGTAACCAGTTTTATTGGTGTTTAATGCCACTTTTCAACAATGTGTCAGGTATAATGTAGAACATGGTGACCAGTTTTATTGGTGTTTAACGCCACTTTCAACAATGTTAGTAATAGCGTAGAACATGTTGACCAGTTCTATTGGTGTTTAACACCACTTTTAACAATGTGTCAGCTATAACATAGAACATGGTGACCAGTTTTATTGGTGTTTAACAACACTTTCAACAATGTGTCAGGTATCACGTAGAACATGGTGACCAACTTTATTGGTGTTTAACGACACTTTCAACAATGTGTCAGGTATAACGTAGAACATGGTGACCAGTTTTATTGGTGTTTAACGACACTTTCAACAATGTGTCAGGTATAACGTAGAACATGGTAACCAGTTTTATTGGTGTTTAATGACACTTTCAACGATGTGTTCGGTATAACGTATAACATGGTGACCCGTTTTATTGGTGCTTAACGCCACTTTCAACAATGTGACAGGTATAAAGTATAACATGGTGACCAGTTTTATTGGTGTTTAATGCCACTTTCAACAATGTTAGTCATAGCGTACAACATGGTGACCAGTTTTATTGGTGTTGAATGCCACTTTCAACAATATGTTAGTTATAGCATAGAACATGGTGACCAGTTTTATTGGTGTTTAACGACACTTTCAACAATGTGTCAATTATAACGTACGACATGGTTACCAGTTTTATTAGTGTTTAACGACACTTTCAACAATGTCAGGTATAACGTAGAACATGGTGACCAGCTTTATTGGTGTTTAATGCCACTTTCAACAATGTTAGTTATAGCATAGAACATCGTGACCAATTTTTTTGGTGTTTAACGACACTTTCAACAATGTGTCAGGTATAGCGTAGAACATGGTGACAAGTTTTATTGGTGTTCAACGACACTTTCAACAATGTGTCAGGTATAACGTATAACATGGTGACCAGTTTTATTGGTGTTTAATGCCACTTTCAACAATGTTAGCTATAGCGTAGAACATGTTGACCAGTTTTATTAGTGTTTAACAACACTTTCAACAATGTCAGGTATAACGTAGAACATGGTGACCAGTTTTATTGGTGTTTAACGCCACTGTCAACAATATTTCAGCTATGATGTATAATATGGCGATCAGTTTTATTGGTGTTTAATGCCACTTTTCAACAATGTGTCAGGTATAACGTATAACATGGTGACCAGTTTTATTGCTGTTTAATGCCACTTTCAACAATGTTAGCTATAGCGTAGAACATGTTGACCAGTTTTATTGGTGTTTAATGCCACTTTTCAACAATGTGTCAGGTATAATGTAGAACATGGTGACCAGTTTTATTGGTGTTTAATGCCACTTTCAAAAATGTTAGTTATAGCGTAGAACATGTTGACCAGTTCTATTGGTGTTTAACGCCACTTTTAACAATGTGTCAGCTATAACATAGAACATGGTGACCAGTTTTATTGGTGTTTAACAACACTTTCAACAATGTGTCAGGTATCACGTAGAACATGGTGACCAGCTTTATTGGTGTTTAACGACACTTTCAACAATGTGTCAGGTATAACGTAGAACATGGTGACCAGTTTTATTGGTGCTTAACGCCACTTTCAACAATGTGACAGGTATAAAGTATAACATGGTGACCAGTTTTATTGGTGTTTAACGCCACTTTCAACAATGTTAGTTATAGCGTACAACATGGTGACCAGTTTTATTGGTGTTGAATGCCACTTTCAACAATATGTTAGTTATAGCGTAGAACATGATGACCAGTTTTATTGGTGTTTAACGACACTTTCAACAATGTGTCAGTTATAACGTACAACATGGTTACCAGTTTTATTAGTGTTTAACGACACTTTCAACAATGTCAGGTATAACGTAGAACATGGTGACCAGTTTTATTGGTGTTTAATGCCACTTTCAACAATGTTAGTTATAGCATAGAACATCGTGACCAATTTGTTTGGTGTTTAACGACACTTTCAACAATGTGTCAGGTATAGCGTAGGACATGGTGACCAGTTTTATTGGTGCTTAATGACACTTTCAACAATGTGTCAGGTATAACGTAGAACATGGTGACCAGTTTTATTGGTGCTTAACAACACTTTCAATAATGTGTCAGGTACAACGTAGAACATGGCGACCAGTTTTATTGGTGTTCAACGACGCTTTCAACAATGTGTCAGGTATAACGTATAATATGGTGACCAGTTTTATTGGTGTTTAACGCCACTTTCAACAATGTTAGCAATAGCATAGAACATGTTGACCAGTTTTATTAGTGTTTAACAACACTTTCAACAATGTCAGGTATAACGTAGAACATGGTGACCAGGTTCATTGGTGTTTAACGACACTTTCAACAATGTGTCAGGTATAATGAAGAACATGGTGACCATTTTTATTGGTATTAACGCCACTGTCAACAATATTTCAGCTATGATGTATAATATGGCGCACAGTTTTGTTGGTGTTTAACGACACTTTCAACAATGTGTTAGTTATAACGTACAACATGGTTACCAGTTTTATTAGTGCTTAGCGACTTTCAACAATGTCAGGTATAACGTAGAACATGGTGACCAGTTTTATTGGTGTTTAATGACACTTTCAACAATGTGTCAGGTATAGCGTATTACATGGTGACCAGTTTTATTGGTGCTTAACGACACTTTGAACAATATGTAAGGTATTACGTATAACATGGTCACCAGTTTTATTTGTGTTTAACGACACTTTCAACAATGTGTCAGGTATAACGTAGAACATGGTGACCAGTTTTATTGGTGTTTAATGCCACTTTCAACAATGTTAGCTATAGCGTAGAACATGTTGACCAGTTTTATTGGTGTTTAATGCCACTTTTCAACAATGTGTCAGGTATAATGTAGAACAGGGTGACCAGTTTTATTGGTGTTTAACGCCACGTTCAACAATGTTAGTTATAGCGTAGAACATGTTGACCAGTTATATTGGTGTTTAACGCCACTTTTAGCAATGTGTCAGCTATTACATAGAACATGGTGACAAGTTTTATTGGCGTTTAATGCCACTTTTCAACAATGTGTCAGGTATAAGGTATAACATGGTGACCAGTTTTATTGGTGTTTAATGCCACTTTCAACAATGTTAGCTATAGCGTAGAACATGTTGACCACTTTTAACAATGTGTCAGCTATAACATAGAACATGGTGACCAGTTTTATTGGTGTTTAACAACACTTTCAACAATGTGTCAGGTATCACGTAGAACATGGTGACCAGCTTTATTGGTGTTTAACGACACTTTCAACAATGTGTCAGGTATAACGTATAACATGGTGACCAGTTTTATTGGTGTTTAACGACACTTTCAACAATGTGTCAGGTATAACGTAGAACATGGTGATCAGTTTTATTGGTGTTTAAAGCCACTTTCAACAATGTTAGTTATAGCGTAGAACATGGTGACCAGTTTTATTGGTGCATAACGCCACTTTCAACAATGTGACAGGTATAAAGTATAACATGGTGACCAGTTTTATTGGTGTTTAACGCCACTTTCAACAATGTTAGTTATAGCATAGAACATGGTGGCCAGTTTTATTGGTGTTGAATGCCACTTTCAACAATATGTTAGTTATAGCGCAGAACATGGTGACCAGTTTTATTAGTGTTTAACGACACTTTGAACAATGTGTCAGTTATAACGTACAACATGGTTACCAGTTTTATTAGTGTTTAACGACTTTCACCAATGTCAGGTATAACGTAGAACATGGTGACCAGTTTTATTGGTGTTTAATGCCACTTTCAACAATATTAGTTATAGCATAGAACATCGTGACCAATTTTTTTGGAGTTTAACGACTCTTTCAACAATGTGTCAGGTATAGCGTAGAACATGGTGACCAGTTTTATTAGTGTTTAATGACACTTTCAACAATGTGTCAGGTATAACGTAGAACATGGTGACAAGTTTTATTGGTGCTTAACAACACTTTCAATAATGTGTCAGGTACAACGTAGAACATGGTGACCAGTTTTATTGGTGTTCAACGACACTTTCAACAATGTGTCAGGTATAGTGTATAACATGGTGACCAGTTTTATTGGTGTTTAACGCCACTTTCAACAATGTTAGCTATAGCGTAGAACATGTTGACCAGTTTTATTAGTGTTTAACAACACTTTCAACAATGTCAGGTATAACGTAGAACATGGTGACCAGTTTTATTGGTGTTTAACGACACTTTCAACAATGTGTCAGGTATAATGTAGAACATGGTGACCATTTTTATTGGTATTAACGCCACTGTCAACAATATTTCAGCTATTATGTATAATATGGCGCACAGTTTTGTTGGTGTTTAACGACACTTTCAACAATGTGTTAGTTATAACGTACAACATGGTTACCAGTTTTATTATTGTTTAACGACTTTCAACAATGTCAGGTATAACGTAGAACATGGTGACCAGTTTTATTGGTGTTTAATGCCACTTTCAACAATGTGTCAGGTATAACGTATTACATGGTGACCAGTTTTATTGGTGCTTAACGACACTTTCAACAATATGTCAGGTATTACGTATAACATGGTCACCAGTTTTATTTGTGTTTAACGACACTTTCAACAATGTGTCAGGTATAACGTAGAACATGGTGACCAGTTTTATTGGTGTTTAATGCCACTTTCAACAATGTTAGCTATAGCGTAGAACATGTTGACCAGTTTTATTGGTGTTTAATGCCACTTTTCAACAATGTGTCAGGTATAATGTAGAACATAGTGACCAGTTTTATTGGTGTTTAATGCCACTTTCAACAATGTTAGTTATAGCGTAGAACATGTTGACCACTTATATTGGTGTTTAACGCCACTTTTAACAATGTGTCAGCTATAACATAGATCATGGTTACCAGTTTTATTGGTGTTTAATGCCACTTTTCAACAATGTGTCAGGTATAACGTATAACATGGTGACCAGTTTTATTGGTGTTTAATGCCACTTTCAACAATGTTAGCTATAGCGTAGAACAAATTGACCAGTTTTATTGGTGTTTAATGCCACTTTTCAACAATGTGTCAGGTATAATGTAGAACATGGTGACCAGTTTTATTGGTGTTTAACGACACTTTCAACAATGTGTCAGGTATAGTATAGAACATGGTGACCAGTTTTATTGGTGTTTAAAGACACTTTCAACAATGTGTCAGGTATAACGTAGGACATGGTGACCAGTTTTATTGGTGCTTAACAACACTTTCAATAATGTGTCAGGTACAACGTAGAACATGGTGACCAGTTTTATTGGTGTTCAACGACACTTTCAACAATGTGTCAGGTATAGCGTAGAACATGTTGACCAGTTCTATTGATGTTTAACGCCACTTTTAACAATGTGTCAGCTATAACATAGAACATGGTGACCAGTTTTATTGGTGTTTAACGACACCTTCAACAATGTGTCAGGAATAACGTAGAACATGGTGACCAGTTTTATTGGTGTTTAATGCCACTTTCAACAATGTTAGTTATAGCATAGAACATCGTGACCAATTTTTTTGGTGTTTAACGACACTTTCAACAATGTGTCAGGTATAGCGTAGAACATGGTGACCAGTTTTATTGGTGTTTAATGACACTTTCAACAATGTGTCAGGTACAACGTAGAACATGGTGACCAGTTTTATTGGTGTTCAACGACACTTTCAACAATGTGTCAGGTATAGCGTATAACATGGTGACCAGTTTTATTGGTGTTTAACGCCACTTTCAACAATGTTAGCTATAGCGTAGAACATGTTGACCAGTTTTATTAGTGTTTAACAACACTTTCAACAATGTCAGGTATAACGAAGAAGATGTTGACCAGTTTTATTGGTGTTTAACGACACTTTCAACAATGTGTCAGGTATAATGTAGAACATGGTGACCATTTTTATTGGTATTAACGCCACTGTCAACAATATTTCAGCTATTATGTATAATATGGCGCACAGTTTTATTGGTGTTTAACAACACTTTCAACAATGTGTCAGGTATCACGTAGAACATGGTGACCAGCTTTATTGGTGTTTAACGACATTTTCAACAAGGTGTCAGGTATAGCGTAGAACATGGTGACCAGTTTTGTTGGTGTTTAACGACACTTTCAACAATGTGTTAGTTATAACGTACAACATGGTTACCAGTTTTATTAGTGCTTAGCGACTTTCAACAATGTCAGGTATAACGTAGAACATGGTGACCAGTTTTATTGGTGTTTAATGACACTTTCAACAATGTGTCAGGTATAGCGTATTACATGGTGACCGGTTTTATTGGTGCTTAACGACACTTTGAACAATATGTAAGGTATTACGCATAACATGGTCACCAGTTTTATTTGTGTTTAACGACACTTTCAACAATGTGTCAGGTATAACGTAGAACATGGTGACCAGTTTTATTGGTGTTTAATGCCACTTTCAACAATGTTAGCTATAGCGTAGAACATGTTGACCAGTTTTATTGGTGTTTAATGCCACTTTTCAACAATGTGTCAGGTATAATGTAGAACAGGGTGACCAGTTTTATTGGTGTTTAACGCCACGTTCAACAATGTTAGTTATAGCGTAGAACATGTTGACCAGTTATATTGGTGTTTAACGCCACTTTTAGCAATGTGTCAGCTATTACATAGAACATGGTGACAAGTTTTATTGGCGTTTAATGCCACTTTTCAACAATGTGTCAGGTATAAGGTATAACATGGTGACCAGTTTTATTGGTGTTTAATGCCACTTTCAACAATGTTAGCTATAGCGTAGAACATGTTGACCACTTTTAACAATGTGTCAGCTATAACATAGAACATGGTGACCAGTTTTATTGGTGTTAAACAACACTTTCAACAATGTGTCAGGTATCTCGTAGAACATGGTGACCAGCTTTATTGGTGTTTAACGACACTTTCAACAATGTGTCAGGTATAACGTAGAACATGGTGATCAGTTTTATTGGTGTTTAAAGCCACTTTCAACAATGTTAGTTATAGCGTAGAACATGGTGACCAGTTTTATTGGTGCATAACGCCACTTTCAACAATGTGACAGGTATAAAGTATAACATGGTGACCAGTTTTATTGGTGTTTAACGCCACTTTCAACAATGTTAGTTATAGCATAGAACATGGTGGCCAGTTTTATTGGTGTTGAATGCCACTTTCAACAATATGTTAGTTATAGCGCAGAACATGGTGACCAGTTTTATTAGTGTTTAACGACACTTTGAACAATGTGTCAGTTATAACGTACAACATGGTTACCAGTTTTATTAGTGTTTAACGACTTTCACCAATGTCAGGTATAACGTAGAACATGGTGACCAGTTTTATTGGTGTTTAATGCCACTTTCAACAATATTAGTTATAGCATAGAACATCGTGACCAATTTTTTTGGAGTTTAACGACTCTTTCAACAATGTGTCAGGTATAGCGTAGAACATGGTGACCAGTTTTATTAGTGTTTAATGACACTTTCAACAATGTGTCAGGTATAACGTAGAACATGGTGACAAGTTTTATTGGTGCTTAACAACACTTTCAATAATGTGTCAGGTACAACGTAGAACATGGTGACCAGTTTTATTGGTGTTCAACGACACTTTCAACAATGTGTCAGGTATAGTGTATAACATGGTGACCAGTTTTATTGGTGTTTAACGCCACTTTCAACAATGTTAGCTATAGCGTAGAACATGTTGACCAGTTTTATTAGTGTTTAACAACACTTTCAACAATGTCAGGTATAACGTAGAACATGGTGACCAGTTTTATTGGTGTTTAACGACACTTTCAACAATGTGTCAGGTATAATGTAGAACATGGTGACCATTTTTATTGGTATTAACGCCACTGTCAACAATATTTCAGCTATTATGTATAATATGGCGCACAGTTTTGTTGGTGTTTAACGACACTTTCAACAATGTGTTAGTTATAACGTACAACATGGTTACCAGTTTTATTATTGTTTAACGACTTTCAACAATGTCAGGTATAACGTAGAACATGGTGACCAGTTTTATTGGTGTTTAATGCCACTTTCAACAATGTGTCAGGTATAACGTATTACATGGTGACCAGTTTTATTGGTGCTTAACGACACTTTCAACAATATGTCAGGTATTACGTATAACATGGTCACCAGTTTTATTTGTGTTTAACGACACTTTCAACAATGTGTCAGGTATAACGTAGAACATGGTGACCAGTTTTATTGGTGTTTAATGCCACTTTCAACAATGTTAGCTATAGCGTAGAACATGTTGACCAGTTTTATTGGTGTTTAATGCCACTTTTCAACAATGTGTCAGGTATAATGTAGAACATAGTGACCAGTTTTATTGGTGTTTAATGCCACTTTCAACAATGTTAGTTATAGCGTAGAACATGTTGACCACTTATATTGGTGTTTAACGCCACTTTTAACAATGTGTCAGCTATAACATAGATCATGGTTACCAGTTTTATTGGTGTTTAATGCCACTTTTCAACAATGTGTCAGGTATAACGTATAACATGGTGACCAGTTTTATTGGTGTTTAATGCCACTTTCAACAATGTTAGCTATAGCGTAGAACAAATTGACCAGTTTTATTGGTGTTTAATGCCACTTTTCAACAATGTGTCAGGTATAATGTAGAACATGGTGACCAGTTTTATTGGTGTTTAACGACACTTTCAACAATGTGTCAGGTATAGTATAGAACATGGTGACCAGTTTTATTGGTGTTTAAAGACACTTTCAACAATGTGTCAGGTATAACGTAGGACATGGTGACCAGTTTTATTGGTGCTTAACAACACTTTCAATAATGTGTCAGGTACAACGTAGAACATGGTGACCAGTTTTATTGGTGTTCAACGACACTTTCAACAATGTGTCAGGTATAGCGTAGAACATGTTGACCAGTTCTATTGATGTTTAACGCCACTTTTAACAATGTGTCAGCTATAACATAGAACATGGTGACCAGTTTTATTGGTGTTTAACGACACCTTCAACAATGTGTCAGGAATAACGTAGAACATGGTGACCAGTTTTATTGGTGTTTAATGCCACTTTCAACAATGTTAGTTATAGCATAGAACATCGTGACCAATTTTTTTGGTGTTTAACGACACTTTCAACAATGTGTCAGGTATAGCGTAGAACATGGTGACCAGTTTTATTGGTGTTTAATGACACTTTCAACAATGTGTCAGGTACAACGTAGAACATGGTGACCAGTTTTATTGGTGTTCAACGACACTTTCAACAATGTGTCAGGTATAGCGTATAACATGGTGACCAGTTTTATTGGTGTTTAACGCCACTTTCAACAATGTTAGCTATAGCGTAGAACATGTTGACCAGTTTTATTAGTGTTTAACAACACTTTCAACAATGTCAGGTATAACGAAGAAGATGTTGACCAGTTTTATTGGTGTTTAACGACACTTTCAACAATGTGTCAGGTATAATGTAGAACATGGTGACCATTTTTATTGGTATTAACGCCACTGTCAACAATATTTCAGCTATTATGTATAATATGGCGCACAGTTTTATTGGTGTTTAACAACACTTTCAACAATGTGTCAGGTATCACGTAGAACATGGTGACCAGCTTTATTGGTGTTTAACGACACTTTCAACAAGGTGTCAGGTATAGCGTAGAACATGGTGACCAGTTTTGTTGGTGTTTAACGACACTTTCAACAATGTGTTAGTTATAACGTACAACATGGTTACCAGTTTTATTAGTGCTTAGCGACTTTCAACAATGTCAGGTATAACGTAGAACATGGTGACCAGTTTTATTGGTGTTTAATGACACTTTCAACAATGTGTCAGGTATAGCGTATTACATGGTGACCGGTTTTATTGGTGCTTAACGACACTTTGAACAATATGTAAGGTATTACGCATAACATGGTCACCAGTTTTATTTGTGTTTAACGACACTTTCAACAATGTGTCAGGTATAACGTAGAACATGGTGACCAGTTTTATTGGTGTTTAATGCCACTTTCAACAATGTTAGCTATAGCGTAGAACATGTTGACCAGTTTTATTGGTGTTTAATGCCACTTTTCAACAATGTGTCAGGTATAATGTAGAACAGGGTGACCAGTTTTATTGGTGTTTAACGCCACGTTCAACAATGTTAGTTATAGCGTAGAACATGTTGACCAGTTATATTGGTGTTTAACGCCACTTTTAGCAATGTGTCAGCTATTACATAGAACATGGTGACAAGTTTTATTGGCGTTTAATGCCACTTTTCAACAATGTGTCAGGTATAAGGTATAACATGGTGACCAGTTTTATTGGTGTTTAATGCCACTTTCAACAATGTTAGCTATAGCGTAGAACATGTTGACCACTTTTAACAATGTGTCAGCTATAACATAGAACATGGTGACCAGTTTTATTGGTGTTAAACAACACTTTCAACAATGTGTCAGGTATCTCGTAGAACATGGTGACCAGCTTTATTGGTGTTTAACGACACTTTCAACAATGTGTCAGGTATAACGTAGAACATGGTGACCAGTTTTATTGGTGTTTAACGACACTTTCAACAATGTGTCAGGTATAACGTAGAACATGGTGACCAGTTTTATTGGTGTTTAACGCCACTTTCAACAATGTTAGTTATAGCGTAGAACATGGTGACCAGTTTTATTGGTGCATAACGCCACTTTCAACAATGTGACAGGTATAAAGTATAACATGGTGACCAGTTTTATTGGTGTTTAACGCCACTTTCAACAATGTTAGTTATAGCATAGAACATGGTGGCCAGTTTTATTGGTGTTGAATGCCACTTTCAACAATATGTTAGTAATAGCGCAGAACATGGTGACCAGTTTTATTAGTGTTTAACGACACTTTGAACAATGTGTCAGTTATAACGTACAACATGGTTACCAGTTTTATTAGTGTTTAACGACTTTCACCAATGTCAGGTATAACGTAGAACATGGTGACCAGTTTTATTGGTGTTTAATGCCACTTTCAACAATATTAGTTATAGCATAGAACATCGTGACCAATTTTTTTGGAGTTTAACGACTCTTTCAACAATGTGTCAGGTATAGCGTAGAACATGGTGACCAGTTTTATTAGTGTTTAATGACGCTTTCAACAATGTGTCAGGTATAACGTAGAACATGGTGACAAGTTTTATTGATGCTTAACAACACTTTCAATAATGTGTCAGGTACAACGTAGAACATGGTGACCAGTTTTATTGGTGTTCAACGACACTTTCAACAATGTGTCAGGTATAGTGTATAACATAGTGACCAGTTTTATTGGTGTTTAACGCCACTTTCAACAATGTTAGCTATAGCGTAGAACATGTTGACCAGTTTTATTAGTGTTTAACAACACTTTCAACAATGTCAGGTATAACGTAGAACATGGTGACCAGTTTTATTGGTGTTTAACGACACTTTCAACAATGTGTCAGGTATAATGTAGAACATGGTGACCATTTTTATTGGTATTAACGCCACTGTCAACAATATTTCAGCTATTATGTATAATATGGCGCACAGTTTTGTTGGTGTTTAACGACACTTTCAACAATGTGTTAGTTATAACGTACAACATGGTTACCAGTTTTATTATTGTTTAACGACTTTCAACAATGTCAGGTATAACGTAGAACATGGTGACCAGTTTTATTGGTGTTTAATGCCACTTTCAACAATGTGTCAGGTATAACGTATTACATGGTGACCAGTTTTATTGGTGCTTAACGACACTTTCAACAATATGTCAGGTATTACGTATAACATGGTCACCAGTTTTATTTGTGTTTAACGACACTTTCAACAATGTGTCAGGTATAACGTAGAACATGGTGACCAGTTTTATTGGTGTTTAATGCCACTTTCAACAATGTTAGCTATAGCGTAGAACATGTTGACCAGTTTTATTGGTGTTTAATGCCACTTTTCAACAATGTGTCAGGTATAATGTAGAACATAGTGACCAGTTTTATTGGTGTTTAATGCCACTTTCAACAATGTTAGTTATAGCGTAGAACATGTTGACCACTTATATTGGTGTTTAACGCCACTTTTAACAATGTGTCAGCTATAACATAGATCATGGTTACCAGTTTTATTGGTGTTTAATGCCACTTTTCAACAATGTGTCAGGTATAACGTATAACATGGTGACCAGTTTTATTGGTGTTTAATGCCACTTTCAACAATGTTAGCTATAGCGTAGAACAAATTGACCAGTTTTATTGGTGTTTAATGCCACTTTTCAACAATGTGTCAGGTATAATGTAGAACATGGTGACCAGTTTTATTGGTGTTTAACGACACTTTCAACAATGTGTCAGGTATAGCATAGAACATGGTGACCAGTTTTATTGGTGTTTAAAGACACTTTCAACAATGTGTCAGGTATAACGTAGGACATGGTGACCAGTTTTATTGGTGCTTAACAACACTTTCAATAATGTGTCAGGTACAACGTAGAACATGGTGACCAGTTTTATTGGTGTTCAACGACACTTTCAACAATGTGTCAGGTATAGCGTAGAACAGGTTGACCAGTTCTATTGACGTTTAACGCCACTTTTAACAATGTGTCAGCTATAACATAGAACATGGTGACCAGTTTTATTGGTGTTTAACGACACTTTCAACAATGTGTTAGTTATAACGTACAACATGGTTACCAGTTTTATTATTGTTTAACGACTTTCAACAATGTCAGGTATAACGTAGAACATGGTGACCAGTTTTATTGGTGTTTAATGCCACTTTCAACAATGTGTCAGGTATAACGTATTACATGGTGACCAGTTTTATTGGTGCTTAACGACACTTTCAACAATATGTCAGGTATTACGTATAACATGGTCACCAGTTTTATTTGTGTTTAACGACACTTTCAACAATGTGTCAGGTATAACGTAGAACATGGTGACCAGTTTTATTGGTGTTTAATGCCACTTTCAACAATGTTAGCTATAGCGTAGAACATGTTGACCAGTTTTATTGGTGTTTAATGCCACTTTTCAACAATGTGTCAGGTATAATGTAGAACATAGTGACCAGTTTTATTGGTGTTTAATGCCACTTTCAACAATGTTAGTTATAGCGTAGAACATGTTGACCACTTATATTGGTGTTTAACGCCACTTTTAACAATGTGTCAGCTATAACATAGATCATGGTTACCAGTTTTATTGGTGTTTAATGCCACTTTTCAACAATGTGTCAGGTATAACGTATAACATGGTGACCAGTTTTATTGGTGTTTAATGCCACTTTCAACAATGTTAGCTATAGCGTAGAACAAATTGACCAGTTTTATTGGTGTTTAATGCCACTTTTCAACAATGTGTCAGGTATAATGTAGAACATGGTGACCAGTTTTATTGGTGTTTAACGACACTTTCAACAATGTGTCAGGTATAGTATAGAACATGGTGACCAGTTTTATTGGTGTTTAAAGACACTTTCAACAATGTGTCAGGTATAACGTAGGACATGGTGACCAGTTTTATTGGTGCTTAACAACACTTTCAATAATGTGTCAGGTACAACGTAGAACATGGTGACCAGTTTTATTGGTGTTCAACGACACTTTCAACAATGTGTCAGGTATAGCGTAGAACAGGTTGACCAGTTCTATTGACGTTTAACGCCACTTTTAACAATGTGTCAGCTATAACATAGAACATGGTGACCAGTTTTATTGGTGTTTAACGACACTTTCAACAATGTGTCAGGTATAACGTAGAACATGGTGACCAGTTTTATTGGTGTTTAATGCCACTTTCAACAATGTTAGCTATAGCATAGAACATCGTGACCAATTTTTTTGGTGTTTAACGACACTTTCAACAATGTGTCAGGTATAGCGTAGAACATGGTGACCAGTTTTATTGGTGTTTAATGACACTTTCAACAATGTGTCAGGTACAACGTAGAACATGGTGACCAGTTTTATTGGTGTTCAACGACACTTTCAACAATGTGTCAGGTATAGCGTATAACATGGTGACCAGTTTTATTGGTGTTTAACGCCACTTTCAACAATGTTAGCTATAGCGTAGAACATGTTGACCAGTTTTATTAGTGTTTAACAACACTTTCAACAATGTCAGGTATAACGAAGAACATGTTGACCAGTTTTATTGGTGTTTAACGACACTTTCAACAATGTGTCAGGTATAATGTAGAACATGGTGACCATTTTTATTGGTATTAACGCCACTGTCAACAATATTTCAGCTATTATGTATAATATGGCGCACAGTTTTATTGGTGTTTAACAACACTTTCAACAATGTGTCAGGTATCACGTAGAACATGGTGACCAGCTTTATTGGTGTTTAACGACACTTTCAACAAGGTGTCAGGTATAGCGTAGAACATGGTGACCAGTTTTATTGGTGTTTAACGACACTTTCAACAATGTGTCAGGTATAGCGTAGAACATGGTGACCAGTTTTATTGGTGTTTAATGCCACTTTCAACAATGTTAGTTATAGCGTAGAACATGGTGACCAGTTTTATTGGTGCTTAACGCCACTTTCAACAATGTGACAGGTATAAAGTATAACATGGTGACCAGTTTTATTGGTGTTTAATGCCACTTTCAACAATGTTAGTTATAGCATAGAACATGGTGGCCAGTTTTATTGGTGTTGAATGGCACTTTCAACAATATGTTAGGTACAGCGCAGAACATGGTGACCAGATTTATTGGTGTTTAACGACACTTTGAACAATGTGTCAGTTATAGCGTACAACATGGTTACCAGTTTTATTAGTGTTTAACGACTTTCACCAATGTCAGGTATAACATAGAACATGGTGACCAGTTTTATTGGTGTTTAACGACACTTTCAACAATGTGTCAGGTATAACATAGAACATGGTGACCAATTTTATTGGTGTTCAACGACACTTTCAACAATGTGTCAGGTATAGCGTATAACATGGTGACCAGTTTTATTGGTGTTTAACGCCACTTTCAACAATGTTAGCTATAGCGTAGAACATGTTGACCAGTTCTATTGGTGTTTAACGCCACTTTTAACAACGTGTGAGCTATAACATAGAACCGGGTGACCAGTTTTATTGGTGTTTAACAACACTTTCAACAATGTGTCAGGTATCACATAGAACATGGTGACCAGCTTTATTGGTGTTTAACGACACTTTCAACAATGTGTCAGGTATAACGTAGAACATGGTGACCAGTTTTATTGGTGTTTAATGCCACTTTCAACAATGTTAGTTATAGCATAGAACATCGTGACCAATTTTTTTGGTGCTTAACGACACTTTCAACAATGTGTCAGGTATAGCGTAGAACATGGTGACCAGTTTTATTGGTGTTTAATGACACTTTCAACAATGTGTCAGGTACAACGTAGAACATGGTGACCAGTTTTATTGGTGTTCAACGACACTTTCAACAATGTGTCAGGTATAGTGTATAACATGGTGACCAGTTTTATTGGTGTTTAACGCCACTTTCAACAATGTTAGCTATAGCGTAGAACATGTTGACCAGTTTTATTAGTGTTTAACAACACTTTCAACAATGTGTCAGGTATAACGTAGAACATGGTGACCAGTTTTATTGGTTTTTAATGACACTTTCAACCATGTGTCAGGTATAATGTAGAACATGGTGACCATTTTTATTGGTATTAACGCCACTGTCAACAATATTTCAGCTATTATGTATAATATGGCGCACAGTTTTGTTGGTGTTTAACGACACTTTCAACAATGTGTTAGTTATAACGTACAACATGGTTACCAGTTTTATTAGTGTTTAACGACTTTCAACAATGTCAGGTATAACGTAGAACATGGTGACCAGTTTTATTGGTGTTTAATGCCACTTTCAACAATGTTAGCTATAGCGTAGAACATGTTGACCACTTTTAGCAATGTGTCAGCTATAACATAGAACATGGTGACCAGTTTTATTGGTGTTTATCAACACTTTCAACAATGTGTCAGGTATCACGTAGAACATGGTGACCAGCTTTATTGGTGTTTAACGACACTTTCAACAATGTGTCAGGTATAACGTAGAACATGGTGACCAGTTTTATTGGTGTTTAACGACACTTTCAACAATGTGTCAGGTATAACGTAGAACATGGTGACCAGTTTTATTGGTGTTTAACGCCACTTTCAACAATGTTAGTTATAGCGTAGAACATGGTGACCAGTTTTATTGGTGCTTAACGCCACTTTCAACAATGTGACAGGTATAACGTAGAACATGGTGACCAGTTTTATTGGTGTTTAACGCCACTTTCAACAATGTTAGTTATAGCATAGAACATGGTGGCCAGTTTTATTGGTGTTGAATGCCACTTTCAACAATATGTTAGTTATAGCGCAGAACATGGTGACCAGTTTTATTGGTGTTTAACGACACTTTGAACAATGTGTCAGTTATAACGTACAACATGGTGACCAGTTTTATTAGTGTTTAACGACTTTCACCAATGTCAGGTATAACGTAGAACATGGTGACCAGTTTTATTGGTGTTTAATGCCACTTTCAACAATATTAGTTATAGCATAGAACATCGTGACCAATTTTTTTGGAGTTTAACGACACTTTCAACAATGTGTCAGGTATAGCGTAGAACATGGTGGCCAGTTTTATTAGTGTTTAATGACACTTTCAACAATGTGTCAGGTATAACGTAGAACATGGTGACCAGTTTTATTGGTGCTTAACAACACTTTCAATAATGTGTCAGGTACAACGTAGAACATGGTGACCAGTTTTATTGGTGTTCAACGACACTTTCAACAATGTGTCAGGTATAGTGTATAACATGGTGACCAGTTTTATTGGTGTTTAATGCCACTTTCAACAATGTTAGCTATAGCGTAGAACATGTTGACCAGTTTTATTGGTGTTTAACAACACTTTCAACAATGTCAGGTATAACGTAGAACATGGTGACCAGTTTTATTGGTGTTTAACGACACTTTCAACAATGTGTCAGGTATAATGTAGAACATGGTGACCATTTTTATTGGTATTAACGCCACTGTCAACAATATTTCAGCTATTATGTATAATATGGGGCACAGTTTTGTTGGTGTTTAACGACACTTTCAACAATGTGTTAGTAATAACGTACAACATGGTTACCAGTTTTATTATTGTTTAACGTCTTTCAACAATGTCAGGTATAACGTAGAACATGGTGACCAGTTTTATTGGTGTTTAATGACACTTTCAACAATGTGTCAGGTATAACGTATTACATGGTGACCAGTTTTATTGGTGCTTAACGACACTTTCAACAATATGTCAGGTATTACGTATAACATGGTCACCAGTTTTATTTGTGTTTAACGACACTTTCAACAATGTGTCAGGTATAACGTAGAACATGGTGACCAGTTTTATTGGTGTTTAATGCCACTTTCAAAAATGTTAGCTATAGCGTAGAACATGTTGACCAGTTTTATTGGTGTTTAATGCCACTTTTCAACAATGTGTCAGGTATAATGTAGAACATAGTGACCAGTTTTATTGGTGTTTAATGCCACTTTCAACAATGTTAGTTATACCGTAGAACATGTTGACCAGTTATATTGGTGTTTAACGCCACTTTTAACAATGTGTCAGCTATAACATAGAACATGGTGACCAGTTTTATTGGTGTTTAACGACAATTTCAACGATGTGTCAGGTATAACGTAGAACATGGTGACCAGTTTTATTGGTGTTTAACGACACTTTCAACAATGTGTTAGTTATAGCATAGAACATGGTGACCAGTTTTATTGGTGTTTAATGCCACTTTCAATAATGTGACAGGTATAAAGTATAACATGGTGACCAGTTTTATTGGTGTTTAACGCCACTTTCAACAATGTTAGTTATAGCATAGAACATGGGGGCCAGTTTTATTGGTGTTGAATGCCACTTTCAACAATATGTTAGTTATAGCGCAGAACATGGTGACCAGTTTTATTGGTGTTTAACGACACTTTCAACAATGTGTTAGTTATAACGTACAACATGGTTACCAGTTTTATTAGTGTTCAACGACTTTCAACTATGTCAGGTATAACGTAGAACATGGTGACCAGTTTTATTAGTGTTCAACGACTTTCAACAATGTCAGGTATAACGTAGAACATGGTGACCAGTTTTATTGGTGTTTAACGCCACTTTCAACAATGTTAGTTATAGCGTAGAACATGGTGACCAGTTTTATTGGTGCTTAACGCCACTTTCAACAATGTGACAGGTATAAAGTATAACATGGTGACCAGTGTTATTGGTGTTTAAGGTCCCTTTCAACAATATGTTAGTTATAGCGTAGAACATGGTGACCAGTTTTATTGGTGTTTATCGACACTTTCAACAATGTGTCAGTTATAACGTACAACATGGTTACCAGTTTTATTAGTGTTTAACGACACTTTCAACAATGTAAGGTATAACGTAGAACATGGTGACCAGTTTTATTGGTGTTTAATGCCACTTTCAACAATGTTAGTTATAGCATAGAACATCGTGACCAATTTTTTGGGTGTTTAACGACACTTTCAACAATGTGTCAGGTATAGCATAGAACATGGTGACCAGTTTTATTGGTGTTTAATGACACTTTCAACAATGTGTCAGGTATAACGTAGAACATGGTGACCAGTTTTATTGGTGCTTAACAACACTTTCAATAATGTGTCAGGTACAACGTAGAACATGGTGACCAGTTTTATTGGTGTTCAACGACACTTTCAACAATGTGTCAGGTATAACGTATAACATGGTGACCAGTTTTATTGGTGTTTAACGCCACTTTCAACAATGTTAGCTATAGCGTAGAACATGTTGACCAGTTTTATTAGTGTTTAACAACACTTTCAACAATGTCAGGTATAACGTAGAACATGGTGACCAGTTTTATTGGTGTTTAACGACACTTTCAACAATGTGTCAGGTATAATGTAGAACATGGTGACCATTTTTATTGGTATTAACGCCACTGTCAACAATATTTCAGCTATGATGTATAATATGTCGCACAGTTTTGTTGGTGTTTAACGACACTTTCAACAATGTGTTAGTTATAACGTACAACATGGTTACCAGTTTTATTAGTGTTTAACGACTTTCAACAATGTCAGGTATAACGTAGAACATGGTGACCAGTTTTATTGGTGTTTAATGACACTTTCAACGTGTCAGGTATAACGTAGAACAGGGTGACCAGTTTTATTGGTGTTTAACGTCACTTTCAACAATGTGTCAGGTATAACGTAGAACATGGTGACCTGTTTTATTGGTGTTTAACGACACTTTCAACAATGTGTCAGGTATAACGTAGAACATGGTGACCAGTTTTATTGGTGTTTAATGCTACTTTCAACAATGTTAGCTATAGCGTAGAACATGTTGACCAGTTTTATTGGTGTTTAATGCCACTTTCAACAATGTTAGTTATAGCATAGAACATGGGGGCCAGTTTTATTGGTGTTGAATGCCACTTTCAACACTATGTTAGTTATAGCGCAGAACATGGTGACCAGTTTTATTGGTGTTTAACGACACTTTCAACAATGTGTTAGTTATAACTTACAACATGGTTACCAGTTTTATTAGTGTTCAACGACTTTCAACAATGTCAGGTATAACGTAGAACATGGTGACCAGTTTTATTGGTGTTTAATGCTACTTTCAACAATGTTAGCTATAGCGTAGAACATGTTGACCAGTTTTATTGGTGTTTAATGCCACTTTCAACAATGTTAGTTATAGCATAGAACATTGGGGCCAGTTTTATTGGTGTTGAATGCCACTTTCAACAATATGTTAGTTATAGCGCAGAACATGGTGACCAGTTTTATTGGTGTTTAACGACACTTTCAACAATGTGTTAGTTATAACGTACAACATGGTTACCAGTTTTATTAGTGTTCAACGACTTTCAACAATGTCAGGTATAACGTAGAACATGGTGACCAGTTTTATTGGTGTTTAACGCCACTTTCAACAATGTGACAGGTATAAAGTATAACATGGTGACCAGTTTTATTGGTGTTTAAGGTCCCTTTCAACAATATGTTAGCTATAGCGTAGAACATGGTGACCAGTTTTATTGGTGTTTATCGACACTTTCAACAATGTGTCAGGTATAACGTATAACATGGTGACCAGTTTTATTGGTGTTTAACGCCACTTTCAACAATGTTAGCTATAGCGTAGAACATGTTGACCAGTTTTATTAGTGTTTAACAACACTTTCAACAATGTCAGGTATAACGTAGAACATCGTGACCAGTTTTATTGGTGTTTAACGACACTTTCAACAATGTGTCAGGTATAATGTAGAACATGGTGACCATTTTTATTGGTATTAACGCCACTGTCAACAATATTTCAGCTATGATGTATAATATGGCGCACAGTTTTGTTGGTGTTTAACGACACTTTCAACAATGTGTTAGTTATAACGTACAACATGGTTACCAGTTTTATTAGTGCTTAACGACTTTCAACAATGTCAGGTATAACGTAGAACATGGTGACCAGTTTTATTGGTGTTTAATGACACTTTCAACGTGTCAGGTATAACGTAGAACAGGGTGACCAGTTTTATTGGTGCTTAACGTCACTTTCAACAATGTGTCAGGTATAACGTAGAACATGGTGACCTGTTTTATTGGTGTTTAACGACACTTTCAACAATGTGTCAGGTATAACGTAGAACATGGTGACCAGTTTTATTGGTGTTTAATGCTACTTTCAACAATGTTAGCTATAGCGTAGAACATGTTGACCAGTTTTATTGGTGTTTAATGCCACTTTCAACAATGTTAGTTATAGCATAGAACATGGGGGCCAGTTTTATTGGTGTTGAATGCCACTTTCAACACTATGTTAGTTATAGCGCAGAACATGGTGACCAGTTTTATTGGTGTTTAACGACATTTTCAACAATGTGTTAGTTATAACTTACAACATGGTTACCAGTTTTATTAGTGTTCAACGACTTTCAACAATGTCAGGTATAACGTAGAACATGGTGACCAGTTTTATTGGTGTTTAATGCTACTTTCAACAATGTTAGCTATAGCGTAGAACATGTTGACCAGTTTTATTGGTGTTTAATGCCACTTTCAACAATGTTAGTTATAGCATAGAACATTGGGGCCAGTTTTATTGGTGTTGAATGCCACTTTCAACAATATGTTAGTTATAGCGCAGAACATGGTGACCAGTTTTATTGGTGTTTAACGACACTTTCAACAATGTGTTAGTTATAACGTACAACATGGTTACCAGTTTTATTAGTGTTCAACGACTTTCAACAATGTCAGGTATAACGTAGAACATGGTGACCAGTTTTATTGGTGTTTAACGCCACTTTCAACAATGTTAGTTATAGCGTAGAACATGGTGACCAGTTTTATTGGTGTTTAACGCCACTTTCAACAATGTGACAGGTATAAAGTATAACATGGTGACCAGTTTTATTGGTGTTTAAGTTCCCTTTCAATAATATGTTAGTTATAGCGTAAAACATGGTGACCAGTTTTATTGGTGTTTATCGACACTTTCAACAATGTGTCAGGTATAACGTATAACATGGTGACCAGTTTTATTGGTGTTTAACGCCACTTTCAACAATGTTAGTTATAGCGTAGAACATGGTGGCCAGTTTTATTGGTGCTTAACGCCACTTTCAATAATGTGACAGGTATAAAGTATAACATGGTGACCAGTTTTATTGGTGTTTAACGCCACTTTCAACAATGTTAGTTATAGCATAGAACATGGGGGCCAGTTTTATTGGTGTTGAATGCCACTTTCAACAATATGTTAGTTATAGCGCAGAACATGGTGACCAGTTTTATTGGTGTTTAACGACACTTTCAACAATGTGTTAGTTATAACGTACAACATGGTTACCAGTTTTATTAGTGTTCAACGACTTTCAACAATGTCAGGTATAACGTAGAACATGGTGACCAGTTTTATTGGTGTTTAACGCCACTTTCAACAATGTTAGTTATAGCGTAGAACATGGTGACCAGTTTTATTGGTGTTTAACGCCACTTTCAACAATGTGACAGGTATAAAGTATAACATGGTGACCAGTTTTATTGGTGTTTAAGGTCCCTTTCAACAATATGTTAGCTATAGCGTAGAACATGGTGACCAGTTTTATTGGTGTTTATCGACACTTTCAACAATGTGTCAGGTATAACGTATAACATGGTGACCAGTTTTATTGGTGTTTAACGCCACTTTCAACAATGTTAGCTATAGCGTAGAACATGTTGACCAGTTTTATTAGTGTTTAACAACACTTTCAACAATGTCAGGTATAACGTAGAACATCGTGACCATTTTTATTGGTATTAACGCCACTGTCAACAATATTTCAGCTATGATGTATAATATGGCGCACAGTTTTGTTGGTGTTTAACGACACTTTCAACAATGTGTTAGTTATAACGTACAACATGGTTACCAGTTTTATTAGTGTTTAACGACTTTCAACAATGTCAGGTATAACGTAGAACATGGTGACCAGTTTTATTGGTGTTTAATGACACTTTCAACGTGTCAGGTATAACGTAGAACAGGGTGACCAGTTTTATTGGTGTTTAACGTCACTTTCAACAATGTGTCAGGTATAACGTAGAACATGGTGACCTGTTTTATTGGTGTTTAATGACACTTTCAACAATGTGTCAGGTATAACGTAGAACATGGTGACCAGTTTTATTGGTGTTGAATGCCACTTTCAACAATATGTTAGTTATAGCGCAGAACATGGTGACCAGTTTTATTGGTGTTTAACGACACTTTCAACAATGTGTTAGTTATAACGTACAACATGGTTACCAGTTTTATTAGTGTTCAACGACTTTCAACAATGTCAGGTATAACGTAGAACATGGTGACCAGTTTTATTGGTGTTTAATGCTACTTTCAACAATGTTAGCTATAGCGTAGAACATGTTGACCAGTTTTATTGGTGTTTAATGCCACTTTCAACAATGTTAGTTATAGCATAGAACATTGGGGCCAGTTTTATTGGTGTTGAATGCCACTTTCAACAATATGTTAGTTATAGCGCAGAACATGGTGACCAGTTTTATTGGTGTTTAACGACACTTTCAACAATGTGTTAGTTATAACGTACAACATGGTTACCAGTTTTATTAGTGTTCAACGACTTTCAACAATGTCAGGTATAACGTAGAACATGGTGACCAGTTTTATTGGTGTTTAACGCCACTTTCAACAATGTTAGTTATAGCGTAGAACATGGTGACCAGTTTTATTGGTGTTTAATGCCACTTTCAACAATGTGACAGGTATAAAGTATAACATGGTGACCAGTTTTATTGGTGTTTAAGGTCCCTTTCAACAATATGTTAGTTATAGCGTAAAACATGGTGACCAGTTTTATTGGTGTTTATCGACACTTTCAACAATGTGTCAGGTATAACGTATAACATGGTGACCAGTTTTATTGGTGTTTAACGCCACTTTCAACAATGTTAGCTATAGCGTAGAACATGTTGACCAGTTTTATTAGTGTTTAACAACACTTTCAACAATGTCAGGTATAACGTAGAACATCGTGACCAGTTTTATTGGTGTTTAACGACACTTTCAACAATGTGTCAGGTATAATGTAGAACATGGTGACCATTTTTATTGGTATTAACGCCACTGTCAACAATATTTCAGCAATGATGTATAATATGGCGCACAGTTTTGTTGGTGTTTAATGACACTTTCAACAATGTGTTAGTTATAACGTACAACATGGTTACCAGTTTTATTAGTGTTTAACGACTTTCAACAATGTCAGGTATAACGTAGAACATGGTGACCAGTTTTATTGGTGTTTAATGACACTTTCAACGTGTCAGGTATAACGTAGAACAGGGTGACCAGTTTTATTGGTGTTTAACGTCACTTTCAACAATGTGTCAGGTATAACGTAGAACATGGTGACCAGTTTTATTGGTGTTTAATGCTACTTTCAACAATGTTAGCTATAGCGTAGAACATGGTGACCAGTTTTATTGGTGCTTAACAACACTTTCAATAATGTGTCAGGTACAACGTAGAACATGGTGACCCGTTTTATTGGTGTTTAACGCCACTTTCAACAATGTTAGCTATAGCATAGAACATGTTGACCAGTTTTAGTAGTGTTTAACAACACTTTCAACAATGTCAGGTATAACGTAGAACATGGTGACCAGTTTTATTGGTGTTTAACGACACTTTCAACAATGTGTCAGGTATAATGTAGAACATGGTGACCATTTTTATTGGTATTAACGCCACTGTCAACAATATTTCAGCTATTATGTATAATATGGCGCAGTTTTGTTGGTGTTTAACGACACTTTCATCAATGTGTTAGTTATAACGTACAACATGGTTACCAGTTTTATTAGTGTTTAACGCCTTTCAACAATGTCAGGTATAACGTAGAACATGGTGACCAGTTCTATTGGTGTTTAATGACACTTTCAACAATGTGTCAGGTATAACGTATTACATGGTGACCAGTTTTATTGGTGCTTAACGACACTTTCAACAATATGTCAGGTATTACGTATAACATGGTCACCAGTTTTATTTGTGTTTAACGACACTTTCAACAATGTGTCAGGTATAACGTAGAACATGGTGACCAGTTTTATTGGTGTTTAATGCCACTTTCAACAATGTTAGCTATAGCGTAGAACATGTTGACCAGTTTTATTGGTGTTTAATGCCACTTTTCAACAATGTGTCAGGTATAATGTAGAACATGGTGACCAGTTTTATTGGTGTTTAACGCCACTTTCAACAATGTTAGTTATAGAGTAGAACATGTTGACCAGTTCTATTGGTGTTTAACGCCACTTTTAACAATGTGTCAGCTATAACATAGAACATAGTGACCAGTTTTATTGGTGTTTAAAAACACTTTCAACAATGTGTCGGGTATAACGTAGAACATGGTGACCAGTTTTATTGGTGTTTAACGACAATTTCAACAATGTGTCAGGTATAACATAAAACATAGTGACCAGTTTTATTGGTGTTTAACGATACTTTCAATGATGTGTCAGGTATAACGTATAACATGGTGACCAGTTTTATTGGTGTTTAACGCCACTTTCAACAATGTTAGTTATAGCGTAGAACATGGTGGCCAGTTTTATTGGTGCTTAACGCCACTTTCAATAATGTGACAGGTATAAAGTATAACATGGTGACCAGTTTTATTGGTGTTTAACGCCACTTTCAACAATGTTAGTTATAGCATAGAACATGGGGGCCAGTTTTATTGGTGTTGAATGCCACTTTCAACAATATGTTAGTTATAGCGCAGAACATGGTGACCAGTTTTATTGGTGTTTAACGACACTTTCAACAATGTGTTAGTTATAACGTACAACATGGTTACCAGTTTTATTAGTGTTCAACGACTTTCAACAATGTCAGGTATAACGTAGAACATGGTGACCAGTTTTATTGGTGTTTAACGCCACTTTCAACAATGTTAGTTATAGCGTAGAACATGGTGACCAGTTTTATTGGTGTTTATCGACACTTTCAACAATGTGTCAGGTATAACGTATAACATGGTGACCAGTTTTATTGGTGTTTAACGCCACTTTCAACAATGTTAGCTATAGCGTAGAACATGTTGACCAGTTTTATTGGTGTTTAATGCCACTTTCAACAATGTTAGTTATAGCATAGAACATGGGGGCCAGTTTTATTGGTGTTGAATGCCACTTTCAACAATATGTTAGTTATAGTGCAGAACATGGTGACCAGTTTTATTGGTGTTTAACGACACTTTCAACAATGTGTTAGTTATAACGTACAACATGGTTACCAGTTTTATTAGTGTTCAACGACTTTCAACAATGTCAGGTATAACGTAGAACATGGTGACCAGTTTTATTGGTGTTTAACGCCACTTTCAACAATGTTAGTTATAGCGTAGAACATGGTGACCAGTTTTATTGGTGTTTAACGCCACTTTCAACAATGTGACAGGTATAAAGTATAACATGGTGACCAGTTTTATTGGTGTTTAAGGTCCCTTTCAACAATATGTTAGTTATAGCGTAGAACATGGTGACCAGTTTTATTGGTGTTTATCGACACTTTCAACAATGTGTCAGGTATAACGTATAACATGGTGACCAGTTTTATTGGTGTTTAACGCCACTTTCAACAATGTTAGTTATAGCGTAGAACATGGTGACCAGTTTTATTGGTGTTTAATGCCACTTTCAACAATGTGACAGGTATAAAGTATAACATGGTGACCAGTTTTATTGGTGTTTAAGGTCCCTTTCAACAATATGTTAGTTATAGCGTAAAACATGGTGACCAGTTTTATTGGTGTTTATCGACACTTTCAACAATGTGTCAGGTATAACGTATAACATGGTGACCAGTTTTATTGGTGTTTAACGCCACTTTCAACAATGTTAGCTATAGCGTAGAACATGTTGACCAGTTTTATTAGTGTTTAACAACACTTTCAACAATGTCAGGTATAACGTAGAACATCGTGACCAGTTTTATTGGTGTTTAACGACACTTTCAACAATGTGTCAGGTATAATGTAGAACATGGTGACCATTTTTATTGGTATTAACGCCACTGTCAACAATATTTCAGCAATGATGTATAATATGGCGCACAGTTTTGTTGGTGTTTAATGACACTTTCAACAATGTGTTAGTTATAACGTACAACATGGTTACCAGTTTTATTAGTGTTTAACGACTTTCAACAATGTCAGGTATAACGTAGAACATGGTGACCAGTTTTATTGGTGTTTAATGACACTTTCAACGTGTCAGGTATAACGTAGAACAGGGTGACCAGTTTTATTGGTGTTTAACGTCACTTTCAACAATGTGTCAGGTATAACGTAGAACATGGTGACTTGTTTTATTGGTGTTTAACGACACTTTCAACAATGTGTCAGGTATAACGTAGAACATGGTGACCAGTTTTATTGGTGTTTAATGCTACTTTCAACAATGTTAGCTATAGCGTAGAACATGGTGACCAGTTTTATTGGTGCTTAACAACACTTTCAATAATGTGTCAGGTACAACGTAGAACATGGTGACCCGTTTTATTGGTGTTTAACGCCACTTTCAACAATGTTAGCTATAGCATAGAACATGTTGACCAGTTTTAGTAGTGTTTAACAACACTTTCAACAATGTCAGGTATAACGTAGAACATGGTGACCAGTTTTATTGGTGTTTAACGACACTTTCAACAATGTGTCAGGTATAATGTAGAACATGGTGACCATTTTTATTGGTATTAACGCCACTGTCAACAATATTTCAGCTATTATGTATAATATGGCGCAGTTTTGTTGGTGTTTAACGACACTTTCATCAATGTGTTAGTTATAACGTACAACATGGTTACCAGTTTTATTAGTGTTTAACGCCTTTCAACAATGTCAGGTATAACGTAGAACATGGTGACCAGTTCTATTGGTGTTTAATGACACTTTCAACAATGTGTCAGGTATAACGTATTACATGGTGACCAGTTTTATTGGTGCTTAACGACACTTTCAACAATATGTCAGGTATTACGTATAACATGGTCACCAGTTTTATTTGTGTTTAACGACACTTTCAACAATGTGTCAGGTATAACGTAGAACATGGTGACCAGTTTTATTGGTGTTTAATGCCACTTTCAACAATGTTAGCTATAGCGTAGAACATGTTGACCAGTTTTATTGGTGTTTAATGCCACTTTTCAACAATGTGTCAGGTATAATGTAGAACATGGTGACCAGTTTTATTGGTGTTTAACGCCACTTTCAACAATGTTAGTTATAGAGTAGAACATGTTGACCAGTTCTATTGGTGTTTAACGCCACTTTTAACAATGTGTCAGCTATAACATAGAACATAGTGACCAGTTTTATTGGTGTTTAAAAACACTTTCAACAATGTGTCGGGTATAACGTAGAACATGGTGACCAGTTTTATTGGTGTTTAACGACAATTTCAACAATGTGTCAGGTATAACATAAAACATAGTGACCAGTTTTATTGGTGTTTAACGATACTTTCAATGATGTGTCAGGTATAACGTATAACATGGTGACCAGTTTTATTGGTGTTTAACGCCACTTTCAACAATGTTAGTTATAGCGTAGAACATGGTGGCCAGTTTTATTGGTGCTTAACGCCACTTTCAATAATGTGACAGGTATAAAGTATAACATGGTGACCAGTTTTATTGGTGTTTAACGCCACTTTCAACAATGTTAGTTATAGCATAGAACATGGGGGCCAGTTTTATTGGTGTTGAATGCCACTTTCAACAATATGTTAGTTATAGCGCAGAACATGGTGACCAGTTTTATTGGTGTTTAACGACAATTTCAACAATGTGTTAGTTATAACGTACAACATGGTTACCAGTTTTATTAGTGTTCAACGACTTTCAACAATGTCAGGTATAACGTAGAACATGGTGACCAGTTTTATTGGTGTTTAACGCCACTTTCAACAATGTTAGTTATAGCGTAGAACATGGTGACCAGTTTTATTGGTGTTTATCGACACTTTCAACAATGTGTCAGGTATAACGTATAACATGGTGACCAGTTTTATTGGTGTTTAACGCCACTTTCAACAATGTTAGCTATAGCGTAGAACATGTTGACCAGTTTTATTGGTGTTTAATGACACTTTCAACAATGTTAGTTATAGCATAGAACATGGGGGCCAGTTTTATTGGTGTTGAATGCCACTTTCAACAATATGTTAGTTATAGCGCAGAACATGGTGACCAGTTTTATTGGTGTTTAACGACACTTTCAACAATGTGTTAGTTATAACGTACAACATGGTTACCAGTTTTATTAGTGTTCAACGACTTTCAACAATGTCAGGTATAACGTAGAACATGGTGACCAGTTTTATTGGTGTTTAACGCCACTTTCAACAATGTTAGTTATAGCGTAGAACATGGTGACCAGTTTTATTGGTGTTTAACGCCACTTTCAACAATGTGACAGGTATAAAGTATAACATGGTGACCAGTTTTATTGGTGTTTAAGGTCCCTTTCAACAATATGTTAGTTATAGCGTAGAACATGGTGACCAGTTTTATTGGTGTTTATCGACACTTTCAACAATGTGTCAGGTATAACGTATAACATGGTGACCAGTTTTATTGGTGTTTAACGCCACTTTCAACAATGTTAGCTATAGCGTAGAACATGTTGACCAGTTTTATTAGTGTTTAACAACACTTTCAACAATGTCAGGTATAACGTAGAACATCGTGACCAGTTTTATTGGTGTTTAACGACACTTTCAACAATGTGTCAGGTATAATGTAGAACATGGTGACCATTTTTATTGGTATTAACGCCACTGTCAACAATATTTCAGCTATGATGTATAATATGGCGCACAGTTTTGTTGGTGTTTAACGACACTTTCAACAATGTGTTAGTTATAACGTACAACATGGTTACCAGTTTTATTAGTGTTTAACGACTTTCAACAATGTCAGGTATAACGTAGAACATGGTGACCAGTTTTATTGGTGTTTAATGACACTTTCAACGTGTCAGGTATAACGTAGAACAGGGTGACCAGTTTTATTGGTGTTTAACGTCACTTTCAACAATGTGTCAGGTATAACGTAGAACATGGTGACCTGTTTTATTGGTGTTTAACGACACTTTCAACAATGTGTCAGGTATAACGTAGAACATGGTGACCAGTTTTATTGGTGTTTAATGCTACTTTCAACAATGTTAGCTATAGCGTAGAACATGGTGACCAGTTTTATTGGTGCTTAACAACACTTTCAATAATGTGTCAGGTACAACGTAGAACATGGTGACCCGTTTTATTGGTGTTTAACGCCACTTTCAACAATGTTAGCTATAGCATAGAACATGTTGACCAGTTTTAGTAGTGTTTAACAACACTTTCAACAATGTCAGGTATAACGTAGAACATGGTGACCAGTTTTATTGGTGTTTAACGACACTTTCAACAATGTGTCAGGTATAATGTAGAACATGGTGACCATTTTTATTGGTATTAACGCCACTGTCAACAATATTTCAGCTATTATGTATAATATGGCGCAGTTTTGTTGGTGTTTAACGACACTTTCATCAATGTGTTAGTTATAACGTACAACATGGTTACCAGTTTTATTAGTGTTTAACGCCTTTCAACAATGTCAGGTATAACGTAGAACATGGTGACCAGTTCTATTGGTGTTTAATGACACTTTCAACAATGTGTCAGGTATAACGTATTACATGGTGACCAGTTTTATTGGTGCTTAACGACACTTTCAACAATATGTCAGGTATTACGTATAACATGGTCACCAGTTTTATTTGTGTTTAACGACACTTTCAACAATGTGTCAGGTATAACGTAGAACATGGTGACCAGTTTTATTGGTGTTTAATGCCACTTTCAACAATGTTAGCTATAGCGTAGAACATGTTGACCAGTTTTATTGGTGTTTAATGCCACTTTTCAACAATGTGTCAGGTATAATGTAGAACATGGTGACCAGTTTTATTGGTGTTTAACGCCACTTTCAACAATGTTAGTTATAGAGTAGAACATGTTGACCAGTTCTATTGGTGTTTAACGCCACTTTTAACAATGTGTCAGCTATAACATAGAACATAGTGACCAGTTTTATTGGTGTTTAAAAACACTTTCAACAATGTGTCGGGTATAACGTAGAACATGGTGACCAGTTTTATTGGTGTTTAACGACAATTTCAACAATGTGTCAGGTATAACATAAAACATAGTGACCAGTTTTATTGGTGTTTAACGATACTTTCAATGATGTGTCAGGTATAACGTATAACATGGTGACCAGTTTTATTGGTGTTTAACGCCACTTTCAACAATGTTAGTTATAGCGTAGAACATGGTGGCCAGTTTTATTGGTGCTTAACGCCACTTTCAATAATGTGACAGGTATAAAGTATAACATGGTGACCAGTTTTATTGGTGTTTAACGCCACTTTCAACAATGTTAGTTATAGCATAGAACATGGGGGCCAGTTTTATTGGTGTTGAATGCCACTTTCAACAATATGTTAGTTATAGCGCAGAACATGGTGACCAGTTTTATTGGTGTTTAACGACACTTTCAACAATGTGTTAGTTATAACGTACAACATGGTTACCAGTTTTATTAGTGTTCAACGACTTTCAACAATGTCAGGTATAACGTAGAACATGGTGACCAGTTTTATTGGTGTTTAACGCCACTTTCAACAATGTTAGTTATAGCGTAGAACATGGTGACCAGTTTTATTGGTGTTTATCGACACTTTCAACAATGTGTCAGGTATAACGTATAACATGGTGACCAGTTTTATTGGTGTTTAACGCCACTTTCAACAATGTTAGCTATAGCGTAGAACATGTTGACCAGTTTTATTGGTGTTTAATGCCACTTTCAACAATGTTAGTTATAGCATAGAACATGGGGGCCAGTTTTATTGGTGTTGAATGCCACTTTCAACAATATGTTAGTTATAGCGCAGAACATGGTGACCAGTTTTATTGGTGTTTAACGACACTTTCAACAATGTGTTAGTTATAACGTACAACATGGTTACCAGTTTTATTAGTGTTCAACGACTTTCAACAATGTCAGGTATAACGTAGAACATGGTGACCAGTTTTATTGGTGTTTAACGCCACTTTCAACAATGTTAGTTATAGCGTAGAACATGGTGACCAGTTTTATTGGTGTTTAACGCCACTTTCAACAATGTGACAGGTATAAAGTATAACATGGTGACCAGTTTTATTGGTGTTTAAGGTCCCTTTCAACAATATGTTAGTTATAGCGTAGAACATGGTGACCAGTTTTATTGGTGTTTATCGACACTTTCAACAATGTGTCAGGTATAACGTATAACATGGTGACCAGTTTTATTGGTGTTTAACGCCACTTTCAACAATGTTAGCTATAGCGTAGAACATGTTGACCAGTTTTATTAGTGTTTAACAACACTTTCAACAATGTCAGGTATAACGTAGAACATCGTGACCAGTTTTATTGGTGTTTAACGACACTTTCAACAATGTGTCAGGTATAATGTAGAACATGGTGACCATTTTTATTGGTATTAACGCCACTGTCAACAATATTTCAGCTATGATGTATAATATGGCGCACAGTTTTGTTGGTGTTTAACGACACTTTCAACAATGTGTTAGTTATAACGTACAACATGGTTACCAGTTTTATTAGTGTTTAACGACTTTCAACAATGTCAGGTATAACGTAGAACATGGTGACCAGTTTTATTGGTGTTTAATGACACTTTCAACGTGTCAGGTATAACGTAGAACAGGGTGACCAGTTTTATTGGTGTTTAACGTCACTTTCAACAATGTGTCAGGTATAACGTAGAACATGGTGACCTGTTTTATTGGTGTTTAACGACACTTTCAACAATGTGTCAGGTATAACGTAGAACATGGTGACCAGTTTTATTGGTGTTTAATGCTACTTTCAACAATGTTAGCTATAGCGTAGAACATGGTGACCAGTTTTATTGGTGCTTAACAACACTTTCAATAATGTGTCAGGTACAACGTAGAACATGGTGACCCGTTTTATTGGTGTTTAACGCCACTTTCAACAATGTTAGCTATAGCATAGAACATGTTGACCAGTTTTAGTAGTGTTTAACAACACTTTCAACAATGTCAGGTATAACGTAGAACATGGTGACCAGTTTTATTGGTGTTTAACGACACTTTCAACAATGTGTCAGGTATAATGTAGAACATGGTGACCATTTTTATTGGTATTAACGCCACTGTCAACAATATTTCAGCTATTATGTATAATATGGCGCAGTTTTGTTGGTGTTTAACGACACTTTCATCAATGTGTTAGTTATAACGTACAACATGGTTACCAGTTTTATTAGTGTTTAACGCCTTTCAACAATGTCAGGTATAACGTAGAACATGGTGACCAGTTCTATTGGTGTTTAATGACACTTTCAACAATGTGTCAGGTATAACGTATTACATGGTGACCAGTTTTATTGGTGCTTAACGACACTTTCAACAATATGTCAGGTATTACGTATAACATGGTCACCAGTTTTATTTGTGTTTAACGACACTTTCAACAATGTGTCAGGTATAACGTAGAACATGGTGACCAGTTTTATTGGTGTTTAATGCCACTTTCAACAATGTTAGCTATAGCGTAGAACATGTTGACCAGTTTTATTGGTGTTTAATGCCACTTTTCAACAATGTGTCAGGTATAATGTAGAACATGGTGACCAGTTTTATTGGTGTTTAACGCCACTTTCAACAATGTTAGTTATAGAGTAGAACATGTTGACCAGTTCTATTGGTGTTTAACGCCACTTTTAACAATGTGTCAGCTATAACATAGAACATAGTGACCAGTTTTATTGGTGTTTAAAAACACTTTCAACAATGTGTCGGGTATAACGTAGAACATGGTGACCAGTTTTATTGGTGTTTAACGACAATTTCAACAATGTGTCAGGTATAACATAAAACATAGTGACCAGTTTTATTGGTGTTTAACGATACTTTCAATGATGTGTCAGGTATAACGTATAACATGGTGACCAGTTTTATTGGTGTTTAACGCCACTTTCAACAATGTTAGTTATAGCGTAGAACATGGTGGCCAGTTTTATTGGTGCTTAACGCCACTTTCAATAATGTGACAGGTATAAAGTATAACATGGTGACCAGTTTTATTGGTGTTTAACGCCACTTTCAACAATGTTAGTTATAGCATAGAACATGGGGGCCAGTTTTATTGGTGTTGAATGCCACTTTCAACAATATGTTAGTTATAGCGCAGAACATGGTGACCAGTTTTATTGGTGTTTAACGACACTTTCAACAATGTGTTAGTTATAACGTACAACATGGTTACCAGTTTTATTAGTGTTCAACGACTTTCAACAATGTCAGGTATAACGTAGAACATGGTGACCAGTTTTATTGGTGTTTAACGCCACTTTCAACAATGTTAGTTATAGCGTAGAACATGGTGACCAGTTTTATTGGTGTTTATCGACACTTTCAACAATGTGTCAGGTATAACGTATAACATGGTGACCAGTTTTATTGGTGTTTAACGCCACTTTCAACAATGTTAGCTATAGCGTAGAACATGTTGACCAGTTTTATTGGTGTTTAATGCCACTTTCAACAATGTTAGTTATAGCATAGAACATGGGGGCCAGTTTTATTGGTGTTGAATGCCACTTTCAACAATATGTTAGTTATAGCGCAGAACATGGTGACCAGTTTTATTGGTGTTTAACGACACTTTCAACAATGTGTTAGTTATAACGTACAACATGGTTACCAGTTTTATTAGTGTTCAACGACTTTCAACAATGTCAGGTATAACGTAGAACATGGTGACCAGTTTTATTGGTGTTTAACGCCACTTTCAACAATGTTAGTTATAGCGTAGAACATGGTGACCAGTTTTATTGGTGTTTAACGCCACTTTCAACAATGTGACAGGTATAAAGTATAACATGGTGACCAGTTTTATTGGTGTTTAAGGTCCCTTTCAACAATATGTTAGTTATAGCGTAGAACATGGTGACCAGTTTTATTGGTGTTTATCGACACTTTCAACAATGTGTCAGGTATAACGTATAACATGGTGACCAGTTTTATTGGTGTTTAACGCCACTTTCAACAATGTTAGCTATAGCGTAGAACATGTTGACCAGTTTTATTAGTGTTTAACAACACTTTCAACAATGTCAGGTATAACGTAGAACATCGTGACCAGTTTTATTGGTGTTTAACGACACTTTCAACAATGTGTCAGGTATAATGTAGAACATGGTGACCATTTTTATTGGTATTAACGCCACTGTCAACAATATTTCAGCTATGATGTATAATATGGCGCACAGTTTTGTTGGTGTTTAACGACACTTTCAACAATGTGTTAGTTATAACGTACAACATGGTTACCAGTTTTATTAGTGTTTAACGACTTTCAACAATGTCAGGTATAACGTAGAACATGGTGACCAGTTTTATTGGTGTTTAATGACACTTTCAACGTGTCAGGTATAACGTAGAACAGGGTGACCAGTTTTATTGGTGTTTAACGTCACTTTCAACAATGTGTCAGGTATAACGTAGAACATGGTGACCTGTTTTATTGGTGTTTAACGACACTTTCAACAATGTGTCAGGTATAACGTAGAACATGGTGACCAGTTTTATTGGTGTTTAATGCTACTTTCAACAATGTTAGCTATAGCGTAGAACATGGTGACCAGTTTTAGTAGTGTTTAACAACACTTTCAACAATGTCAGGTATAACGTAGAACATGGTGACCAGTTTTATTGGTGTTTAACGACACTTTCAACAATGTGTCAGGTATAATGTAGAACATGATGACCATTTTTATTGGTATTAACGCCACTGTCAACAATATTTCAGCTATTATGTATAATATGGCGCAGTTTTGTTGGTGTTTAACGACACTTTCAACAATGTGTTAGTTATAACGTACAACATGGTTACCAGTTTTATTAGTGTTTAACGCCTTTCAACAATGTCAGGTATAACGTAGAACATGGTGACCAGTTCTATTGGTGTTTAATGACACTTTCAACAATGTGTCAGGTATAACGTATTACATGGTGACCAGTTTTATTGGTGCTTAACGACACTTTCAACAATATGTCAGGTATTACGTATAACATGGTCACCAGTTTTATTTGTGTTTAACGACACTTTCCACAATGTGTCAGGTATAACGTAGAACATGGTGACCAGTTTTATTGGTGTTTAATGCCACTTTCAACAATGTTAGCTATAGCGTAGAACATGTTGACCAGTTTTATTGGTGTTTAATGCCACTTTTCAACAATGTGTCAGGTATAATGTAGAACATGGTGACCAGTTTTATTGGTGTTTAACGCCACTTTCAACAATGTTAGTTATAGAGTAGAACATGTTGACCAGTTCTATTGGTGTTTAACGCCACTTTTAACAATGTGTCAGCTATAACATAGAACATGGTGACCAGTTTTATTGGTGCTTAAAAACACTTTCAACAATGTGTCGGGTATAACGTAGAACATGGTGACCAGTTTTATTGGTGTTTAACGACAATTTCAACAATGTGTCAGGTATAACGTAAAACATAGTGACCAGTTTTATTGGTGTTTAACGACACTTTCAACGATGTGTCAGGTATAACGTATAACATGGTGACCAGTTTTATTGGTGTTTAACGCCACTTTCAACAATGTTAGTTATAGCGTAGAACATGGTGGCCAGTTTTATTGGTGCTTAAAGCCACTTTCAATAATGTGACAGGTATAAAGTATAACATGGTGACCAGTTTTATTGGTGTTTAACGCCACTTTCAACAATGTTAGTTATAGCATAGAACATGGGGGCCAGTTTTATTGGTGTTGAATGCCACTTTCACCAATATGTTAGTTATAGCGCAGAACATGGTGACCAGTTTTATTGGTGTTTAACGACACTTTCAACAATGTGTTAGTTATAACGTACAACATGGTTACCAGTTTTATTAGTGTTCAACGACTTTCAACAATGTCAGGTATAACGTAGAACATGGTGATCAGTTTTATTGGTGTTTAACGCCACTTTCAACAATGTTAGTTATAGCGTAGAACATGGTGACCAGTTTTATTGGTGTTTAACAACACTTTCAACAATGTGACAGGTATAAAGTATAACATGGTGACCAGTTTTATTGGTGTTTAAGGTCCCTTTCAACAATATGTTAGTTATAGCGTAGAACATGGTGACCAGTTTTATTGGTGTTTATCGACACTTTCAACAATGTGTCAGGTATAACGTATAACATGGTGACCAGTTTTATTGGTGTTTAACGCCACTTTCAACAATGTTAGCTATAGCGTAGAACATGTTGACCAGTTTTATTAGTGTTTAACAACACTTTCAACAATGTCAGGTATAACGTAGAACATCGTGACCAGTTTTATTGGTGTTTAACGACACTTTCAACAATGTGTCAGGTATAATGTAGAACATGGTGACCATTTTTATTGGTATTAACGCCACTGTCAACAATATTTCAGCTATGATGTATAATATGGCGCACAGTTTTGTTGGTGTTTAACGACACTTTCAACAATGTGTTAGTTATAACGTACAACATGGTTACCAGTTTTATTAGTGTTTAACGACTTTCAACAATGTCAGGTATAACGTAGAACATGGTGACCAGTTTTATTGGTGTTTAATGACACTTTCAACAATGTTAGCTATAGCGTAGAACATGTTGACCAGTTTTATTGGTGTTTAATGCCACTTTTCAACAATGTGTCAGGTGTAATGTAGAACATGGTGACCAGTTTTATTGGTGTTTAACGCCACTTTCAACAATGTTAGTTATAGAGTAGAACATGTTGACCAGTTCTATTGGTGTTTAACGCCACTTTTAACAATGTGTCAGCTATAACATAGAACATGGTGACCAGTTTTATTGGTGTTTAAAAACACTTTCAACAATGTGTCGGGTATAACGTAGAACATGGTGACCAGTTTTATTGGTGTTTAACGACAATTTCAACAATGTGTCAGGTATAACGTAAAACATAGTGACCAGTTTTATTGGTGTTTAACGACACTTTCAACGATGTGTCAGGTATAACGTATAACATGGTGACCAGTTTTATTGGTGTTTAACGCCACTTTCAACAATGTTAGTTATAGCGTAGAACATGGTGGCCAGTTTTATTGGTGCTTAAAGCCACTTTCAATAATGTGACAGGTATAAAGTATAACATGGTGACCAGTTTTATTGGTGTTTAACGCCACTTTCAACAATGTTAGTTATAGCATAGAACATGGGGGCCAGTTTTATTGGTGTTGAATGCCACTTTCAACAATATGTTAGTTATAGCGCAGAACATGGTGACCAGTTTTATTGGTGTTTAACGACACTTTCAACAATGTGTTAGTTATAACGTACAACATGGTTACCAGTTTTATTAGTGTTCAACGACTTTCAACAATGTCAGGTATAACGTAGAACATGGTGATCAGTTTTATTGGTTTTTAACGCCACTTTCAACAATGTTAGTTATAGCGTAGAACATGGTGACCAGTTTTATTGGTGTTTAACAACACTTTCAACAATGTGACATGTATAAAGTATAACATGGTGACCAGTTTTATTGGTGTTTAAGGTCCCTTTCAACAATATGTTAGTTATAGCGTAGAACATGGTGACCAGTTTTATTGGTGTTTATCGACACTTTCAACAATGTGTCAGGTATAACGTATAACATGGTGACCAGTTTTATTGGTGTTTAACGCCACTTTCAACAATGTTAGCTATAGCGCAGAACATGTTGACCAGTTTTATTAGTGTTTAACAACACTTTCAACAATGTCAGGTATAACGTAGAACATCGTGACCAGTTTTATTGGTGTTTAACGACACTTTCAACAATGTGTCAGGTATAATGTAGAACATGGTGACCATTTTTATTGGTATTAACGCCACTGTCAACAATATTTCAGCTATGATGTATAATATGGCGCACAGTTTTGTTGGTGTTTAACGACACTTTCAACAATGTGTTAGTTATAACGTACAACATGGTTACCAGTTTTATTAGTGTTTAACGACTTTCAACAATGTCAGGTATAACGTAGAACATGGTGACCAGTTTTATTGGTGTTTAATGACACTTTCAACGTGTCAGGTATAACGTAGAACAGGGTGACCAGTTTTATTGGTGTTTAACGTCACTTTCAACAATGTGTCAGGTATAACGTAGAACATGGTGACCTGTTTTATTGGTGTTTAACGACACTTTCAACAATGTGTCAGGTATAACGTAGAACATGGTGACCAGTTTTATTGGTGTTTAATGCTACTTTCAACAATGTTAGCTATAGCGTAGAACATGGTGACCAGTTTTATTGGTGCTTAACGACACTTTCAATAATGTGTCAGGTACAACGTAGAACATGGTGACCCGTTTTATTGGTGTTTAACGCCACTTTCAACAATGTTAGCTATAGCATAGAACATGTTGACCAGTTTTAGTAGTGTTTAACAACACTTTCAACAATGTCAGGTATAACGTAGAACATGGTGACCAGTTTTATTGGTGTTTAACGACACTTTCAACAATGTGTCAGGTATAATGTAGAACATGGTGACCATTTTTATTGGTATTAACGCCACTGTCAACAATATTTCAGCTATTATGTATAATATGGCGCAGTTTTGTTGGTGTTTAACGACACTTTCAACAATGTGTTAGTTATAACGTACAACATGGTTACCAGTTTTATTAGTGTTTAACGCCTTTCAACAATGTCAGGTATAACGTAGAACATGGTGACCAGTTCTATTGGTGTTTAATGACACTTTCAACAATGTGTCAGGTATAACGTATTACATGGTGACCAGTTTTATTGGTGCTTAACGACACTTTCAACAATATGTCAGGTATTACGTATAACATGGTCACCAGTTTTATTTGTGTTTAACGACACTTTCAACAATGTGTCAGGTATAACGTAGAACATGGTGACCAGTTTTATTGGTGTTTAATGCCACTTTCAACAATGTTAGCTATAGCGTAGAACATGTTGACCAGTTTTATTGGTGTTTAATGCCACTTTTCAACAATGTGTCAGGTATAATGTAGAACATGGTGACCAGTTTTATTGGTGTTTAACGCCACTTTCAACAATGTTAGTTATAGAGTAGAACATGTTGACCAGTTCTATTGGTGTTTAACGCCACTTTTAACAATGTGTCAGCTATAACATAGAACATGGTGACCAGTTTTATTGGTGTTTAAAAACACTTTCAACAATGTGTCGGGTATAACGTAGAACATGGTGACCAGCTTTATTGGTGTTTAACGACACTTTCAACGATGTGTCAGGTATAACGTATAACATGGTGACCAGTTTTATTGGTGTTTAACGCCACTTTCAACAATGTTAGTTATAGCGTAGAACATGGTGGCCAGTTTTATTGGTGCTTAACGCCACTTTCAATAATGTGACAGGTATAAAGTATAACATGGTGACCAGTTTTATTGGTGTTTAACGCCACTTTCAACAATGTTAGTTATAGAGTAGAACATGTTGACCAGTTCTATTGGTGTTTAACGCCACTTTTAACAATGTGTCAGCTATAACATAGAACATGGTGACCAGTTTTATTGGTGTTTAAAAACACTTTCAACAATGTGTCGGGTATAACGTAGAACATGGTGACCAGTTTTATTGGTGTTTAACGACAATTTCAACAATGTGTCAGGTATAACGTAAAACATAGTGACCAGTTTTATTGGTGTTTAACGACACTTTCAACGATGTGTCAGGTATAACGTATAACATGGTGACCAGTTTTATTGGTGTTTAACGCCACTTTCAACAATGTTAGTTATAGCGTAGAACATGGTGGCCAGTTTTATTGGTGCTTAAAGCCACTTTCAACAATGTTAGTTATAGCATAGAACATGGGGGCCAGTTTTATTGGTGTTTAACGACACTTTCAACAATGTGTCAGGTATAATGTAGAACATGGTGACCATTTTTATTGGTATTAACGCCACTGTCAACAATATTTCAGCTATGATGTATAATATGGCGCACAGTTTTGTTGGTGTTTAACGACACTTTCAACAATGTGTTAGTTATAACGTACAACATGGTTACCAGTTTTATTAGTGTTTAACGACTTTCAACAATGTCAGGTATAACGTAGAACATGGTGACCAGTTTTATTGGTGTTTAATGACACTTTCAACGTGTCAGGTATAACGTAGAACAGGGTGACCAGTTTTATTGGTGTTTAACGTCACTTTCAACAATGTGTCAGGTATAACGTAGAACATGGTGACCTGTTTTATTGGTGTTTAACGACACTTTCAACAATGTGTCAGGTATAACGTAGAACATGGTGACCAGTTTTATTGGTGTTTAATGCTACTTTCAACAATGTTAGCTATAGCGTAGAACATGGTGACCAGTTTTATTGGTGCTTAACGACACTTTCAATAATGTGTCAGGTACAACGTAGAACATGGTGACCCGTTTTATTGGTGTTTAACGCCACTTTCAACAATATTAGCTATAGCATAGAACATGTTGACCAGTTTTAGTAGTGTTTAACAACACTTTCAACAATGTCAGGTATAACGTAGAACATGGTGACCAGTTTTATTGGTGTTTAACGACACTTTCAACAATGTGTCAGGTATAATGTAGAACATGGTGACCATTTTTATTGGTATTAACGCCACTGTCAACAATATTTCAGCTATTATGTATAATATGGCGCAGTTTTGTTGGTGTTTAACGACACTTTCAACAATGTGTTAGTTATAACGTACAACATGGTTACCAGTTTTATTAGTGTTTAACGCCTTTCAACAATGTCAGGTATAACGTAGAACATGGTGACCAGTTCTATTGGTGTTTAATGACACTTTCAACAATGTGTCAGGTATAACGTATTACATGGTGACCAGTTTTATTGGTGCTTAACGACACTTTCAACAATATGTCAGGTATTACGTATAACATGGTCACCAGTTTTATTTGTGTTTAACGACACTTTCAACAATGTGTCAGGTATAACGTAGAACATGGTGACCAGTTTTATTGGTGTTTAATGCCACTTTCAACAATGTTAGCTATAGCGTAGAACATGTTGACCAGTTTTATTGGTGTTTAATGCCACTTTTCAACAATGTGTCAGGTATAATGTAGAACATGGTGACCAGTTTTATTGGTGTTTAACGCCACTTTCAACAATGTTAGTTATAGAGTAGAACATGTTGACCAGTTCTATTGGTGTTTAACGCCACTTTTAACAATGTGTCAGCTATAACATAGAACATGGTGACCAGTTTTATTGGTGTTTAAAAACACTTTCAACAATGTGTCGGGTATAACGTAGAACATGGTGACCAGCTTTATTGGTGTTTAACGACACTTTCAACGATGTGTCAGGTATAACGTATAACATGGTGACCAGTTTTATTGGTGTTTAACGCCACTTTCAACAATGTTAGTTATAGCGTAGAACATGGTGGCCAGTTTTATTGGTGCTTAACGCCACTTTCAATAATGTGACAGGTATAAAGTATAACATGGTGACCAGTTTTATTGGTGTTTAACGCCACTTTCAACAATGTTAGTTATAGAGTAGAACATGTTGACCAGTTCTATTGGTGTTTAACGCCACTTTTAACAATGTGTCAGCTATAACATAGAACATGGTGACCAGTTTTATTGGTGTTTAAAAACACTTTCAACAATGTGTCGGGTATAACGTAGAACATGGTGACCAGTTTTATTGGTGTTTAACGACAATTTCAACAATGTGTCAGGTATAACGTAAAACATAGTGACCAGTTTTATTGGTGTTTAACGACACTTTCAACGATGTGTCAGGTATAACGTATAACATGGTGACCAGTTTTATTGGTGTTTAACGCCACTTTCAACAATGTTAGTTATAGCGTAGAACATGGTGGCCAGTTTTATTGGTGCTTAAAGCCACTTTCAACAATGTTAGTTATAGCATAGAACATGGGGGCCAGTTTTATTGGTGTTGAATGCCACTTTCAACAATATGTTAGTTATAGCGCAGAACATGGTGACCAGTTTTATTGGTGTTTAACGACACTTTCAACAATGTGTTAGTTATAACGTACAACATGGTTACCAGTTTTATTAGTGTTCAACGACTTTCAACAATGTCAGGTATAACGTAGAACATGGTGATCAGTTTTATTGGTGTTTAACGCCACTTTCAACAATGTTAGTTATAGCGTAGAACATGGTGACCAGTTTTATTGGTGTTTAACAACACTTTCAACAATGTGACAGGTATAAAGTATAACATGGTGACCAGTTTTATTGGTGTTTAAGGTCCCTTTCAACAATATGTTAGTTATAGCGTAGAACATGGTGACCAGTTTTATTGGTGTTTAACGACACTTTCAACAATGTGTCAGGTATAACGTAGAACATGGTGACCAGTTTTATTGGTGTTTAATGCCACTTTCAACAATGTTAGCTATAGCGTAGAACATGTTGACCAGTTTTATTGGTGTTTAATGCCACTTTTCAACAATGTGTCAGGTATAATGTAGAACATGGTGACCAGTTTTATTGGTGTTTAACGCCACTTTCAACAATGTTAGTTATAGAGTAGAACATGTTGACCAGTTCTATTGGTGTTTAACGCCACTTTTAACAATGTGTCAGCTATAACATAGAACATGGTGACCAGTTTTATTGGTGTTTAAAAACACTTTCAACAATGTGTCGGGTATAACGTAGAACATGGTGACCAGCTTTATTGGTGTTTAACGACACTTTCAACGATGTGTCAGGTATAACGTATAACATGGTGACCAGTTTTATTGGTGTTTAACGCCACTTTCAACAATGTTAGTTATAGCGTAGAACATGGTGGCCAGTTTTATTGGTGCTTAACGCCACTTTCAATAATGTGACAGGTATAAAGTATAACATGGTGACCAGTTTTATTGGTGTTTAACGCCACTTTCAACAATGTTAGTTATAGAGTAGAACATGTTGACCAGTTCTATTGGTGTTTAACGCCACTTTTAACAATGTGTCAGCTATAACATAGAACATGGTGACCAGTTTTATTGGTGTTTAAAAACACTTTCAACAATGTGTCGGGTATAACGTAGAACATGGTGACCAGTTTTATTGGTGTTTAACGACAATTTCAACAATGTGTCAGGTATAACGTAAAACATAGTGACCAGTTTTATTGGTGTTTAACGACACTTTCAACGATGTGTCAGGTATAACGTATAACATGGTGACCAGTTTTATTGGTGTTTAACGCCACTTTCAACAATGTTAGTTATAGCGTAGAACATGGTGGCCAGTTTTATTGGTGCTTAAAGCCACTTTCAACAATGTTAGTTATAGCATAGAACATGGTGGCCAGTTTTATTGGTGTTGAATGCCACTTTCAACAATATGTTAGTTATAGCGCAGAACATGGTGACCAGTTTTATTGGTGTTTAACGACACTTTCAACAATGTGTTAGTTATAACGTACAACATGGTTACCAGTTTTATTAGTGTTCAACGACTTTCAACAATGTCAGGTATAACGTAGAACATGGTGATCAGTTTTATTGGTGTTTAACGCCACTTTCAACAATGTTAGTTATAGCGTAGAACATGGTGACCAGTTTTATTGGTGTTTAACAACACTTTCAACAATGTGACAGGAATAAAGTATAACATGGTGACCAGTTTTATTGGTGTTTAAGGTCCCTTTCAACAATATGTTAGTTATAGCGTAGAACATGGTGACCAGTTTTATTGGTGTTTATCGACACTTTCAACAATGTGTCAGGTATAACGTATAACATGGTGACCAGTTTTATTGGTGTTTAACGCCACTTTCAACAATGTTAGCTATAGCGCAGAACATGTTGACCAGTTTTATTAGTGTTTAACAACACTTTCAACAATGTCAGGTATAACGTAGAACATCGTGACCAGTTTTATTGGTGTTTAACGACACTTTCAACAATGTGTCAGGTATAATGTAGAACATGGTGACCATTTTTATTGGTATTAACGCCACTGTCAACAATATTTCAGCTATGATGTATAATATGGCGCACAGTTTTGTTGGTGTTTAACGACACTTTCAACAATGTTTTAGTTATAACGTACAACATGGTTACCAGTTTTATTAGTGTTTAACGACTTTCAACAATGTCAGGTATAACGTAGAACATGGTGACCAGTTTTATTGGTGTTTAATGACACTTTCAACGTGTCAGGTATAACGTAGAACAGGGTGACCAGTTTTATTGGTGTTTAACGTCACTTTCTACAATGTGTCAGGTATAACGTAGAACATGGTGACCTGTTTTATTGGTGTTTAACGACACTTTCAACAATGTGTCAGGTATAACGTAGAACATGGTGACCAGTTTTATTGGTGTTTAATGCTACTTTCAACAATGTTAGCTATAGCGTAGAACATGGTGACCAGTTTTATTGGTGCTTAACGACACTTTCAATAATGTGTCAGGTACAACGTAGAACATGGTGACCCGTTTTATTGGTGTTTAACGCCACTTTCAACAATGTTAGCTATAGCATAGAACATGTTGACCAGTTTTAGTAGTGTTTAACAACACTTTCAACAATGTCAGGTATAACGTAGAACATGGTGACCAGTTTTATTGGTGTTTAACGACACTTTCAACAATGTGTCAGGTATAATGTAGAACATGGTGACCATTTTTATTGGTATTAACGCCACTGTCAACAATATTTCAGCTATTATGTATAATATGGCGCAGTTTTGTTGGTGTTTAACGACACTTTCAACAATGTGTTAGTTATAACGTACAACATGGTTACCAGTTTTATTAGTGTTTAACGCCTTTCAACAATGTCAGGTATAACGTAGAACATGGTGACCAGTTCTATTGGTGTTTAATGACACTTTCAACAATGTGTCAGGTATAACGTATTACATGGTGACCAGTTTTATTGGTGCTTAACGACACTTTCAACAATATGTCAGGTATTACGTATAACATGGTCACCAGTTTTATTTGTGTTTAACGACACTTTCAACAATGTGTCAGGTATAACGTAGAACATGGTGACCAGTTTTATTGGTGTTTAATGCCACTTTCAACAATGTTAGCTATAGCGTAGAACATGTTGACCAGTTTTATTGGTGTTTAATGCCACTTTTCAACAATGTGTCAGGTATAATGTAGAACATGGTGACCAGTTTTATTGGTGTTTAACGCCACTTTCAACAATGTTAGTTATAGAGTAGAACATGTTGACCAGTTCTATTGGTGTTTAACGCCACTTTTAACAATGTGTCAGCTATAACATAGAACATGGTGACCAGTTTTATTGGTGTTTAAAAACACTTTCAACAATGTGTCGGGTATAACGTAGAACATGGTGACCAGCTTTATTGGTGTTTAACGACACTTTCAACGATGTGTCAGGTATAACGTATAACATGGTGACCAGTTTTATTGGTGTTTAACGCCACTTTCAACAATGTTAGTTATAGCGTAGAACATGGTGGCCAGTTTTATTGGTGCTTAACGCCACTTTCAATAATGTGACAGGTATAAAGTATAACATGGTGACCAGTTTTATTGGTGTTTAACGCCACTTTCAACAATGTTAGTTATAGCATAGAACATGGGGGCCAGTTTTATTGGTGTTGAATGCCACTTTCAACAATATGTTAGTTATAGCGCAGAACATGGTGACCAGTTTTATTGGTGTTTAACGACACTTTCAACAATGTGTTAGTTATAACGTACAACATGGTTACCAGTTTTATTAGTGTTCAACGACTTTCAACAATGTCAGGTATAACGTAGAACATGGTGACCAGTTTTATTGGTGTTTAACGCCACTTTCAACAATGTTAGTTATAGCGTAGAACATGGTGACCAGTTTTATTGGTGTTTAACGCCACTTTCAACAATGTGACAGGTATAAAGTATAACATGGTGACCAGTTTTATTGGTGTTTAAGGTCCCTTTCAACAATATGTTAGTTATAGCGTAGAACATGGTGACCAGTTTTATTGGTGTTTATCGACACTTTCAACAATGTGTCAGTTATAACGTACAACATGGTTACCTGTTTTATTAGTGTTTAACGACACTTTCAACAATGTCAGGTATAACGTAGAACATGGTGACCAGTTTTATTGGTGTTTAATGCCACTTTCAACAATGTTAGTTATAGCATAGAACATCGTGACCAATTTTTTTGGTGTTTAACGACACTTTCAACAATGTGTCAGGTATAGCGTAGAACATGGTGACCAGTTTTATTGGTGTTTAACGACACTTTCAACAATGTGTCAGGTATAGCGTAGAACATGGTGACCAGTTTTATTGGTGTTTAATGACACTTTCAACATAGAACATTGTGAATTAAGTCGCTCTGTAAGTTTGAAATAATGATTCATAAACTATGACATAAGGGACCGACCATTTAACTTGCAGGAGGGGGGGGTATGGTTTTTTGTTTCGTTCAGAAATTTGTTTTCGGACAACACAAGAGTTAGAATATTGATATTTTTGTCGCGCGCAAAGCGCAATTTTTTCCCCCAGAATTTAACATTAGGTTATATGATAAAAACTCTGAATCCGATTTTTTTTTCCCTCCACCAAAATCAGAATATTTTTTTCAGCAACATTGCGAATCGGAATTTTTTTTTTTTTTTTTTTTTTTAGAAAAAAACCATAATCCCCCCCCCCCCCCCGGCAAGCTAAATGGTCAGTCCCTAATCAGATGTACATTTTGTATATCTGGGTTGAAGCGAACCTGTGTTTTTGTTTTGTTTATATCTGCATCGCATTGAACATCCATTTATCAAGGGGGGAAATCCCATTCACTGGTAGGGGCGTCATTGTCGTGACCATGATAGTTGGATTTACAACAACATGTGCAATCAGTGTCTAACACCACTAAAGTTGAGAGTTCGAATCTCGTTCGTGGATAAGTGTACTCGATTCAACATTATATGATAAAGTTTGTCAGTTACTTGCGACAGGCCGGTGGTTTTCTCCGGTTTCCTCCACCAATAAAACTGACCGCCACGACATAACTGAAATATTGTTGAAAGTGGCACTAAATACCATAAACCAACCAACCCATTCACTGGCTTAAACACTGTCACATTTGTTGTGCCATCTCAAGACCTGGATTTTCACCATCATCACAGTTTAAATTTTCAGTTCATAATTGATGTGTAATAAAAATCTAAACTTAAGATACAAGTGTAAAATATAATAAATATAAATAGTATTTAGTTGTTATATCTCTGTTTATTATATTCTTAAGATGTTTTTACAATACTTTTGGAATCCTTTGAAGTAAAAAAATGCACATATGATATCCCCACTTCTGAATTTGGGGATCAAAACATCAAACCAATTTTTTTTCTTATAAAAAATAAAACACAAATAAATATAAATATAAATAATATAATGACAACAGACATCTTGTGCAGGTATATCAATTCATACACTTTTAATGTCCAGATTTATCATATATCATCATTTAAAAAGATAAAAATGTCAGGTCTCCAAATAAATCATACAATTATCTGAAAATGTAATTTGTCCATACATGTACCCCCTGTACATACAAAATATGATACCACCAGGAACATGTACAAACTTATTTAAAAAATAAAATTGTCAGGTCTTCAAATATATCAAACAATCTTATTTTGTCATCTGTTTAAATTATCATACAACTCCATTAAAAATAAAAATGTCAGCTGTCCAAATTATTATATAACTCCATTAAAACATAAAAATGTCATGTGTCTAAAGTAAATTATTATAAAACCACATTTTAAAATGAGAAATGTCAGCTGTCAAATTATCATACAATTTCATTGAAATAAAATGTCAGTTTCTAAATTATTATAAAACTCCATTTAATTTAAAAAAAAATGGCAGGTGTCAAAAAGAAAAATGTCAGCTATCAAATATAAATAATAAAACTTGATTCATTAAAGAAGTTTTACTTTGTGTATTGTTGCTCCTGACTGTTTACCTGAATGACAACCCACCCATAATTGTCCCCTCATGTCAATGTCAAGTGAGACAGGATATTTAATCCCTGTGTCCTCCATTACTTTACATGTCAATATATCTCCTTGTTCAGATAAAACATGGAGGGCATGTGTTCTAAGGTCACACACAATAATGTGTCCTGCTGTTGTTGTTACTACATCACGAGGATTAAATTGTGTAGTAACATTTATCTTAGAATGTCCTGTATATGTCCACCTTAAACCCCCCTCCCACCCTACAACCACCACCCTCCCAGTATCATATGATGTCCTGTCAACAACAACTATGTCTTTGTTATTATTTGTTGTGATTCTGTGTGGTAAAGTAAACAGTCTGTGTTTGTTACGTGGTAAAGTAAACAGTCTGTGTTTGTTACTGTCATATTGATAAGTATGTTGTTGTTTACCATCCATACCAAAGATAAGTAGTGCCCTTGTACTTTTGTCTGTAGGTGTGTAGAGATTACCAGGTTCTTTGACACCTACTATAATATTATTGTCACTAGTCACATGGATTCCCCGGGGTATCAAGGGTGATGACACTGAGAAGAATGGTTTTATTTCTCCTGACTTTGTCAAGAGTTTTATATCTGACCTTTTATACACAGACAGAAGTAGGTCATTGTTTGATGTCAATGTCATGTCATAGATAGAACAAGAAATCTGCTTTGTGGTTGTAATGTTGTCATTGTCAATGTTTATTTGTCTTATGACTTCTTTATTACAATCATTAACCCATGTTGATTTGTCATCAACAGTAATTATGGTGTAGATACCTGATAAATCTGTAGTGTATGAATTAACAACCTCTAAATCAATGTCCGATTGCACTTGTGGTATTTTCATTTTCTGAAGTGATCCAAATAAGTTTGGTATATCATTGAATGTTTCTTTCCCTGGAATAAAATATTTAATTTCAGAAGGAATTTGATTAAAATTCAAGTCTGACATCATTTTCTTAGATTTTGTAGCTGTTGTAAATATTGTACTTCCTTGGATAGATTTCAAAGCTGCCATGATTTCATCTTGGTAGAGTATAATTGTTTTTTCGGCTTGGTCGGCCTGTCTCTTCAAGTCACAGAATGTCTTTTTAACAGTTTTTCTTTCCAGTTCTATTTCATTTTGTAGTTTTTGAGAATGTTTAGTGATTCCATCTATTAATTGTTTTTCTCTTTTTTTAATTGTTGTTATTGATTCATCACACAAAGACTCAAATTTAGTTTCACTGATTTGGAATTCATTAACTTTTGCCTGACAGAGAGTTAAATCTTTACTATATCTCGCCTCCGCTCCTTTAAGTTCATTCAATTTTTCCGGGATAATTTTTTCTATCGGTTCAAAGTTGTGTTTGTTGTGTTTATATGAAATACAATCTGCACACACAAGATGATCACAGGTTCTACAGAATAAACACGTCATTTTTGTCCTATGTTCTGTACACGGAATATTGTCCGTTATTATTTTCGGTTGTACATCTTGAAATAGCGATTTAATATCAATAATCTGGTGCTGAATGTTCGTTTGTACATTCAGGTGAATGTCCTTACATCGGTTGCAGATGAACTTATTACACTCAACACATTTCCATTTTATATTAATGTCTGATTCACAGAGTTCACAAAGTTTTGGATTTTGTGCTTTTCGAATGGAACTTGAAAACGCCATAATAATACACAGTTAAATTGTGTTTACTAAAGTCCTCAAATCGTGTCGGCAACAGCATTTTATTCAATGGAAGAGTTTATTTACTTTCACGGGTGGTAGTTTTTGGAAACTTGATATTAATTGTAAATTCTGACCTAATAATGTTACAATCTCTGACTTAGAATGGGGGGTACATCTTGTGTAAAGTGGTGAAATATTTTAAAAATAATTTATATTTTTATATTGTGATGTTTTCTTCTGATTTGTATTAATTTTGTTGACCCGGTTTTAAATAGACTAATCCAAGCTAAAACTTCCTGGGTGTATACGGGGAATTCCCTTAGCCGGATGATAGTGATTTATCGAAAATGAAAAAAATAAATATTGCATAATCATTATCAATATCTCTATCAATATATTTAAAGATGTTAAAATATCACTCGTGCCAATATTAAACTTATAAATGTAGCAACATATAAAATAGGGGATGAACAGAGATGTAGCCCGTGGTCAGGATATCGGAAAAGAGGTGCTTTGAGAGTGGGGCGGATAATGTGTGTGTGTTTTATGTGTCTGTATTGTTTGTCTTCATCCTGTGTCTTGTGTACTCAATGTTATCAGTCCATTCACAGTCGCCGGAAGTTTCAACTAGCCTATTGGGAAAAAAAATATTTATTATAGATGACCAACATTTTTCGAAGTTTTTCTTATTTTTTCCCCTAATTTTTGAAACATCAAGTGACTGTGGTCCATTCTTGATTTGCACTTCAGTTTTCTCACAGGCACCTGGGTCCAGGATTATTTTTTTTTATTAAAATAAGTTATCTAGAGTGTATGTTTAATTTTAGAACCCCCTGGCATGTTTTATTACTATTTTAGGTCATATTAACATTTTCCACAAATTTTCTATATATATATACAAAATGTACCATCTATTTAACTTTTGGAAAATGTCAATATGGCCTAATATAGTAATAAACCATGCCAGTGGGCTCTAAAATTAAACATACACTATATAACTTATTTTAATTTTTTTTTAAATTCTGGACCCAAATTCTATATTTATATATGTCTCATCAGTATATGGCTATCGACAGGGGCAGATTCAGGCGGAGGCGTGGTGTGTGTGCGCCCCCCCCCCCCCCTAAGAATCCTTTTTGGGTTGTTTTTTTTGCCCAAAAGTCCCTCCTAACTTCATATCCTGGATTCGCCCCTGATAGATATAAATTGTTTGTGGTCTTTTCAATTTTTACCCTATATCAGGTTTTTTTCATTACTGTTGTTGGTATATTAAATGATTAAGATGAAAGCCAAGTGTTGTCATATTTTCATTGTGTGTTCTCTGTTATTTTAGTTAATGTTTTGTATCATGTTAAGTTTTGTGAAGAAATACAATTCACTTTCAGTTAGGCCTATTGTAACTCTTTTGACCAGAGTTTTGTTCTCTATATTTATACTGCAATCACAAAATAATGCTCGATGAAGCTTGCAATTCTACCAGTTTCTAAACATTGTAGAAATAAACTTGATATTTGCAGACACTGTATGTATATATTTTCTAATTATAAGTAGACAATTTGTTATTTTTTTTTTAAACCATATCTGTTTGTCATACATTTGAAATAATTAACGTTGTATACTTACTGCCGACTCCCAAGGCCTTAGATTACAAACAGGAGGTGGACCTCCGCCAGTGGCACAAGCATTTGCCCTCCTACATGTAGCTGCTTCCTTTTTCTTTGTCGTCCCCTGTACGTCTTGCCATTTCTTTTTGCATTCCGCCACAGTTCTGGCTATGCAAGACATACTAACTGCATTTACACCTTAAAATATATGAACAATTAAGAAATAGTCAAAATAGCAGAAAAAATAAGGAATTTAAATTATTTAATAAAGTTGGACATGTTGGAAAGTCTCCTGTGACAAGAATGTATGTATTTTACTATTTTATTTTACATTTCTAGTACAGACTCTGAAATTGCATTTCATTAATAGTGACTTAGGCCAATTGGCCCATTAGGTCACTGTGCTTAATGCATACATGTATTGTTTATTATTAATTGTGTGTATTATCATGATTATAATTTAATATATAATTTATTTAATATTCCAATAAATGTAATCCACCAATCACATCACTTGTTTTTCTTGTTAATTCATTATCTATAATGAATTGTACTGCTTCTTGTGGTTGTCATATCTGCCAACTTTTGAAAGTCCAGGGGTATTTTATGCGTGACGACATTTTAACGATTGTGTTTTTTTGCGACATTTTAGCATATATGTTTTTTTTTAATGATTTTTTTTAATGATTTTCAGTTTTTGGTTTCTCATGTTCATAAATTCCATATTTTTGTTGCAGTCTTCCTGATATCAATGTCTCATGTTCATGTATCCCATCATATTATTTATCTATATAAAGTTGTACCTATAAAGTTTGTCAGTTTAGAAGTCTCATGTTCATATTGATCAAAACTGAAAAATTTTAAGAACTGAAATAATATGAATATAATACACAATTTATATAGCGCTTATATATAATAGATACAAAATTACTCTAAGCGCTTAACATAGCGCTTAACATAGTTAAAAAAGAACAAAGACTAAAAATTTACATACAAAGTGAAAATTACATTAACCTATAAAACTTACCAGAAGATAACGGAAAGAGACTTTACAGAGTTTGGGTGGATTAAGCTTTTTTAATTGACACACAACATTTTAAGATTCTTTTTGAGAAAAATTGGTAGTCCTTAAAAGGGCTGGGTTTTTTTTATAAAAGAAGCTCGACATCTTTACTTCTTCTTTGGTTTTGGTGCTGCCTATTAAAGTTTTTTTTGTGATTTTACAGCCTTCTTTGCAGCGGATTTCTTGGCAGCTGGTGTCTTTGGTGATGAAGACATCTTGTCGAACAAAAAAGGTTGCTGGCAGCATGGGTTGAGTTCTGTGCTTTCAGTGACAGAATGTTTGGTAATGTCATTCAGCCCACCGTGTTCCACTTTGAAGTCACAATTGCATACTCGGCAATAAGCATGAGATGTGCTCTATCTGGACTTTGCAAGCCAGCCACAAAGTCTTTCGTCGTTCCATGGTTCTCCTATCTCTCGAGACAACAGACAGCTTTCTAGGAGGGCTGAGAACCATTTTCGAAGTGATTCCTCATTTCCGGGTGTCGTGATATTTATCATCTTTCTACCCAAGTTCACAAAATTAGTGTAAATTACTCAAAATTCCATTTCATTATATTTCAACGAATGCCAGACAACTCGGACCGAGACAACTCGGCTCGTAAGCGAGGACAAGTCGGCCCGTAAGCGAGGACAAGTCGGCCCGTAAGCGAGGATAAGTCGGCCCGTACGTTAAGACAACTCGGACCATATTATTGTTTTATAATATTGTTCAATATTTATATGTGTATAATATAATTATTTATTTATTTATTTAAAAGACAATAATAATCTTTTAGTGAAAAAGAATTATTGATTCAATGATAATATTACTTGTGACCAAAAATGTGATTAGGACATGATGTTGTTCTCATAACATGGTCTATTACGTATCATTTACAGGAATAAAATTAATATCAAAAATTAAAAATAAATAATTTAAGAAAAAATTATTTAGAGCTTATAAATTATGAAATTTCATATAAGCATTATGTATTATTTTTTGTTTGTATAAGCTTCATGGTTGTTGGAAAAGTTGCAAATGGGTGTCGTTAAACAATTTTATTCAAAAAAATCAATAAGACAACAATAATTATTGATGGTCTGCGTAGTCTTTTCATACGGTCCGAGTTGTCTTAACATACGGGCCGACTAGTCCTCGCTTACGGGCCGACTTGTCCTCGCTTACGGGCCGACTTGTCTCGGTCCGAGTTGTCCGCGGGCCGAGTTATCTGGTACCCATTTCAACCTCCCACCGCTCACACACAATTACTGAAAGCAGTTAGCTCTTACACCACATAATTCTATATCCGAATTTTACCTGGCCCAAATCAGCAATTATTGTCAATGCTAAGTACATTGTCTGTTTTATTTTTTGACAGATCCGACTTATTTGCGACTGGACGTTAAACAACTAACAATCAATCAACTTAGGTCAAACATGTCAAATGGGAAATGCACAAAAAAGTTCGAGTCAATAAGTAGGACTAGCTAGATAATAATTAATAGTCTTACGGAGACGTGCGCGTCGATTTTCCGAACACTGCTCGAGTGGGGTCAGACTTGTAGTGTATATATATTAGCTCAAGCTATTCGACCAAGAAATTCTGACCAGAGTGTATATAGTGTCACAAAATAGAAACAAGTAATGGAAATTAAAATAAGGGATATGACGGGGAATATATATATAATATGTAAATCGTGCTGAATCTCACGGGGAAAGCTTTTAGTTTTACCTTTCGGCAACTTCGGCCCAACACGTATTTTTGTCTCTGGTCGTTATTGGGCGTTAACCCTGGGCCAAATTGACCGCGGATGACTGAAATGTTAGATCCACTGCATCGGAAAGCGCAAGCAATTCGCTTTCCGACCAGTTTGGTTTACGCTTAGCCATCACAACCTGTACTTGGTCCATGGCCATGTTTTCTAGTTTTCTAGCAGACGATGTTTTTATTTACATCGGAAGTATCCATTGCGCATGATTTTCAGAAGTGAAAGTAGCGTTGCCAAGGTATTTTAGTCTTAAGAAAATCGCAAGTGTGATCGTAAGATCGGTCGTTGTATTTTGTCGTAGGACTGATCCTAAGTTTACGATTAATCTTACGACACGTTTTGTGAAATTGTCGTAGGACCACACTTAGGAAAATCTTAAGTAGAAAACTTACGACTTTTTGAGAAAGTGACCCATGGCCATGTATTCTGTTTAAGAAATGAAAATTAATAAAATGAAAGAAATGAATGAACACTCAATTTATTTAAAAATTTAAATTTATCAATTTTTGGTGGGGGGTTCAAAGGGAAGTCTTTTACATCAAGGATCTATATAGTAGAATTCCTACTATATAAATCCTTGCGTACATCTATATAAAATATATTTATAAAAAAATATTAAAATAAATTAATGAGTTATTAATTAGTCAAAAGAGATTCCGCAATCCGTATATCGAAGAAGAACAGACAACACAATGGCCAAAAGAAAAACAATATTTATATAAACCAAATATAGATTTATTTATAGCAGATCACGTTCTACTATCGGTCAAAGGGAAGTTACTCTTTTGGTCAATGCAAATATTATGTAAGCCAAATTAATTCTTGCCGACTGCACAGAATCATTAAATTCGCTTCGCCAGAAATTTGTGAAGTTTCAAATTAACAATTAACATCACCTATTTGAATTGAAATGGTCATTTATTATAAATGACGAATAAGATAAGATAATATATGATTTTATTGTCCAATCAAGGTCCCAGCAAGGGGCAGAGTCATTACAGTGATTTATATTCTCAACTTTTAAGCAACATTGTAAGAAAATAATAAAAGATAGATACATTTTGTGGTGGAAAAGAAATGCAAGTGTATACTGGAATGTTAAATTGAGATGTTGCTTATTATTTAAATGTAATTTTGGGTTTGAAAATTATCTTAGTATTGTAAGAAGTTTTGAACACAGGAAAAATATTACCAGGCTAAGAATATCAGCTCTTAAGCTGCAAATTGAGGTGGGCAGATACCAGGGTATTCTCCTACATAATCGTGTCTGTCACAGGTGTAGCACAGGGGAAATTGATGATGAAATTCATTATCTTTCTAAATGTGTAAAATTTACCCACGAAAGAGCAGAACTTAATGATCAGATTACATTGATCTGTCAAAACATTAATAATTTAGATGATAACAATAAATTGTTATGGATATTGAATAATGAAAATTCTATAATACTCAAGGCTCTTTGTCAGTATATGATTAAGACTGGGTTCAAATAATTTTTTATTTAATTTTTTTCCTCTATAATATAAAAATTCAGACTTATTGGATGATTTGCTGTAGGCATAGGAAAAAATGTTTTTGTGTCACCGCCCCCTGATGCCTATTGCAAATCTTCCAAATAAACTGAGTATCTATTCTGCACCAAGCACAAGTTGGAATAAATCTCCATTCGGTACCATCCCTTGGTGCTTTCTGCAGATATGACACTTGTATACTTTTATTATCTATTATTATCTTAATGAGTATATATACTATACTCAAACTGAATATAAAATATTAAGACAATCTTGCTTGAATTACTTCCCTTTGTTTTAATTTGTGACAGACATGGTTGATGGTAATAAAATAATTATTATATTTTACGTTATTTATTGTGTATGTGCTAATTATAAATGTTGTATCATGCCCTCCAGGGGCCCTGATTTGGAAAATAAAGTATCTTATATCTTGTATATTACAAAAAAAAGCATTCTAATATATACATAAATGTAGCAATACAACATTTCATGCTGGACAGAATCAGAGATAAAGTAATGATATACACTATACATATAAACACTACTTATGACAACAATAATCCCCTCTTCTAATATCTAGACAATCAATAATATATTTTCCCAGAAGTTTACAAATCCTTGCGGAAACACATGTAATTTTTGTTTTGCTTTAATTAGAGTACAAAGGGAAATAAATCTAGTTAAACAATGGTAAAGTATGACAAATCGGTTCTTTTCAACATAAACACAAACTGCATAATATAACTTATATCAACATAGTCTCAGGTACTCGGGGACAGGCAGGCGCGTAGCTCCCTATACGCCAACACGCAGTTGCGTGCACATCGGCGTGCTGAAGAAGAAAAAATAAAGAGCAAAAAAAAAAAAAAAAAGGAATAATAAAAATTAAAAAAAAAGTGGAAAACAAAGTCTCATTGTGGCTTTTTGTGAAAATTCAATGTCATAAAAATAACGGCATTTCAAATTTTATTCAAATGACGTTACGGCCGTATCATTTGTATGAGTTACATCGAAAATATGGACAAGCGGACCAAACTGCGCACACTTTGCGAAACACGATGGACGAGTCGAACCAACGCACTGTACACATTTAAAACATCATTTCCTGTAGTGGTTCATGCGTTGGAACGATTACAAGGACTAGGAGATGACAAAGCCGGACAATATCTTGCATCTATTACCAGATTTGTATTTGTTATAGCTCTGGTAGTATCAGAACACATTTTACAGAGTACGGTGTTTCTGTCGAAATTCCTGCAAGGTATCGAATGTGACCTGCTGGAGGCTACAAAAGAATGTAAAACTGTCATTGAGTTGTTACGAGCTGAACGACTCGATGAATCAGTTTGGGATGAATTGTATCAATCGGCATTAGATTTATCAGAACCTTTCGATATCGTTGAAAATATGCCGAGGCGATGTGGAAGACAGACTACCAGAGCCAATCACCCTGCAAACACGCCAAAACAGTATTGGAAAGTTTCTTTGTACTATGCGTTTATAGACCACATGATAATGGAATTGGAGTCGCGTCTGATAAAATCAGAAAATCTCTTTTATGCACAGTATCTGCTTCCTCGTGTTATAGGAAATATTACGAACGAACAAATCGCGACATTGTATGAGACATACCAGACTGACCTGACATGTAATTTAGACGAATTCAAGAGGGAGGTCGCTCGATGGCGAACACGCTGGAGTATAACACCTCGCGATCAGATGCCAACTTCACTTTGTGAGACACTTGATGCAGTAAACCCGGTGCTATGTCCTTCTATAGATACCATCTTGTGTATCATGTTGACAATTCCGGTAACAAGTGCTACCGCAGAGCGATCGTTCAGTGTACTACGTCGGGTGAAGACATATGTACGATCAACAATGAATAACAATAGGTTGTCATCGCTAGCATTAATCATCGGCATATCCATCGCGATTTCAGTGTGGATTTAACCAAAGTTATGGAGAAGTGCGTGTTTGCTATGACACGAAGAACAGATTTTGGGCAATTCTAAGTAAATTCTGTCTAACAAAATCATGAAATCAATGTGTTGCTTATGTATTCAATTTACCCATGAAAACACCTCAGAACGCACCATTTTGCATCTAGTAAAAAAAAAGACCCCCTCTCTAAGGTATGGTTGCTTGCACTGCAAAAAAGGCTAGCTACGCCCCTGGATCAGGTTGCGCAATCGTGTTATTTTTAGCGACTCGTTACTTTCCGTGTAGGATTCGATAATTATCGGTTACCAATTTCACGTTACCGCCGCCATTAATGGCATTATGGTTCAAAGGTCAATCGGAGTAAAAAAAACATAAACAAGACGTCATTGCATTTGTAAACACGGTGACGCAGTTTATTCATCGTGGCAGTTATGCACATATCGTCACGGTTGTAAGGAAGTTTTCGTGAATTTGTTGGTTAGAAAAATAATTTATGACTACATGTATCACGTAGATCTTGAAAATAATGAGAGATTGTGTGAATATTCAGCTATACTATAGTAGAATACATGTAGTTGTTCCAACTTCCAAGGATATTGTGACACAACCTCGCAAATAGTACTGTTTACAAAACATCCTAGACCTGCAAGAATAAATAAAATATATCATCCTAGCGGGTACTTATCGATTAACTTGAAGAAAATTAATCTAAATATTGTATATTTTGTTGTCCGACTATCCTATAAAAGGGGAGGTCCTTATAAAAAAGGGAAATCAAAAGAAGTCTTTTCCCCCCTAAGCGACTGGCAGGTATTCGTACAAAAACCAGCTTTGTAATGTTAATGCTTTAAAGTTGGCATTTTGTTAGACTTCTGCATGGTTTTATAGTTTATCATATTTATATCACATTAAACATGCAATTTGTAAATTATCATATTATGGAGCATCAAATAAAACTTTTTTAAAGGCCCAACTTAAAACTGGTGTGCCCCTTTTGTTAGAAAATGTATAAAGTATGTGTGTGTAAGACACTTTAGATGTACTAACTTAAAAATGACTGGAAGTTAAAGAGACCACCGATACAGCTTCGTCCGCATCATTTTTGGACTTATACCTCGAATTTGACGACGGTGGTCAACTCAGTACTAAAATTTATGATAAGCGGGACGACTTCAATTTTAAAATCATAAATTTTCCAAACATGTGCAGCAATATACCAGCTTCTCCTGCATATGGTGTTTACATCTCGCAATTGATTTGCTATGCAAGGGCCAGTAGCAATTATTCTGATTTCCTGAAACGTCATCTTCATCTGAGAAACAGGCTACTGGACCAGGGCTATAAAAAGATTCGCCTTATTCGATCTCTTAAAAAGTTTATATTCCGATACCAATATCTTGTCGAAATATATTCCGTCTCTGCAGAAAAAATTATAAGCGATGCATTTTCATATAGTGAAAATGTATAAAGATAAAGAAGTCACAAATGTCAAGAATTTTTTTGTCAATGTGTGACATAAAAATATTTTTGACATTTACGTCACCGAATATGGTACTGCTTTGACAACTATTTTACCTATTTTGTTCCTGTATTTAAATACTGTTACAGTGACAGCCGGAACCTTTGAACCGTAATGAGAGCGGGAGGTTTGGCGCCTTAAAATCTGATTCAACCCACCATTTCTTTAGAAATGCCTGTACCAAGTCAGGGTCATTACGGTTTTCACAGTTTTCCGGTTGTTGACTGATTTTGTCTGTTTATATAATTATGAGTTTTGACTTTCCCTTTGTAAGATTGTTCGGAGTTCGGTAATTTTGTTATTACCTTTATTAGTTCAACTATATATCATTTTGTGATTTTTTAGAAGTCTAAATCCTGTAAGAATGCACACCTTTAGTATTTGTGCATTAAACACACTACAAAATATTACAAAAACTCTAGCTCAAAATTATAGGGAGGGACAGACAGGGGTTAAATAGTATGCCTTGATACAGGGCTATACATTAACAGTCATGTTCCATTCTTACATGTATGTCAAGCACATATGGTGTGGTTTCTGTTTGTGAGGCACTCCATCCTTTCTTGTTTATGCCAATGTCAGGAGACCAATAATAACATATAAGGATTAGTATCGAAAAAGTGCTAAATTCAGGAACAAGTCAGTCTTGGTTGGGCAAAATATGTACATGCACATGTACTTTGTAAATGATTCAACTCGATAACTTTTGTAAATTATAGAGCACAAATATTCATTAACAAGAAAATATTTATTGCAAAAACAAAACATTATTAAAAGGTCAGCTACATGTATAATAACAATGTTGTAAAATAACAAAACTATGAACTGGAACATTGAAGAATGGGTAATAAAACACATTCCCCTCATCCTGATTAAGTCTTAAGTTAATGATTGAATGAACATTATATTGCTTTTAACATCAAAAAGTTAATATTGGGGGACACTATGCAATTTTCTCTATCCTTTAGTTATTGAATTGAGAAGTTAAAAAATCTGACAAAAGTTCCATCCCCCCTCCCAAAAAAACCCCATACATGTAATAAGGTTCAAAACTCCTTTAATTTCAAAATATTTGTCTAAGACTTTCTCAGGTAAATGAACAAAGCCCAAAATATTCAATAATGTTACATGAAAAACAACACTCGTGACATATGGGGAATAAAAACATTCTATTCATAGAATTTTTAAACAAGAAACATAAACTATAACATGTGATGTGTAAACTATTTAAGCATGAGCAACAGGAAACATTTAGATACAAAAAATGAAAAGACCAACACCCTTAGTTGGATTTTTAGAGTGCTACAAAATGTAGTTCATTGAAACAACAGTCTGTGGGTAGATACCTGTATGTCGTTCCACTCTGAAACATTATTCTGACTCGACCAGTTTTTGTTCTTACTCCTTAATGCTGCATTCTTACCAATATTATAATCTTTGGTTTGACTAGACAGGGGCTAGAACTCATGGATCTACCACATTCTAGGTGAGCATGCTAACTATTACACAACATTTTTGCGGTCGCATTGAAAAAGGAGTAGTTCATCAAAACTTTCATTAAGCTAGGGACTTGTGTCCAAGTTAGTTAATGCAGTCAACATGATCAAGCATATATTAAAATAAACCCATAGATTAGCTTCCAGTCAGATTTGAACTGACATCTTTTCAACATTATTGAAACGTACTACCTTATACTATAGAAGCTACAATGTATATACATATATTGTAATTGTTAGTAGCTGTACATGTATGCAGATCATTAGCTTCCAGAGAGATTTGAACTGACATCTCTCAAACATTATTGAAATGTACTGATTCATTGACACCATAGTAACTACAACATTTTGTCATGAATTTGTTAGGAACATTTCAGCCAAGATTAGTTGCAATCCCTTCTGTTATTATCTAATGGTCCTGAATTGGCACTGCATAGACACGATATAGAGAATAAAAAAACATGCATAAATTTCATACCCTGTAGTGCAAGAACAATAAGCCCCCTCTCTATCAAACCATCATCTTCTTTGGTGCAATATCTATACATTGTGGTGGTTGTCATCCAGTGTCTGTGATGGTGAACACTTTGTTCTTAAAATACATAAGTTGTTGTTGTTCGACTTCGTCTTTAGGAAATATGCCTCCTGCAACCACCCACTTAAAAATATTCAGACCATGGGCTAACAAGAACTGTTTTATGTCTGTAAAAAAAAATTGGTGTCCAAAAATGAATACCATCAATCATGTTCATTCAAGAATACCAGAATACATTTGAAGCCCAATGAAGGGAGTCTGAAATTCCAGTCACTCCAAATTTTGTCGTAGCACCTCTTGTTATCTTGTAAAACATAATCTTGTGATGGCACCAAAGGCAAGTTTAATTTACCTGCCGACAACACAAGCCTGAAGGCCGTTTCGCCCCGTGAGTCGTTATTCCCCTATTCCCGTTCGCCCCGGGTCGTTTTTCCCTCATTGATTAATAGTGCTTTAAAAAATGAAATATGGAAAATACCATTGTAATAGTGCTTTAAAAAATGAAATATGGAAAATACCATTGCAAATATTCGTATTTTGGATGTTGTAAGGCTTGTTCATGGGTACTTTATTTTTGTCTTCCTCATAATTAACATGCTTTCTTGACGTGTTTAATATTATGTATAGCTTCACTTTCATTGTTTGACAATTCAGGCTGTCCAAATTCTGGTGGCTTCATTTTACAATATTGGCAATAGGAAAACTAACATAATACATACTAAGCTAAGACATACAATGTAGATGTAGTGGCCTTAATGCAGAGTAAATTTGAAGAATGATCCACGTTGTGTATGTGGTCATTTATTTGAGGATTCTATTCATTTTTTTCTTGATTGTCCACTTTATCAACACGATAGAACTTCTCTGTTTAACTATTTTAATAACATTGTTCCCATCTCTATAGAATATATACTCTTTGGATGTAATGAAATTAGTGAAGAATTGAATACTTTATTGTTCAAATCAGTGCAAAAATTTATTCGACAAACTTGTAGATTTAATAATTAATTATCCCCAACCCTGATATTATCTCAACACAATTTATTAGTTTTACCACCCCCCTCCATTTTTTCTGTTAAATATTAAAACAATATTTAATATGTATGCTTAATTTGACATGATTTTGCTTACTGCAGTAATTTACTAATTATTGATATAGCCTGTGGCTGTACATTTGCTGTCATTTGATTTGTTTTGTTTATGCTATTACTGTATTTGTATGGAGAGGGACTAGTAATACATCCAATTGTATATATTATATATATTGACAATAAAATCATTATAAAGTAAATTGTTTGACACCTGCTTAAATTTGTAAAATGTCTTTGAACAATACGATACAGTAATAAATTTATATGTATCCTATGTATTGTTTGTTCTGCATGGCTTCAAATTAGTTGTTATTATTTTTTTTTGTATACAACTAATAAATAAATAATTACCAAAAAATTGTCGAAAAAGACTTCATCTATTATTATATAATAGCGATTACATACATGCCAACTCTACCGATTTACGCGGTAGTCTACCGATTTTTTAAGTCTTCTACCGCCTACCGATTTTAGATGTTTTCCTACCGATTAAAAAAATAAATGTAATTTAATTTTTTTTTTATCGTGAATTGTTCACATGTTGATTATTCTTGTAGATTTCTAAGACGTATAAATGTGTACAAATCCAAATTATTTAGGCCCTTTCCATAATCGTTTCCCTCTTAAATTTGTACCGGAAACTTCCATTGGTCAATTCTTTATCATTAAACCAATCAGAAACTGTATTTAAAATAAAGTTTTGAAGCACTACATTTTGAACTTATGACTCCTAAACATATATATACAGTAAAACTTCGCTCGCTCGAACTCGAAGGTACTGTCAAAATATGTTCGAGCTATCGGATGTTTGAGCCACCGAGGTCCCGTAATTTTAGACAGAAAAAAATCTTGTTCTGACCCGGGACAGTTTCATTACCTACACTGTATATATGATAACTGATGCACAGTAAAACTGGCCTTTCTCGTAAAAAATATTTAATCATTTAAGTTCAAGTTCAAGTTCTTTATTCACTCGGACACATATATATACAAGTGTAACAAGAGGAATATTATACAAAATATTTTACATAATGACGGATATACCTAACCTAAAATAATACAGCCTCAGAATATAATTACAAAACATTTTGCAATTTAGATATAAATAAGACAATTTTTTCAGAACCTTAACATTACACAAAGATAACAGGCCTTTCATTTTGTACATGTTTGCATATCTAGTATAATAAATTGGAATAAATTTACATCTAAGCCTTTGTACATCAGCAGAGGTACATTCAAATAAAAAATGAAATTCAGTACCTAAACCAACATTACACAGATGACAAATACGTTCTTCTCTGGGAGTATTCGACCATCTTCCAGTATCTATTGGAAACTTAATGTTATTGCATCTAAGCTTTGTTATCATGTTTCTCTCATGTGGTAATAATTTTAATAAGTATTTATCTAAATTAAATTCATTTTTAAATATGCCATAAAATTCTCCCCTAGAAGAGTTCTCAATTTGGTTAAACCAGTTTTGAATATATTGATCAGTCAGATTTTGCTTAACAATAAATTTTAGTTGCACTGAATGAACTGGCTGTTGTTGGTTCCATAGATAATTAAGCCCAGTTTTCTCAAAAATTGATTTGATAAAATCTAGCCACTTAAATTGAACATTATCAATAATACTCAAATTAAACATAATCTTATATAAAATACAACTAAGTTTCTTCTTGTTTGAAATAAGTCTATTCCAAAAATTTACAATCCTTAATTTTATACATAATATATCTATAGGTGTTCTACCAAGTTCTCTGTATGTCATAAAGTTTGGAGTAGTGGTTCTAACACCTAAAATATTTCTACAGAACTGAAGATGAAGTTTTTCTAGTTGCTTAGTGTTCTCATAACCCCATATTTCAGAGCCATAGGTAAGTATTGGAAGCATAAGTGTATCAAACAATCTAAATTGTAAATCTATTGGAATCGATATATTTCTCAATTTTCTATACAAACAATATAAAGCTTTGCGAGCTTGATCCATCAATTTATCTCTTGCCTTCACAAAAGAGCCGTTATAATTAAATATAACACCTAGATATGAATAAGAGTCTTCAATTTGTAAATTCTCTCCACATAGCTTAAAAATAGGTTGATTTTTGTATTTTCTTTTACAAAATATTATTACTTTAGTCTTTTGCAAGTTAACCTTCAATTTCCAATGATGACAAATACTTTTCAAATATAGCCAAAGCAGACTTACACATTTCTAAAAGTTTTCGTCCAAAATTATTTGGTCTGCATTCACACTGAGTATATCTTTTTAAGGAAATATTATTATCAAGTAAAACTTGGTAGTCAGCAATATGATATCTAAATAGGCCATCTTCTACATTTACATCCATAACATTCAAAAAAGTTTCATCTGGTTCTGAAAAAATCTTAAAAAAAAACCAGTTTTAGCATTAAAATCTCCAACAAGTGCACATTTCATGTCTTTTTCTATAAAATTTACTACTTCATTTTCAATATCTAAAAATGCATTTATTGACGAATATAGAGAGTTTTCAGGTAGGGTGTATACACATCCCAATAAAAGGTAATTATTAAATACTTAAATTTAAATTTAATATTAATAAATTTAATAAGATTTTTTATATACAACAACAATACCTCCAGATTTATGCTTAAATATTTTTCTATTTTTTGCAACATAGCTAAAACCATCTGGGATATTTAAAATGTCATACATGTATTTGTCGGTTTTTGTCTCTATAAAAATACATACTGTATATCATGTGTTGTAATTAACTGTATAAATTTAAGTAATAAAAGTTTTGACTTGATACCACAAACATTTTATTTCTGAAAAATTAAGTTTCTGTTTTTTAGACCTTGGGGCATTTTCATCAGTCGCTTCTCTTGCTTGCCTGTCCTATTGATAGTGGTTGTCCGGGTTTCTAGGAGGGGGAAAGCGCATATGAGGTTCTCCGTTTCCAGGTTGAAGCACATCTTTACAAATTCATATGTGAATATAAGCATGTTTTTTTTATCAACTTAGCTGTGAATGTGAAAAAATTGTGAAAAATAAGTGATTTAAGTCTCAAATATATTAGTAAATCTTCCTTGTTTTTAACAATAAACCAGGAAATGTTTTTCCGCTTTAATAGTAAAACATACTTGACAATAGGCACTCATAATTGATGATATCTTATTGTAACACACACAAGTCACAAGAGATGACGTGGATTAAATGATTTTAAGTAACATAACCCCGCTATTTTATATTGAAGTGTATTTATCAAGCCAGTAGATTGATTAATCATATATATATGTACATTTGTATGTAAGCACATTCAACGTACATCTGTCAATTAAATTGCGATGTTCGAGTTTGATATGATAAAACTCGTGATTTTATTATGATTCTCTATTATTGATGGGACCATTTATTAAGTTCGACTGTTCGAGGTATCAGTGTTCGAGCGAAAGATTTTTTTTAGCTTAAAAATATATGGAAAATTGGCGGGACTTTCAAATAAGTTCGAGCCATCCATGGTATTCGACCCATCCGAGTTCGAGGGAACGAGGTTTGACTTGTACATATGTAAAATGCTAATTTCCATTTTTTCATGGTTTTTTCATACTATATTTAAAGATTTGACTGAACAGATTTTATATCCAAAATGCAACAGAATGCACCATCTTCTTCGTTATAGTATATCAGAGTACTCAATACTTTTGTGTTTGCGCATGCGCGGAATAATATAAATATTTACAAATTACAAAATGCCAAAGTTTAGGTGAATATTACGTCCTTTTGAGAGGGGGGGGGGGGGGGGGTTGCGTGGCAAACCCTAGACCCTCTACCGCTTTTAGTCTCTCGAGGGTTGGCATGTATGCGATAAAGTGGGGCGAATCGACTCACTTTCTGGGGCGAAACGACCCGGTAATCGGTATCCTTCCTTTTCGTTCTTGTTTTCGTCAGACCCCTCATCGTCAAGATTCTCGACTTTCCAACATCTAAACTCATCAATAGTGTAGATTTTACCACCAGGATCCATGTGTAAATGTAGAATAAAATTATATAGTTGAATAGAACTTCGAAAAGGTTAAAAATGAAGTGGTATCGCCAACGTCAATGAGACGCCATGAAATAATCCAAACAGTAAGGCCGCTTAACACCTGGATTTTATTCCGATTGGACTTTGGACCATTTGTTGTAAATTGGGGGGTCAACGGAACTTTTGAAAGTGTTTTTCTTTGAGACATTTTGTGCAATTGTGTATTTTATCAATACCTGATGCGATTAAGCGAATATGAATATAAGCTTGCGTTTGCTTTAGCAATAATCCAGAGCAGACGATCGGGTTGCGCAATCGTGTTATTTTTATCGACTCGTTACTTTCCGTGTAGGATGCGATAATTATCGGTTTCAATTTACAGACAAAATTCTTTAAATATTCATTTCAAACAAATAATTTGTATATTTTCGTCAAAGAAAAAGAATGTTGAATTAAATTTAATGTTTATTTCACAAGCAAACAATATAGGCAACAGCGAAATACCGGTGTTTCGCTCTTCGATACCTTTCGTCCACCGTATCTTTCATAAGGTCTAGAGGGTGTCGCGAAAAGCAGTGACCCGGAATGTCCCGGATGTGTTGAAGCTTTTTCATAGCCATAGTGGTATGGATAACCCGGATGTGTTGAAACTTTTTCATAGGCATAGTGTATGGATGATAAGGATTTCTGTTTTAGTCAAAGTAAATGGTATTCGTCATTATTTCTTTATTGATTTAATTTTACCATGTTTCAGTCATAAATAGCTCGCTTAACGAATCGAGCTTATTAATTTTTTTTTATTGGACAAATGTATTTCATTTAGCTCTTTCGCAAAGTGAATTCCCGATGAATAATTGTAATAACGTAAATTTGATTTATATAATATGGAGTAGGCATTGCCTAGATGCGAGCACAGCATTTCTGTCTGGCCAGTGCCGGTGTATATATTTGAGTGAAAGTTGAATATCACAAAATAATATGAGTAGGCATGGCCTATAGAGAGGACATTAGTATTTGAAATTAAATGATATCCCCGACATCCATGGAAAGTTAAATGAAGTAGAATAGAAAAGTATGAGAAAAAAGTATGGAATCTTTTATTGTTGGACTAGGGACAGTGCAAACATTGAAGACTAACTAGTACTAGTATGCGGGTGGTATCAACCATTATAAAGCCTAAAGAGTGTAGTAGACGCCGGTGTCTGTAAAATGAAACTATGGTCTTTTAAGTCATAAGAAAAGAGTTTTATTACGAAAATATCAATTAATGCAACCAACATACATAAGCAATATTGGCCTATACCATGCTATGTACAGCCGATATATATTCATGAAGTGTAAATGATGAATGACGTACGGTCAGGGCCGTCTTGTCAGCAATATAGGCCCCGGTCAAAGCAGTGCACTGAGGCCCATATCTATACAAACACTCACAGAAATAAAATTATAAATGGTCGATAAAATTAAACATATATTTCTTGTATTGATACTTCCAACAAAATCAGTGTTTAAAAATAAAAAATTATGCCGTATACAACATACATAGATTAGCATGGGGTTCATTTGCTTGTGGGACCAACGGGCAACTGTCCATTGTGCCCATACATAAGACCGCACTGCGTACGGTTACTTTAATACTGATAATCTTCATTTCGACATTTTAAAGTATGTGTATTTGGGCCAATATTATGCTATCTCCAAGTGAACAAAATAGTTTTTAATTTTAAAAGAATTATATAGGTACCGCTTTCATCAGACATGTCTCTGCTTTCACATACAAAATGTTTATCAATATTCAATATTTTTTTTATTGGAAAAAGCACAGTAGAGTCGTGATATATATATTAACAATATTCAGTATCGAAATCATACTCTTTAAAATTATCTGTGACAAGATTATACAGACATATATTCCTTCTTGTGTAATGTTATTACCTTTTAAGTTTCAACAACAAGCTGGTTAATAATTTTATAGCATTTATTTTAGAAAGACTGAGTTTAATAAATAATAACAGATATACATATAGTATGAACGGCATAATTAATAGTTAAATAAATAAAATTCATTGTGTCTTACTATTCTAAACCATTGTCAGCAGATGTTGGTAGTATTCAAATATTTTGTAGGATCACACTGACGGAAAATTTAAGATGAATAAACAAATGGGTACTGATAGAAATAATTAACACTAACAGAAATAAGGAAAAAGTCATGCGTTCCTTGTTCCTTGCAAGCACATCATGGTTAGAAAATGTTTGTTACTTAGCCAATGAAATAATAAATGCAAAAATTGTATAAAAATGAAAAATGTTAATGTTCAACTATCTTTTCTTATCAGAGACATATGAGCCGGTGGCAAAGGGGCACATGCCCTCTGAGAGTTCGAATAAAATGTTGTGCCTTTAAGACTAGACATCAGCTACTAGATATATCTTAGCAATCATATGCTGGCATTATATGATTCCCCGATAGTACATTTCTTTTGGCCATTGTGTTGTCTAAGATGTTGTATCTCAGGTATTATTAATTTAAAGAAAAAAAAATATCTGAACCTCTAGCTATACAGTAATTTCATAGGTTTTCATGATTTATTTTATTAATATAATATTCTAGTTTTTTTTAAGGTATGCAGGTAAAATAAAATTAAGAAGATCTGACATCTCAAGGTCTACGTTTGTCATTTTTTCTTTTCTGTTTGATGCTTACGTGTTACCTCGTTCGGACGAACTTACGCGACGTACGTCCGTCCAAGCGATGTTTCCGTACCATAACGTTCGAAGCCTCAACCAATTGATTTGATATATGGATATGTTGTTTATAACAACAAATGACAGATCAACTAGATTTTGGGGTAAATTGAGTGAAGGGTTTTTTCAGTTAGAAGGGCATCCGTGTCCATGGACACATTTTAAATTATGTATTCTAACATGACCTCCTTCTTTCGCTTTGTTAACAAACGAGCTAGTTATTCATTCAGTATAATATCATTAGCACATGTGCTGGTGAATGTGACTGACTTTTCCATTGGCAGCATAAATTGTAACCCGAATAATGCCGATAGAGGGTGCAGTATTATTCGAGTTACATAAATTGTGTGCGACATTTTCCGCAAGCGTAAATATAAATTACCGTCTTCCAATCAAAGTACATGTATAATACCGTATTTGTACTCTCAAACATATCAGAATCGAAATAAATCATGGAAGCCAGAATGTGTTTTGAGTTTTAACATGAATTGACGGATATTAGTAAATTTTATCCCTCGCTTCTGGCTCGGGATAAAATACTAATATCCGCCAATCCATGTTAAAACTCCCAACACATTCTGACTTCCATGATTTATTTCTTATTTATTCAACATGGATTATATCCTCTCCTGCCGCTGTAGCGCTGCTTTACCATGTTATGCAGTTGACTTGGTTCCTTTGACATTCTAATTACTGAGAATAATTTGCTCTGATTTAAAAAATAAAAAGATCAACATTCGGTTATAAAAAGAAATTTTTTTTTTTACAGAGCTCAGCATTGACGAGTTTTTTTTTTTTTTAATGTGTAAATAACTTATTGTTGAAGAAGTGTAAGAAAAAAAATTCACTTGAAATGTTTATATAAGATACATGGACTTCCGGTTTGAGTACAAATGACCTTGACCTTGGGTGTGGCTATGTACATGTATGACACCCGGGAGTGACAATGTATTACACCTGCCTAAGAGTAAGACTAAGTTCAAATATGAAAAACAATTAGGGGAGAGTGGTAAAATTTCGACCACCCAAAACCTGGACGTATCCAAAAGCCCCTGATTGCATCACTGGTTGCCTGCACCGCTGTAAGTTATAAAAACCAGTCACGAGGACATTCGGAACTAGATGTTTCACTTGAATATTGGAAAAAATCTGAAGTATTGCGGGTAATACGCATAAAAACAGCCAATCGGCCAGTTTGGGCGAAATTCGACCCCATCCTGGGTATTTTCGACCGCACCATTTTTTTCTATTTCAGCAAATACCAGTGTTTACCGAAAACCGTCAAAAGCTTTATTTTACATCTGCACTTCTTTTATCAGTATTATTCAGTCCGTTTTCTTTTCTTTTTAAAGAAAGGGGCCCGTTAATGTTTAGGGACAACATCAACATTTTCGTTTCTTAACTAAGCCACCACCTCTTCCCCCTTAAATGTAACTAAATGAATGCATAGTAATAGGAAAATCGATGTAGGATAGACAATTTTCGTTAATTTTGTTTATCCTACATTGAACTATTGATGTCATCGTTTAATTATAACTTCAATCAAAACATAAAGCAGGTGGTCGAAAATTACACAGGATACAATTTATCTGTATGGGTATCTTCGACCACTTTTAACTTTATAAATATTCTGGAGTTGTAATGATATTTTATTAAATATTTGCATAAAATACATCTCAATGACATAACATTTCAGTGTTTTGTTATTTGCTTTAAATGAAACAAATTGAATCATGAGGATTTAATGGATACATAACACTTCTCTATTCAGCTTGTATTTGGAATTTACCGCCGCTGTAACTTTATAACCGAGAATACCACAAAATCACGCGATATTTTATTTCGAATAAATTTGGAAAGACAGTAATAGGTTCGAATATTATTTACTCTTTAATTGGATCAGTAATACGTTTATTTTGGTAAGAAAGACAACAACTAGTTTATGTTTATTAATGACAATCTACCGGTCGAATTTCCCGTGTGGTCGAAATAACACCACTCTCCCCTAACACATAAATATTCACAAAATGTCACCAAGTATCAATGTTCAATACCTCATACCATACTCTAAATATTACTAAAATTATCTGTTTGTACAAACTGATTTTCTGTCACTTTTTTTAACGTACAAAATTTGGTATACAAAAACGTTTGTTTTTTTTGTTTTTTTTTTTTCAAAATTGACAATTTCTAATTATTATTTTCATCAAAACGTACTATAACTTCATTTCATGTTACTGACAACATTCAACATACACATAAAGAACATAAAATATAAATGCAAACCTTTAAATGACATAAACAGATAAATACAGTGTTTCTGCAAAAGTATCCTTCACTGTCAAACATGTGGATCCAAACCGGATGTTGTCAATTTTTCGGTCGAGTGCACTAAAATAATGATGCGATGATCCCGGGTAAACGTCCAAATTTTCCAGAAACTGCAACAATCACGTTGGGAGCCATTTGTCGTCGGGTCGATTCTCAGTGGAATAATGTAACAAGACGTAGTGAGTTCTAACATTTATTGCAGTTGGAATTCATATTTCCATATAAAATAGACCCTGTAATGACAATATAAAATATATAAATAATGGATCAAGAAAGATAACTCTTGATAATTTATGCATTGGAATAAAGTAAATTACAAATATTACAAGTTTCTATTCCATTATTGTAACAAAATATTTATTCTCTATAAATGATTTATATACCTGCTCATGGTTCTCATGGACATTTACAAACATTAAACAAGTGGTACATTGTACATTGTACAATAATGGTTTCACATGAACCAAACAAAATAATAACAAAATTAAGAATAAACTAAACATTGTAATACGAAACAAAATAATAACAAAACATAAACATAAGCGAAGCAAAAATAAGCATAAGCTCAACATTATAATAAAGTAAAATAAAAAGTAGCATAATTAGCATCAATAAGCAAAACTATAAAAACAATTATCTTTACCTCACACTGGGGTGCAAAGGTCTTGAAATACAGGATATACCTCAGATCAAGCTGTTCATCAGTATTTAATATATCATGGCAATCTGAATATAAAAATGGGTTTATAACTATTGTGCTCAAAACATGCACAATTACACAAAACACAGTTTACACATAGAATTGTTAATAACTCACCTTTTTAATATGTTAATGGTAAAAATAGTATTATGCTCAATATTAAACTCATATTTCATAGTTCCAAATATTATTTCATTTAACCTTTAACATTTTATTGGAATTAATGTTTTATAAGTTTATCACATTTTAATAGCATTTAATATGTTAAAATAAGTTTATCACAATTTAATATGTTTTATAAATCAGTCAATCAATCAATCAACTCAATCTCACTGAGAAAGTTATTTTATAGACAATTAGTAAGTTTAGTATAAATACCTTAATGAATGTTAGTGGTGTCAAATAGAAATATCATCAGTTCAATAGTCATCCAAAATTGGATCCAAAAGAATAGTAGTTGGCAATATGTCTGCCTTCCAAGATATGAAAAAGTAATAGAATGTCTCAAAGAACAAAAGAATTTCCCATCAAAAATTCAGGTGACTACAATAACCAATGAAATGAAATAACTGGTCAAACTGACCTTAACTAATCAAATATGCAAAGACAAGATACATATCAGGGTTACCTTTGTGAACTTAGGTCATAACCCTAATTAGAATACAAAACATAACACAAAGTTGTAGACCTTATTAATTTTATTATTAAGAGGTTTTAAATATTATAATTAAATGAAAAAATTATTAAAGTAATTATATGAACATATTTTATTTACAAAAATATATTTTATGAACATAGTAAAAAGGAAAAATTAAATTATTTACAAACTGTCAAAATTGACTCTTCCACAATTATATAAAAGGTCCATGAGATCTACAGGAAAATACTGTGCATAGGGAAACATGTTGCTATGGACGGGGCATAACTATGAATAAAAATATCAAAATGTATTTTTGAAATATGAAATGACATTTGTAGTGTGTATAGCTTGACAGAAATGTACCGCTTAATCAAATATCAAGTCAAAAGATCGTAGATGTCAGAATTCAACCATTAATTGCAATAATATAGGCTAATTTAATGTTTACAAAACCGTTGCTAGGTTGACAAAACAACACAAAAATACTATATGCTACCATAGACAATTGGAATATTAATTTTTAGAATGTACATACACAGAATATAACATTTTGTCGAAAAGACTATGCAAGATATGTAAAATAAAACCACCATATTTGAATTTCCAATGATTAATTGGACCCTCCTCCATTTACGTTGCTAAGCAACAAAGGACAAAGTGAAATCATCCAAAAAATTATTTTTCTTACCTTTCAATGATTGTGTTGAATATGATATCTATATAAACAGTTTCTGAGATTGGGCCAAAATCGACCCTTATCATACCTACTCCACCATCTTCGACGCTTAGATTTCTTGTTCTGTGGATGTGTAACAACGATAAATTTGATAATCTCTCATCACCCATTGTAGCTCTAAGACAGATTTTTACGCGGAGCATCGCACTGAATGAACGCTCACGACACTAGACGCCGAAGACACGGGTTGTACTAAACTACGAAACGAAATCGAAACGCAACGAACGAAACGAAACGAAACATTACGAAACGCAACGAAATATACTAAAATGAGAAACGAAACGCAACGAAACGAAATATACTAAAATGCGAAACGAAACGAAAATATAGTAAAATCCAATAAGAACAACATGAATGGAACGAGACGTGATGAAAAAGTCTAAGCAGAATTGTATACTAATATGCATGTATAAGAAGATTTATGAACCATTCTTCAAGACAAAAATTTAATGAGTAAGATTTATGAACCATTCGTCAAAACAAACAAAATAAAAATGTATCAACGACCATTATGTCAGATGGGAATCCTCCTTTCTATAAGGGGCACCCTCAATAAATGAGGTAAGAAGGATATCCAGGCATTCCTGTCAGGGTTTCTGTAGTATTTCCAGAGTCGGACCTCAGGGTCTATGCGTCTGGTCTAATAGATTAAAAGGGGGTGCAGGAAATACTTACATGCCACTCCATGATCATCCCTACAGTGATGTGAACATTATTTACAGTGTAGTGCAAACGGGGGAAAGAACCACGGACCGGGGGACAAATTCAGCCCCAAACATTAAAAGGCTCTGTAACGGGGAATGCCGACCTGGACAACTACATACTATCCTGTCGAGTAACCCCAGATACCACTGATGCCGATGTACATGCACTATGTACAAAACCGGCTGTATTAAAGATGGAGGAAAGCGGAAAATCCTCAAGGGGTTTCCGAAAGAAACCATCGAACTGTCAGAGGAACAACCGAATTTCAAACCTGCAGACATCAAGTAAATGAGAGGTCTGCTTGACTTCCACAGCGTTCAATGAGTCAACTGACAGCCCCACGTTTTCCAACTTCACAATAAAAAAGAATAGAAATCCGTTCGTTGTAAAAGTGAATCAGCTTACCACAAAATTTAAAAGCGTTTTCGATTCGCATTATCAGATGCATATTCGTCTGACACACAACCGATCTAGACGTTTTCATGTCAGTGTGGAAACAAATTTATTATTCGTGCACATTTCAGTACGTACATATAAACTTATATTTGATATACGCATACAGAGTACGTAATAACGCATCATTTATTATAGTAAATCCGATTACTATGGATTCAAATATTTTTGTGGGTATCGATTTTCGTAAACTGAAAAAAAATGGCAAGTTGTGGATACTCAATTTCGTGGTTTGTGGAATTCTACCAGATCATCTTTTATAGAATAATAGAATAAACAGGTCGTTGGAAAATTGGTACCTATCGAAATTAAATGAAACCACAGTTAATAAGAGTCACGATGATTAAACAACCTTATTAAGAAAAAAACTGATGGGACGTGCTAATCTGGGTCACGGGTCACTGTAATCGGGCGGCTGTATCGAGAAACAGATACGGTGTTGACAAAACTGTTGATACTCATAAAATATTGATAAATGCTATAAAATTTTATGTTTGTCTTCAAGAAATATGATAGACAAAACCATGTGTGAAGTTTTATGACGAAATATCTCCGATTTCTATGTAAATTTACGAGTTGAAGTTGCGGCTGTATCGAGAAACAGATACGGTGTTGAAAAAACTGTTGATACTCATAAAATATTGATAAATGCTATACAATTTTATGTTTGTCTTCAAGAAATATGATAGACAAAACCATGTGTGAAGTTTTATGACGAAATATCTCCGATTTCTATGTAAATTTACGAGTTGAAGTGGGGAAACACCCACAGGTAATTTTAGCGATGTATTTTTATCTTGGACAAGAATAATGAGCGTCCTGATTGGATGACCAATTTAAAACACACTGATACCGCATGGTAAAAAGATGCATGTAAAAGAAATCTATGTTATATTTATTCATTTGTTTGATTCTGGAATATTGTTGATCATTGATTTAAACAAGAAAAAAAGGGGGGGGGGATTAAAAATTGAACAAATATCAGTGGTTTTGTAAATGAGATTTATTTTAAATAGAAAATCTGAATTTATTATTTATTAATTTATTATTAATGATACACTTTTATATCCCTTGGGAGGGGGAGGGGAGGGGGGCTATGATGAAAATTTGAAATAAAAACACAGGACAGGACTTAATAATAATCCAGGATTAGTTTTTTATTAAAAAAATCCAGGACCCCTGTGTCCATGAATTTTTTTTTTAAAGTTAATAATATAAAATATTGACATCCACACTTGCCTTTAGGACAGACATTTCTGTGTCCACACTTGTATCTTAATAGAATATCTTTTAAAGAACATCTGTACGGAAACGATATCTTCTCAAAACTCGAGAAAAAAAACTTCGTTTGTTGTTATTTTACATTCGCATTTTTTTTATAATGCTTAGTCGGTTTCGAATTACGAAGAATAAATGTTGAATTTTAGAGGACCACTTTGTGGTGCAAGGACAGTGCAGTTTTTTTTCAATTTAGAACTGATTAGTTTCATAATTAACTCGTAGTTTTTTCTGTCGTCTTACCGAACTATGACATGAGTAACGTCTTACCCGACTATGACACGAGCAACGTGGTGGGTGTTTCATGAAAAACAGAGAACACTTACCCAACCGGTGCATCTGGTCCAAGTTCCACATATTTGGCAGAGTCCGAGTTGCTGATTACTCTTTAGTTTCTGTTGTGTAAATTTCAAGTTTTTGAGAGTTGAATTTCGTCTTTGTCATTGTTATCTTGACCTTGTCCTTGTCTCTGGATTTTGAGATTGATTATCATTAGAATCGCGGTTTTTCATGACCTCTCTTGATTCGATATACATATATGTAACTACTTAAGTTTATCTAAGGACCGCAAAATGTCACTTTGACCTTGACATTTTACCATTGACATTGAAAATAAACATTCATACAATCTCAACGATTAATATTTACAAGTTTGATTGAAATCCATTGAAAAACACAAGTTTTGTTGTGTCAACAAGGCTGTAAAAGAAATTAAAAATATAACGGGGACCTTGGCATTTTGACCTATGACATTAAAAATACGATAAACTTCTTGCTCTCTAAATGGATAATGTTCTAACCAAGTTTGATCGAAACCAATTAAAAAAGCTATGTTGTGTCCGCTAGGCTATACCGGTATATGAAAAGACAAAATGTCAACATGCCCCTGACCTCTGAATTTAAAAATTAAAAGGCTACTTGCATTCTCAGTTGTTGATGTATTCTCCAAGTTTAATTGAAATCCATCGAATGAAATAAGTAATAAGGAATAAGTAATGAATAAGGAATATAACTTAATATGTATTCATGATCTTAACCTTTAACCTATGACATTGAAACTCGAATAGGGTTTGTTGCTATTATACTGAATATGTTTACTTAATTTGATTAAGATTGGTTGAGAAACATCCAGGATATCCACAATAATTAATGCTATAGATGGACACACAACAGGACTGGTATTGGTATGCAGGGAGTGAGGACAGTCCAGATACAATACACCCTGTGCAACCTCGCTGCTTGGGGATATCTAAGGTGCTGATAAATACATGCATGTTGGACACGTTATGATGACCGTATAAGGTCTATTTCTGTCATGTTTGGTTTCAATCCATGCAGTGATTCTTTTGTAACATATTTCAAAAGGGTCCAATTTTAAACTCTATTCCAAGAGTTTAAAATATTTTTAAACTCTATTCCAGGGCCTTGGTGGCTCAATGAGTTAGGTAGTTGGATTATCTAACAACTCATACAAGCCTATCACCAATACGGCGTGAGTTCACTCCCGGCTTTGTAAATTACAAAAAGGGTGCACTCGACTCGCAGTCGAATGTGATAAAGTTTACCAGTTGCTTGCCCATGGTCGGTGGTTCTCTCCGGGTACTCCGGCTTCTTCCACCACTAAAACTGGTCGCCATGAAATAGCTGAAATACTGCTGAAAGTGGCGTTAAACACCAAAAATCAAAATCAATCAATCAAATAAATACGATGTAACTTTTGTGAAATCAGCATTGAATTTTACAGTACTAGCACAGAAGCTCCTTTTGGTCAATTGATCAAACAAAAGGTTTCGAAAAAAACTATTATTACTAATAACTATTTTTATTATTATGACAATGCACTTCGTGATCTGATAAATTCACCATGAAATGTATGCCCGCTTTATTTTGTACAGCAGCCACATAGACAGTATCCATGTTTGTGGAAACCCCATTATTTGTTTGCATGTGAAGCGACGGGGTTTTCATCATAATAAATGATCCTCAGTGTCTTAAGATATTTAATTTCTTTTGACGCCAGAAAGAATCCTTAACACTTCATTTTGCAGTGTAGTGATTAGAGACTTCACAATAAATGTAAGAAGGGTAGGGAGCAAAGTGTACGCAGGGTAGTAATAAAATAATGCTGTAAAACGTGTCAATCCTAGAGGATATTATAAACTCTAGATTGACCAACACTAGCTGAGCACACCCTCAAAACACGACTCGTCCTGTATTATAAAATTACTCACTATCTCATTGTCATTCCATCAGACACCTTAACGCCACCAGAAAAAATGGTTAAGAAAACATCATTCACAATCAACACATACAAACATCTAAAGATACATATATATGGTCATTTCCCCCCATACAGTTATACAATGAAACATGCTACCTCAACATACAGTACAATCAACAACAATAGACACATTTAGAGCTCAGTTAACTGTTCTCTAGCCACTCCTGTGAACCATTGATTTCAGTGTACATAGTCTTACCCAAAGTTTGTAAGAAAAGCAATAATTAGAAAAAATTGTAAATAATTCACTGATGTAATGTATAAAAATGTTTTTAGAATATGTATTATCACGCATGAGAATCAGCAAGTAATCTTCAGTTTTGAAGGTTTGCTGAAAACTAAGGAAGAAGAACACTGAAGAAATCGTGATAATTGCAAATCTAAATTTGAACATTTTTCTGTCTTCCTATGATGCTGCGATCCAATCTACGATAATAAGAATGTTCTGACTGCCCGTGGATTTCCGTGTCTAGTTATACATGATTTGGACCGAATTAATCGTTCATGCATGAGGCGCAACGGAACCTGGAGCCAATGTTATAACCAAGATAGTTCACGTATCCTGGAGCCAATGTTATAACCAAGATAGTTCACAGATTCTGGAGCCTATGTTATAACCAAGATAGTTCACGGATCCTGGAGCCAATGTTATAACCAAGATAGTTCACGGATCTTGGGGCCAATGTTATAACCAAGATAGTTCACGGATCCTGGAGCCAATGGTATAACCAAAATAATTCACGGATCCTGGAGCCAATGTTATAACAAAGATAGTTCACGGATCCTGGAGTCAATGTTATAACCAAGATAGTTCACGGATCCTGGAACCAATTTAATAAACAAGATAGTTCACGGATCCTGGAGCCAATGTTATAACTAAGATAGTTCACAGATCCTGGAGCCAATGATATAACCAAGATAGTTCACGGATCCTGGAGCCAATGCTATAACTAAGATAGTTCACGTATCCTGGAGCCAATGTTATAACCAAGATAGTTCACAGATCCTGGAGCCAATGTTGTAACCAAGATAGTTCACGGATCCTGGAGCCAATGTTATAACCAATATAGTTCACGGATCCTGGAGCCAATGTTATAACCAAGATAGTTCACGGATCCTGAAGCCAATAGAATAACCAAAATAGTTCACGGATCCTGGAGCCAATGTTATAACCAAGATAATTCACGGATCCTGGAGTCAATGTTATAACCAAGATAGTTCACGGATCCTGGAACCAATTTAATAAACAAGATAGTTAACGGATCCTGGAGCCAATGTTATAACTAAGATAGTTCACAGATCCTGGAGCCAATGTTATAACAAAGATAATTCACGGATCCTGGAGCCAATGTTATAACCAAGATAGTTCACGGATCCTGGAGTCAATGTTATAACCAAGATAGTTCACGGATCCTGGAGCCAATGTTATAAACAAGATAGTTCACGGACCCTGGAGCCAATGTTATAACCAAGATAGTTCACGGATCCTGGAGCCAATGTTATAACCAAGATAGTTCACGGATCCTGGAGCCAATGGTATAACCAAAATAGTTCACGGATCCTGGAGCCAATGTTATAACCAAGATAGTTCACGGATCCTGGAGTCAATGTTATAACCAAGATAGTTCACGGATCCTGGAGCCAATGTTATAAACAAGATAGTTCACGGATCCTGGAGCCAATGTTATAACCAAGATAGTTCATGGATCCTGGAGCCAATGTAATAACCAAGATAGTTCACGGACCCTGGAGCAAATGGTATAACCAAAATAGTTCACGGATCCTGGAGCCAATGTTATAACCAAGATAGTTCACGGATCCTGGAGTCAATGTTATAACCAAGATAGTTCACGGATCCTGGAACCAATTTAATAAACAAGATAGTTCACGGATCCTGGAGCCAATGTTATAACTAAGATAGTTCACAGATCCTGGAGCCAATGATATAACCAAGATAGTTCACGGATCCTGGAGCCAATGTGATAACCAAGATAGTTCACGTATCCTGGAGCCAATGTTATAACCATGATAGTTCACAGATCCTGGAGCCAATGTTATAACCAAGATAGTTCACGGATCCTGGAGCCAATGTTATAACCAATATAGTTCACGGATCCTGAAGCCAATGTTATAACCAAAATAGTTCACGGATCCTGGAGCCAATGGAATAACCAAAATAGTTCACGGATCCTGGAGCCAATGTTATAACCAAGATAGTTCACGGATCCTGGAGTCAATGTGATAACCAAGATAGTTCACGGATCATGGAACCAATTTAATAAACAAGATAGTTCACGGATCCTGGAGCCAATGTTATAACCAAGATAGTTCACAGATCCTGGAGCCAATGTTATTACCAAGATAGTTCACGGATCCTGGAGCCAATGTTATAACCAAGATAGTTCGCGGATCCTGGAGCCAATGTTATAACCAAGATAATTCACGGATCCTGGAGTCAATGTTATAACCAAGATAGTTCACGGATCCTGGAACCAATTTAATAAACAAGATAGTTAACGGATCCTGGAGCCAATGTTATAACTAAGATAGTTCACAGATCCTGGAGCCAATGTTATAACAAAGATAATTCACGGATCCTGGAGCCAATGTTATAACCAAGATAGTTCACGGATCCTGGAGTCAATGTTATAACCAAGATAGTTCACGGATCCTGGAGCCAATGTTATAAACAAGATAGTTCACGGACCCTGGAGCCAATGTTATAACCAAGATAGTTCACGGATCCTGGAGCCAATGTTATAACCAAGATAGTTCACGGATCCTGGAGCCAATGGTATAACCAAAATAGTTCACGGATCCTGGAGCCAACGTTATAACCAAGATAGTTCACGGATCCTGGAGTCAATGTTATAACCAAGATAGTTCACGGATCCTGGAGCCAATGTTATAAACAAGATAGTTCACGGATCCTGGAGCCAATGTTATAACCAAGATAGTTCATGGATCCTGGAGCCAATGTTATAACCAAGATAGTTCACGGACCCTGGAGCAAATGGTATAACCAAAATAGTTCACGGATCCTGGAGCCAATGTTATAACCAAGATAGTTCACGGATCCTGGAGTCAATGTTATAACCAAGATAGTTCACGGATCCTGGAACCAATTTAATAAACAAGATAGTTCACGGATCCTGGAGCCAATGTTATAACTAAGATAGTTCACAGATCCTGGAGCCAATGATATAACCAAGATAGTTCACGGATCCTGGAGCCAATGTTATAACCAAGATAGTTCACGTATCCTGGAGCCAATGTTATAACCAAGATAGTTCACAGATCCTGGAGCCAATGTTATAACCAAGATAGTTCACGGATCCTGGAGCCAATGTTATAACCAATATAGTTCACGGATCCTGAAGCCAATGTTATAACCAAAATAGTTCACGGATCCTGGAGCCAATGGAATAACCAAAATAGTTCACGGATCCTGGAGCCAATGTTATAACCAAGATAGTTCACGGATCCTGGAGTCAATGTGATAACCAAGATAGTTCACAGATCCTGGAACCAATTTAATAAACAAGATAGTTCACGGATCCTGGAGCCAATGTTATAACCAAGATAGTTCACAGATCCTGGAGCCAATGTTATTACCAAGATAGTTCACGGATCCTGGAGCCAATGTTATAACCAAGATAGTTCACGGATCCTGGAGCCAATGTTATAACCAAGATAATTCACGGATCCTGGAGTCAATGTTATAACCAAGATAGTTCACGGATCCTGGAACCAATTTAATAAACAAGATAGTTCACGGATCCTGGAGCCAATGTTATAAACAAGATAGTTCACGGACCCTGGAGCCAATGTTATAACCAAGATAGTTCACGGATCCTGGAGCCAATGTTATAACCAAGATAGTTCACGGATCCTGGAGCCAATGGTATAACCAAAATAGTTCACGGATCCTGGAGCCAACGTTATAACCAAGATAGTTCACGGATCCTGGAGTCAATGTTATAACCAAGATAGTTCACGGATCCTGGAGCCAATGTTATAAACAAGATAGTTCACGGATCCTGGAGCCAATGTTATAACCAAGATAGTTCATGGATCCTGGAGCCAATGTTATAACCAAGATAGTTTACGGACCCTAGAGCAAATGGTATAACCAAAATAGTTCACGGATCCTGGAGCCAATGTTATAACCAAGATAGTTCACGGATCCTGGAGTCAATGTTATAACCAAGATAGTTCACGGATCCTGGAACCAATTTAATAAACAAGATAGTTCACGGATCCTGGAGCCAATGTTATAACTAAGATAGTTCACAGATCCTGGAGCCAATGATATAACCAAGATAGTTCACGGATCCTGGAGCCAATGTTATAACCAAGATAGTTCACGTATCCTGGAGCCAATGTTATAACCAAGATAGTTCACAGATCCTGGAGCCAATGTTATAACCAAGATAGTTCACGGATCCTGGAGCCAATGTTATAACCAATATAGTTCACGGATCCTGAAGCCAATGTTATAACCAAAATAGTTCACGGATCCTGGAGCCAATGGAATAACCAAAATAGTTCACGGATCCTGGAGCCAATGTTATAACCAAGATAGTTCACGGATCCTGGAGTCAATGTGATAACCAAGATAGTTCACGGATCCTGGAACCAATTTAATAAACAAGATAGTTCACGGATCCTGGAGCCAATGTTATAACCAAGATAGTTCACAGATCCTGGAGCCAATGTTATTACCAAGATAGTTCACGGATCCTGGAGCCAATGTTATAACCAAGATAGTTCACGGATCCTGGAGCCAATGTTATAACCAAGATAATTCACGGATCCTGGAGTCAATGTTATAACCAAGATAGTTCACGGATCCTGGAACCAATTTAATAAACAAGATAGTTCACGGATCCTGGAGCCAATGTTATAACTAAGATAGTTCACAGATCCTGGAGCCAATGATATAACCAAGATATTTCACGGATCCTGGAGCCAATGTTATAACCAAGATAGTTCACGGATCCTGGAGTCAATGTTATAACCAAGATAGTTCACGGATCCTGGAGCCAATGTTATAAACAAGATAGTTCACGGATCCTGGAGCCAATGGTATAACCAAGATAGTTCACGGATGCTGGAGCCAATGCTATAATCAAGATAGTTCACGGATCCTGGAGCCAATGGTATAACCAAAATAGTTCACGGATCCTGGAGCCAATGTTATAACCAAGATAGTTCACGGATCCTGGAGTCAATGTTATAACCAAGATAGTTCACGGATCCTGGAGCCAATGTTATAAACAAGATAGTTCACGGATCCTGGAGCCAATGTTATAAACAAGATAGTTCACGGATCCTGGAGCCAGTGTTATAACCAAGATAGTTCACGGATCCTGGAGCCAATGTTATAACGAAGATAGTTCACGGATCCTGGAGCAAATGGTATAACCAAAATAGTTCACGGATCCTGGAGCCAATGTTATAACAAATATAGTTCACGGATCCTGGAGTCAGTGTTATAACCAAGATAGTTCACGGATCCTGGAACCAATTTAATAAACAAGATAGTTCACGGATCCTGGAGCCAATGTTATAACTAAGATAGTTCACAGATCCTGGAGCCAATGATATAACCACGATAGTTCACGGATCCTGGAGCCAATGTTATAACCAAGATAGTTCACGTATCCTGGAGCCAATGTTATAACCAAGATAGTTCACAGATCCTGGAGCCAATGTTATAACCAAGATAGTTCACGGATCCTGGAGCCAATGTTATAACCAATATAGTTCACGGATCCTGAAGCCAATGTTATAACCAAAATAGTTCACGGATCCTGGAGCCAATGGAATAACCAAAATAGTTCAAGGATCCTGGAGCCAATGTTATAACCAAGATAGTTCACGGATCCTGGAGTCAATGTGATAACCAAGATAGTTCACGGATCCTGGAACCAATTTAATAAACAAGATAGTTCACGGATCCTGGAGCCAATGTTATAACCAAGATAGTTCACAGATCCTGGAGCCAATGTTATAACCAAGATAGTTCACGGATCCTGGAGCCAATGTTATAACCAAGATAGTTCACGGATCCTGGAGTCAATGTTATAACCAAGATAGTTCACGGATCCTGGAGCCAATGTTATAACCAAGATAGTTCACGGATCCTGGAGTCAATGTTATAACCAAGATAGTTCACGGATCCTGGAGCCAATGTTATAAACAAGATAGTTCACGGATCCTGGAGCCAATGTTATAACCAAGATAGTTCACGGATCCTGGAGCCAATGTTATAACCAAGATAGTTCACGGATCCTGGAGCAATGTTATAACGAAGATAGTTCAGTTTTATAAATAAAGCTCTGCAGAACGCTGTCAAAAGTTTAATGTATGATATAGGTCGGATTATCAGTAGGACCCCATTCGAACCATAGTGGACAATAATGAACCAAATAGGCTCTCATTTCTGATGTTCTTTATTTTTCTTCTTCAATAATGCAAATTAATGGGAAATAATCATACTTGCTGTCTTATAGTTTTTTGCTAGGAACAAAAATATGTAGAAGGGGCCTTCGTGGCCGTGATCGTATATATATATATATATATATATATAAACGTCTAAAATGGTTTGTAAAACAACACCAAGTACACAAAACAAAGTGATAAAGAATTAAACACTTCGTAGAATGACAACATTTTCGTCCCACCGAGGGACTTTATCAATGTCTAATTAAATAAAATCTCGAAACAATATGGCGACTTTTCAAATTTCAAAAAAGTTTTTGACGGTCCATGTACGGCACAAAAGAACCAGAAGATGCACATATGAAACTACATGCATAAAAGAATGGAAATCCTACATATAAATTAATAAAAGTACAATAACAATAATATAAATATACAATAGGGCTACACATTTAAATAAATGTTAAATTAGAAATAAAAATAAATATAAAAATGAGACATTATTGGTAAATGTATCAAATAGCACTGTCAAAATATTGTTGAAAACGGTATGATACCCAAACTCATTCAAAAAAACGGACCGCCACAGTGTGGAATATATACTTTGGGCCAATAGAGCAAACTGTATGTCCTAATACGACTGGAGGAGATCAACACGAATAGGAGTCAAGAGAGGATATTACTTTTTCTCATTGATTCCATTCGGTGATAAGGTCTTAAGTTTTCTAATCCAGAAGCTTTCCCTTTCCTGTCTGCTTTTATCATCCCACTTGGGGTTATGGTCAATTATGGTGACCTTCAGTTTGCCGAAAGAATCATGGTGGCCCGTCGATCTGAGATGTCTGCTGAGTGGAAGGTCAGGTTTGCAATTTGCATCGCTTCTGTGGCCATTCAAGCGTTTACTAAGTTGTTGTTTAACTGTGTAGCCCTATTGTATATTTATATTATTGTTATTGTACTTTTATTAATTTATATGTAGGATTTCCATTCTTTTATGCATGTAGTTTCATATGTGCATCTTCTGGTTCTTTTGTGCCGTACATGGACCGTCAAAAACTTTTTTGAAATTTGAAAAGTCGCCATATTGTTTCGAGATTTTATTAGACATTGATAAAGTCCCTCGGTGGGACGAAAATTTTGTCATTCTACGAAGTGTTTAATTCTTTATCACTTTGTTTTGTGTACTTGGTGTTGTTTTACAAACCATTTTAGACGTTTATAATTGTTTTACTTGTATAGCATCGTTATACCGTAACGATCCAACACCCGTAAGATTGATCGTTGACTGGTTTTTCAGACGTTGTATATATATATATATATATATATATATATATGGTATTTGGATTTACAACTACCCCTGTAATCAGTGTATATCACCACTGATGTTGTGTGTTCGAATCTCGATCAGGGCGAGATGTACAACATTATGTGATAAAGTTTGTCAGTGACTTGCGACAGATCGGTGGTTTTCTCCGGGTCCTCCAGTTTCCTCCTCCAATAAAACTGACCGCCATGATATAACTGAAATATTGTTGAAGTGGATCTTTGTGTTGTCTTCTATTACAGGAATCTCCTCCTCTGTTATTTCAGTTCTTAGTCATAAATCATTACATACAATTCATATTGTTACACTTGATTGATTTAACCTTAGTCCTATAATGTAACCATAAATCATTACATACAATTTATATTGTTACACTTGATTGATTTAACCTTAGTCCTATAATGTAACCATAAATCATTACATACAATTCATATTGTTACACTTGATTGATTTAACCTTAGTCCTATAATGTAACCATAAATCATTACATACAATTCATATTGTTACACTTGATTGATTTAACCTTAGTCCTATAATGTAACCATAAATCATTACATACAATTCATATTGTTACACTTGATTGATTTAACCTTAGTCCTATAATGTAACCATAAATCATTACATACAATTCATATTGTTACACTTGATTGATTTAACCTTAGTCCTATAATGTAACCATAAATCATTACATACAATTCATATTGTTACACTTGATTGATTTAACCTTAGTCCTATAATGTAACCATAAATCATTACATACAATTCATATTGTTACACTTGATTGATTTAACCTTAGTCCTATAATGTAACCATAAATCATTACATACAATTCATATTGTTACACTTGATTGATTTAACCTTAGTCCTATAATGTAACCATAAATCATTACATACAATTCATATTGTTACACTTGATTGATTTAACCTTAGTCCTATAATGTAACCATAAATCATTACATACAATTCATATTGTTACACTTGATTGATTTAACCTTAGTCCTATAATGTAACCATAAATCATTACATACAATTCATATTGTTACACTTGATTGATTTAACCTTAGTCCTATAATGTAACCATAAATCATTACATACAATTCATATTGTTACACTTGATTGATTTAACCTTAGTCCTATAATGTAACCATAAATCATTACATACAATTCATATTGTTACACTTGATTGATTTAACCTTAGTCCTATAATGTAACCATAAATCATTACATACAATTCATATTGTTACACTTGATTGATTTAACCTTAGTCCTATAATGTAACCATAAATCATTACATACAATTCATATTGTTACACTTGATTGATTTAACCGTAGTCCTATAATGTAACCATAAATCATTACATACAATTCATATTGTTACACTTGATTGATTTAACCTTAGTCCTATAATGTAACCATAAATCATTACATACAATTCATATTGTTACACTTGATTGATTTAACCTTAGTCCTATAATGTAACCATAAATCATTACATACAATTCATATTGTTACACTTGATTGATTTAACCTTAGTCCTATAATGTAACCATAAATCATTACATACAATTCATATTGTTACACTTGATTGATTTAACCTTAGTCCTATAATGTAACCATAAATCATTACATACAATTCATATTGTTACACTTGATTGATTTAACCTTAGTCCTATAATGTAACCATAAATCATTACACACAATTCGTATTGTTACACTTGATTGATTTAACCTTAGTCCTATAATGTAACCATAAATCATTACATACAATTCATATTGTTACACTTGATTGATTTAACCTTAGTCCTATAATGTAACCATAAATCATTACATACAATTTATATTGTTACACTTGATTGATTTAACCTTAGCCCTATAATGTAACCATAAATCATTACATACAATTCATATTGTTACACTTGATTGATTTAACCTTAGTCCTATAATGTAACCATAAATCATTACATACAATTCATATTGTTACACTTGATTGATTTAACCTTAGTCCTATAATGTAACCATAAATCATTACATACAATTTATATTGTTACACTTGATTGATTTAACCTTAGTCCTATAATGTAACCATAAATCATTACATACAATTCATATTGTTACACTTGATTGATTTAACCTTAGTCCTATAATGTAACCATAAATCATTACATACAATTTATATTGTTACACTTGATTGATTTAACCTTAGTCCTATAATGTAACCATAAATCATTACATACAATTCATATTGTTACACTTGATTGATTTAACCTTAGTCCTATAATGTAACCATAAATCATTACATACAATTCATATTGTTACACTTGATTGATTTAACCTTAGTCCTATAATGTAACCATAAATCATTGCATACAATTCATAGTGTTACACTTGATTGATTTAACCTTAGTCCTATAATGTAACCATGAATCATTACATACAATTCATATTGTTACACTTGATTGATTTAACCTTAGTCCTATAATGTAACCATAAATCATTACATACAATTCATATTGTTACACTTGATTGATTTAACCTTAATCCTATAATGTAACCATAAATCATTACATACAATTCATATTGTTACACTTGATTGATTTAACCTTAGTCCTATAATGTAACCATAAATCATTACATACAATTCATATTGTTACACTTGATTGATTTAACCTTAGTCCTATAATGTAACCATAAATCATTACATACAATTCATATTGTTACACTTGATTGATTTAACCTTAGTCCTATAATGTAACCATAAATCATTACATACAATTCATATTGTTACACTTGATTGATTTAACCTTAGTCCTATAATGTAACCATAAATCATTACATACAATTCATATTGTTACACTTGATTGATTTAACCTTAGTCCTATAATGTAACCATAAATCATTACATACAATTCATATTGTTACACTTGATTGATTTAACCTTAGTCCTATAATGTAACCATAAATCATTACATACAATTCATATTGTTACACTTGATTGATTTAACCTTAGTCCTATAATGTAACCATAAATCATTACATACAATTCATATTGTTACACTTGATTGATTTAACCTTAGTCCTATAATGTAACCATAAATCATTACATACAATTCATATTGTTACACTTGATTGATTTAACCTTAGTCCTATAATGTAACCATAAATCATTACATACAATTCATATTGTTACACTTGATTGATTTAACCTTAGTCCTATAATGTAACCATAAATCATTACATACAATTCATATTGTTACACTTGATTGATTTAACCTTAGTCCTATAATGTAACCATAAATCATTACATACAATTCATATTGTTACACTTGATTGATTTAACCTTAGTCCTATAATGTAACCATAAATCATTACATACAATTCATATTGTTACACTTGATTGATTTAACCTTAGTCCTATAATGTAACCATAAATCATTACATACAATTCATATTGTTACACTTGATTGATTTAACCTTAGTCCTATAATGTAACCATAAATCATTACATACAATTCATATTGTTACACTTGATTGATTTAACCTTAGTCCTATAATGTAACCATAAATCATTACATACAATTCATATTGTTACACTTGATTGATTTAACCTTAGTCCTATAATGTAACCATAAATCATTACATACAATTCATATTGTTACACTTGATTGATTTAACCTTAGTCCTATAATGTAACCATAAATCATTACATACAATTCATATTGTTACACTTGATTGATTTAACCTTAGTCCTATAATGTAACCATAAATCATTACATACAATTCATATTGTTACACTTGATTGATTTAACCTTAGTCCTATAATGTAACCATAAATCATTACATACAATTCATATTGTTACACTTGATTGATTTAACCTTAGTCCTATAATGTAACCATAAATCATTACATACAATTCATATTGTTACACTTGATTGATTTAACCTTAGTCCTATAATGTAACCATAAATCATTACATACAATTCATATTGTTACACTTGATTGATTTAACCTTAGTCCTATAATGTAACCATAAATCATTACATACAATTCATATTGTTACACTTGATTGATTTAACCTTAGTCCTATAATGTAACCATAAATCATTACATACAATTCATATTGTTACACTTGATTGATTTAACCTTAGTCCTATAATGTAACCATAAATCATTACATACAATTCATATTGTTACACTTGATTGATTTAACCTTAGTCCTATAATGTAACCATAAATCATTACATACAATTCATATTGTTACACTTGATTGATTTAACCTTAGTCCTATAATGTAACCATAAATCATTACATACAATTCATATTGTTACACTTGATTGATTTAACCTTAGTCCTATAATGTAACCATAAATCATTACATACAATTCATATTGTTACACTTGATTGATTTAACCTTAGTCCTATAATGTAACCATAAATCATTACATACAATTCATATTGTTACACTTGATTGATTTAACCTTAGTCCTATAATGTAACCATAAATCATTACATACAATTCATATTGTTACACTTGATTGATTTAACCTTAGTCCTATAATGTAACCATAAATCATTACATACAATTCATATTGTTACACTTGATTGATTTAACCTTAGTCCTATAATGTAACCATAAATCATTACATACAATTCATATTGTTACACTTGATTGATTTAACCTTAGTCCTATAATGTAACCATAAATCATTACATACAATTCATATTGTTACACTTGATTGATTTAACCTTAGTCCTATAATGTAACCATAAATCATTACATACAATTCATATTGTTACACTTGATTGATTTAACCTTAGTCCTATAATGTAACCATAAATCATTACATACAATTCATATTGTTACACTTGATTGATTTAACCTTAGTCCTATAATGTAACCATAAATCATTACATACAATTCATATTGTTACACTTGATTGATTTAACCTTAGTCCTATAATGTAACCATAAATCATTACATACAATTCATATTGTTACACTTGATTGATTTAACCTTAGTCCTATAATGTAACCATAAATCATTACATACAATTCATATTGTTACACTTGATTGATTTAACCTTAGTCCTATAATGTAACCATAAATCATTACATACAATTCATATTGTTACACTTGATTGATTTAACCTTAGTCCTATAATGTAACCATAAATCATTACATACAATTCATATTGTTACACTTGATTGATTTAACCTTAGTCCTATAATGTAACCATAAATCATTACATACAATTCATATTGTTACACTTGATTGATTTAACCTTAGTCCTATAATGTAACCATAAATCATTACATACAATTCATATTGTTACACTTGATTGATTTAACCTTAGTCCTATAATGTAACCATAAATCATTACATACAATTCATATTGTTACACTTGATTGATTTAACCTTAGTCCTATAATGTAACCATAAATCATTACATACAATTCATATTGTTACACTTGATTGATTTAACCTTAGTCCTATAATGTAACCATAAATCATTACATACAATTCATATTGTTACACTTGATTGATTTAACCTTAGTCCTATAATGTAACCATAAATCATTACATACAATTCATATTGTTACACTTGATTGATTTAACCTTAGTCCTATAATGTAACCATAAATCATTACATACAATTCATATTGTTACACTTGATTGATTTAACCTTAGTCCTATAATGTAACCATAAATCATTACATACAATTCATATTGTTACACTTGATTGATTTAACCTTAGTCCTATAATGTAACCATAAATCATTACATACAATTCATATTGTTACACTTGATTGATTTAACCTTAGTCCTATAATGTAACCATAAATCATTACATACAATTCATATTGTTACACTTGATTGATTTAACCTTAGTCCTATAATGTAACCATAAATCATTACATACAATTCATATTGTTACACTTGATTGATTTAACCTTAGTCCTATAATGTAACCATAAATCATTACATACAATTCATATTGTTACACTTGATTGATTTAACCTTAGTCCTATAATGTAACCATAAATCATTACATACAATTCATATTGTTACACTTG